>CP045898.1:19718992-19775603 GCA_013387185.1 Caligus rogercresseyi
TTATTATTTAAAATGTTATATAAAAAGTTATATAAATAAAATAAACATTATAGTTTATAATAAAATATCTAAATAAAGGCGTTACAATAATAACAAACATCACAAGAGCTGATTAATTAAAATGTTTCATTATTCTTTTCAAAATTTTAAAATATCTCTTTCGACTTTGAAGGGTAAAACTTGATGATGTTTCCAGCACTTATCCATGAATCATTGGTGTCGGATGGAATCTTGAGGCTGAAGGCGGTATATCGGGCGGCAGCAGAAATCATCGCGGAACGAAGGATTTTGGGGTTTAAGCTTTCCCTTTTTGATAAACAGCTCGCAATGTATGCTTTGCAATTTAACAAAGAAAACTCGATTGCCTTGCTTTTGGGAGAGCGGAATCTATTGTTTTTTGAAAGCCCAAATAAAACTGTTGCTTTTAGATACTTATTGGCGACGTTCTCCAAACCCTTCAAATTGATGGACAGGAACTTTTTTAAGGTAGCAACAAATGGACAGTCGACAAAAGCATGCTCTACGTCATTGTATAGTTTGCCGCAATTTAAACAATGCGAATCGAAGGATATGCAGTCGGCCGATATCTGCAATTGAGCCGTGAATTTCTTGTCATCGTATATTCTTGTTATAGATGCAAATATCCTTAATCTCCAATTTTCCGGGAGAGACAATCTTTTTAAATGGGCGTTGGCTACAACCTCGGCTTCCTCACGAAAACTTACTGATGACATTTTGAGGTGCCATGGACAAGGAGGTTTATGGAGACGAGCAGTTCTTGTTAACGAAAAGTGAAAACGGCCATCCCTAAATACAGAATTAGGTGTCGTATTATGAACTGTTAAATTTTGTTCCTAATTGCATTTTCCTCCAATTCAGGCGGATTGCCTAAATTTTTGAAAAATATTTTTTCTTGGAGTGTTGACGGATAATATCCACCGTGGACTCACTTTGAAAATTTGGGGTACATTTCCAAATAACTCGTTGTGCTGCAGCCCAAGTCTCTGATAACGCTACAGTATATATTTGTTAGATCTGTTCCAAATAGGAGACGGAAATACAGATCGGTATGAGTTATAGTTCTCCTCCATTCCATATCCGGATGTCTGGAGATGTTTATAAAAACTTTAATATATATTCGTGGAATTATATGGGATAAAAGAGCAAGACCTCCACCAATTTGTTTTTTAGGTCTCTTCAAAGTTGGAAGGTAGCGCTTATGAAAGAGTTTAAGGAGCCAAGCTCCTCCTCAAGCATAGCTCTTTCTGCTATAATAGGAGAAACGGAAGCTTTGTATAGAACAATAGGAATGATCTGCGAATTGTAAAGATCAATTCTCGTTTGAAGGTTATACTGCCTCCAGCTTGATATCCTATTGTTGATTAGCCCAGCCATTTGATTCCAATTATTTCTGTGAATGCCTTCAGATCCCCAGTCGACTCCTAATATTGAAACTCTATTTTTTATAGAGCAGCCACCAACTATTTTACCCTCCACAGGACTCCACAAACCTATTGGTAAAATGAAAGTTTTGGAACGATTTATTTCCAAGCCAGACCTTACTTTGAACTTTTGGAATGACATCAAAAGAATTTCAATTCGTTTTATTAATTGTGATTCGGAGTTGGCTTCAATAGTTAGGGTTATGTCGTCCGCGTAGAGATCAATAAGGTGTTTTGACTTACATAATTGGACACCAAAACCACCATATTTTCGTTGTAATCCCATCACAAGCTCTTCAATAGCTGCTATAAAGAGCAAAGGTGCAGATGGACATCCTTGCCTACAGCTCCTTTTTAACAGAATTGGTTTACTCTCCATGCCTCCGAGGGTAATAACAGAAGATCCGTTAAGTAAAAGAGATCGCACAGGATTGAAAAACTCTTTGGGGAGCAATTTTCTCACTGATCGGAGTATTTGTTGGTGGGAAATGGAATCAAAAGCTTTTTTGAAATCTATTCCCACCACAGCTCCATATTTTCCTCTAGATCTCACCGACTCAATCACAGCTTGAATATTTCGGGAGACGTCATGTATTTTTCGATTTCTTAGAAAACCCTTCTGGCTATTTCCAATTTTTTTATTGAGCTCCTTTTCCATTTCTTGAGCCAAAACTCCGGAAAGAATTCTATAAGATTGATTGAGAACAGTTATGGGTCTCCAATGGTTTATTTCTGTCCCATTTCCTTTCTTGGGGATAAGAACTATTCTTCCTTTTGTGAGCGATCTCGGTAGCCTTCCATTTTTTCCATTGATTCTCCCAGACGAAGAAGAAAAGGAGCTGTTTCTTCCGGAAAAGATGTATAGATTTCTCCAATGACACCATCAACGCCAGAAGCCTTTTTTGGATTAAATTTCTTTTGATGTATGTTTTAATCCTATCCAGGGTAAAAAATTTACAATGCTTAACATTCATTTTTCGAGGAAAGTATACATTGTTAGAGTAAACGATTTCCTGAAATTGTGAATAGAAGCAGTTTAAAATATCGTTTGGCCGAGTCAAGACTCTACCCTTGTCCTTAATTTTTGAAATCGAATTTGCAGAGAATTTTTCTTTTGGCGATAAGTTTTTCGTCCGTGTGTAAGGGTTACTTTCTGCTTCAACTTTTTTTGTCATTTCCGATTCCGCCACTTCAGCAATTCTAAAAGAGTTAATCACCTCCGCTGAGAATGTTTGGAGAAATAACGAACGTTTACTAAGTGTGAGGTCCATTTTCTTCTGTCGTTCTTTTGCGTGCTTCCAGCGTTTATATAGAAAGTCTAAGGTAGATATACGAACCACTCTATTAAAAACAGTGGCAATCTTATCTGACGACAAAGAATGACTGAAGCTCTGTATCAAATTTTCCTTAGCTTATCTCCAAATTTAGGTTCTTTGGTAACCCACTTTGGAACTTTAAAGGACTTTTTACATTGGGAGAAATTCATCTCAATTTCTAAAATGAAATGATCTGAAAAAGGCTCTGGTTTATAGGCTGTACCTTTAATTTGTCGAAACACTGACGGTGAGACCAAAGCGTGGTCAATTCGCGAAGATTGGGATCCTCTCTTCCATGAAATGAGCTGCTGGGGACTGTTTTTCTTTACGCCGTCGATTAAATTAAGTTGAGCCATTAAGATGTTAAGCAGATGCAAATTAGGATAATTCCCATCTTTTTTGTCTAAATCAACATTTAGATCACCGACAATTATTAAAGGAATATCTTTAAAGGTTGTGGAATCCATTATTGACTTAAAGAATAGTGGAGAATGTTCGTTGGGTCCGTACGCGTTAATAATACAGAAATTCATGCTATTAGTCGATACGTACAGCTTATGCCAATCGCTCTGCATAGAATGTTCCTCAGCACACTTCACTGTTTTAATCCTTTTTGTGATGAAGGTGAGTACTCCTCTTCTCGAATTTTTCCCAGTGAAAAACACATGGTAGCGCCCGGGCTTACATATCAAACATCCAGTAGGACACGATGAAGAAACTTCTTGTTTTATATCCTGCAGGCAAACTATGTCGGGGTTCGAAGAAAAAATAGAGTAAGAAGAGCGTGACGGCGTCTCCTATCCATACCTCCTCTCGTATTGAGAGAGACGATCCTCTTGAGGCCCATATTCGATTTTATGTCGATGGATACGTTACTAGTAGAAAAATCCGTGATTCGTGTCTGTAGAAAACTTGGACAAAAGGAGTTCATTAGGGGTTTATTTATATAATTTTATACGTTCTTCTAAAGGGATTCTATTAATGTCTGTAGATGGGACTCTGCAATGCAGTTAAAGACATTAATTCTTCGGATTTTTTTTTTTTTTTTTGCCTATATGGTTCGATAGAATTGCATCGATAGGATATAAATAAGCATTATAGCATTATAATTAGTCTATCGAACCTAGGATCTTATCAATGAGGTAGACCAAAAATGACCATCCCTCTCGGGATTCGAACCTGCGCCCCCAGGTTTTCTTGGGGTTATTGGTGACTTGTCCCCGCATCTCTGTTTCTTTTGAAGATTGGGATCGAGTCCTAACTCTTTTGGTTCTAAAAGATTTTGGAAGTAAAACTTTTTTTGACAATTTTGACGAATTATATCAATTGTAGACGTCGAAGAAAACAAAGTTTGCCTTTCCAAATTAATCTTTGGAGGGACGCTAAAAAAGGAGATACGTCCTCCAGTTTTTCATTAATAAAATCCGTTCCAAGCATTAGCCACAGAAATGCCGGGCTTGATGTAAAAACAGACCGCCATTCAGTCTGTGGATGAATAGATAAGTCGATAACAACTTTCTGATAAATTTTAGGTATTATTTTTGAGAGTAAACTTAGTCCTCCACCTATGTGAGATCGTGGTCTCTTAAGGGCACTTAGATAACTCTTATGAAACAAGTGACCAAGCCAAATGTCTTCTTCTACTATTGCGCGCTCAGCAAGCCACGGAATAGACGAAGCTTTATATAAAACAGCTGGCACGACCAAGTAGTTGTAGAGGTCAATCCTCTTCTGTAGGTTAAAGTTTCTCCAGCGTGGAATTGAGAGACTGATTTGATTTTTTATTTAGCCAATTTGATTGAGAGGCTCCTGTGGATTCCCATGAAATACCTAAAATGTCCAGGCTTTGTTTGACGGAACAACCTGCAATCTGTAGATCATTCTCAGGGTTCCATTTGCCCATTGAAAGAATTGATGTTTTCTTTTTGTTAATTCTTAATCCCGATCTCTTTTCAATTTTTTGAAGTGGTTTATTAATATTTCAATACGCTTAATTAATTGTATTTCCGAGTTGGCCTCTATCATTAGCGTAACATCGTCTGCATATAAATCGATAATGTTCTTTGAAAACCCGAAATCAACTCCAAACCCTTTGTACTTTTTAATTACTGAGTCGCTCAGCTCAATAAGTCCAATAATAAATAAAAGTGGAGCCAAAGGGCAACCTTGACGACAGCTTTTTTTTAGAATTATGGGATCACTCTCTATTCCCCCCATGGAGATAGTTGAGGTACCATTATAAAGGAGAGCTCTAATAGGATTAAAATATTTTTTGGGAGATTCTTTTAATTGACCTAAAAATATGCCTATGTTGTATGGTGTCGAAAGCTTTGCTAAAATCTATGGCTATGATAGCTCCAAAAGTCTCTCTTTTCTGTAAAACTTGAATAGCTGTTCCTATATTTCTTAAAATATCACCGATTTGCCTACCCTTAAGGAAGCCCTTTTGTTCTTTCCCTAATTTAGCATTCAATTGAGGCTCAATTTGACCAGAAAGAACACCCGATAGAATTCGGTAGCTTTCGTTGAGCACCGTAATAGGACGCCAATTGTTCACATCTGTTGCTGAACCTTTCTTAGGTATTAGGGTGATCCGGCCTTTCGTTATTGACTTTGGAAGTTTTCCACGAATTTCCATCGACTTTCCTAGTTCAACAAGATAGGGAACGATTTCTTCCAAACATTTGGTGAATATTTTTCCGCCAATGCCATCAGGACCTGAAGCTTTTTCGTCCTTGAACTTTTTCCTCATGAACTGAGTGATGGTATTTTCTGTAAAAATAGAATGAATACCACGCTTTGGACGCGGAAAATTAGCCCTATCGCCGTCGACAAGCTTTTGAAATTGACTATGAAAGATGTTTAATATATCTTTAGAATTTGTTAATGATTTACCTTCAAAAACTATTTTTTTGACGATAGATGTTGAGTACTCTTTTGGGAGGAGGTGTTTTAGCCGTAACGAAACAGAGTTTTCCCTTTCAATTCTTCTTTTAAAATCTATTTCTGCAATTTCTGACATACGAAAGATATTTGTAGTATCTTTGGAAATGTAACGTAAAAACAGAGAATCATTATCAAGAAGAACATCAAGGCTTTTTTGGAAGACCACTTCTTTTTGCCGTTTTTTGCGAATATATTGCAAAGTAGTTGACTGAACTAAATAGGATAAAAGGAATGCGAGTTTTTTTGGTTTAAAAGAATTATTAAAATTTTGAATAAAACGTGCTTTAAGAATTTTAATAAAATCTTCATTCAAAATTATCCATTTTGGGACCCTGAAACGCCTTTTCAGCCGAACTTGATGGATACCAATCTCAATAAGCTTATGGTCAGATGCATGAAAAGGACGATATTGTGCATTTATAGTCTTTGCCTGAATAGGGGAGGAAGCTAAAGCTAAGTCTATCCTAGACGACTTATTTCCACACCTCCACGACACATTGTCTTCTGGACTAAAAGCTTTGACTAAATCGTGTAAATCGAGGATATTGATGAGATTGGAAAGTATTTGAAGATTAGGATACCGCCCATTCGATTTATAAAGATCTACATTAAGATCTCCTACAATTAATAAAGGATATAAACTATTTTTGCAACTATTGATAATAGCTTGAAAGAAGGATGAGCATCTTACATTCGGTCCATATGCATTAATAAAATAAAAACCGCCGTTTGTTGTTGGTATGAAAATTTTATGCCAATCACCAAGGCCTGAAAGTTCACACACTTTCAAAGGCTTACAAATAGACTTGGATACAAAAGATAAAAACCCCCGACCTAACCCATCGCCTGTGAAGAATTGATAGTAATTTTGGGGGTACAAAAAGTACATTCCATTGAACAAGAAGAAGATGTCTTCGATTTTATATCTTGCAAACATAGGATGTCAGGTTTTTTATCTAGCAGGTTTTTCATTAGAGCATGTCTTGAAATACGATTCCTACCTCCTCTTGTATTCAGCGAGATAATCCTACCTATCCCCATATTCACTTCCTGATCCCTAGACACCTGAGAACTGAGAAAGTCGCTTATTATTTTTGTTTGATGGGCATCATAGGTTCCTATTACTTGTAAAAAATTAGCTTTTAGAGAGCTTATTTGGAGAGTCTTTGTGAGGAGACAGTCCTGAAAAGGAAGAACGTCTTTTTGAGATGGAACCTGACCTCGTTCTAGTTAATAGAATTAGTTCAGGATTCAATTTTGGTTTCCTTGGTTTGGGATTATCATTTGTGCTGTCTTTCTGAACTGTGACCGATTGGTTAATTTTCGATGTATTTGTGGAGGATCCAAGACTACCTTCACACCCAACCGTTGAAGGGACTTCAATTGACTCAGAGTTTTCTGAAACTGTTATAGGAGAGCCCTGATTGCCTTCTTCAGGCACTGTCGAGGAATCTTTTGAATTTATCTCCGAAGTATGAGATCCAAGCTCACTAGCCTTTTCCAGTATATCTTCTTTATTTGAGTTTCTGTAGAATTAATTACTTCACTTTCTACCAATGCTTCAGAAGACTCCCCAATAGCTTCAGGAGATTCTACCACGCATACAACCTCGGGATTGACATCACTAGTTGCCACGTTATCAATATTTTCTTCACTCTGTACGTCCGCCACACTTGTACTAATGGCATTGTTTTCTCCTTCTGACGAAATTCTAGCAATCGATCCATTTAGAGCATTAACATACTGTCTAATGGTAAGCCTTTCATTGTTGCAGAACTGTTTGGTATGCCCTAAACCGAAACAGTTTTGGCATTGTAGCTTGGCACCCTTAAATTTAAGACGTATTAAGCACCCCTGAATGGGGGCTATTTGAGGTATTAAAGAAGGGTCTGCTATTACTTCAACCATATAGTCCCCATCCCTCCATATATCTTTATAGTGTCTATATTTGCGCTCCGCCTCTTCATTAGTAGGGTTTCTCCTTGGATAGTGCCCTATTACTTCACCAAACTTTTTGAACCAATTAATCGCTCTCTCCTCATCAATCCTTTTAAATGTATTAACCATAGTTATTACAACACGCTTTTTATTATCAACGTTCACCTTATCGATACCCTTCAGTTTTAAATTCACCTCAACAACTTTTCCTTCTACATTTTTTACTTTAAAAGAATGAACTTTTTTTAGTTCTTCAAGTCTACTACGTATATCAATAGGAAATTTTAGATAAATTGCCGCCTGATTCATTCCGAATTTCGGATTTGCACCTGCTATTTCTTGTTCTTTAAAGCCGTAGAGCATGGCCATATCATAAACTTCAACATGTTTTAGACCTTCCACACGAAAGGATTTATCCTGAACATCTTCAATCATTACAATAAACACCTCCCATTTAAATTTCTTGTCCCAGTCAAGAGTTTTAACTTCACGGAGATTTTCATTTATTTTTCCTTTTTTGAGAGCACTTGAGTAAAGAAGGGGTTGAGTTCCTTCATCAGGTGGTCTATCGGGCGGGCGACTTGTCATTTTATTCAGGTAAAATCAAAGAAGGGGAGTTCTCTCACCTAAAGGATGATGCCGGTCAAGCTCCCAGGTGGTGACTCTTCTTCTTGATGAGAGTGTACACTGAAGTCTGAAGAGAAAACTTCTTAAGAGTGTGCTAATAAACACGGAGAGGGAGGGAGGGAGGGAGAGGAGAGAGGGAGGGAGAGAGGAGGGAGGGAGAGAGGAGGGAGGGAGGGAGGGAGGGAGAGGAGGAAGGAGAGGGAGGGAGGGAGAGAGGGAGGGAGGGAAGCACGAACAGAAAGAGAAAAGAAGAAAAGGCAAGTAGACACATATATTATATTCTCTAGATCCTCCTGATGTCCAAGGATTCAAGGATGAATTCCACACTCCAGGAGACTCCCGAAGTGAAAAAGTCTATCGATGATTATAGTAAATAATACTAAAAGACTTCAAAGTTTATATACCTTGCCAGAACACCGGCAAAACGTTCCTTCTGAACAAACACTAATAAATCAACGCAGCACAGGGAGGCACGTCCGCACGCGTCAACAGACATACATAAACTCTAAATTTCAATTATTTTATTTCACTGTACAAATAAATATACACAGGCACATAAAAACGATGCTTATACATATGTAATAAGTATAATGACTCATCAATAAACAATTAAGTTTAGCACCATAGCGGAACAAAATTTAAACTACGTATATCTTATTAACAACACTTGTTACTAAATTTTGGGTCTACTCCTTGAATGAGCAAATGATGCTAATAATTATCAAATAAGACCCTTTGAATAAAAATCAGACATCTTTTTTATTATCCTGGGGTCAAGATTTTTATAAATTTACTTTTTTATTTCTCACGGAAAAATACCAGGCCATATAATATTTGGAGTGAAATATATCTTAGTTTTATCCAAAGGATTTTATCTAAATTCAGCACTGTAAAAACTAATTGCTTGGATTTAAAATTGTCTCTTTACGTTTTTGATCGATTATTCGTATTTCACATTATAACCAATCCTCCTCAGGGTCACTTTTTCTTAACTTTTATTCTAGACAGTTTTTTCCAGATACTAGGCAAATTATGAATAATGGTCGAAAATACAAAGAAAAAATATAAATATGAAATGAAAAATCATTAAACATCATTTAGATTATTTGGATGCACATAATAATTAGGTATTTAAAGATATCAATACTCACATCCCTTCACTGTTCTATTTTCTCTACGCGTATTTATTTTATCTTCTAAAAAAGTCCACAAATGACAACACAGGTTATCCTGTAGGTTGATACAGGGTTTTAATCACTCTGACCTGCCTAGAAAATAAATGTGTACTACATAATGATTTTTACAAACTTTACCAAAAGTTAAATGTAGGTTTGTATATTAATCATTTAAAACACTGGCGATATCTTAGGGTTATTTAAATCCTCGATAGAATAAACAACATATTTTTCATGTCAATCATTAAGTGATAAGACTGTTTATTAGAGCAAACATATGTAGTTCGAAACATTATAGGCGGAGTTAAGTAGTTCCAACTGTTTTAAAATCAAAAATTAGGTATGAGTACATGAAATCATTTATTACTACATTGTTTATTTAAATGATAAAATAACATTAGCTCATTTAAATAGTTATTTCATTGAATCCACGTGTACCCATTGATTTAATGTATTTTGTATTTATAGAAAAACGACGTTAGGTAGAAGCAACTTTCTACACATCACTTAAATATAATTGTGAGTCGTTTTTTTGTCCATTATATATATATATATATATATCCTAAGCATCAATACTGGAGGGATATCGGCTGCAAAATAGAAGGAGGCTGGAGAGCAATAAAATATCCCATCCTGCAACGATTTTAGAGAAAATTATAACTTTTTATATCGTTTTTTAATGTTTCCTTATTTAAATATTTGATTTTAATTTAACGTAGGCTTATTTATATTTTTTAATATATATTTACACAAAATTATATATATATAATTGATATATGTCTAGAAGTGTCATGAATACTTTTTTGGTGTCAAGTTGACACTAGATTCATAGCTACTAAAAGTATATGATAAATGAATTAAAATAAGTATAAATACATCAGATTAATAAGAACATAAATAAATTAGAAAAACAAAATAGTGACCTAACGAAACGACTTAATTTATTAAAAAGTAAAAATGCCTTGAGCGCCTTGCAATCCTTGTTGCCACTCACCTCGCTTCCAGAGGGGTGGTTGCCTGCCTCAGCTCCGGAGACGAATTCCGTGTTCTGGTCATGTTGACCCAGAAGTGCATTTCATAGAATTAGTACTCCTGAGATCGCTTGTATATAGTATACTATATTATATATATTTCTCTCGATCAAGTTAATCATTTGTTTTTCAGTCCACAATTATATATTATGTGTTTCTAAACTTTAGTTGCGTAAACTCAGGGAATAGCTTTTCTATTATTGAGGCGATTTGTTGCTTAAATTAGTTACAAGATATGTATTAGCTTCAAGGATATTCCATGATTTGATATGCGTTAACAAAGAAGGTTATCTTGCACTTCCTTAACATATAGGCACATATAAGAGTAAACATAATACAATGGGTCCATTGGCTTAATGTCTGACCTTCCAGGAACTTTTATAACATGCTATACTTCCAATTTATACATGGTCAACATTCCTTCTTTAATGAATTTAAATGTATGGAGGGTTGAAAACTCATGTATGTAACTGATCTATAACTAAATATTTAGTTTTGTATTTGTTTTTTTTCGGATAAATTAATTTCCTTTCGGTAGTATATATTGTTCTCATAAGCACGGTCTTTATACAATAAAAAAATACATCATATAATGTAAAACATATAATGTAAAATAATTAAAAATGTTTAATTATATATACATTTCTATATACAATACCTTTAATCAAATAAAGTCATAAAAAGGAAATTTGTGTTAGGAATAACATAAATACACATTTTAGTTTAAAGTTAATTTCCTTTTTAAGACCTTAAAAATCTAAAATATTTAACATTCTTGAAATATATACAAAAATACAACTAACACAATGATTAAATACAACTAACACAATGATTAAATACAAAAGGCAATATAATATAGCAAATATTCAAGAAAAATCTACAATATATAAAATTATTAAATGCAAAAAAAGAAGATGAATAAATCAGATCAATCTATACGCGCCCGTTTTTGGTGTTCTTGTATTTCTTGTACTGGCGAATAAGGACATTGAGTGTTGTTGTGAGGTGAGGTGATGCAGATGGGACGTATTTGATCAGTTGAGCCGCGTAGTTCCAACCTCTGTTATGTACTTTGGGAATCTTGAGTGACAAAGCAGAGTATGTGGCGGCAGCACCGATTATGATGGTGGGTAATTTATGTTCATCAATCAAAATTTCTTATGTTATATATTTGGCAATATACGCCTTGCAGTTACTTATTGCCGCACACATAGACAAACTCTCAATTTTGATCGCTGAGTCCCTCCTAGAAATGCCAAACATCTGATGTAGCCTTTGATATGGTCTTTTTCAAACCCCAAAATGTTCGTTGCGTTTAATTCTAAGTAATCTTTAATAAAAGTTAGAGCTGGACAATCACAAAATGCATGTTTATAGTTGTTGTATAAAATACCACAATCCTTAAAATGTTCCCAAAAGTTCATAATATTGTCCGATATTTGTAGTTGACTTCTAAATTTTCGCCCATCAACGATTCCAACCATTGACTTCAAAATATTCCTTTTCCACTCAGGGGGAAGTTTTAAGTTTTTTAAATGTTCTTCGGCAACAGAATGGGCCTCACCAGTCCCGATTTCTTTGTCTGTGAATTTCAGGAAATATGTGTGATATTTGGCGGTTCTTTGAAGAGGATAAAGAAACCTCCCTGTCATGAAAACCGATTCACTCCTTCTCTTTTTTCCATTTCTTCTGGTTTAAAGTTTAACATTTTAATGAATGGGGGCTTGCTGGCGTTCTTGCGAATAATGTCAATGATGTTATTATTGTCAAATATTGGAGAACCTCTCCAAAAAATTATTTGAGCAGCTGCCCAGTTTTCAGAGAATTGTGCTACATTATCAATTGACATATCCGTTCCAAATAAGAGTGCAGTATATATGTATATCCGAAGCATATATGTACCCTCTCCATTCATGCATTGACCCTATAGCTAGGTCCTTTAATATTTCTGACACAATTTCGGTATTTTTTTATTGAGGAGAACTAGCCCCCCTCCTAATTGCCACCGTCTTCTTTTCAAAAGGAAATGTAGCGTTTATGGAAAAAGGGTATCAAACCAGTGATCTTCAGCTTGAATGAGCCTTTCTCCAATAATTGGTGAGGCAGTTGACATGTAGACCATTTGAGAAATAAGGACTGTATTATAGATGTCCACTCTTGTTTGAAGGTTTAACCCTCTCCATGCTTTACACCATTTAATTGCTTGAGTATGCAGTCTTTCCAAATTCGATTGTGATGGTCCGTCCGTTCCCCACTCTATTCCTAGAATTTGCACTGACTTAACTACTTTGCATCCCATAATAATGACATTTTCTGCAGGTTTCCAGGAGCTTATAGGAAGAATGGCCGCTTTACTCTTATTCATTTTCATCCCAGAGACTTTAGAGAATTTTATAAAGAAATTAAGAACAACCTCCACACGTTTGCTGATCTGTTTTGCTGAGTTTCCTTCTATCATTAGAGTAATGTCATCGGCATAGAGATCAATAAGATGCCGTTCTAGGCCCAGTAGGACGCCAAAGCCTCCATATTTTCGGTTTAAAATAGTACTTAACTGTTCCATTGCCGCTACAAATAGTAATGGAGATACTGGGCATCCTTGCTTACAGCTTTTGCCAAGGATGATAGGGTCACTTCGTACACCGTCGATCATATTTGTTGAAGATCCATTGAATAAAAGGGAACGGATAGGGTTAAAAAAAGGAGGTGGCAGATATTTTTTCTCTGCCTTTGGAACAAAATTATGCCTGATTGAATCGAAGGCTTTACTAGAATCTATTTCGATTATAGCACCAAACTTTCTGCTAGTATTGACTGAATTTGTGGCAGCATTTATGTTTCTATGGATGTCCGCTATATTTCGTCCTTTAAGGAAACCTTTGTGATTTTTACTAAATATTTTATTCAAAATTGGTTCCATCTATTTCGCCAGTACTCCTGCCATTATGCGATATGTTTCATTCAAAATTGTTAAAGGCCTCCAATTACTAATACATGTATAATTTCCTTTCTTGGGGATGAAGGATATTCTTCCCTTAGTAAGAGCTGGAGGGAGCGATCCTTTTTTCTCCATTTCTGTGCCAAATCGTAATAAGTATGGAATGGTTTCCTCTGGATATAGGGTAAAAATTATCCCTCTAATGCTGTCGGGACCGGTGGCTTTTTCATCACAATAAGTCTTCTTGATAAAATTATAAATGTTGTTATAGGTAAAAAGATACACTTTGGGGGATTTTTTAGGTCGTGGGAAATCCTTCCTTGTATCGCCAAGAATCTCCTGATAAGTAATGTGGAAAATATCTAAAATTTCTTTCGAATCAGTGATGACTTGTTCACTTACTTTAATTTTTCCAATTTTCTTTCCATAAGAGTGCTTCTCAACTCTGAGATTCTTGAGCCTTCTGCGAGGGTCGGTCTCAATTTTTACTTTTAATTCCATTTCTTCTTGAGTGATCTCGGATTTTCAATATGCATTTAGGGTTTGTGTGGTAATCTCCCGTACAAATAATGATCCTTCTTTTATAATTTCTTCTACATTTTCATTAAATCCTCTCACTATTTTCCATTTTCGCTTTATACCGGACACTGATGCGTCCCTAATTGTTTTATTAAAAATTCTTAACAGTTCTCCACACATCGAATTAGGTTTGAAATTGGCCACAAGCTTCTTTTTAGATCTGTTTGGAATTCTTTATCTCTGAGGAGCCAATTCGGTGTCTTAAAAGTCTTGTTGGACTTGACTCTAAATTACATATCAATGATTTTATGGTCTGAAGACGGTTCGAAGATATATGATGTCCTTCTTATTAGGGATAGGATGCCCAAAGAAACAAATGAGTGGTCTAATCTTGACACTTTATTTGCACACCTCCAAGAATACAAACTGGTATCCTCATTGAATAATTTAATACAATCGAATAAATGAGTTCTTTCAATCAAGTATTGAAATGCTTGTTTATAATGGGACTACTTTGTAAAATCAATATTCAAATCACCAATCAAGATTTTAGCATATGATTATGGGTAATGCAATCCTCTATTGATATGTAGAACTGAGGGGAGTACTTATTTGGGCCGTAAATGTTTAAAATAGAGAGTTCTATATTATTGATGTTATATTAACCTTCACTTTGTGGAATTGACTATATTTTGAGTATTCACAAAGACACTCTGCCTTCGCTACGAAATTTGAGACTAAAGTGAGGATAACCCGTTGTGAGCCAGATCCCGTAAAGAATACAGAGAAGTTGGTCGGCAGACAATATGTATACGACTTTAATTACGACGAAGAAACCCGAGTACGTATGTCCTGAAGGCATACAATGTCCGGTTGTAGAGCAAGAATTCTCCTCATCATTGCATGTCTAGACCTCCTATCTTTCCCTCCTCTGGTGTTCAATGAAATTATTCGTTTTATGCCAAGGAACTCATTCATTTGAAGTAATGGACTATATTAATGAACTAACATGATGTATTCTTGTATTTAAGCGGAGTATTATCTTTTTCAGGAGAGTTTTCTGTATCAGGCTTATTTCTTTTTCCTGCTGATTGAGATCGAGTTTTGTGAGGAATGGTTTTTTTCTATTTCAATAGGTTCATCTTTGTTCTTCTCACTATCTGGTGCGTCCTCCTCTTGATTATATGTTTCCATACTTGGTTGTGAACGATCTTTATCCGGGGTTATTCTCTTAGGTCCAGATTCGGTCCTTTTGCGTAAGGGCATGCCAAGTTCTTTATTTATAGCAGACTTTTTATCTTTCTTAGAAACTAATGAAGGAGTTTCAACCGAAGTTGAGTTTGCTTCAATTTTTCTCCTCCTCAAATTGGAGATTTTTTTCTCTTAAAGACAGTGAGGTGATTTTTTCATCACAACTTTTGGCATTTTTATTAGATTGGCACTCCTCTTCATTAACACATTCCATCTCTTGTTCTTCATTAAAGGTCTCGTTCCCTTGCTGGGCGTCTATTTTGTTATTCCTCTCTTCATCCTCAACCCCACCCGCGTTTTCTTCAGTCTCTATGTGTTCTTAATTTTTAGTTTCTTCACTACACTCAATTACATTGTTCGACTTTGAAGTTTTGATCTCAATATCTTTCATTCCCTCCGTTGTTTCAATCATCGTCTCAGAAGTCTTCAAGTCCTTAACAGTTTTTCCTTCATCCGCACAGTGTTTGATGTAATCGTTCCATCTTACGAACAAGTTTGGACAACTTCTGGCAAAATGCCCAGTCTTATAACATTTGGCGCATGCTTTTGGTAGGCCAAAATAACTAATTCTGGTCTTTAATCCTTTTATCGGTAAAAATCCTGGGATATCTTTTTTTGGTAAAAGGCTTAACTGAAAATTCCCATTTCTCAAACCTTTTAATCTTCCCTCAATAAATGTACAGGGTTTTGCAGAATGAATGATGTTTCCATACTCCTCCATAACACGATCAATTGCATCTCCTTCTACATCTTCATGAGAGGAAAATACTGTAATCCTTTTTTCAAAGAGTACTGGATTCCAAAAAACATCCTTTTTGCGCTCTTAAATTTATCACAGTTCATTTGATTCCGTTTGAACTTTCATCACTTCTTCTAATAATAAATTCGTCTTCAACGTGTGCCAGGTCTTTACCTATATCCATGCCCTTGTTGAGGACCTTAACAACTATATTTCTACCTCCGGGGAAAACATGGATTCCTTGAAGTATTATAGCATGCTGTAGTTTTAAAGTGCCAAAAATCAAATTCTCTAATTCATTATTAGAAGGTCGCAGAGGAGCACGATCTCCCATTATTGTATTCACATCTATTATTATTTTGCTTTTCATAGCTCTAGAAGCCAGATCCTTCTGAAGAGCATTAAGATAGTTGTTTTGTGATCCGCTGGATGATTCACACCTGATAATTATTTTTCTTTTCACTTTGAGTACAATCAAGGTGAGAAGAAAAAGAAAAAAAGGGAGAAGAAAAAAAACTTCCTCCCTCTTCGGACTCCCTGAAGATAATTTAAAGGCCAAATATCTTCACAAATATAAGGCCAGTCACAATTTTTTTAAGTCTCACCCGTAGCCACTGATGTAAGGAACACGTAAATATTAAAAACACCGTCCAAAAGCTCCTATTTCGGATGGAATTACCAATATCCAGGGGAGCCACTTTAGACACGTCTGCACTATTTCTTATCTGTTTGCCTAATTGGTGCAATGGGATTTCATCCGTGTGAGAATAAATATAATCATAGCCTTAAAGTTAGTCCAAGATAATAAAAAATCATTGATCGATCTCAACTATATCTACTCACGTGTAGTTTAGACCATAGAGATATAAAGATATAGAGAGCTGATTCCCCAATTGCAGAGAAACAGCGTTCTATTGTTTCTGTGTATTCAAAATAAACAAATTGATTTGTACTACGTCATCGTAAGCTGAGCATAGATATAGAATCTATCTTTATGATCAGCTTACTTTGAGATCTCCATAGTTATCTAGAAAATTAATGTTGAAATCACTTAATTCATCACTTCTAAAATGTATTATTTTTTAATGTCAAAAAATGAGCAATCATTGTTAAGTCGTATGAACAAATGATTGGGGGTGTAAAGTTTTCTTTTTGATGTCAGCTTTAATCCATTTAACCCATTACTTCCATGAACCATTGAAAATACTTTTTTTTGCTGAAAATTCGATAAGTTATCCCTTTTAGTATAAATATGGATAATAATGATATTTTTTTTCTACCGCCCCTCAGACCTTAGCAATGGCCGCGTACTTTAAAGTACGTAATGGAAGAAATAATAAAAATGTTTTCTTTCTCTTTTTTACTTTTATTTATAACTAAACATATCAAAATAAATATTTTCATTTATATACAATTCTTATAAATGATTTGCTTTATAACTTACGCAAATACCTATATTTTATTTTCATTTACTTTTTTGTGTGGTAGTCCGAAAAGCATTGTGGGTGAAGACCCACATCACATCTTTTGAAGCGAAAAAAGGATCTCGTTTGCTTGTTTTCCTTTTCCTTACAATTTTGACATACTGATTTGGTTTCAAGGACGTGAATTATGATGTGTTCCCATCTGTCATACCATAAGCATTTTTTTGTCTCGTGGTCTTGAGATGTATTGAGTCTTGGGGTTTTATATCAATGATGCAATTGAATCAATTAGACACAACTTCTGATAAAATCTACTTGTGACATTGACGTTTATCATTTTTTTTAGCTTTTCAACTCGCCCATAGAGGCGTCAGGCCAGCACCATTTGGACATTCAGAAACCAGTTGTATAATGTCCAAAACCATTTTTTTGTCCGCAAAGCAATTATATAATTTGAGACTGAGTTATCCAGCAAGTCAACTCCACCCATATTTTGACTATAAACGATAGATGAATTTGGGCATGCTGTGGGTATCTTCTTCCGTTGTTCTTTATTGTATTTGTTCACATATACAATTGGCTCCGAATCCAAAAAGTTTGACCCTATGAAGACTGATCCTGAATCTTTCCACGCTGTTACGCACAAATCGTTGTCAATATTTACAGATTTCATAAAACCTTTGTTCGCCTTGCTCATTGATTAAGATCCTGTCATATAGCCACTCAAAAAGGCACAGGCACGACTTGCCCTAATGATATTGATGTCTATAGAGAGAGCAAAATCAATATCATTGTTTTTCATTGTCCATTTTTTCGTTTCTTCTAATATTTTATCACATATTTCGTCCTTAAAGAAAAGCTTAAGAAAATCAAGAGGATTCTTTAGCTCATCTAAGTCTACGGGAATATTTTCAAGATTCGAGTGAAGGTTTGAATCGAACGAATTAATCTTCGAACCAATCGAATTCTTTTTAGTGGATTGTATCCTATTTGAGTTTTTAACACGAGGTAGTTGGTCCTTAAAAGATTTGAGGATTTTTTTACGTGTTTCATTTTTCATTTTATAGTTCCAGTAAAATTAAATGGTTCTTCATCATCAACAGATTTTTCGTCTTCCTCATCTTCATTATATGGAACTTTGCAGTTCTGCTAGCTGACATAGAATTTTCTTACCATTCGAATTTACATCAACAACTCCACTAATTTCTTCCACTTCATGGTCCTCATCACTTATATCGTTTTTCTCTAGAGGAGGGAAGACCACAATATCTGTTGGATTGTTTGGAGGGTAGTCTTCAAGTAGATCCAAAATTTAATTGTTCTAAGACCTAAAGCGCTGAATGTACAAAAATATTTTTTATTAAGATATAAATATGTATAAATAAACAAACACAAATTTTCGGGTCATCTTCCATCGTGTACTTTAAAGAACGTTCAAAATCTACAAAAAAAAATTGAATACAAAAACTACAATAACAACATTTTTTTTTCATTGACAAAAAAGTTTGGAGCTATATATTTCAATAATAAAAGAAAAAAAATCAAAAATGTGACACTAATTATGTTTTTTATATAACTGAGCTTGATGGGAGCACAGATTTTTCATTTTGAATCATTGACTTTATTCTTTGACTATTTATAACAAACTGAATCAATTTTCGGTACAGTAAGATAAATAATGAATGTTATTGACACAAAAATCTATCTATTGTATTAGTAAAATAGGCTTCTAAGATAAAGTATTTGAACAGCATAATACCACAAAGTCAGGTTAAAACGCGTACTGTCAAGTACGCAAATGAAGTAATGGGTTAATATCTGTTTTCGCATGACTGTACTTGTTATCTAAGATCATATACCAACATCCCTTTTTTGAGGCTTGTGAAGGCAACGAGAACCATAGGCGTAGGAGACAGGGGGCAATTGCCCCCCAAAATTCGGGGGAGTTCTCAAATTCGGGTAAATTGGTTGAGGTATTCGGGCATTTCTCTCGAAGAAAAAAATGAAATTATGAAAGCAACCGGATTTTGAAGTATAACAAAATAAATATAATGTAAGGAATAGTTTGAAATTACTATAAAGAAATTATTAATCTACATAACTTTCTTCATTTGGTTATTTTTTCACCATTTTAAATGTTCTTGTTAAAATTTTGCGAAGAAAAAGTAATATCTTTTTTCACATTATTTGTCGAAACCTGACACTGTGAAAGATCATCAACGGGCGGAGCAATTAATTTTGAAATATCAATTAGCATAAATAATCAAGTCGATAGCTGTATTTTATAGTTTCATGCCAAAAAATATCGGTATCGATAGAATATATCTACCGTTGGTAATGCAAAAATACCGATTATGAAATATGAGTCCATATTATTTCAAATACTCATTATTCCTTCACAAGTGAATAATTATTAGACGGACGATATGTAATCAACTCCATTATTATTCATTTTAATTCATAAATAAAATAATTAAAATAACATTAAAGTGGAAGTAAGTTTTTCTACCTTAGCGTATAATCTATCTAAAAAATTGTTGTGTTGGGATACCTTTAATAAGAATATATTATTAGCATATCAGTATCCCAGAGTCGTCACCAATTAGATTGCTCGGCAGGAACGAATATTAAGGAACGACACGTGTGAGAGGGTCATGACTTGAAGACTTGTTTATTATCACAGTAGGAAAGAACGAAATGTATACACGGAAGAGTGAAGCAGAGTAGATATGACGTCAGGGTGTCTTGCAACGTGACGTCAGGGACATAGCAAAAATTATATTATTCTGTAATGGAAATGATAAACAAATATATGTTGTTCAAAGCAAAATATCTTATTTGGTTGCAAATTCTTATGGGTAATAAATACGTTCGCCATAATTATCTCTTCAAAAGTTCCACAACCTTAAATATTACAAAAAAATATGTTCTTAAAGATCCTACCATCATTTAAAATCAATATTTTGATTCGAACAGGGAACAGTACGAATATTAATGGAACAGAACGTAAAACATTATGTTAAAGTGAACAACAAAAAAACGGAATGCTCACAAGCCTGATTTTTACGCATACCATCGAACCTCTCATTTTTGCAGAGTTCTATTTATGTGAGGCAATTATGTTGTTTGGAGATTTTTTTTAATACTCATTTTGGTTGATGCAGTGAAGAAAAGAAAAAAAACACAAATGGGCCTCCTGACATGACCATTTCCTTTTGCTCTGGGTGATTATATTTTTATGATCTTCAGTGGAACTCCGTGTCTTTCCTACTCATTGTATGCTTGTACTTATATACATAGTCCTTCAAAAAAAAAAATAACAAAAAGAAAGTTATTTTTCACGAAAATAAATTACTATTAACTTGAACTGAATGATTGAAGGCAGTGAACCCCTTGACCCAAGACTTCATCATAAATTATTTAATTAAGAAAATGAGAGGGGGAAAGAAAAAAAAGACTTCATTAAGGTTTCAGGTCATGTACGAAAAAAAAGAACAACTCCCCTCACCATTTTTCATTCAGAGCGAGTAGTATTCAATGAAAGACAAATGAAAAATGATGCTTCAATCAATGTCTTGTCAACCTTATATATATTTTTAACGAAATATAATATGATTTATAATTGCAAGTTTCTTTTCAAGTAACCTATATTTACATACATATTTGCATGGATAATAAAAATAATACATTTATATTTTTCGTACATTTGAACTTTTTGACATTACAGCGTAGTTATTTCTTTGTAACCCTTCGCTAATTAAAATAATATACAAATTGAAACGATGGATACATAATATTTTTGATTTGCATATATATATATATATTGTATATATATACATCAAATATTAGAATTTTGAGGTTATTCATTATAATTATGTTATTTAGAAATATTTTTAGGAATCATATATTTTTCGTCCTTCCGTCTTTCTGATTTAACTAAAATTTGTTACATTTTTACATTTTCGTTTCATTGAATCGCATTCGTGTATATTTTTTTAGTTTTTTATCAGATTTATTATAACAAGATATAAAAGACTTTAGAAAAATAATTTTGAAATTATGTATAATGTATGTTTATCGTTAATATTTTTTGATCAATTCTTAAAAAGATTGTTGTAATTCTCGGAAGTTATAATTTTAAACTAAAATTATTATTGTTACAATTTTAAATTTAATTTAAAATAAATGTTGTTTTTCAACACAATAACTTTGGAAGATTGTTCAAATTCACTGGAGGAGGTCGTCCTTGGTGGAGCGAATGCCATAGTGCTCCGTAGAGGACTCGGGCCCCATGGGGGAGATGGCTTCCACCTGAGGGTGTTGGAAAGTCTTTGCTTAGTTCCCAAGTATGGATTTAGAGTGACGTGAAGAGTGAAGCCAATGCAGGCGAGGGCGTGGTGGTGTTCGGTCCGCCTTCTTGAGTGTGTGGGGGATAGGAGTCTCTCCCCAGTTCCATGCAGGGTCGCTTGTGTGGTATCTTCATGGCATGCCCGGCGGCTATTGTTGAAATGGTGCTCTGTTTCAGGATGAGTGGATATAGAGCAGGTAGACCCCCCCCCCCCCCCGGAATATAGGACGGCGGCGGATCGGTGGGTAGACAACTGCGCGCCTCATAAATGAATGATGTGTATATGTGGCTGGTGAAAGAATTGTGTTGTTGGATGTCTTGTCTTTGTCTTGGCAGTACGCTCTTGGGCTCCTCGGGGCGGCGGCTATGAGTTTGAAGGACGTGGGTGGGTGGCTGAAAGGGAGGTCGTCCCGCTGCATCTTTTGCATAGTTAATAAAATATGAATTTTGCAAACGAAAACGTAAGTAATTCATTTTTCTGCTGCAAAAAAACGATGGATTCACTTGAAAAGGAGACTCCCCGATAGAATAGGCTAGTAGGTACACAGGACAAGGGCAATGACTCTATCTCTCTCTCTCACGGGAGTCCATTCCTCCCTCTCTCCCTCCGGGGTGTCCGACACGTCATCTTCTTTGATGAAGACGGAATAAGCCAGCCAACCAGCATTTAGGGGGGGTAATGTCCTTCAGACACATCATCCTCTTTGATGCAAAGAGAATAGGCTGAGCACCTATGCTCTGGGGAGGCATGTCCTCCTAAGGTTCCACTCCTTGTTCCATGCTTGATCCGAGGCTGTGTCACGGTGAATTTTTCTCACAAATGTTGTGTACGACGACACAGCCGGCAGGCCAGTCATTAAGAATCCTGGATCCTCGGAAGATATCCGGGAAAATAGTACTCAAATTCCAATGAAAGGGTATAATTCCTCTTTATTGTTTACCTTCGTTGTGACGTCAGTTTTTTTCTCTTGCTATCTCATTGTGTGACTTATAAATTTCTCTAAAATAAAATTGAGAGGATTAAAAAAATCATTTGCTAATTTTTATTAAAATAAATAATTTTATGGAACTCCAAGCATATCAAATTGAAGCTCGATATTTTTTCGTCATGTCCATATGAAGTTTAATCATGTAAAACATTTTGTGAGAAGCAGTGAGTCTATAAGTAAAACATTCATTTTTCGTACAAAATGACATATATTTTAAAGTCTAATTGTGCCAGAGACCAAGTAAAAATTGAAATGAGTACTTTGTTCTATCAAATCATTGCTATTTATTTTATCTACACTTCAGTCTTTGTATGTCAAAAATGGCTCTGAATCGAAAAAGTGCTGAAAATTTGAAATCCATTTTGCTTTGAATTTATCATTAACTTTGAAAAATGAATACCATATTCGGAATCAGTGGATAAAACTCTATAAGTATTAGTGAAAATTAGTACAACATAAATTTTAAAGTTAATTTTTGTTGACCTGTGTAATCCATTCATGTAAAATATTATCCAAGGCTTTTTGAAAATCAACTCCGATCACTGCCAAACATTTGTTGGCGTTTTTTGCTTCTGCAATCGAGTCTGTTATGTCTCTACACACATCTTCCATTGCCCTGCCACTAACAAATCCTTTTTGTGATATGAAGCAATTTAGGGGTCACTTTTTTTTGAGTATCTGCTAAAAGTCCGTTGTAGATTTTGTATACTGTATTTGGCATTGTTAATGGACGGTAATTCTCTATAAACTTAGGGTCCTTATCAACTTTGGCAAAGATATCAAGTTTTCTGTTAGAAATGAACTTTTCGAAGTGTCTCTTTGGTCGGCTTCCTCATAGATTTTTTTGAGTAAAGGAGATAGTAAAAAATATGGTTTTATAAAATTCCATTGGAAAACTGTCTTGCCCAGGAGATTTGTTTTTGCCGCATTTTTTGATAAGACTATTTATTTCTGATAATGAAATATCTTTCTCAAGAAGTTTATGATATGATTGATTGGTCTTTTTATGTTGATGTTACTCGTATCTTTTATTTTTGTAATAAAATCCGTTGAATGAAAGAGGCATTTAGTGCATCGGTTGCTATATTTTTTCTCACATTCATCACAAAAAAACATATTACAAAATAGTTCGTGACAACACGTTGTATTTTAGAGGAGTCTGTTATTATTTTCTTCTTTAAAAAAATCCTATTACGACTTTATTGAATTTAGCGTAAATGCATATATATAATATATAATATACATTATAGTTTAAAATTTATACACTAAATAAAGTCAATACAAAACATTAAACGCTCACATAAAAGTACAATAACTTCATAAAACAAAGTTGAAATTAATTGGACAATAAAATAACATTAACGTGATTTGGAATAAATAGGTGTCATTTAATTTAAAACTAGACTTTTCTTGTAAAATCGTATTAAAAACTTCAGATGATGAGAGGTCCTCTCGGAACAGGAGGGGAAGTAACGAACGATGTCACTCGCAAATCTCCAGCTTGAATCCTCTGGAATCTTGATGGAGAGCGCCATGTATCGAACTGCTGCTGATATGACAATGGATTTAAGGTCTCCCTCTTGAATAGCTTCTCCCGAAGATAAACGCTCTGCGATGTAGCTTTTGCAACTCGAAAGCGCAAACTCAATTGTTTTTGTTTTCGGAGATGCTGTCCGTAGATTAGAATTTAATCCGAAGAGAATTATGGGAGCGATCAGTTTTTCAGTTATTCCAGGAACATTTAGAAGAACAAAGTCTCTTAAGATACGTAGAACAGGACAATGGGAGAAGGCATGGATGATTGAATTAAATAACCTTCCACAATCCTTGCACGGAGCATCAAAGAACATACATCTGGTAGAAATTTGAAATTGGGCAATAAAGCGTTTGCCGTGAACTATTTTGGAGGTGGAGGACAAAATTTACTTTTTCCACGATGAAGGCAATTCCAAGTCTTTTAAATACTTATCAGCGATTTTTTCTGCCTCCATTTTTGTGTTATTGCCAAAGGTCATTCTGAGGTGCCATGGGACAGGAACAAAATGTTTGTCTGCCGACCGTTTAAGAGGAAACAGGAATCTTCCACACTTAAAAATGGACTCCGAAGATAGATCATGTATAGTAAGGGTGCCAGACGATAATGCTATCTGTTCCCATCTTTTTGGGAGCTCCAGGTTTTGAAAAAATAACTTTTTTTACTGTTCTGGCGTATAATGTCGATTGTGGTCGAACATTGGAATATAGGACTTCCCCGCCAAATCAAACTATGTAAAATTCCTAAAGATGGAGAAAACTCTTTAATCATGTTGTTGAAAAGTCTGTTCCCGTCATTAAACAGGTATACACTGGGCTGCTTGAGATATGAGCCCTCCATTCAACCTCCGGGTTTTGTGAGATGTCCGTTAAGACCTTTGAGTAAATCTTTGGGATTATATTCTGTAATAAAGACAATCCTCCTCCTAGATGCCGTTTGGGACGCCTTAGAGCTGGGAGATACGTTCTGTGGAATATTATGCTTAGCCACTTGTCTTCTTCTATTACAGCCTTTTCAGCAATCCAGGGAACTGCGGTAGAACTGTAGAGGACTGCAGGGATAACAAGGAAATTGTACAAATCGATTCTTCTTTGAATATTGAATTTTCTCCAAAGAGAAATTTGTCTAATCACACGGTTTTGTAACGAAGTCCAATTGAGATTTGTAGGTCTATTTCGACTCCATGTTATACCTAATATTTCAACGGTATCTTTTACAAATAGGTCAGCTACCCTTTGACCATTGAATGGCATCCAATTCCCAAGCGGAACGATAACAGATTTTTTATTATTTATGCGGAGACCGGATTTTTGCTAAATTTTTGAAGATATTTGATCACAATGTCAATGCGCTTTAAAAGTTGTGATTCTGACTTCGCTTCCAAGAAAAGGGTAATGTCATCTGCGTACATGTCAATAATATGTCTATCGGAGCCAAAATCAATGCCAAAACCTTATATTTTTTTACTATACCCTCACTAAGATCTTTTAGGCCTGCCACAAAAAGGAGAGGAGCAGTAGGGCACCTGTTCAATTCCCCATAGCTATCGTTGACGTTGGATTGAATAAAAGAGCTCAAATGGGATTGAAGAACTTTTTTGGTAAAATTCTTTTTATTGTCTTTAATATATGGCCATGCATTATGGTGTCAAATGCCTTTGAAAAATCAATTGCTATTATCGCACCATAAGTCCCTTTCGCATTGACCATTTCAATCGCACATTGGACATTTCTAGAGATATCTGAAATTTTTCTTTTCTTTAAGAAGCCTTTTTGATGAAGTCCAAGCCTTTTATTCAACAAAGGCTCTATTTCTCTAGCAATAATGCCAGAAAGAATACGGTAGCCCTTATTTAGTATAGTTATGGGCCTCCAATTGTTTGGGTCGGAAAGAACACCTTTCTTTGGTATTAACACTATTCGACCCTTTGTCATAGCTTTTGGGAGAGTTCCATAAACTTCCATTCCCTGTCCTAGTTTGAGCAAGTACGGTGTCACTTCTTGTATACAGAGTGTAAAGACGCTGCCTTCTATTCCGTCAGGCCCTGAAGCTTTGTTAGTATTATGAAACTTTTAATATGAGTGGTAATGAGATCCTCCGTAAAAATTGACGCTCCTCTCTTCTTGGAACGCGGAAAACTAGGTCTATCGACCGCTAATAAACTTTGAAACCGTCTATGGAAGCAAGCCAAAATAGCCTTCGGATCACGTAGCTCTTGTCCATTTTCCACAATTCGACAATGACAGAAGTGGGGCGTTGTTCTTTAATAATATTAGCCTTTACACGTTTATTTACTAATATTTCCGAATCAACTTTTTCTTTCATTCTGCTTCTCTGATATCCGCAAACCGAACGAAATTCGTGGTATCCGTGGAGATGGTGCGAGCAAAGAGGGATCCTTGGTTAATAACTTTTTCAAGATTCTTTTGATACATACTATTTCTTAATATTTTTTTCTTGATATATTTCAAGGTCGTAGATTTTACAACTTTGTTAAAAATATTTACAGTTTTTTTATGGCTGGAGGTCGGATTAAAATGTTCTAAAAGATTAAAACGGAGTTGTTTTTAAAAAAGTGTTCCATTAAAAATCCATTTTGGAGTCTTAAAACTTTGTTTTGGCTTAAAATACCACAGTTCAATAAAAATTAATTTATGGTCAGAACTAGGATGTGGTCGATGGGTACGGTACAATTCAGCGCCACCGATTCAGCGCCGCCGATTCAGCACCGCCGATTCAGCACCGCCGATTCAGCGCCGGCCGATTCAGCGCCGGCCGATTCAGCACCAGCCAATTCAGCGCCGGCCGATTCAGCGCCAGCCTCAATGACTTTGGTTTAAAAAAATTCAGACCTTTTTTCACAAAAAATTATGTTTTCTTTAGGAGTACAATTGGTCAAACTTGGCACAAGATAATTGTTTGCAGAAGTATTCAACAACAATGGGGTATTGTGGTTTCAAACTCACCTACATTGGTAAAAATACGAGTAAAAAAAAACCTCAAATGCCATTTTGTGCACCTTGGGCCTTCGGGTTCTGCCAGCCGCAACAATGGAGTTTTGGGGTTTCAAACCCATCGCAAATAGTAAAAATACGAGTAAGGAACCCCCAAATGCCATTTTGTGCACCTTGGGCCCTCGGGTTCCGCCAGCCGCAACAATGGGGTATTGGGGTTTCAAACCCATCGCAAATTGTAATAATACGAGAAAGGAACCCCTCAAATGCCATTTTGTGCACCTTGGCCCTTGGGTTCCGCCAGCCGGAACAATGGGGTATTGGGGTTTCAAACCCTTCACCACTTGTAAAAATACGATTAAGGAACCCTCAAATGCCATTTTGCGCACCTTAAGTTCTCGGGTCCCGCCAGCCGCAACAATGTGGTATTGGGGTTTCAAACCCATCGCAAATTGTAAAAATACGTGTAAGGAACCCCTCAAATGCCATTTTATGCACCTTGGGTCTTCGGGTCCCGCCAGCCGCATTAATGGGTTATTGAGGCTCAAGCCCTCCGCCAATTGAAAAAATACGTACAAGGAACCCTTCAAATTATTTTTGAGCACCTGGAGTCCTCGGGTCACGCCAGCAGCAACAATGGAGTATTGGATTTTCAAACCAACCGCCATTGGTAAAAATACGAGCAAGGAACCCCTCAAATGCCATTTTATGCACCTTAAGTTATCGGGTCCTGCCAGCTGCAACAATGGGGTATTAGAGTTTCAAATCTTCCGCCTATTGTAAAAATACAAATAAGGAACTCCTCAAATCCTTTGAGGGGTTCCTAACCCGTATTTTATAATTGGCGAAGGGTTTGAAACCCTAATACCACATGTTGCGGCTGGCGGGACCCGAGAACTTAAGGTGCGCAAAATGGCATTTGAGGGGTTTCTTACTCGTATTTTTACAATTTGCGATGGGTTTGAAACCCCAACACAATTGTTGTGGCCGGCGGGACCCGAGGACTCAAGGTGCTCAGATAGAAATTGAGGCGTTCCTTACTCGTATTTTTACAATTTGCGATGGGTTTGAAACCCCAATACCCATTGTTGTTGAATACTTCTGCAAGGTTTGACCAATTGTACTGCTACAGAAACATAATTTTCTTTGAAAAAAGGTTATAATTTTTTATAATCAAAGTCATTGAGGCTGGCGCTGAATCGGCCGGCGCTGAATTGGCTGGTGCTGAATCGGACGGCGCTGAATCGGCCGGCGCTGAATCGGCCGGCTGAATTGGCCGATGCTGAATCGGCGGCGCTGAGTCGGCGGCGCTGAATTGTCCCATTCCCGTGGTCGATAGGATGCCGCTCTTATTTTTGGTAAAATGTTATGAGATACAAGGGCTAAATCAATTTTAGATGATTTTCGACCTGCTCTCCATGATATATTATCGGCCGGTTTGAATCTCCGAATGGCATCCACTAAATTCATTTCAGCCATTAGTTTTTTAACTATTGCCTTGTTGGGGTATTTGGTGATTGTATGTTCCAGATCTACATTCATACCTATCTCCCAAAATGAGAATGGGATAAATATTATCCTTACAAGAGTTAATTATCGCCTGGAAAAGCGGTGAACTTTTTACGTTAGGGCCGTAAACGTTAATTAAATAGAAACCACCTTTCTTTGTTTGAATGAAAATTTTGTGCCACTCGCCTTCTGAACTTAGTTCCTATACTAGTAGTGTACGCTCGATTTTATTCGAAACAAAAGATAATATTCCTCTTTGACAGTTGGAGCCCGTAAAATAATGGAAATAATTCTTCGGGATGCACAACTGACATGAGACCGAGTAAGACGAAGAAGTTAGGGATTTTACATCTTGAAGACAAACTATGTCTGGCTTTTCTTTCAACAGGTTTTTCATTAGAGCGTGGCGCGCAACTCTATCCCTTCCACCCTTGAATTAAGGGAATAATCTTCCCAACTTCTAAGTCCACTTTTGTAAGTAAAAAAATCGTTAATTTTTGTCTGTATTTTGCAGGCCATGGAGGGTATTAGATAATTTCTTGAGCATTTTGGTGGGATTCGACTTCTCAGGTGGAGAAAAACCGGAACTGGTAAAATTTATTTTTGATATTGATCCTGATCTTGTTCTTGACGACATGATCAGGTTAGGGTTTAAGTGATAATTTTTTGATATTACCCTGAAGGTCCAGAAATTTTGTTATTAAGAGCGGCCCCTCACGTCCATTGAGAAGGTCATTCGGCTCCTTTTCCCTCAGGAAGGGGGATAGTGTTAGTGGGATCTAGAACTGGAGGGTTCATATCCTGTGGTTGAAAGGAGCTTGAGCGGTTAGGGTCCTCTTCACATTCCATTTCTCCCACCTCTTGTTGATTATTATAAGTACAATCTCTCCCTCCTCCTCTTGGATGTACGCATTGGGTTGACATGGTTCGGATGTAACAATTGATTCTTCAGGTTGACTGGCCACCTGGTTAGAGTTTGATCCCGTGACGGTGGGATCTGGATCTGGAAGGCTCATACCTGTGGTTGAAATGAGCTTCAGCGGTTTCTTCTTTTCGTTTACTAGGACATTCACGTCTTTTTTTTTGACCTACCACTGTTTCCATATTTTTTATCCTCCTAAAAAGTATTTGTTCCTTAGGGATGGATTTAAAACCTGTTTAGATAGCCATTCAAAAGGAGTGTCAACTATTCTATTTAGTTCTTCATTTTCTTGTACTCCATTACTTCCGTTGTCTCTTCTCTAGATAATTCATCAAATTTTTTTTTTCTTCACTTAATTTAAAACCAAGCTTTATATATCCTTTCTCAGGGCATCCAAGATTAGATTTATATTTAATGAAGGAGATTTTTGGGGGATTTAATTAACTAAAGATTTTATTTCCTATATATTCTGTATTTTATCATCAACAGTGGTATGGTCCAACAATGTTGTATTGAGGCGCCAATGTTGTTTATAATTGCACCTTTGGTAGATGAGTGACATAAATATGGGGCTGTGGTCTGACTGAAGAAGCAATGCAAGATATTCGGACAATTCGAGAGAGGTCTATCAATTATTAAAAAGTAATCAAGTTGGAAGCTTTTAGAAATGTTGTAATCTCTTTTCATGGAATAGGTATGTGCAGGAAATGAGCTAAATTTTTGTGCTGCGTCAAACAATTGGTGTTTATTATGGCCTTTTGAACATCTCTCCCCTTCTCAACATTGATATTATTTATATAGTTTAACATGTCTCTCTTTTGATGTAGGGCAATATTAAAGTCGCCCATTAATATGAAATACTCCTTACTAAGACCGTCATTATGAGTAAATCCCTTTACACGCAAACAACTCAATTGTCATCATTACAAATATATGCTTAAAAAACTTTTTTTGTGACGACATTTAAACACATTCCTTGATAAGCTGGTCATCTAATTTATATTCAATTGGGCCAATTAGGGCTAGCTTGTTAAAAGCAATATTTAGGACAGAGGAAACAAAGAATATCAATTTAAATGATTAAATAACGTGTATGTATGTCACAAAAATAATATTCAATTCAATTTATAAATAACAAAAATATGATTTCCATCATAAATTGTTATTGTATTTTCATCAAGATTACATTCACTTTTTTAATACCTTAATCATCAACAAATTCAACTAGGATCTTAATATTGATAGACTTTTTTTAACTATGGAAGTTCCATAACATAAACATAACAGTTTTGTTTATATTTTTTAGAGTAAATGTGCACGGACAAATGATATCAATACATAATACAAACGCTTTTAGATAGTCTTAAATATCGAAAATAAATTACTAAAAAAAGTTGACACAAGACTACCTAATACCATTTGCTTAATTATGTGAAAAAAGATCGGACACAGCTCAAGTAGAAGAAAAAGTATTTGCAAAAATATTCTAAAAAAGATATCGGGGCCCATATCCTACGCCAAGCGGAACATATCTCAAACTATTGTTCTCTATACCTCAGTTTCTATAAAAATCTTTTTTGCAGAACACACTGTGGAATAAAAGAGAAATATAAGTAAAAAACCTTGAAGCTTGTTATAAAAAACAAATAAGAAAGCAAATTATAGTATGGTTTATTTTCCTAAGGTAATTTTAAAGGATAAATTTGGTCGAAAAAGTCTTAATTACTTTCATAGAACTTGATGTCGAAAGCGATAAAATAAATTGCTCAAATTTATCTGATTTTTAAACGCTCCATATCAAAACGATTGCTTTTTAAAAAGTTTGTGGTAATTTTTATTATATAAAACTGCAAAATCAATTTACAGGTCAAACAGTTGAAGATAAGTTTTTCCCAATCAGTTTTTTGCTGGCTGTGGATTCTTCAAAGTATTATATAGTAAAGAGATTTTGCTAATTAGACAAATATGTTCAGCGACCAACAAATCAATCTATATCTGAATTTCTATTTAAGAACTTATGAAAACATTTCATTATAAAGATTGCAAAGGAGCAGCATTAAATTTCTTAGCAATACTTAACATGGTATTAAAAACCTTTCAAAAAATTTCAAAAAATAGACAGTAACAAAGAATTGTCAAAATTTATTCACTATTACAACTAAACCAAATTTGGCCCGAATATACTTTACAAATTTAATGACTTTTCATGTCACCTAGCACTTGGTTACAATAAGATATATTCAATGAGGTCAAGAAATGTAACATTTATCCTATATATTAATTAAAAACTGAGAAAGGATAAGTCAAAGAACACCAAACCAATCAATCACAGCTTTTTAATATTAATAGAGTACATTTAAATCTAACAGAAGCAGTAAAAGCAAAACCAGTGGATTCCCAGGGTAGATTCTAGAGTTAGTGGCGCTCAGAAAGCGCGCCCGCAATAGTTCGTCCGCGCGCAGTGCGGACGAAAAAATTGGGTTTGGCTGTTTGGAGTGGGTTTAACGGGTCGGTTTCTTGGTCTGGAATGGTTCATCAAGTGTAGCTAGACATGGCATGGCATCTCAGATTCATCTATTAAATAACATTTAAAACTCCTTACCTTTGCATAATTTTGTCTTTAGATATTTCTTGTAGATGTGGAAACATTTTTCATTCAACATAATATTTTAAATAAGTATTACTATGCAATGAACCAACCTGTGTCCCTCACTTTGCATGCAACCCCGTCAGCTTGTCCCTTTTTGCATGGTAAAAGTAAAAGGTGTGAGTCACATGACACACTGGTTGTGACGTCGTCAATCACTTTATTAACAAAATATGATAAGCAAAAGTTTTCCTCTGTTCTATTTTCATAACAATGTCAGCCTTGTTTCGTGCAACCTTGCAAATTATCATTATAGACAAATACTTAACGAAAATAAGTTTTACATATATATTTATGTAATATACTAAATAGCCACTTGGTAAATAGCAACAGCTATCTCCACAGCTAGCATTTATTCCACAGAAAACCTAAAATTAGCAAGGATTTGCAACCATGTTACTTACAACCCTTTCACTTTTACTTGCAACCCTGTTACTGTATGCAATGGTAAAGAATACAAAAAATAAATAAACTTAATGCCTGAGCTGAGAAAATAAATGTTTTTATTATTACAAATATGTAACCAAAACTGTGAAATCCAAAATGCAAAAGAAAAAAACAAATATATAGGGGTTGCTATTGTGTCTTTTTCCTCCTGGTCCTAGAGAAGCATCCTCCTAGGTGCCATCTCCTTGTAGATTCTGATTACCTCTCTGTGGTTTATTTCTAGATCTTGCTCAATGGAAATCAGCATAAGATCTGAGAGACGTTCTTCTCCACACAGACTTCTTAGTTTGTTTTTGATGAGGCTGAGCTTTGAGAATGACCTCTCTACAGAGGCGGTTGTCACTGGCAGTGTCGCATAGATTTTAATCATTTTGGAAAAGGCTGGAAAGCTGCGCTGGCCGTTGTTTTCCCTCAAAATCTCAAATATTTCTTTTAGGTCTTTTGAAGGAAAGCTGGCGTGGAAGACCTTCAGCTCTGCCAACAGCCGGTCCTCGTCTTCTCCATAAAAATCACAGAGGGTATGCACAGCTTCCTTTGCTTCTGGTTTGAGCTGGCGAGTCCATTCGGCATGTACAGTTAAGGAATGGAAGGACCTGATAATTTTATCAGTGGGAGTAGCTTTGTCCTGGTCCCCCTTGAACCTCCTGTTAAGCTCGCCAATCATGCTTTGCAGAAAGGTGTAGTAGACAGTGCACCTGAAATATGCTTCCACAGACTCAAACTGGTGACCCACTTGAGACACTGCTGGGTTGTCTAACAAACGCTTTGGCACTTTCCTTGTTCTCTGCTGACCAGGCACCACAGTAGGTACTTCAATGCCGAGGCTCTTTGCCTTCTCTGTTGCAAGACCAAATATTTCTGTAAACCTCTCCTCAGACCTCATGATGTTCAACGTGTGAAGCAAACCGTCAATCACTTTGTAGGCAGTGGAGGGGTTCAGGCCTTCTTTCTGCAGGTCATTTGATGCCACAGCAGTTTGGAAGAATACTGGGTTGGTGATTTCCAGGCAGAGAAGGAATACAAAGTCAATTGCATGTCTCAGCATCTCAGCATCACCTCGGGCCAGGTCAGGTGGATCTTCCTTGTCAATGATGTCACCAAGAAGCTCTGGGAGAGGGAGGCGGGGGATGGGCGCTGTGCCTACTGCAGAAGGAACTGAGAGTCAGAAAGACACGATGTAAACAAATTTTTGGGTCATAATAAATACATTTATATATAAAATCATACAAAATTGAGCTATGTCATGATGTCCATGTGCCACAAAACAAACAATAAAAAAACACATCAGTCAAAAAAGGCACATTTCTCCAGAGGGCAAAAGGGCAGGTGCTCTAGCACCACATAGCTTTTATCTGTGCACGTGCCTGCCTCCTTCAAAATAAGATGCCCCTCCTCAAGTCTGAAAAGGAGGTTGTTGGGCGCCTCCTCCAAGGCCCGGACTCTACGATGGTCCGTTAAAGAAGAGATAAGTGTATCCCAAAGGAGAAATTTCATCTCCGCATGTTATGGTATCCATACAAATGTTCCTTCCATGGCTGCGAGCTGCTCTTCAACTCCGATGACGTAGTCACTTCCTCTGGACTGGGTGTCCCCTCCAGGAAGTGTACCGTGGCATTGAAGGACTTTGTTGAGTTCGGAAGGCCTTATGAATGACCGTGAGGATCGATGAAACGCTTCCCGAATCTCGCTTGTGGAGCTCAAGATATCCTCCAGGGACTTCGAGTCCTTATTCTTCTTCTTGGTGATCAAGGAGTGCACCTCCACGAATGAATGACAAATGGACCTTCGAAATGTTGTCTCTTACCAAAGAAATTTCTTAAATGAAGTAAATGTCTAGACTTAGATCCAAATAGATGGTAGGTCAGGATGGACTGTAGGCCAGGGGGCTAAGGGCCTAGAGCTTAGGTAGGGAAGCAGGAGTCTTCTTCAGGATCTCCGGTGAGTGGAAAAAAGAGACATCAGACGAATGATTTGTTATATGAGTCCGAAAGAAGGCTCACTGGGGTAATGACCAGGAGCACAGACAAAACGAGGTTAAGCAGCTCTTACTTTTTGTACGTCTGTACTGTTGCTGAGAAACATAGAAAATATGAATATTGGAATCGGATATGAGGCTGGTTGATAATTTGTTTGGGTTCCTGTTTTTAATTCAAAGCTGAGAAGCAGACTTTACAATATTTTGCGCAGCCATTACATAAAATATATGTAGACATATTTATGACATGTATGAATTGATTGAGTTTCAACTCTGAAGATATGAATAGAGATAATAAAATTATAATTGCTTATTTAAATCTATAAATCTCTCCATGAGAACCTAGAATCATTACAATGAGATTGATCAATACTAACCCATAATGTTTTCAACAAGATTTATCCAAAATATTTTTTAAAGATCTGAAAAGCTCATGTTTTCAGATTTAAAAACTCCGATGTATTCGTATAACTATGTAAGGATAATTGAACAGGTGTGAAAGAAACATAATTGAATATTTGATCCATTAACTATTAAATAACGATTATCAAGAGCAAATATACAATTTGTAAAAGCTTTCTGATTTTATGAAACAGTTGTTGAATACAAATTTGGAATTTAATATAAAAGGCTACGACTCTCATATCAGAGTTAGGTTTTAATCTCACTTCATTGTAGAACCATGCAGCAAAAGGTCTTTCTTTTATTTTTATTCAGTACTTGTCATCTAGCGTCCATAGTTGGTAAGTTCTGTAGTTTTAGACATTTTGGGATAAAGTATTACTTTTTTGAACTTAAAATATTAAAAAACTTTTTAGAATCCAGTTGTTCAACTACAAATGGGCAAACATGTCAATTCCCATTTGTTTACAACGGAAACACCTATGAAGGATGTACAACAGAGGACTATGGTAGTACCCTCTGGTGTGCAACAAGTGTAAACAGTGCAAGAGTTACTTTGAACTATGGAGTCTGCTCGGGGTCATGCCAAGGTCTGTAAAAAGCACTTTCTTCCTTGAAATTATTATTATTTCCCGATCAATAATAATATACATTTCTTCTCCATTGCTCTATAGTGGTAACCACAGTGACAACGAGAGGTAAGTTAACTTATATACTTGCTTGATCAGAAAAACAAGACTAAGTGAACTTTCAAATAGGATGCCCAACTACCAATGGCCTTCGATGTACCTTTCCATTTATCCATCAGGGTCGTACCTTTGAAACATGTACGACCATAGACTATGGGTCAACTAACTGGTGTGCAACCAATGTGGACTCCCAGAATAAAGTCATAGCCTATGGTTTTTGTGACTCAACCTGTCCAAGTAAGTTTTTGTATGGCTCAATAAAGGCTGCTAATATTGATATATTGTTTAATACTCTTGTTGTTATTGTTTCTCAATACATCCTTGATCTTATATTCAAAAAGAGGCGTCTTAAGCAAACGATTAATTAAAGTCGTTATTTGTCGACAATTTGAAGTAACAAATTTGAACTGATAAAAGTTATTATAAGTTACAAAGATATTAGTCGACAAATTTAGATAAGTTGAACGAATGATAGTTTTGTAGGGGAATCAGTGATCCTTAGGCAATTTTTATCCAAAGACAACAAAGGGTCATCCTCTTAAATACATATTATTTGTTAATTATTACATGTTTTTTGTCTTTTAGTTGAGACAACTGTGAATCCTGCATGTGAGTTAAGATTTATTTTTTATATGTTTAGCAAAATAACATTAATTGAATTTCAGCTTGTGGAACCGTGAGAGGTGAAGCATGTGTTTTCCCTTTCGTCTACGCTGGCTCAGAGTACCTTGCATGTACAGTGGTGGACAACGGTGGCGTTCCATGGTGTGCAACCTCGGTATCGTCAAATAATCAGTTAAAGGCCTACGGAACTTGCAATGCTAATTGTGACGGTAATAAAGAATGTTATACAAAAAATAGTTTAGGAGAAGAACATTTTTATCCTTATGAAAGAAAGATATTTTTACTTTGTTGATTCTAAATGGTTTGAACCATGGAATGTTAATATCCAAGTCCTTATAACGACTACACAGTTAAATGTATATTTATCACTGTTAACTAATCTATAAAGACATTAAGTTATTCATTTTATATTTAGAGGATTTCACTCCTTCAAGTCTCCACTATTTTTCTTTTTACATACATACATATATATGTCGAAATCCTATTAATTTATTTACAAAGAGATGTGTTCTTCGCCAGAGGTCTTTAAGGACTTTTAAATTCATATATTTTAAGCAATTACCACAATAATCCCCCCTTTCTTTGCTTCTTCAACGTATGTCAATGAATTTACATTTGCCTACTGTTTTAATTAATATTTTATGTCGAACAAAAACATTAGATGTACTTTAATTTAGAGCTATTATGTATAAAAATACGAACTACATAGGAAGCAATCTCATAAGAGTAAATGTTATAATTTCCACCTTTGTAATTTGATGGAAAGACATTTTATATTAAATTATTTGACAATAATTATTTGACACTAAATATAGAAGCATCCAAAAATGCATATACATTTCAATTAGTTTCGAAAATGTAACTATTTTTTTTTTTTTTTAACAAATTGCTTTTTCGCTCAAATACAAAGATGAAACAATTTTCAGTTAAAAAAGATAGGAGAAATTGTAATTGTTGCTGTAGAATCTGATTTGCTTCCAAGATTATGAAATTTTATCCAAATAAAAAGAATTTTGAAAATAATGGCCAAAAATAATATTTCCTAACAATCACAGGGAGTTCATTGTGCCAACATTTATATTTTAAAACTTTCTTTAAGTTCTTGTTTCGGTATATTTATACTTCTGTATATTTTTCCCCCTTAGTCGATCCCATCACGACTCCCCAAACTACTCCAGCCAAAGGTAAGTAATAGGTTTTGAAGAGAGTGAAAATTATATTAGTATTTGTAAAAAAGGTCACACGATACAATATTTTTTATCACAAAGTCATACAAAATATATTTAAATGATTTTTCTTGCTCTGGTTGTATCAAAATCAGATGTAACATTATAAATGCTATTTTTGAATTCATCCGTTTCACACAACGCTTTGTACATTAGTAAACCCAATAATAAAAAGTATATTTGATAATTATAAAGTTTTAAAGAAATGGTGTAAATAAAAAATGGTTGTTATGGGATTGTTGTTATTTTTTGTATTATTTTGCAAAATTTAACATTTAAAATTAGCCAAAATATAGTAAAATGCCAAGGGAATAAAATTATGTTGAAATAAATGACACTGAATTGAAGTCAAATTATATTTTTAATTGATCAAAACAAATGAACCCATCCTTTGAAGCCGTAAGCTAATGACTTATTTCGAATTTTAAATAATGTGGATGTCCTACCCACTCCTGAGGGAGACATCCTTCATCCAAATGGATTGTTTTTTATTACAAAATAATATAATCTTTTTAAGCCGCATGTTAAAGATTTCTTACGAATAAGAAAGGCCTGGGAATCCCTGTCACTTGAATATCATCCATATTCTAGAGTTAAATGAGAGTTGATATAAGTCATTTTTTAAATCAAATTAGCTAATCCCGGGAATGATACTACTATCAAAACGTTAATCACAAAACCCTTATTTAATGAGGGAAACGTTCCTGTAATAAACTTATATAATTAACTTTTTACTCTCAACTTGATTTACAATTGAAATTGACAAATATATAACAATAAAAAGTACATTATAAATACATATATGATCGATAAAATATCTTTTTATTACCATCTTTCTATTCGTATTGTTAGCCATGAAGGAAAAAAAAGTTTATAAACAGAAGCGAGACTATTGTATACTGACAACTCTCCTCAATGAATTTGGTTGATTTGAGGAGTTTTGACATTGATGCTTATTTATGTATCCTAGTCCAATCCTTTAAAACAATGTATTAATGACTTAATTCGACTTTTAAAGAACCTGGATGCCCTACCAACGAGGGAGGCGTCTGCCACTTCCCATTTACATATAGTGGAGTTACATACGAGGGATGCACGACCGTGGATTACGGAAGCACTCAATGGTGTGCCACATCTGTGAATTCCAGAGGACAGGTTGTAAACTACGGAACTTGCCGAGGCTCCTGTCAGAGTGAGTATGAATCAATGTAACATAACAAAGCCTATAACACATCTCTCACTATTCCAATATTAGTTGCAAGCACCGTCACAACCAAAGGTATTAAACACTCATTAATAAAAGATCTGATAAGTTATAAATTTATTGTGTATTTATAAGGTTGCCCTGCCACGAATGGAAGGCGATGTACATTTCCTTTTGTCTATAATAGTGTGACATATGAGACTTGTACAACTGAGGACTTTGGGATACCCTTTGGTGTGCCACCCAGGTGGATTCGAGCCTTAATGTGGCTTCATATGCAATTTGCTCTTCGTCCTGTCCAGGTAAATTTATCATTTGTCATGACTCAGTAGACCTTTATTTATACCAATGTTATTATTTCTTTCTAGCTGAGACCACTATTAACCCAGACCGTAAGTTTAAAAAAAATGAATCCAATCTTATCATAATCCTCTTTTGTTTTTTGCCCCTTCAGAATGTGCGACCATTAATGGGAAAGCCTGTGCTTTTCCTTTTATATATAACGGTGTATCCTACTCGGCTTGTACCACGAATGATAACTCTGGTGTGTCTTGGTGTGCAACGAGTTTGAATGCTGAGGGAGTTGTAATGGGATATCAAAATTGCAATGGCCAATGTCAAGGTAACATTTTATCATGAAAAAAGTTATTTGTTTAATTGTTTGCCGTACTTTTAACATATTTCAACATCTTTTTTCTAATATAAAAATATTTTAGTTATAAACTCACCACAACCAACAAACACATCAACAACTACGACTGAAACAACAACTACCCCAGTAACAACCACTACAACTACAACATCTACCACAACAACTACCACGACAACCACCACGACAACTACCTCAACAACAACCACGACACTACCACTACCACTACTAAACTACTACAACCACAACAACAACCTCAACAACAACCACGACAACTACCACTACAACTACTACAACCACAACAACAACCACGGCAACCACAACGACAACCACCACGTCAACTACCACTACAACTACTACAACAACCACCACGACAACGACCACAACAACTACTACAACCACTACAACAACTACTACGACCACAACAACAACGACCACAACAACCACAACTACTACAACCACAACTACTACAACACAACCACACCACCACTACAACTACTACACCACAACTACTACAACAACGACCACAACAACTACTACAACAACGACCACAACAACTACTACAACAACCACTACAACAACTACTACAACCACAACAACAACGACCACACAACCACAACGACAACTACTACAACCACACTACTACAACCCACACACCACTACAACTACTACAACCACCACACTACAACAACGACCACAACAACTACTACAACACGACCACACAACAACTACTACAAACAACCACTACAAACTACAACCACAACAACCACCAACCACAACTACTACAACAACGACAACAACAACCACTACTACTACGACTACTACATCCCCGCCCTACAAAACTTCTCTTGATCCCAAGTTTTCCCATCACCTAAAACCACTGTGACTCCAAAAGGAGAGTTTTAGAAAGTAGGATATCCTTTCATAAGCAACAATTTTTCATTACATACTAAATGACTATTATAATTTTGTTTCTTTTGTTCGGGTAAATATGAATACAGAAAATAAAAGTTTGTTTTTATTGCAAAATGATATATATCTTTGATGGAACAATACCTCATTTTCCTCTGGTGCCTCTTGTTGGAGAGGAACAATTGGAATATTTTATTACTTTGAAAAAAAAAGTTAATCCCTGTACAAATATAGTTAATAAAAATTAGAGTTTGTCCGTCCGCTGTCCGTCTGACTTCTATAGACGCCGAAACTACAGAAGCTAGAGACCAAAATTTGGCACACAGATGCATCTTGACCATGTGATGGTCTTGGCTAGGTTAGATTCTGATCAGACCAGATTTGTGTCTGTGAGAGGATTTTGCGGTTTGCATGGATTTTTGAGGGTTAGGAGGCTCGGGATGTAATTAAATGTTTTGTGGACTTTGGCCGTAGGCATCTTTTAATATATACAAAACTAAGGCCTAGCGGCCTTGCAAAGGCCTCAAAAAGGCTTGGAAAACTTTGGTTGTCCATAGTTCGTAAGTGAGATGTTTTAGAGACAGAACGCAAATAAAGTTATCTGCATCTCTGCCCAAAGAACCTGGATCCGGAAAAAAATTCCGGATCCAGACACTCCCGGACCCGGATTATGACATTTCCTTAACTTTTGATTCTTTCCCATTTCGAAAAAAAGCTACTCTGAAAGTACATCAAGAATAGGGTTTACAATCGGGTCCCAAAGAAATTTCCCGGAAAACCGGACCGGCCTGTCGGGAAATTCAAGAAAACCTCTGGGGCGACTTTTTAATACGAAAAAAAGTTCAAAACAAAACATACGAAATGAAGGCCTTGCAAAATAAGCCTAGGTTGGTTAAGTCAATGTCCGGCCTCCGGGACATATTGGGCCGGGATCCGGATTTTTTTAATTTGCAGTTTTCGCATTTATTTTTGCACAATCATATTCAGCTTCACAAAGGGAGCAACTTTGATGTATTCAGTATCCGATCCGAGGTCGTTAAGACCCTCAAATCCGGGATTGAATATTAGGTCCATTTCATGGACGAAGCGGAATATTTTTGAAATCCTAAATTTGGGGGCCTTTTTTGGGCTTTCTATGGGATTGATCGCATCAAGTTATAAAATAATATCTATAGAGTTTGGCATTTCTAATAAGTTCGTTTTTTTAAATGAATTTTGGTTTATAATTTTTTGAGTTTTGGCATAAAAACTGTCAAAATGGAAAAGTGTTTTTTTCTCCGCTCCTGGTAAACTCACAGATTTCAACTTGAGTTCATAAGAAGGAGCTTAAAAAGTCTGACAACAAACTATAAAATAAATCATTCTCAAGTGTTTATATTTTTTTTTCAGAAAACCCAAAAAACTGATTTTTGGCATTTTTTAATTTTTAAATTTGTTAATATAGTTGTTCCCAATTGGGGAGACTAATGCAAATGTGAAGAAATTTTTAAATTGGATGAAAAACAAAAAGTTTTATTGTAAGCATTATTTCATAAGTAATATGCTACATATATATAGCATAGGAGTTGGCTATAATGTTAGTTCTTTTTTGCTCCCTAGGGGGTGCTCTAAATTATGAATCTAATGTAACCTCTAGGGAGACTTTTTACTGCATAAGTGATATTAAATTATTAAAATACAAAATGAAGCCCTCGCAAAAAAAAATATCCGGCTCCATATGACGTCATAAATTAACACCACGGTTATATATCTGTCTGTATAATAAGGTCTGAGCAATACAAAAAAAACATGTAATCCTAGCAGTATAACTACTCAATGACGTCACTGGAGAACGAATATATATATTTATGTAATTTATATTTTCATATATATTTATTTTATTAATTTATTTAAACACACACACATAATATGTATATTTATATATATATATATATATATAATATATATATATATATAATTTATATATATATATATATAATTTGATTGATGATAGATATATATATAGTATATAATCGTTCTCCAGTGACGTCATTGAGTAGTCACACTGCTACATGTTTGTTTTTGTATTGCCCCAACCTTGGGTTCACCAATCTTATTAACCAGTTTGACTACTTCAAACTCATCCCCCTTTTCTCACCAGAGACACAGCTGAACGCGCTCCGAAGTATGATGAAAGAAGGGAGAAGCTCTATGAATAAAAATACACATGAATACGATAACATCATGAAAATGGTTTCCAGTGCAAAGTTGGAAATGTCGATTTTCCCTCCAAATCATGAAGAAGGTCTTACCTTAAAATAACTTTATCATCTTGATTTTTTTGTCATTACTGTCGCAACAAGTATTATGTATTGATGTTATTGAAGGTCTATCTATAAATGCTAATGTTGTTCATGCATATAATAAGGCTTCAAACGATATGGGAGCTTTTTATATAATACATCATTTTATGAAGTGAATATTTAAAGAAAAAATGTATCTTAATTATTGTCATGATCTTTTATTTATATTTATGTAAGCAACATATGGCCCGGGAATATATTAAGCCTTCAAGCATGTTCCGGAGTATTTTTATTGAAAATATTTTAAATAAATAAAGAAAATTGATGAAAGGTCACCATGTTTATGATCCCCGTCATAAACATGATGGAATGGACGGAAGGGCACCGCGATAATACATAAACATATAAATACTATCACTGTTGACATATTTATCTACATTATTTATAAAATGAGATTATAAAGTTATTGTTATGACTCTTATTTCAAGACATTGTTGACATTTGAATCATTGATCATCTTTTTTGAGTCTGACTTTTAAAATCATTTAACTAATATATTCTATTTTGTGTAGTTCTTTACTTTTTATTATTTCTCACCAGCACCGTTGTGCGAAAAGAAAAGGAAAAGTACTCAGTCCTGTGTTAATGTTATATCAATTTCTCTTTGTATCTTTGTTTTCAAACATGGCGTCTGTCTCTCTGTAAGAAAAGGGGAAAAAGAAAAAAAACTTCATATATACATATTTGTAGTTATAAGGAGAAGAACTTAATCAGGATTTACTGGATAATATATATTTTTCCTCTCTCCTTTTTTTGAAAACTAATCGCATCCATAGGATATATGGATATATAGAGAGCTGATTCCCTTCAATGGCAGAGAAACAGCGTTCTAATGTTTCTGTGTGTGCAAAATAAACAAAGTAATTTTTACGACGTCATCGTAAGCTGATCTTAGAGATAGAATCTATGAATGATGAAGAGAATAAACTCTCTACAGTAAGCCCTCGATATAACGCCCCTCTGTATAACGAACTTCGGATACAACGAACCTCCTGGAGGTAGCCGAACAAGCCTCAGATATAACGAACTTAAGTTCGTTATATCTGAGGATACCGAACTTCGTGGAGTGGCCGAACAAGCCTCATATATAGCGAACCTAAGTTCGTTATATTTAAGGCTACCGAACCTGAATTATGAGCTGCTGCGGATCATGCGGTTGAACTCATGCGTGAGGTGCAGCAGAAGAAGACGCAGACGAAGATCTCTGACTTCTTCAAGGCTGGCCCCTCCCAGCCGAGAAGAGGTCTAGGACAGAGTCTGAGACCAGCAGTGTGTCTGTGACTTCGACCTCCTCCACTAATCTGCCAAATTTGTCCAGCGGCAGTTCATCGTCACTCCGCAGGATATACTTACACTCCAGAGCCTTCCTTTAACGAATTTTCGGATATAACGACCTCCCCCCCCATATAGTTGTTATATCGAGGGTTTACTGTATATCTTTTAGAAGTTTTTTACGGTCGCAATGACGTATTTTTCTGAAGGATCCAATCAGCTCTCTATATCTTAATATCTCTATGTTGGGTTCACCAATCTTATCAACCAGTTTGAATACTTCAAACTCTTCCCCTTTTCTCACAGGAAACACAAGTGGACGCGCTCCGAAGTATAAAGAAAGAGAAGGGAAAAGCTCTATGAATAAAAATATTTGACATGTACTCATGAATACGATAACATCATGAAAATAGTTTCCCGCGCAAAGTTTATAGTGTTGATTTTCCCTCCAAATCATGAAGAAGGTCTTACGGAGAAGAGCATTTGCCTCTTAGCTCACATAGGAGGCTTTTTAAGTTGGCGTTATTTCATTAGAAGTAAATATATGTAGTACAAGATATTATAATTTCCTTAAACTTTTTAGTGCATAAGTCTTTTGCTTCATATTTGCCTCGCTGCACGTTGCTAAGTATCTGTGCCCCTTTTTTTTAATGAGACGATAGAGGTTTTTTAAGTAAGAAAAGGGGAAATAAGTAAAATAAATACATATGTATATATTTGTAGTTATAAGGAGAGGAACTTAATCCGAATTTACTGGATAATATAAAAATTTTTCTACTTTTTTTGAAAAATACTCATATCATAAAACTTCTTTCTATACGACGTCTCCATCATCATAAGCTTCAAAAACTTCATTGTTTGATGCAAGGTTCAACCCTTGCCTCAACATATTATCCAAGATATGTTACCATGTATAATGCTGTGGCCGTAGGCCACCCCCCGCCCGGAGGGCCTAGCACCAGCCGCGGAGCGGCAATGGGCTAGTATTTAATAAATTCCGAAATTATTATGAAACTTTATGGGATATAAAAAGGGATAAGGGTTTGTTAATAATAATTGAACACAAATTCATTTGGTATTTCATAAATAAACGTTCAAATAATATTTTTCTTCGGGCATATTTTATATTATTCGATTTCCTTTATCGAATTTAAAACTTGAACTCCAAGATATTTTTTATAATTCTAGGTGTTTTAAAACACTTTTCGTGTAACATTACATGGGGATCATATTTATCCTTATTTTTACATAGTTTAGTTATTTTTACATAGTTCAATACACAACACTAACAAAACCCTTGTAATCATGGGCGGAGTGGGAAGAATTATCTACCGGGACAATTTTGCCCTAACCTTATACCGGCCCTTATATGTACACACTGTACACTGTCATATTTTTGTAGCCTTTGAAAGGTTATATATATATATATAGAGTTTGTACGTTCTTTTATCGATTTACTTTTGTGTAAAAATGTATTATTAAAATTTTAGTACACTATTATGTTCTATTTTTTTTAACTGTCGTTCATTTGCATTATCGTACTGTATATAACTTTCACGCAATTTATAACATAACAACTTGTAAGGTGACTTCACATTTTTTTTGGTACATCGTACAAAACTATTTATGCAACACTTGCAATTATCTACATACAGATTCACAAATCCAAAATACAAAATTCTTATAATAATAATTGGGCCGATATAGGGACATGGGATATATTATACAATCATGACCAATTAAAAAGATCAAACGCATGGAGGTCTCTAAACTTAACTACTAAGAATCTATCTAAAAGAGAGTCAAAAAATTGTTAAATCAATCTTGTTGCTCCGAAATTTGTACAAGGCATTAAATTTTTGGTAATTATAAATTTATTTCCTCTGTAAAAGGACCGATATATAAAAATGAAAAGTGGCTTCGTCTTAAAATAATATCAAAATTGGAGTAAATTGTTAATGCAATTTTATCACGGACAAATCTAGTGGCTTCACATTCAGCTAAGAAATGACTCAGAGTTTCTTTTTGTAGCTTACAAAAGAAGCAAAGCCTTTCTTCAAGTGTTTTCCCATGGATATTGCGTGTAGTGAGGATGTTTGAGACAATTCTATGTCGAAACCAATATAAACTGTGATTAAACTTTTTATTTGATAGACTTTTTATAATTTGGTTCATGGGATAATTTTCATTTACCTTATCACGGTGTCTCTCAATTTGCCTCAAATATTTACATATAATATCGTTCGTTAATTGTAGGGGACGTAGGCTTTATTTCCCAAAAAAACTAATAAAATTTTAAAAACAATCCCGATGTCCAATTTGTCTGCTTGTTATTTCAATTGTACTTAAAATTCTTCGCTTCTCAAGTGCTTTGATAAAAGTTTCTTCTAAATTACAATAAAATATTTCACAAGAAAATCAAACTTCTTTTTGAAAAGCGTGCCTTTCAGGATGTCCAATATCATTATTCTTTAGCGGTTCTTGCCACCCCATAAGTGGAAGGATTTTGCGAGAAAAAAAATCTGCTACCCCTGCAATACTATTTCAAAAAGGATTAATCAGCTTTAGACATTCAATAATTTTTCCCAGCCCGTTATTTTTCAATTTTTCAAAGGACATTTTCCCCCGTATTCCATTTAGAAACCATGACGAGTCTTTACAATTCAACCTCTTAAACCACGAAAAGAGAAATGCCTTCCAAGTCTCTTCCATGGGTAAAAGTCCCAATCATCTGTACCTTTTTGGACACACTATTTTTTTCCAAGATAAATAGAAGAATTCCCTTTTCAGAAAATGAACGATGAACAAAGCTCCCCTATTTTTTTATTAGTTTATTGTCATATATATATATATATATATATATATATATATATATATATATATATATATATATATATATATATATATATATATATATATATATATATATATATATATATATATATATATATATATATATATATATATATATATATGTTTGTGGGGTTTTCATGGATGCCGAATAACTCATAGAACATTATATATAAGAATACTTTTTTTCAATACTTAAGAATAGAGAGAGAGAGAGAGAGATCAGGTCGGGGTCAGCACATGGGGCTCCCGTGACGTCAATGGTGAAGGACGTTAGTTATTGACGTCATCGTATAGGAGGTATCCTCACACCCCCTCTCGAGCCCTGAGGATGACCTTAAGTCATTATGAAGGGGTAAATCTATCGGGGGCGTACCGGACTCTTTTGGGTCGTTGATGGGTTGAAGGTGTGACCGCTGAAGCATTGTCTTCGAGGGCCATCTCCCGGCTCTGCTGTACTTCACTGTTCTTGATAACCCTCAGGAAGCGACAATTCCTCGTTACAGTTCGGCCTGACGGAAATAGTAGGAGGTATTCCCGGTTACGTTTTTTTCCTTGTACTGTGGCCGTACGATCCCAGGTTTTATTCGTTGGGTCCTGAACCCAGACCTTGGAGTTTATGGGGATGGGGTTGAGCGGCTGTGAGGTTTTGTCATATTGAGCACTCGCGTATTGGTGCTGCTTTGCAATGCTTAAATCATGTTCGTCAAGACGCTTCTGCCAATTTTGTCAAAGGTGAGATTGTGGGAAGGGAGTCTGGAGCGCATTGGTCTTCCAAAGACGAGTTGGGCCGGTGAGAGCGTGCCGTGACGAGTTGGAGTGTTGCGAATTTCCAGCAATCCTTCCTGGAAGGCCTCAGACTCAGGGCTCCCGGTCATTAAGAGTAGAGATTTTAAGGATTTAATAGCGGACTCCGCTAATCCGTTGACTGGGGAAAATGTGGGGATGATATTCTCTGAGTGATACCCCAGCGCTTAAGGAAGTCCTGCGTATCTGCGGCAGTGAATTGGGGGCCTCCATCTGAGAAGATTCTCAGAGGCCTGCCGAAGATAGAGATGTGTTGGAGGAGGCTGTTAATAAGCGACTTGGCGGTGGGTGCATTTGAAAATCTGTGGAGGGTGAGGAAGTTTGAGTATCTGTCCACCAATGCCATGTAGTGTTTTTCCTGCTTCGAAGAAGTCCGTCGCAATCTCCTGAAATATCTCAGTGGGCCGGGTTCTGATTCGAGCGGCTCTTTGGGGAGACTTGGTCTACGAAACTGGCATTCCCTCGCACGCTTCCGTGATGTTGCGTATATCCGCCAATATTCCCGGCCAGAATACTGTCTGGCGTGCTCTTTTCAAAGTTTTTTCAGAGCCTGATGGCTTGAGTGCAGCCGCTGAAGGATTTGGCCCGCTGCGATGCCGGAATGACGATCCTATCACCAAAGAGGATTAAGTTTTCTTCAATGGTGAGATGGGGGAGAATTTTGGCGTATGGCTTGAGCTTTGGTCGAGATGTCACATGTCAGGTCCTTCCTGGATAGTTTGAATGAGTATTGAGACAGTGATTATTAAATTTTTAGAACACTATCATGTTCTATTTTTTTTACTTTCGTTCATTGCATCATCGTACTGTAACTTTTTACGCAATTTATAACATAACAACTTATAAAGTGACTTCACATTTGTCACTAATTGTTTGCCATGTTCATGACCTTCACTTTACACAAAAGTAAAGGCTTCAGGTTTGCACAACAATACTTTATTAGATTTTTGTCCAACCAATTTAGGTGACTCTAAACACCAGTGGGAAACCATCATTTGTAGCCAGGATCATGCTTGAACATCTCTCAAATGTTACTTGATTAGTGAACAGAGTTAGAAGAAATTTGTATGCCAGACAAAGTGTGTGGTAGGCGTTTGTGAATAAATTGCACTGTGACAAGATGACGTAACACAGAGGGTACAATTCTTGCACATTCTTCACTTTACACTTTTCAATTCTGGACCTTCCGCATTTCCTCGCCCATTCCCTGTTCCTCCTCTGTGCCTTCTAGTGATTCTTCTTCTAAGCGTCTTGCCTTATACTCTTCAAAGGTAGACAGCTTTTATCTCTTGCAGTGGGTGGCTTAGCTTCCCAGTTGTGGTTTTATACATAAGCAGTGGCTTGGTTATCAAATAGCTGCTAAGATGGTGGTGCATTGTAGATGACGGATGTCCCTATACTTCAGGGAAGTCTTTAGGATCGAGTCAGGCAAAATAAAAGCAAAGCTTTCTACCAGCTGCTAATCGCTCATGAATGCTTTGGTTGATGGTGTCCATTATCATACTATGGACATTCATCTCAAGTCCTCTCAGCTGCTTTCAAGGGATCATCTCTTGACAGGCATGATTTTCTTTTTCTTCTGTCTTTTTTCAAGAAGAGCTACCTCCACCTCAATCTCTTCCTTGCCCAGCAGCTCACCATTAGCCCATACCACGAACCGGTTTGCAGCTTCCTTCACACCACTGAAGTCCTGCACACATTTCTTAAGTGCATCCTCTGTTCCATCACCAGACGATGTGCAGTCAGGAGGTCCATCTCACTGGTTTGAAGGTATTTTGACAGTGGTCAGGTCTGTTCAAAAATATTCAGTAAAATCTGTGCTGTCAACACTGTCTCAAATTTGAGGAGACACTCAATGTAGCCTTTTCTCTTTGGCACTAGGGGTTGCCTTCATGGTCTGGTCTTGTTGTATAACCAGCAGTGTAAAAACCACGTCCGCATATAGGAACCTGTCTGGATTTCCAAAACACCAAGCACACATGTGCATGGTACCAAACATGTATTTGGTTGGGGGCTTCTTCTGAGAGCAGGATCGAGAAGCCTTTGTAGGTGCCCTTCATGTTGGCCGGTTCGTCGGTGGCACATCATACACAACAAGATACATCAAGGTTGATGACTACAAGTGAGTCTTTCTACGGTGTCCAGTAATTTCATCGCGAGTAAATTTGTCGCGGAGCTTTTATAGCCGTTTTTTTGTCGCGGGTAAATACATCGCTTGCTCTTTTATAGTCAGTCAATTTTGTAGTTCTTCTTTTTGTCGCGGGTAAATTTGTCGCCAAGCTTTTTTGTAGTGAAGTATTTTTGTCGTTCTTCTTTTTTTCGTAGGTAATTTTGTCGCCAAGCTTTTTTGTAGTGAAGCATTTTCCGCGCTGTTTATTTTTTACTTTGTGGACCTATTCATGGGGACTCTGTCTGGGGTCCCATGGGGTTTGAATCTACCGCTGACATTTTTAGGGAGAAAAGACACGCGGCTTAAGGGTTGTGCACACCTTAGCCTCGGGTGTTCCGCCGCGAGTCCTATGGGATTGAAATCGACCGCCGACTCTTATTAAGGGGGAAAACACCCGGCCTAAGACTTTCGTAGACCCTAATCTAACGGAATGCGCCAACTTTAACCGGATGTCCCATGGGTTTGAAATCGACCACCGACCCTTCTTAAGAGGAAACCACCCGGCCTAAAAAAATACCCTAATTTAAAGGATTGCGCCGGGCTTAGTCGGGTGCCCCATGGGTTCGGAATCTACTGCAGACCCTTCTGGGTCGTAAAAAACAACTCAAGAGTTTTTCAGACACTAATTTCGCGTGTACCCTCTGCTTTATCTGAGGGTCTAAGGGGTTGGAGTCCACCGCCGACTCCTCTTAAATGTAAAACAAACTCGGGTTAAGTGGTTTTCAGACCTACATCTTGCAAGATATGCATGCCTCATCCGAGAAGACTATGTAGAAATACACGGCTGACCCTTTGAAGGAGGAAAATGCATTTAGCCCAAGAGTTTTGTATAATCTAATCTCGGGGGGGGGGGGGGTACGCCAGTCTCAGCCGGGGGTTCTATAACGTTGAAATCCACCGTTGACCCTGCGTAGATTTCAACTCGCGGCGGAACACCCGAGGCTAAGGTGTGCACAACCCTTAAGCCGCGTGTCTTTTCTCCCTAAAAATGTCAGCGGTAGATTCAAACCCCATGGGACCCCAGACAGAGTCCCCATGAATAGGTCCACAAAGTAAAAAATAAACAGCGCGGAAAATGCTTCACTACAAAAAAGCTTGGCGACAAAATTACCTACGAAAAAAAGAAGAACGACAAAAATACTTCACTACAAAAAAGCTTGGCGACAAATTTACCCGCGACAAAAAGAAGAACTACAAAATTGACTGACTATAAAAGAGCAAGCGATGTATTTACCCGCGACAAAAAAACGGCTATAAAAAGCTCCGCGACAAATTTACTCGCGATGAAATTACAGTAAACCCTTTTCTACTAGTTTGCAGACACCATTGTTCCACATAAAATGTACTTGAAAACAGAGATGTGGAGTCAGACTTGCTAATTTTTGAATGACTAGTGAGTGCAAAATACTTTTTACCCTTAGATTCATCCAACGCACATGTTATATAAGTTAGTTGGTTCTCATGTAACTTGTATTAATTGAAGTATAGAGATATTTAGCCCATTCGAGAGAAACGTGGTATGTGCTGGGTCGTTGGGAGGCTGTTAACGGCCGTTTATGTTTCTTGAGGCCAGCGGCCCATCGGGAATAGTCCCGGTTAGTCCTGGTGGCCACTCCGCCCCTGCTTGTAATAATATAGATAATTGGATTATTATTTATAATCTATCAAGAGCAATAAAAAACTCCATAGTCATTTTTAAGAAATAATGCTAATAGATTTTAGCTGTCCTTTGGTAAATACCTGAAAGAAGAATATAAGCATTTAGACACAATGATTATTTTATAATTACTTTATAAATCCTCCTTGCCATTTGAAAATCAGAAAACAAAGTAATTTGTATGGCATTGTTCCGGTATTTTTCTCACTAATTGATCCTACATAATACTCTGAGCCATAATATTTTAGTGCCGATAACAAACTTGTCAATTAGATGGTAATAATAACAAAATACTGCAAATTCATCAATAAAACATATTAGTTTTATTATTATACTATGAATTGTTGCTTTTTGTTCAAGGAGCCATGGACTTAAAACAAATGATTTAAAACTAAAGATCAGGGTACATGAATGAAAGGCAATATTAGCCCTTAAGAACAAAACTATTAGTATATAATTTATTTTTTGCCCTTGGGGCCCTCACGATAAAGAAAGAAAAAAGAAGCATCGGAAAATTAGGATATTATGCAAAATAATGTGACTTTTAAAATATTTTATTGATCCACCGCTTCTTTAGCAAATTTTGAAATGTATATTTATATCAATCTTCTGAAGATTCTACAGAAGGAGCTTCGTCAGTAATGAAGGCTTTGAACTCTTGAATTTTAAAGATATAATAGCTAAGACAACATATAAAAACCAAGCTCATTGTAGAAGTTACATGCTGCTTACATTAGAACTTTAAAAATACTTTAAAGTTTTTTATTGTGTGAATTATTGTACTTAAAGGATATTATTTTATCTGATATTTATATTACATTTTATTGTATGTGTTTTTAGGTTTTGTCTATTTGGTTTGATAGAATTGCATTTTTGTGTTTATAAATCAGCATTATAACGTTAAAATTTGACTATCGAGCCTAGGATCTAATCAATGAGGTTGACCCCAATTGGCATTCATCTCTCAGGATTCGAACCTGTCCCCTCAAGAGGGCCGGTTTTTGCTATGGGCAATGTGGGCGACTGCCCAGGGCGCAATCTATTTGGGGCGCCCCTCCAAAAAAAAATCGCCAGTTTTCTACTCTAAAACGGTTTATTGTAATTTCATCGCGAGTAAATTTGTCGCGGAGCTTTTTTATAGCCGTTTTTTTTGTCGCGGGTAAATACATCGCTTGCTCAAGTATAGTCAGTCAATTTTGTAGTTCTTCTTTTTGTCGCGGGTAAATTTGTCGCCAAGCTTTTTTGTAGTGAAGTGTTTTGGTCGTTTGTCGGGCTAAGGTGTACACAACCCTTAAGCCGCGTGTCTTTTCTCCCTAAAAATTTCAGCAGTAGATTCAAACCCCATGGGACCCAGACAGAGTCCCCATGAATAGGTCCACAAAGTAAAAAATAAACAGCGCGGAAAATGCTACCTACAAAAAAGCTTGGAGACAAAATTACTACGAAAAAAAGAAGAACGACAAAAATACTTCACTACAAAAAAGCTTGGCGACAATTTACCCGCGACAAAAAGAAGAACTACAAAATTGACTGACTATAAAAGAGCAAGCGATGTATTTACCCGCGACAAAAAAACGGCTATAAAAGCTCTGCGACAAATTTACTTGCGATGATTTTAAGGTATTATTATTAATAGGTAAGGTATTATTTGTCGAAGGCTAAGGTGTGCACAACCCTTAAGCCGCGTGTCTTTTCTCCCTAAAAATTTCAGCAGTAGATTCAAACCCCATGGGACCCCAGACAGAGTCCCCATGAATAGGTCCACAAAGTAAAAAATAAACAGCGCGGAAAATGCTTCACTACAAAAAAGCTTGGCGACAAATTACCTACGAAAAAAAAGAACGACAAAAATACTTTCACTACACAAAAAGCTTGGCGACAAATTACCCGCGACAAAAAGAAGAACTACAAAATTGACTGACTATAAAAGAGCAAGCGATGTATTTACCCGCGACAAAAAAACGGCTATAAAAAGCTCTGCGACAAATTTACTTGCGATGATTTAAGGTATTTATTATTAATAGGTAAGGTATTATTGTCGAGGCTAAGGTGTGCACAACCCTTAAGCCGCGTGTCTTTTCTCCCTAAAATTTCAGCAGTAGATTCAAACCCATGGGACCCCAGACAGAGTCCCCATGAATAGTCCACAAAGAAAAAAATAACAGCGCGGAAAATGCTTCACTACAAAAAAGCTTGGCGACAAAATTACCTACGAAAAAAAGAAGAACGACAAAAATACTTCACTACAAAAAAGCTTGGCGACAAATTTACCGCGACAAAAAGAAGAACTACAAAATTGACTGACTATAAAAGAGCAAGTGATGTATTTACCCGCGACAAAAACGGCTATAAAAAGCTCCGCGACAAATTTACTCGCGATTAAATTACTGGACACTCTCTAAAACCGCTAATATCCAAGTCAAGTTAGTGGTGCGTAGAGGGTTGGAAATGACAAAAAGACCAAGTGATTCATTTGGTGGGGATCGGCGGAGGTTTGCACTCTCTGAGTCTTCTAGTTTATATTATTATTACACCTATACTTCTTTCTTTTCTTCTGTGTATCGTTCCAATTTATCACATGTGCTTCCATAGAAAGTACATTTCTCTTATGGTAGATTGACATAATCAGTGAACGAGTTAAATAGAAAAAAAAATATCCATATCTTACATCAATGGTACGACTCTCAAATAGCGATGTGTCGGTCCTTATCTAGGACCGAGGACTGCAGTCCATTCCTTTTGGTCAGTCCTTAAAAAAGGGACAAATTGGTTTTTTTAACGTCATGTTGTCAAATCTCTTAATGCTATGAAAAGGAAAAATCCTTTATATGAGGAAAGCCACATCTTCAATGAACTAATGATAAATTTTACTTTTTCACTTTTATTCATAATAAGTATAAAATAGTAATTATTATTTCAACAATAAATCGTCGATGCTTAATGACAATGCCTAAAATAACCTATAGCGGTTGAAACGAAATTAATTATTTTTACAGAAACCTATAATGGATAGTGGCAAAGGATTGTATACGAAGAAGTATATATTGTGATTAAAAAAATGTTTACAAATTTATATTATAAATAATAAAACCTATTGTTGCTATTGAATAATCGCCAAGTTATAATATAATATATACATATAATAGATATTAGAAGTTAGAACATATTAAATTAATACTTTTCCAAAATTTAATGGAAAATTAGAGGGCTGACAAACCAAAGAAATTGTTACCGACACAACATTTCTCCAAGGATCGATTTCAGCATTTGGCCTACACAGGAGACAATAAAAAGGTCCATGCATTAACGATATAACTTACAAAATATTTTGTTTTTTGCCTAATTGCTTCGATAGAATTGCATCCGACAGGATATAAATACGCATTATAGCATTAAAATTAGTCTATCGAACCTAGGATCAAACAAATATTTTATCCTTACCTACCGAATTTTAATATTTTTGTGAATTCACCTTTTTATAAATGTTAATGAATGATATTCTTAAGCCCTTCAATTTTGTTTTTTTTATAAGCATCAATATTTTTTATATAGACATTTAACTTTAAATTCAATTTACAACTGCTCTGATTTTATATAAATGCATTAAAATTTCGTATATTTTAAATATAATAACAAGCAAAAAAATAACTACTTAGACAACCACCACATCCACCAAAACTACAATAACAGCTAAAACTTTAATTTCAATTTACATCCAATTTTATGGATACATTATAATTAAATTTTTTTCTTATGAATATGTATTTTGTTAAATATGTAGAACGAAAAAAGCAAACACAGTGTTCCATTGTAAGATATCCTATGTTAAGACAATAATATTACTGTAGGAGTTTTATATAACAAAATATGATACATTATATGATATTATTTATTATAATATATATCTAAAGTTAATTAAATATTCTATTTTTATTTTAAAAATACAACACTCCATAATAGAACGGAACATTATCTAATCACCAAACCTCATCTTTAAATATTCTTAATTTGTCTATGAATTTGAAGTTAATATTTCTTTATGTTTTCAATTTTCACATTTTTATAGTATTTATTATATTTAACATACTATTATTTACAAAACTTGACTCATGTCATCTACGAAACTTAAAGGAACAATATTCCATAAGTGTTAAAATATCTAATAAATAACAAATGTAAGTATTTATTTCACATATGCAAAAACTGATTTAAATTTAAGAAGCTTTTTAGTTAAACATTGACTTTAGCAACTAAATTGTACTTATCACCAACAAAATATGGTAAAACCACTATTCTATTTAAAAAAAAATATATTTTACAATGAATTTTTCCGTCAACTGAAATTTTATTTTCATAATTTTATGAAGGTTTTACCAATTACTTACAATTCATATATAGGTGAGAGTATCGGACGATATTTTTAAATGCAATTATTATGTGCCAATAATGATTTAATATTGATAAATCTATAACTATAATATAATTGTAGTCAAGTTTATTTGTGTTTTTAAATTTATGATCAAAGTCTCAGATATTCGGACTAATATTGAAAAATGTGTTTTTGAAAAAAAAATGTCATTAAAAAAGTGTATATACCGATTTCGGTAATCAGGTAACAGTGACAGTGAATTTCAGATCGGTATGTCAACATGTTGGAGGAGTTTTCCTTCCACGAATTAACGAGTTGGACAAGGGGATATTTGGTTTCAGCAGGGGATGGAGCAACGGCTCACACTTCAAGTGCATCGATGGCTGTTTTGAGGGAACATTTTCCGGAGCGCCTCAATTCCAATAAGGGGCGATTCGGAGGTGGCCAGCCCGTTCCCCCGATTTGTCCCCTTGTGATTTTATGTGGGGATATTTGAAAATCCCGTGCTTATGCAACCGCCCGAGAAGCCTACAGACTTGGAGGCCAACATCAGAGAATAAATTGCAATAAACCCGCTGAAACGCGGTGAGAATGGCTAACACCCGAATTCGGTATATACAGAGTATGGACAAGGGGGACGCACCTATCTCATATAATTTTCAAAACAATGTGAAACAAAACTTTAAATATGTACTAAAATCATGAACACAAAATTAAAACTTTTCTGATTTACAGTGGTTGCCGCGTGCGATGAAATGAGTGATAAA
>CP045898.1:19775703-19806558 GCA_013387185.1 Caligus rogercresseyi
ACAACAACCACAACTACTACAACCACAACTACTACAACATCGACCACAACAACAACGACCACCACGACAACTACTACAACCACAAACAACTACTACTACAAAAACGACCACACACACAACCACTACAACTACAACCACAACAACTACAACAACGACCACAACAACCACCACAACAACAGCCACGACAACCACTACAACAACCACCACAACAACTACAACCACAACTACTACAACCACAACAACCACCACAACTACGACTACTACAAGCACAACACTACTACAACTACTACAACTACGACTACTACATCCCCGCCCTACAAAACTTCTCTTGATCCCAAAGTTTTCCCATCACCTAAAACCACTGTGACTCCAAAAAGGAGAGTTTTAGAAAGTAGGATAATCCTTTCATAAGCAACAATTTTTCATTACATACTAAATGACTATTTATATTTTGTTTCTTTTGTTCGGGTAAATATGAATACAGAAAATAAAAGTTTTTATTGCAGAATGATATATATTTTCGATGGAAGAATACCTCATTTTCCTCTGGTGCCTCTTTTGGAGATAAATATAATTGGAACATTTTATTACTTTGAAAAAAAAGTTAAATCCCTGTACAAATATAGTTAATAATTCCGAAATTATTATGAAACTTTTATAGGATATAAAAAGGATAAGGGTTGTTAATAATAATTGAACACAAATTCATTTGGTAATAAACGTTCAAAATAATATTTGCCTTCGGCATATTTTATATTTTCAATTTCCTTTATCGACTTTAAAAACTTGAACTCCAAGATATTTTTTATAATTCTAGGTTTTTAAAACACTTTTCGTATAACATTACATGGGGATCATATTTAAGCTTATTTTTACATAGTTTAGTTATTTTTACATAGTTCAATACACAACACTAACAAAACCCTTGTAATCATGGGCGGAGGGAAGGGAAGTTTATCTACCGGGACAATTTTGCCCTAACCTTATACCGGCCCTTATATGTACACACTGTATACTGTCATATTTTTGTAGCCTTTGAAAGGTTATATATATATATTGTAGTGTCCGTCGTGACACAAGAGCACTACAACATATTTATTTATTCATAGGATAAATACTAGAATACCATAGAGATTTCCTCTTAGGAAATGATGTTTATGAGTGAACCCCAAATGTATTAAAAGAGTGGAACTCTTACCGTAAATAATTAGTCAATAACAAATGTGTTGATTGGGTCCTGTTGGATTGCTGTATATTATATGATTCTCAATGCACTTGACTATACACAATGGTTCCCAAGGATTATGACCACAAAGCTTTGTGACTACATCTTTGTGACTACAGGTTTGTGACTATACAGGTTTGTGACTACACAGGTTTGTGACTATACAGGTTTGTGACTGTACAGACTTGGGACCAAGTGTTAGGGTCGTACACAATCACACAATGCTATATTGTGTGATTTGGGTCGGCGAGATGAATTATTCATTGTGAGTGGGTATTCCCGTTCCGCCATAGCCACTGGGAGGGGCAAATAAGACGCCAAAGAATTAAGAGTAGGTAAAACTTGCTTTTGGGGCTATATTGGGTTGAATTTGGGTTGGTGAGATGAATTATTCATTGTGAGTTGGTATTCCAGTTCCGGCATTGCCCCGCAGAGGGGCAAATGTGACGGCCAAGAATTAAAACGGGTAAGACTTGCTTTTGGGGTTATATTGAGGTTGGATTTGGGTTGGCGAGATGAATTATTCATTGTGAGTTGGTATTACAGTTCCCCCATAGCCCCTCGGAGGGGAAAATAAGACGGCCAAGAATTAAGAGTGGATAAAACTTGCTTTTGGGGTTATATTGGGGTTATATTTGGGTTGGCGAGATGAATTTTTCATTGTGAGTTGGTATTTCAGTTCCGCCATTGCCCCGCAGAGGGGCAAATAAGACGGCCAAGAATTAAGAGTAGGTAAAACTTGCTTTTGGGGTTATATTGGGGTTGGATTTGGTTGACGAGATGAATTATTCATTGTGAGTTGGTATTCCAGTTCCGCCATAGCCCCTAGGAGGGGCTAATAAGACGGCCAAGAATTAAGAGTAGGTAAAACTTGCTTTTGGGGCTATATTGGGGTTGGAATTTGGAACTCCAAGGGGGTATCAGACGACGTTTTGCAAAGGATGCCCCAAAAAGCAGCTCTTGAGAAAATGGTGAGAAACCAGAGGCATAAACAAATAATTGCAATTCCAAACCCAACGAGGAATAATTTTGATATCCCAGAGAAGTATCTCGACATTATTCTTTTTGATTCTGGAAAAAATGACCCTGAAAGAATATTGGGACTAGAAAAAGAGAACTAGTGGAGTGCTTGTTGGATGCGGACTGATTTTGTGATGGAACTTTTGAGCTTGTGCCGGAAATTTGGTTTCAGCTGTACACAATCCATGCAAAAGTTGGGAGTAGTTACCCTCCCTGTATTTATTATCTCCTCCCAAATAAAACGATCCAAACGTATAGGAGAATGCTTCAAAATGTCAAATAACTTTTGATGGATACTGTCCCCGGAAAGTAGTCTTGGATTTCGAAATTGCTGCAATGAGCGCTTTTCGGACTGAATTCCACCAAACAAAAATATCGGGATGTTTTTTTTTCATCTAACTCAATCCATTATGAGGAAGGTGGCAAAAATAGGCCTGAAGAAAAGATTTGATTCCCAGCCCGAATTCAACGTTCTTACCAATGCCTTCCAGAACTCTCATTTGTCCCTGAAGACGACGTATTGGTTATATTTCAAGAACTAGGCCGTTTATTGCACCAAAATAATGAAGAGGACGATTATGATGACCCGATACAGGAGCTACTAGTTTATTTTGAGCACACCTACATTCGAGGACCGGAGATTAGACTCGGGAATACAGAGAAGCAAAGTTTCCTCCTTCTCTATGGAATCATTTTCGTGATGGAAAAGTGTGTGCGCCCAAGACCACTAATGCTTGTGAAGGGTTCCACAATAGCCTTAAATCACTAATTCAAAGTCCAAAACCAACCATTTGGAAATTTTTAGACCGTATAAAAAATGATATTGCATTTCAAAGTTTAGTTCTAGCCAACGCTGAGGTTCAAAATTCGGGGAAAACAAAAGCAGAAATATTGGAAATAGCCAATAGACTATCACAGAAAGTTGGCCAATATCGTTATAAACAAAATAAGATCCAATATCTACGTGCAATTGTTAGCCTCCAGGTAACGGGTTGATAGTTTCTTTTAAAAAATTATATATTTTCTTCTATAAAGTCATTTCCAATCGTCAATTATGAGAAAAAATTGTATTCTTCTGTAAAATAACCAGAAAATAAAGATTCACAATTTCAAATTTCATTCAATCTGTATATACACATATAAATATATATCTATGTCAATATTATTTTGTACCAAAATAAATCGATAACCAACCCAAATCACACAATAATATTGTGTGATTTGTGTACGACCCCTAACACTTGGTCCCAAGTATGTCTAGTCACAAACCTGTACAGTCACAAACCTGTATAGTCACAAACCTGTATAGTCACAAACCTGTGTAGTCACAAGCCTGTATAGTCACAAACCTGTAGTCACAAAGCTGTAGTCACAAAGCTTTGTGGTCATAATCCTTTGGGAACCGTTATATTTATGCATGTGTGTTTTGAAGGTTGGTACTAGCTGACAGTCATATGAAAACAAATCCACTGACGCCATCTATGTGTTAGTCTCGGGACTTATCAGCCGACCTTGTATGTTCCATCTGGATTAAAAACATATGGAAGAAGAAAAAGAAAAATATCTAATTGCGACTGCTATATCTTCCTGCTTTATAATTTCATTTATTTCAAAGATTAATTATTCTTAAATAATTTTCAAAACGTATTTGATGTGTCAAAAAATATATTTTGTTATTAGCTTCAATGTTCTAACACAGATGATACTCCGATGAGCGATTTGGGCCCTTACTTCAGCTTTTAGACATCTTGAGATGCTCGCGATATCCTATGCATTTTAGCAGCTTTTTGAAGAGGGTATTTAAAGTTTGTTGTGGAATTCAAATCAAAAGAGCCATGAGCCAATGCTAACTCCTCGAGTAAAGGTCCTTTCTAAAAAGGAATGGGTTGCGTTTTGCCCTATATTTCTCCAAAAACGGGACTATGGCTTATGTTGCGTTTGATGAGTTATTTCCACTATATTTCTCCATTCTTTCTGGAAAATTGATAAAAACTTGATATAAATTTTATAATTGGATAAAGGTTTAATGTTCCACCTCTGGTCACTTTAATGCAGGGAGATATTACTTATAAAAAGAGTTGAGAGCCATAAGTGTTCCTCTTCAATGAATTTTCTTCTATCAAGGGAGAGGATGTTGCCTTATACAATACACCAGGGACAACCTGAGTATTGTATAAATCAATCCTCTTTTGTTAATTAAAAAATTCCATGCAGCATTCGATTTGGAATTAAAGAAAACATTACTCTCCAGTTATCAGCATGTATCCCTTCCGGTCCCCAGTCAACTCATAAAAGAGATTATTATTCTTATCGGGCAACTCCATAAAACTTCTTTTTCGTCCCATGCGCCAATAAGAAGAATATATGTCTTTGATCGATGTAACTCCAATCCTGACCTCTTTGGAATTTCTCAAAGCTAATTTGAAATCCTTGCAATCATATCTACATTTTGCATTTTATTGTTTAACATCTATAAAATAATTCACCAATCTCTGTCCGTCCGTCTGTATGTCCGCACCGTATCTCCTCCCATATTTATGGTCAGATTTGAACTTTGAAGGTACCTATGGAATTCTTGGTCAAGGCGGACCTAATAAAACTAATTGCAAAGTGATAGGACCAGAAATTAAAAAAATGTCATTGGATACATCTTTTCTGATTTTACTACCTACTTTTCAAGGTAAAAGAGGAAAAAAAGAAAAGAAAAAAACATCTCATGTGACTTAAAACATATTCTTTGTACAAAGTCAAACTTTTTATGTTTGTACAAAACAGAAAAATTATTGTAACCCATTTGACATTTAGAAAACCTATTTTATCTCTAATCCATGATACAAACTTTAAGAAACTTATGTAATATGAACATATGGGCGCCGTAGGCGGCCAAATATGCGAGTAGCTTTTTATTTAGGACATTAGAGGCGATCGAATAACAAAAATACTACATAAGTTTATAACATAAATTGTGGGTCCGTTGCGGCGACACTTCTCACTATTCGACTTCATTCAAACTTTCATAAGATGATATCTATACAAATAAGTAAAATATGAAGGAGGAACCTACTCTCAAATCTGAAATACGTAAAATAAGAATCACCTATATATATATATACTTAGAAAATGTTGAAAATTTTGACACTTTAGATCCCAAACCTTCTGAAAACAGTATTGAAATTCTAAAGGATTCTAGTTTTGAATTCTATAACGTTAAAAATTAACGGTATTTTAACGGGATAAAACAGTAAGAAATGTAAACAAGAAAGAAAAAACGACACAGTTTCTACCCCTTGATTTTCTTATCATCGATTTGTTTTCATTTTAGAAAGAGGGAAAAGTTTAGGTTAATTTTTAAGTATTGTCATAACCATCGAATATTTTTTATTGTAATAATAACCAATATTTCATACTTATTAATAACATTAGTAAAAAACGTTATATTTGTCATAAGCTCATTTATATAAAGGATTCTTCCTTTTCATAGAGATGTTGATAACATGACTTAGATTATGACGTAAAAAAACATTTTTCCTTTTCTAAGGACCGACAAAAAGGACTGGACTGGACCGAATGGAACAGGACTAGACTGCAGTCCTCGGTCCATGATAAGGACCGACACAACACTAATTATTATATTGAAATTAAGACGGTTTTCATTGAGCTAACTCAAATAATAGATTTGCTGCTTCAGAAAACTATTATTAAGATATATTTATAAGACATAAATAAATGTTCTTACCGATAAAATTTTACTTATTAGTCTTCACATTTAAATGTAAAATGATTGATGTAGAAACAAGAGGACTGTTTCTCTTAAAATGATAATAATAATAATAATGCCCAGAATAATAAAGTTAATTACTTAAAGAAGTAATAGGCGACAGCAGGATAGTAATATAAAAGTGTATTAGTTGTCTTGTATTTTAGTGTAGTTTTATTTTACACTGTCTTATAATATTTGATAGCAGAATATAAAAATATAACCGGTAAAAAAAATAAAAAATAAAAGTTAACTTTATTGACAAAACTCAAACACAACTATAGGAATGATTAGTGAAGGTGTAATGTCTATTTATATGGAAACTGGCAAACATGGTGAAATAAGAACAATAATTATTATAATCAATGACAAATAACTACAGCCACCCGGAATACTTTCTTTTTGGCGCCGCTTTGGGGGAATGGTCAAGCTCAAACTCGTGCATAAGGATTGGAATGCGAACGTGGAATATATTAACGGAAATGCCATTAAAATGAGATATTTGCTACATTTAATGCTACCATTTAAATGGTATATTTTCCACGACAATCGGAAACTCCATTTAATGTTATACATTTGTAGCGATAATTGATAGTTTTTATTATTTAATCCCTTACATAAATGTTGTGAAATAACTGAAAGAAAGGGAATGTTAAACTCAAGGTAGTTGAAAGTAAGGTAGAGCCATTTTAAACATTAAAGTAAAAAAAATACACCGCCACGCAACCTACCTCATGAGCATGACGTCACATATGCCAAAAGAGGGACTATTTTTAAGTAAAATATGTTAAATATTATCGAATTTAGCCTTTAATTATATAATAGAATAATTAATTATCACAATTCTATTAGAAAAAAAAAAGAAAAAATTTGTGGGTACTCATAAATGTTGATGATTTAATTTGCTGAAATTATCCAAAATATTTCATGAAAAAGCAAACTCTTCAATCATTATATGATAAAACACATTAAAAACAACGAAATAAATTATAAAAAAATATGTTTATAATCATATATTACACAAATATATTACAAAGACTTATTTAGAAAGTATATAATTTATAAACCATTAAAAAAATTTATCATAACTATTTAGAAAAAGTATATTCATAAATCATAACAAAACAAAATACTGCTTATAATCATATATTACAAAAATATTATAAAAAAGACATATTTAGAAAAAAGTATATAATTTATTGGAGCATTTATTAATCCACTGTTTTATTTTTCGCCTCTCTCTTAAACTTTTTGTATGACTTTTTGCTCTTGAAAGCGATTTTTTCATATTTTATTTGGAGAAATACACAAATTTTAGCAAATATATTATAGCTTCCAATGGAACCGACGGAACATTTAACATTAATTTTAAAACTCTTTTTACAAGATTATCGTTCCTATCAACCCTTCCATTTACTATAAAATTATTTGAATTTTTTTTGTTCACATTTCCTCATAGCCTCTAAAAAATCTTTTTTGCTTTTTTAATTAATTGAAGCCATTTTTTGTAAGAATAAGATGCACTAATGATAATTTGAGTAGGGATTTAATACTTATTATATATAATAAAGTGATTTGTTTATGTTTTCTGGCAGACGTGACGTCACACGAAAAATATTTCGGAACCTAAGTTTATACATTATGAAACGGCGGGGTGTTGGTTCAGCTGTGTTCTGTGTGTCCACTATAAACAATGTAATTTATACTGCGTCATCGTAAGCTGATCATAGATATAGAATTTATCTCTATGAACAGCTTACGATGACGCAGTATAAATTACTTTGTTTATTTTGAACACACAGAAACAACAGAACGCTGTTTCTCTACTATTGAAGGGAATCAGCTCTCTATATCTTTATATCTCTATGATTATATCATTGTATTGAATATTTTTAGAAAAGTGTCGTGAAATACATATTTAAAAAAATATTTCGAGTCTGAGTCGTCCCAGAAGAAGCCGTAATCATAATGATTGGAATGAATACATGTCGACGACCCAATCAGGGCAAAGGTGCAGTCTATCACTTTTATAAATGATTTATCAGTCAACAGTTTCCCTCTATTTATCAAACAAACTTTCATATAAACTATAATGTAATCTTGAAAAAAATTGATTTTAGTATAGTGAATTCCATAAAACCTATTTTGACCTTCAATTGCTCATAAAAAATAATTATTTAATTTTAAGAGAGCAGTATGGTGTTTAAAAAAAATGCTCTGTATCACGCTAGACAATAATAAAACAATATTTTTCATTCGTAGAAAGTTTATTAGGTACAAAAAGGTTTTTTTAAATACCTATAATACAACATTTTTACTTACATAACAATAAATTTGTAAAATTGTGCGTGTAAATCGTCGCAACATATTTATCTTAAATTAATCACGAGACTTCTCATACGTGAAAATAACATATACATTAAGGTGTATTATAAAAACCTAATATTAAGATATCAAAAAAATTTCCACCGCGAAAGTTGCGTCATAGTAAACTAAATGATCGTAGAAAAATGGATTTTGGTTTTACCCCCCCCCCCTTACCCCCCCCACCCCCCCCAATTGCGTTCAAAGGTTTCGTTATGAAGCAAAACTTTTTTCTTATTATTTATTTTGAAAAAATTAGTTTTACAAAATTTAGCTATGATGAATTTATGACTTTGTTATTTTTTGCTAATTTTCGTCAAATAATATTTAGTGCCAATAATTAACATACGTGCTGACGCACCAACCATTTTTTAAATAACACTCCTACTAGGGTTCTTTCATAGTTTCAAGAAGGAAAAAGAAAAAGAGGCTCCTCATTTTGATGTTTTTAAGTTAATTTTTAAATACGTTTGCTTTTCACATCTTAATTTCCATACAGTTTCATTTGGTTGATAATATAAATCTATGACGTTGATTATATATCCATAAACTTTTGCAGATGCCTCCGTAGGGGGGGTCAAACCAAAATCCATTTTTCTACGATGATTTAGTTTTGCTCTGATGCAACTTTCGCGGGGGATAAATTTTGATATCTTAATGTTAGGTTCTATAATACCCCCTAATATACATACATATTATTACAATGCCTTAAAGTAAAGTAGTATGGCTATCGTTAGCGCATTAATCAAAGAAGTTTTGAACTTTTCAAACTTGACTTGTTGATTTATCGTTCATTTGTTGTCGTTCGCGAACGAACGATGAACGACGACGACAATTTTTTCGCGAACGTCAACAAGTCTGTCAAATACAACCTACACAAAGCTAATTTTATGAAGTTAATATATTTTTGAATGCGTTTTATATAAAAAATTAAAAATATACCACATATTTTTTAATACAACAACATCTGTCCCGTCCATCCTATCATTTAGTATAATATAATATCATCAGGCTTGTGAGCGTTCAGCTTTTTTTGCGTTCAGCGTTCCGTTCAGCGTTAAAAAAATTAGCGTTCCGTTCAGCGTTCCGTTCAATGTTTTTGCGTTCAGCGTTCCGTTAGCGTTTAAATATTTAAAAATAATTTCCCAAAGAAGTACTGCGTAGTGATGACGTTTTTTTTTAGAAAAGAATTTCCAAAAAAAGTAATGCGTAGTGATGACGTTTTTTTATAGAAAAGAATTTCCAAAAAAAGTACTGTGTAGCTGAAGTTTTTCTGAAAAAGTACAAGAAATGTTTGGAAAAATTGAACACTGAACGCAAAACTCTTTTTTTTGCGTTCAACGTTCAGTGCTCAAAAAAAGTTGCGTTCCGTTCAGCGTTCCGTTCATTGAGCGTGCATTCAGCTGAACACCGTTCAATTTTGCGTTCCGTTCACAAGCCTGAATATCATTAATGTTTGTATCATTACAAGCTCATATTTATTGCATTTCATCCTAGCAACTTGCTTTATGGCGCCAGGAGTTAGCGTGTCTGTTCTTTGGTATGCACATCTCCGGGAAAACGGAGGCAGCCATTTTGAAATCAACTCCTTCCCCCCCTCCAGTGCTTCATGTTCATTCGTGCTTCATCCCCTAAAAGATAGCCTGCCTATTCTGCCAGGAGGAAGAAAGGAGGCTGCTCTCTGAATATGAGCATTTTACGCGGGAAGGAGTGGGTGGTTATTCTTTTTTTATCATTTCATGTTCAGTTATCATCGATCTTCATAAAGAGAACACCTGACCCTACTTCAGTTGTATTTCGTTTGATTTAAAGTATTTCATAGATTATATTACTTTGGTCATCACATTGGGTTTTCTGGGGATCTAATTGAGTTTATACAGTCCACTTGTTTCTACATGGTCCTTCGAGCCGGATTTTGAGAGAAATCTTGAGATCTACCATCGCCTTCCTTGTTTCTTAATCCCCAGAAGCTCTCTTTGATAATCCAACCTTTTATTCATTGTAATAAGATCAAATAGAGGGTCAATCATCCATCCGGGAGGTTCTCACCCCCGTCGACTCTGTCCCCGCGGCAGTAAGCTATCCATTCCTCTATTTGATCTGGCCATTCTTAAGGAAATTGTTCTTGTAGGATCAATCTGGGTGTTGATCGCTGTTGTAATATTGTCCCGGCGGTAGTATTTTTACTCGCCATTGAACAAGCCTTGCTCAAACACTCGTCACTTCGAGGTAAGCAGGTCAAACTTACGCGTTGGCTCCTCTCTGACATCCCGACAAGTGTCCCAGCGGCACTCCATACTTCTTGTTTGATCAGGCACTTCTTTAAGAACTTTGTTCAGGTGGAGGATCCGGGATCAATCCCTGTAGACTTGTCCCTGCGGCAGTAAGCTCTACATTCCTCTATTTGAGCAGGCCTTGTTTATCATTTATTTCAATTGGAGATTCAAGTATCCATCCGGGAGGTTCTCACCCCCGTCGACTTATTGTCCCCGCGGCAGTTTTTTTAACACTCCTAACTGAAATAATTCTTTCGAGACATTTATTAGCCCTGCTGACATAAACTCTGTGTTCTATGCTAAGTTTCATTTCCTTATTACTCATTTAATTGAAAAGAGTACATCTATATACTGGCAAGTCCTAACTTCTATTCCGTTTTATTTAAGAAACAATATGGCAACCAGAACCCGAAGTTCCAATAATCTCTCTTCACGGGAGGAAAATGCCCTCCGCCTCACCCTGAACCGCCTTCTAACCGAGGCCACCCCGACATGTCTGAAGAGGAACGCCAGACTCTACTCTCCGATAACTTCCCATTGACCGCCTCCCGACACCAAGCCTATGAAGCAGCTTCGTCTGACTGCGAAGTGGCCTTTTTGCGACTGAGGACTCTGCTCAAGAAAATGGAGTGACACTTGGACCGAGCCAATGGGTCCGAATCATCATTTGAGGTTAAACTCTTTTTTGCCAAGCTTCTCCGGGCAAGGGAGGAAGTGGTCCTTCTCCGTAACCTTCCCTCCGCTTCTGCTCGATGCTGGTACAACATTGGCATTGAACCCCTTACCCTTGCTCTCATCGACGCACAGATCAGCTGGAGGAGCTCTCCGTCCGTGGAATGGACGCAGTGGAGCTTTATAAGCTGGACATGAATCGTCTCTCTCAAGGGCAAAGCGCTCCGGCCACCATAACCGTCGAAAGGGAGAGAAAACCGGCGTTACATTACGAAGTTGGAAGGGTGATCGGTCTCCAGTTTTCCGGGGAAGGCTCTCCGAACGATGTCCTGCGACAGTATTCTGTTTTCAAGAAGAAATGGATCGAAATCAAGAGGGACATTGAATCCAATTTTGAAGGATGCTGCTCCGCCATTCTTTTTGACAAGTTTAAGGGTTGTTTGGAGGGGAAGGCTTTCTTTTTAGTCAATCAAGCTGCTTCCTACAGTTTGGCTCTGGAAGAGCTCGACAAGACTTTTGAGGACAGCTTTAAACTTGCCCGAGCATACCTTGATGAAGTGAGGTCCGGAATGGCAATCCAGGACTTTCAGAAGGCAGCGAAGACTGACATGAAGCTCCCGGCTCGAGCTGTTGCAGACTGGGAAGCTATGCTGATCGGAAAAGAGGAGGAGCATAAACGAAGGAATGTTCTGGAGGGGAATAACCAAGCGTGGATGCCGGGTTCTATCTTGAACATGAAGGACTATTGTGTTTGGCTCGAGGCCTATGCCACTCGATATAAGGACGTTTCCGAGGCGGGGGAGTCCAATGTCTTCCGCGTAGCCGAGGTACCTAATAAATCTATCTTCCACGCCCACTCGGACCATTCCACAGAAGACAGCTATAGAGCGCTGGCCTACTCCTCCGACTCATGGACACGAGCTTGCAACAAGCTGAACAAGTGTCATCTCTGCGTTTTCGACTTAACCCCAGGACATTCCAAGGCGTGTTCTGCGGTTTGCACTCTCTGTGGGGGTAAACATTTCTCAGTAATCTGTAGCCGAAACTGAAAACGCCCATCGCGAGATTCCAAGGAAAATCCCCTGAAGAGACGAATCGTGAAGAGTGACGACTTCCCGAAAAGACCCAAACCATCGATGAACAATGTTCTACAGGAATTGGTCAAATCTCAACATGCGACCAACAGCCAGTTGCAATTATTCTTATCTTCCCAAAAAAAAAACCTTCCACAAAGGAAGTTAATCTAAATAAAAGATATGTCACTAAAAAGAAATAATAAAGACCAAAAACGCTATTCTGTTGACTCAGTTATCATTTATCCTACTACACAATGTGAATTACATGATGGTAATTCCAGCAAAAGGGGGGATGGTAGCCAATCAAGCACATCTGTTAATAATTCAAGGCTTGAAAGTCATGGTCAACTTCCTTCTATGGTTGATTCAAATGAGATGAGGGATGGAGTTAAAACTATCTGCAGAAGTGATCAAAGTCTTGTAAATTCCAAATGCAATGGGGAGATTAAGCTATGTCAAGGAGTTAAAACTTCTGGGAATGTCCCTAAATACGAAGCCTTCTGTGCTACTCTCTGTTGTTGGGTAATAAATCCAGTAAATGGGAGATCATGTAAAGTTAGAGTATTGCTTGATTCAGGAGCTAACCTATCAATGATTGAAACCGGCGTGGCCAAGTCCCTTGGCCTTAGAGGGGAAGGTATTAACGTTGACATAGCTGTTGCTGGGTGAGCAATTAACTCATATAAGGAAAAACAAGTCATTTTTCAATTGACTAACTTGAATAAGAGTATTTCTACCCCTCCCATTGTGGCAATCACCTGTGAAAAAATTGGAAATTCACTAGAACCCCTCAAATTCAATCCTAAAAACTGGGATTACACTAAACATATAGAATTCACAGAAGAGCTGCCTAGCCCCCGAGTCAGAACATTCCAAATTCTTCTAGCGGAGCCTTATTACTCTGCAATAATGCTCCAAGAGAGAAGAAAAATTTCTACCTTCGGGAGAGCCTGACATGGCGTTCCCTATGGCAAAGTTGACTATTTTAGGATGGGTTCTGAGTGGAGCGGACGGCATTTCCGACAAAATTTCAGTAAACGATTGTAAATTGGCATTATATTCTGGAATAACTACAAGAATTAAAAAGTATGAAGATTTTGATCTTGATACAATATATCGTTCTCTTGAGTTTAATTTAACCAAGTTTTGGGATGGTGAAAATGTTGGTATAAACCCTAAAGAACCTATTACGTCAGAGCTTACTTCATTGGAACTTCAAGCTGATTTGCATATGAAAAGAACTGCTATCTTTGATACATCAAGAAAAAGATGGTTTATAAGAATGCCATGGATAGATACTGATCAAAACGGTAGAATTTTATCCGACAACTATAATAGAGCCATTGCAGTAATGCATCAAGTTCATAATAAAGTAAAGCCGGAGCATATGAGCTTAGTGGAGGAGGCTTACCAGGAGTTTATTGACTTTGGCTATGCTGAAGAAGTTCCTTCGGACGAAAAAACTACAAATCATCCTCACTACGTTCTTACATCAAGACCTGTTTTTCGTTTTGATAAGGATTCCACCAAATGTAGAATCGTAGTTAACGCGTCCTTACCTGATGTTAAGGACAAAAGTAAATCTCTGAATAAGCTACTAATGCCTGGTAAGAATATGCTTCCACAAATAATGGAGCTTATTCTCAAGGTTAAGTGTCATAATTTTTTTGTGGCGGTAGATATAAGGAAGATGTTTTTGTCTATTAAACTTGCTGACCATCGTGACAAAGACATGTTCCGGTTTTTTGGGGAAAACCTGGAGATAAAGCTCGTTTAATGAGGTTTAATGTTGTAGTCTTTGGGTTAGTGTCAGCCCCATATATATCTATGTGGTGCCTCAAAGAAACAGCAAGAAAGGCTTCAAACGAGTATCCTATTGCTTCAGAAATCATTGAGAAAATGACATATATGGATGATATTCATATATCCCAGGATACAGCTGAAGAAACTGTCAAAACGACTTTAGAAGTATTACACATTCTAGAGAGTGGAGGGTTTTACGGACACAAGATCGCAACTTCACATCCCGAGATACTCTCAAAGTTTGAATCAGATAGAATTGCTCCTATAAGAGGTGAAGTATCAATCCTTGGTTTAATGTTGGACACAAGTACCGACGAATTTAAGTTTGATCTAGGAGACAAGTTCGATACATTTAATCCGAACGCTGATTCATTATCTCGAAGAAACATTGTTTCCCTTGCGAGTCAAGTATTTGACACTCAAGGTTATGTCTCACCATTTGTTATGAAGTTCAAACAAATCCTCCCCCTATTATGGGAAGACAAACTTAAGTGGGATGAAAATCTAAAGAGTAAAAATACAGAAGCTTCAACAGAAGCCGTCAAAGTATTTTCAAAATGGGTTAAACAAATCCCAATGTTAAAAGATCTCCGTTTTCCTCGATATAATGGGGGAGACATCAGCTTTCTTGCTGTATTCGGGGATGCCTCAAAAGTAGGATTGGGTGTTGCTGCCTACCTTATTGTAAAAACTAAGAGTGGTAAAATATTGAGTCAACTTATCTACTCAAAAAGCTCATTAATGCCTAAAGCTCTTCGTGAAAAAGTAACTAGAGGACATATTGACAATAGCCAGGGCGGAGTTGGTAGCTCTTACTATGGCTGTGACTATGGCAAATTACATTCAAAATGCACTTAAGCCAATGGTTTGTCCAAAGAATACCGTTATATTTACTGATTCTCTTTTGAATTTGCAGAGAATACAGAGAGGTAAAGGCTGTTGTAAGCCATGGGAAGAGCGTAGAGTTTGTCAGGTACTTGACAATCTTTTTGGTGCTCAAGTAAAGTTTTGCCCAGGAATTCTAAACCCGGCAGATTTACCTAGTAGAGGTTGCTACATGAACGAGCTTTTGGCCCAAATTGACTTTTGGAAATATGGACCCAAATTTCTATCAAATACCCGTGACAAATGGCCAAAACAGCCACGGCTAACGGAAGACTGTAAAAATAGATCTTTGACGAATGGTCCGGATCTTGCCATATATTTTGCACAAATTAAGGCATTGGCTGCTGAATGTCATAAAGCTATGATTCATGAAGTACAAATCCGTTCTTACTCAGCCATAGAGGAACTGATTCTTCGTTGTTCAAAGTTATCTTTAATTAAAAGGGTGCTTATTCGAATTAGAAGATGGGCCCGTAAGGAGACTACAAAATCCCTTAAGGTAACAAGAGAGGAATCAGAATGGGCGGAAATTCTGTTAATCAAATCAGAACAAGAAATTAAGTTTTCAAAGGAACTTAGATTCTTGAAAAGCGGTTGCTCTAAGCCTACAAAGTGCAAATTTGTTCCAGGATCGCCTCTGAGGCATCTACCTGTCTTTTATGATAAAAAGTTTGGAGTTATCAGACTTCAGAGCCGATTGCATAGATCTTCCTCTATAGCTTTTGACGTAACAAATCCTATAATCGTCCCAAGGGGAACTCTGGCCGAGAGACTCGTACTGGATACGCATCAAAAGCTTTTTCATTGTTCACAGAAGCAAACATTCCATACACTTCGTGAAAGATATTGGTTTATTGGCAATTTTGGATATGTCAAAGCTTTAGTTAGAAAGTTATGTAAGGCACCTAGGTGTCGATATGTAAAGTTTGAGTCGCCGAAAATGGCTCCATTGCCTGCATTCCGAATAGATAATCCTTGTCCGTGGAGAAACGTAGGGATTGATTATCTTGGACCGTTGCAATGTAAGCATTTATGTGCGAAAGCTACGAAAATCGTTGTCCTCACCCTCCAACGTTCAAAATATGGATGGCTTTGTTTACATGCTTACATACGAGAGCCATCCACGTTGAGATCATTGAATCTTGTTCAACACGAGAGTTCTTACAAACTCTTAGGAGATTCGTTGGTCGGTATGGAAAGCCGAAAATCATATACTCGGATAATGCTCGACATTTTATAGCAGCTAATAGACAACTCCAAACGCTAAGAAAATTAGACTTCGAAAAAATTCAAGAGGAAAGCTATTCAGGCGAATTTATTGAATGGAAGTTCAGTACACCTGAAGCCCCTTGGACCAACGGAGTCACAGAGCGTATGGTAGCTATCTTCAAAAGACAATTAAAAGTTATTATTCAAAAAAATATTTTACCTATAACGGAGCTTCAAACAATAATATCCGAGCTAGTTGGCGCTATAAATGATCGCCCACTCGGAACTACAAAAGATGGGGAGTTGGGCATATCTCCTAACATGTTGCAATATGGAAGAAATCTTCATCCTTTAAATACACCTGTAAATAAGGTGATGGAAAATATACCATGTTCTGATATGTGGATAAATAGAAAGCGAATATTAAACGCATTTTGGTCTGCTTGGCGTAAAGAATACTTACAGGAACTGAGTATACCTTCAAAGTGGATCAAAGATTCTACTTATATAGAAAAGCTCCGCACTGGGGATATTGTTCTGTTAAAGCCAGATACCCTCGAGAAGAACCAATGGAGACTTGGAAAAGTCATTGAGGTCCATGAAAATAACCAAGGTGTTGCATCGACCGTCTCTGTAAAACTACCCTTATCAAATACAATTATCATGAGATCAATTAGGCAAGTAGCTTTGCTCGAGTCTTCGCAAACTCCGACAGAGACGGACAATAAGAGTACGGACTTGGGGAATCTTAAGCGAGATAATGAATGTGACGGACGGGACGCTGAAAGTTACCCAAACAAAGAGACTGATCATCTCCGAGGAAGGGATCAACCGATCTCCCGTCAGAAGTGAACCCGTTCATGAATCTTGTGATGGAGGAACCAAAACCCTGACCCAGGCATGGAGGCATTAACTGCTACCTCTGAGTCTGCGCTTGTTCCACTTCAGCACTTAGAGGACGCTGAAGTGAACCTTTGTGACGTATCGAATGAGCTGTCAAGAAAGAAACATAGCAATAATGAAAGTCATAAGGGTTTAGGAAGAAGAAGGCAACACAAAGGTTACTATAAACTCCTTAATAAAGGAAAACTCTGAAGAGGGTTTATTTCAATACTTAAAGAGTATTTTTTTCCCTCTTACATATATATTATATATATATTATCTATATATTTAATATATATATATATATATATATATATCTATTATGGTTGTTCTCGTATTTTTCAAATGTTTGAAATGTTAGCGACTTTGTGGATTTTTCTGTTCTTGGTGATAAAGAAGACGACATACAATTTGAACAAAAGCGTCAACATTACGATCGGGCGCAACGAGGTCAAAGTTTTAAATTTTTTGTAAAAATATGTTTTCCGCAAATTTCTTCAAAATGGGTGACGTTACAGACTTCAATAATAATTATTAATTTAAAGGAAATCTAATTTAATACCAGACGTATGTTTGATGTTTTTAATAAACAAAGTTTTCAGTAAAAACAAAGCAAGAAAAGGAGTGGGTATTGTTAGCTTATTTCATGGCTTTTTTGATCAATTAACTTCACTCGCCTGTAGAAGATGACTTGTTCGCTTCAGAGTAAAATAGTACTTTTAAGTTTAGTAAAACTTTAAATGATAAATCCAAAATGACCTGGTTGCATTCTATCAATTCAGAATTCTGTACAATCTGAGTTTACATCATATGATTCAGAGCCTGTATTGACCTATAAGAAATCGATTATGAAAAAAAAATCACAATGTGTTTCTTAGATGTGCGTCAAGGTATCCTCTCAAAATTTTACTTTGTCTCTGACGCATTTATAATCCATTATATGCGTCATTTAGTACATGAGCTAGGCTTTTTTTTATGTACATATAACTCTCTACTTATTAAATTGATATGATTTAGTATACCAAAATATTAAAGCTGGTTAACCAAGCTTTCATTTGATATGTTTGGTGTTCTTGAAAACGCTATACTTTAATAGAGATAAGCAAATACGTACTCTCCCCCAAAAATTGATCTTTTGATATGAGAATATACGATTACCATTTGGTAACGGCAGTTAGTGTACCTGGATAGGAAGAAAAAAAGAAGGGAGAGAAGTGAGGCAAATACTCCCTCCCTTCTTTTTCTCTTTCTATCCAGTAACACTAACATTATTACCAGATGGTAATCGTTTTCTCATATCAAAAGATCAATTTGTGGGGGAGAGTACGATTGCTTATATCTATTAAAGTTAGCGATTTTCAGAACACCAAACATATCAAATGAAAGCTTGGTTAACCAGCTTTGAATATTTTGGTATATTAAATCATATCATTTAATAAGTAGAGAGTTTATATTTACATTAAAAAAGCCTAGCTCTTGTACAAAATGACGCATATAGGGATTACACTGGTCAACAGCCAAAAAAAAGTCAGGGGTTTCTCAACTGATTTAGACTAATTTTGGTGTTCTGAGTCCGAATATCACATTGATTTTGCTCCATCAGGTCAACTTTTTGAGATACAGCCATAGGCCTACCTGACGAGCTATACATATTCTAATATCAGCGGTTTTGAGTTCAATCATATTATATCGAATTATATCGATATAGCTACGCTATTAATAAATAGAACATTAATACAGTAAAACTTAGTTAATGTCTTCTATTTTACTGCATAGCGTAGCTATCCATTTGTAATCGTACAAAGTTGTTTTACTTAAATTTGGAATTGCCCAATAAGCTATAAATAAAATTATTTCTTAAACTAAATGTTAAAAAATATATTTCTAAATATATATATCTAAGGTAATAATAAATATACTATTTCAATATATTATCGGGAAGATGAGCATACAGGTCCTAATAACGGCCTGTAATGACAAAAGTAAATATGATTAACGAAGAGGTACATTATAGAATCGGTGAAAAGCACTTGACTCCTCACTCCAAAACCCTGTCGTATAATTTATGAATAGAACTCCCCATAGCTCTTCTAAGTGCAACTGATGCAGATCTTAAGCTATGTGGCTTAAAAGCGTCAATATCTAGACCCGCAAGGACCATCATATCTTTAAGCCATCTACTCGCTGTCTGAGTAGAAATAGGCTTACAAATTCCTTTAATCGTAACAAACAAGTTGTTGAGAGAGCCCCTCATTTCTTTAGTCTTACTAATATATGTCGATATATCGAGTATGAAGCACAAGATGGTCCGCAGACCTTTTCACAATGTGAGCTTAATGATCTAGTTCTGGATCTCAGCTTGTCGAAGATTTCCTCCGAGCTGTTGGCCTCCAGACTCAAAGAGAAAAATCTACTTGGCAAGGACGTGCGTATCACTTTCTTTCGTAGAAGGCATGAGGATTACATGGGCTACTTCTGCCAGGAGGAAGACCTCGTGTACTGCCGAGATGTCGCCGGTCTTCTTGTTAAACTCGGCGCTCCTCAATACGATCCGAGAGATTGGCGACTCTTCATTGACAGCTGCAAGCGCTCTTTGAAGTGTGTGCTCCTCCACAACGGGAACCAGTTCCCTCAATCCCTCTTGCGCACTCCACAACTCTCAAAGAGAAATATGAAGTAGTGAAGTACGTACTCGACAAAATCCAATATGAGCAGCACAAATGGATCATCTGCGTCGACTTAAAGATGGTAAACTTTTTACTTGGTCAGCAGTCCGGGTTTACGAAGTACCCATGCTTTATATGTATGTGGGACAGTCGAGACAGAGTCCAGCACTATGTAAAGAAAGAGTGGCCGGCGCGAGATCAGTTAGTACCTGGGGCGAGAAACATCATACACGAACCTTTTGTTGACCGGGAGAAGATATTGATCCCACCACTACACTTGAAGCTTGGGTTAATGAAACAGTTCACGCGCGCTCTCGACAAGGATGGGAGGTGCTTCAACTACCTGTGCCGAGCCTTTCCTCGACTGACCAGTGAGAAGGTGAAGGCCGGCATTTTCAATGGTCCACAGATACGGAAGCTTATAAAGGACACAGAGTTCCAAAACTCCATGAACACGCTAGAGTGCGCCGCGTGGAAATCGTTTGTGCAGGTGGTGAACAACTTCCTGGGGAACACGAAGGCAGCAAACCACGCCAGACTCATTAGCACCATGATAGAGGCCTTCCAAAAACTCGGTTGTTTGATGAGTATAAAGATGCACTTCCTGTTCTCACACATGGAGAAGTTCTTGAAAATCTCGGGGCGATGAGCGACGAGCAGGGAGAAAGGTTCCATCAGGACATGCGCCAAATAGAGGAGAGGTACCAGGGGAGGTGGGACGCAGTCATGATGGCGGACTACTGCTGGTCGCTGAAGCGAGACAACACAGCAGCTGCTCACACACGGGAATCGAAGAAACACCGATTTATGCCGTGAATTCTGAACTTCTGTGTCATGTAACGCACATTCTTATACTAATATTATGATAATTGTGCTTATAAAATTTGATGGACTAAATAAAACTGAATAAATTTGGATACGTTGATTTTTATTCTTGAGGAAATGGGAAAAAATCGCCAGAGGTTTCTCAGCTGATGATCCACAGAAAAAAAAATTAATTTTTTAAAAATTTCTGTAGCAAAAAAACCTGACCTGATTGAGCAAAACCAAGGTCATTTTCGGACTCAGAGCATCAAATTAGTCTAATTCAGCAGGAAAACCCTGGACTTTTTTCAAAAATTTTTTTTTGTTGCCCTGTGTTATAAATGCGTCAGAGACAAAGTAAAATTTTGAGAGATACCTTGACGCAATCTAAAACACATTGTGATTTTTTTTTTCATAATCGATTTCTTATAGGTCAATACAGGCTCTGAATCATATGATGTAAACTCAGATTGTACAGAATTCTGAATTGATAGAATGCAACCAAGGTCATTTTGGATTTATCATTTAAAGTTTTACTAACTTAAAAGTACTATTTTACTCTGAAGCGAAACAAGTCATCTTCTACAGGCGAGTGAAGTTAATTGATACAAAAAAGCCATGAAATAAGCTAATAATACCACACTCCCTTTCTTGCTTTGTTTTTACTGAAAACTTTGTTTTATTAAAAAACATCACACATACGTTCTGGTATTAAATTAGATTTCCTTAAATTATAATATTATTGAAGTCTGTAACGTCCACCATTTTGAAGAAATTTGCGGAAAACTATATTTTTACAAAAAAATAAAACTTTGACCTCGTTGCGCGACCTCGTAATGTTGACCGATTTTGTTCAAACTTTGTATGTCGTCTCTTTTTTATCACCAAGAAACAGAAAATCCACAAAGTCGCTAACATTCAAACATTTGAAAAATAAGAACAACCCTAATATATATATATTTATAGATATTATATATATATATATAATATATATATATATATATATATATACAAACTAATTTCGGAAATAAATTGAGCCACATTTTTCCTTATAGGTTTTCTCATTTTTCTTCCTAAAAGGTTTTATGGCACAATGTTCCATTTATATATTTTTTTTATCCGTGAGCAATCGATAAAACCGTACGGATCAAAATAAATCATGTTGAATTCAAAGCAGTAGTCGGACCTGCCGAGGGCCAAGCCTTAGAACCTTCTGACCAGAGGTTCTATATGGGAATTACGAACCCATGGAATCCAAACTCCTTGATCTTGATACGGTTGATTGTGTTTTCATTCTGATGGAAACTATGACGCTGGAAGCTACAGGACAAGCAGGCGTTCCCATTGTTAAAAAATACTCTATTTTTCCTAATATTAGGTTTTATAGGAGTACTAATGTTTTTTACCTTAGTCAGAAGACTCCTTATTGGATCAGACTTCGGTTGTTTTAACAAGGTTGGCAAGGTTTGAGGATAACCTTTCCGGTTTGAGATATACATTTCTTTGTAGGCCCGATTTTGGGGGGTATGTTTCTGTTTTTTTTGTTTTGTTAGTAAGTAAAATTAGGGGTATTTTTTTCATCGGGTTGATTGTTAGTGTGTATCTTGAACATATACAGACGGGTGCCGAGAAAAAACGTAATGGGAAAGTTCGCAACTATCAATAAGATTTTACTCAAGCCTAACATCTTAGTCGACAAAATACTAGTGATAAATGATCATGCAATTGAGTGACAGTGCGCATGTTAACTCGACCACCTCAGGGATCCGCACATTTCCTAAAATGAAATTTCCTTCATTATGATACCTTTAGCTCTCTTGAGATTGCTAAACGTCTCAGTGTCGCGTCAATCCTATCATTTTAGTATAATATAATATCATTAATGTTAGCATCATTACAAGTTATATTTGTTGCATTTCATCCTAGCAACTTGCTTTATGACGCCAGGAGTTAGCGTGTCTGTTCTTTGGTATGCACATCTCCCGGGAAAACGGAGGCAGCCATTTTGAAATCAACTCCTTCCCCCCCTCGAGTGCTTCATGTTCATTCGTGCTTCATCCCTAAAAGATAGCCTGCCTATTCTGCCAGGAGGGAAGAAATGAGGCTGCTCTCTGAATATGAGCATTTTACGCGGAAGGAGTGGGTGGTTTATTCTTTTTTTATCATTTCATGTTCAGTTATCATCGATCTTCAATAAAGAGAACACCTGACCCTACTTCAGTGTATTTTGTTTGATTTAAAGTATTTCATAAATTATATGACTTTGGTCATCACATTGGGTTTTCTGGGGATCTAATTGAGTTTATATAGTCCACTTGTTTCTACAACATTGACCAATATCTTGTTCCCAAGGTATCAAAGGTTTGCTTACATGAGCAATGAAAAAATCGTCGGTGCGTATCGAGAAAATAATCTTTCTGACAGAGTTCCTTCAGGTACAATTATAGAACTAGTTATGTCAAAACAAATAGTGGAAGATGTATGTATTCGATTCTGAAGTCTTCTTACTCCCAACGTTTGTCATAAAAACTGTAAGACGTCTGAGCGATGGTTCCATAACACTTTTCGTGGAGTGAGTCAGAGTCTTTTAGCATTTTTTTGAAACCTTGCTTCTTGTACGGTTTCTAACTTAAAGAAATCAGCCTACTCCTTTTCGTCCCTAGTTATATTTAGGTTTTGATGGGAACCCTTCGGACCCATCCTTAATACGAGATGAACATTATTTAATTTAATTAGCTGAGCATCTATTAATAAGCTCTTCTAAACCGAAGTAGACTGGATCTTATGAATCATAGCTTTTTGATTATCACCCGCCACAGCCTTCACATGACAAGTATAACGTAAGATCAGGCGAAGTCAGTTGTTGATTTGGTGTCAGAGGCTTCATTGAGCATTGGCTGTTTTGGCCATTAGTCCAAGGTTTCCAAAAAGAAAATTGTTCCATATTCCCAAAGCCAATTTCATTAGTAATAAGATCGTTCCCACCTCTACTTAGCAAATCTGTTGGATTGAGGACGCCAGGGCAAAAATTTCACTACAGCACCGAAAGATTGTCAAGTACTTTGCAAATTCTGCATTCCTCCCATGCTTTACAAAAAAACCTATACCTCATTGTCTCCGCTATAGATTCAAAAGATAGTCGGTAAATATAACTGTTTTTATGGCAAAGCGTGTGGTTCAGTGCGTTCTGGAATATAATTAGCCATAGTGACACCATATTCATAGCGGCAAGTTCTGCCTTGCAATCGTCAACATGATCTCAAGCTTACTTTTCTCACGTAGTGATTTAGGCTTAATGAGCTTTTTGAGTAAACAATTGGCTCATAGTTTTTCCTTCCTCGGTATCTACAATGAGGTAGCAGCGACACCCATGCCTACTTTGGAGGCATCACCAAAAACTGCTAAAAGTTTTATATCCCTCCCGTTATAAAAAGAAATTGAAGGTCTTCAGGCAACGGAATTGTTTAAGCCATTTGCAAAGATTTGGCTAGCTAGAGACACAATATTCTTTGTACAATATGAAGTTGATCCAGGATTGAACTTATCAAATTTTCTCCAAGATGAAATTTAAATTTCATCCAAACTTATATTCAGCTTCAAACCTAAAATTGAACTATCATTTCTTGAGAGAGCTACTCGCTCCGCTTCAACAGTGAAAGTATCTCTGAATACTGCTATCTTATTACCATAAAAACCTCATCTTTCTAGATTTTTAGCACCTGTAGATTGTTCGGATGCACCTTCGATTGTATCTTGAACGATATGAATATCGTCCATGTAGGTCATTTTATCAATGACATCAGATGCTACTAGGTACTTCTTCTTCAATGCCTTTTTGGCAGTCTCATTGAGTTTTAGACCCCTTTTGACACTGAAGAACTCCCAAAACCTGGATATTTTATGCAAAATCAACAATGTTGGTGACTAAGTTGAATACATATATGTCTTCTCTAAAGCATTTCCCTTTGAGGGAAATATATCCGTATTACATTCCCGAGACATACTTCCCCCTATTCATGAAGTAGAAATATTTTAACTTCTTAGTTGGGTAAAAAGAGTCTATTATTAGTTTTTACGATTTAAAAAAATATAATATATAAACACTTTTTTCAATCCTGGTTGTGTGATTTTTCAGACTTCTGCAGTTAGGCGAAAAGAGTTAAAACAGATTTTAAAAAATATATAATGAAATAAATCATTTGTACTTCATATAGTGTATGAAAGGATGATGAGGATCCTTAATGATTTGTAGAACCAAGACCTAAATATTAATCCCTATATTTCACATGAGGCGAGGCGGAACTGTCAATAATACTAATAATATATGACGTAGAGCGTCGACTACTTTATATAATGGAGTCACATATTGAGATGTCACACAATATCACACACCCCCTTCCGACTTCAAAGGGTGGTCTTGAAGTATCAATTAAAGCGTAAGGCGGTTAGGGGTGAAGCGTACCCTCTTGCTCCGTCGTGCTCTGAGACGTCCTCGACGCGCGGAGAGTCCTTGACTGCCGCTTCTGAGTTCGTCGGGGTCCAAACTTCGTAGAATCCAGCGGAGGAATTTCCTGTTTCTCCAGACGCAACGTCCGGATGGAAGACGGATTCTGTAGTCGCGGCTGCGACCACCGCGATGACACGACCCACGCGGTCCCAGGGCTTCGTCACGTAATCTTGAATGCGGACTGTAGCTCCACGGATCGGCACCCGAGATAGCGCATCCGGGATGCGATGTTCCTTGCCTTCTTCCAGACGGTGGAACATGTTTGACCTCCTCCAAGGTCGGTGTGGATACAGCCTGAACAGTCTGCTCCCTGCGGATCTGTTTTGGGAAGTCGTCCGGAATTATACGCAGCACCTGGCACGTCTCACGACTGATAAGTGTCCCTTTTCACTCGTCCGTGATGAGGAATATGGCGTGCATTGATATGCCATTGAGATTGACGTTAAATGCGTGTCTCCCTAGGGAGTTTATCCCAGGTTGTTGGCCGCGTAAATTGCGTCTCCCGTGTGCACAAGATTCCCCTCGTGATAGCCGAGCCGCCTGTAGTCACGCGTGGACATCAGGTTGGCTCCAGATCCGCTGTCCGAAGCACCTCTAGTCGCGTACTATCCTGGAATTGAAGGGATATCGTCTTGAGCGCACAAAAGGGATCACTCTCTCACGATAATCCTGCCGCAGAAGACCGAGGAAACTATGGAATTAGCCGTTCCTCTATCGTAATTTTTGCCGTTTCTGCAGACTCGAGCAAAATGGTTCGCTTTACCGCAGCTACTGCAGGTTACTCCATAGGCAGGGCACTCCTCGCGCTTATGAGTCCTCCCACCGCAATACTGGCACGCGTCGCCCTCCTTTGGGGGTCTCCTACTTGAACTTTGTCTCCTATTTCGGTCTTGGCCTTTCTCTGCTTTGCCTGTGAAGTGAGACTTTTTGATGGTTGACCCGGATAGCGTTGCCTGATTGATGGAGGCCACCTCACTGGCGAGGCACACTGTGACGGCCCTCTCGAGTGTGGGGAACTCTCTCTCCTTGAGAAGGTCGCACCTAGCCTTCTCGTCGGTGGTTCCCGCGATTATTCTCGTGACAATCTGTTCTTCGCGGCACGTTTGGCAGAGCTCTGCGTCATCTGCCATGTCTGCGAGTGCGAAGCGGAACTGGTCAAAGGTCTCGTGGGGCCCCTGTTTCCTCTGGACAAAATTGACCCTGTCTACCGTCAAATTTCGCTGTGACCGGTAGTAGGCCTGCAGGTTATCCAGTATGAGGGTCACAGTTGTGCCTTCGTCCTCGAGATCCATCGCGTAGTGAGTCACGATGATCCTCCCTGCGTGAGCTCCAATTGCCGTCAGTAAAGAGTGCACCTGATGTCTCTACTGAATGACGTGAGGTTGAAGACTTTTCCGTTGCTCTCCCATTTCTTCCTCCACTCCTTGAATCCTCGGAGGGAGATATCCTGGTCGACCTCGGAAAGGGCGGAAAAGTTGAACGCCTTTGAGGCGGGGGTAGCGGTCTGCGGGCGCGGGGCGTTGTTTTGTAGAGCTGCGTCTCGAGCCCTCTCTCCTGAGTCCTGCCAGCCGTGATGTGACAGAGATTGTCTCGGTTCTCAGGCCGTTCACGTGATCGAAGGAGTCGTCTTACGCGTCTTCTTCGTCATCCTCGAAGGCCTGGCACTCCAGGACTGCCTCCTCGAGCCGATCCAGTCTCTTCCCCACTTGTTCCGAGAATGCGGTGGCTATGCCCACATCTTCCTCCGTGGAGGGACGGCCGCCTCGAGCCTGATGATGCGGGTCTTTAGCTCCCCACAAACCCATCGCACTGCCGACGGAGTTGCTCTCTACGTCGGGTGGCCAGCTTGGCCACTGTCTTGGAGGATTTCATCAGGAGTCTACTAGTTCGATACCGACTGCGCCATGTATGAAAGGATGATGATGATCCTTAATGATTTGTAGAACCAAGACCTAAATATTAATCCCTATATTTCACATGAGGCGAGGAGGAACTGTCAATAAATACTTAATAATATATGACGTGAGCGTCGACTACTTTATATAATGGAGTCACATATAGTATTCAATAAAATAAATATATAAACACATAAGTAAAATTTCAATAAGTTTTCATCATTTTTAAAAGATGCTTTGACTTTGATAAAAGTACTTGATTTCTGTCATGGCGACACGACGCATCAAAAGTTTTCCAAGAGCGACGGTATCCGTAGTGAAAGCACTCCATATCTCGCCGCCGCTGAGTATATGGCTCTAAGTTCCTCGATCAGATGTATTCGTTCGTGGTGACCTCTTTGCAATAGTTATTAGCATTTATGATTGTATATGCAATCGCTTTAAGAAGCATTCTAACGCTTTTTTTGCAATTAATGAAAACCAAACAAGAAACGCCATCATAATACTGTTATTGGGACAGTGTACAATCCCTGATTATTTAGAACTACAAAAGTCTTTAAAATGGACACCGTAGGACAATCAGCAAAAGCATTTGGAATATCAGTTTGCCACAATCCTTGATTTGATTTCTAAATATGATGCAGATTAGACGCAACTGTAATCGTGCCGTAATTTTTTTTCCCCATCATGAATCCCCGACCTACAACATCAGTATTTTCCCTCCAATTATCAGAAAGCTCCAGTAATTCAATGTACTACTAATTTGTTGGCATCTTCTTTAAGATTAGAAAGGCATCTCTTGAGATGCTACGGACAGACATACTATGCACTTTAGCAGCTCTTTGAAGAGGGTATTTTTTCCATCTTCACAAAAATCAAAGTTTTGTTTTGGAATTAATTATATAAGTGCACGAGCCAATATTAAATCCTCGAGTAAAGCCCCAATTTCAACAAGAAGATGGCTTGCTGCCTTTTGATGAAGTAATACTCTACTATTCGCCGGAATCAATCAAAAATATGAGGCACTCGAAATCGGTAGCGTCATCGGAACATTCCATGTAGACTCACCCAACCTTAGTTTATATATGTTTGTATGATGTTCACAAAGAGATAAATAAACATTGAATCCACATGGTGACGCCCGACGTGATACGTTCGCGACTGTAAACTAAACTCCGAAAAGCTTACTCCATTCCCAAATCGAGTTTAAGTTTAGCAGTGCCAAATACTTAATAGACGAACCATTAACAGCTGTCAAACGGACTTGAGTAGGGAGAATCAATTTTCTTTACAGAGTTCCGAGGAATTATAGTACTTTCACTCCCGTATCCACGAGGAATTAATACCACTAATTTTGTCTGTAGCCCAAAGCGTGGTTTTATTTCGATGATTAAGTGAAGTGGACGCTACAGTACTAAATTGTGATTGTCAATTAGATTCTGACTCGGAGTGGCATCTTTCTTTTCTTTGTTGTTTATTTATATATAAACAAATATATATAATATATATATATATATATGTAAGGGTTATTCTTATTTTCAAATGTTTGAAATGTTAGCAACATTGTGGATTTTCTGTTTCTTGGTGATAAAAGAAGACTACATACAAGTTTGAACAAAATCGGTCAACATACGAGGTCGCACAACGAGGTCAAAGTTTAAATTTTTGTAAAACTATAGTTTTCCGCAAATTTCTTCAAATGGTGGACGTTACAGACTTAAATAATAATTATTATTTTAAAGACAATCTAATTTAATACCAGACGTATGTTTAATGTTTTTAATAAAACAAAGTATTTCTAGTAAAAACAAAGCATACACGGAGTGAGTAGTGTTAGCTTTTCATAGCTGTTTTGTATCATTAACTTCACTCGCCTGTAGAAGATGACTTGTTCGCTTCAGAGTAAATTAGTACTTTTAAGTTTATTAAAACTTTAGATAATAATCCAAAAATGACCTTGGTTGCATTCTATCATTCAGAATTCAGTACAATCTGAGTTTACATCATATGATTCAGAGCCTGTATTGACCTATAAGAAATCGATTATGAAAAAAATAATAATAATTTGTTTCTTAAATTTGCGTCAAGGTATCCTCCAAATTGTACTTTGTCTCTGACCATACATAATCCATTATATGCGTCATTTTGTACGCGAGATAGTCTTTTTTTATGTGCATATAACACTCTATTTATTAATTGCATGATAAATACGTACTCTCCCCAAAAATTGATCTTTGATATGAGAATATACGATTACCATTTGGTATCGGCTGTTAGTGTTACCTGGATAGCAAGAAAAAAAGAGGGAGAGGTATTTTGTCTCACTCTCTCTCCCTTCTTTTTTTCTTCCTATCCAGGAAACAAAAACAGAAAATCCACAATGTTGCTAACATTTTGAAAAATAAGACAACCCTAATATATATATAGGGTGTTCTTATTTTCAAATGTTCGAAATGTTACCAACATTGTGGATTTTCTGTTTCTGGTGATAAAAGAGACGACATACAAAGTTTGAACAAAATCGATCAACATTACGGGTCACTAATAAGTTACACTAACAGCTGTTACCAGATGTAATCGTATATTCTCCTATCAAAAGATCAATTTTGGGGGAGAGTACGTATTTGTTATATCTCTTAAAGTATAGCGATTTTTAGAACACCAAACATATAAAGAAAGCTTGGTATATTTTGGAATACTTTTGGTAAATCGAAACAAATTTAAAACAAATGCTCAAAATCAGTCCAGTTCTTTTTGATTACGTCAATAATCCCCTTACCCCTCTATGTTAATTCAGGTCTATATGCATGTATTTAATTTTTTTAATAATTAACAAACACGAAAGTCTTTTGATGGAACGTCGTAGATTTAAAAAGTTTATATCTATATTTTACATGGAACTAAAGATTTTCCATCCTTGCACGCATGATACGATCTCAATGTCATTTGTATTTATGCGAAATCTTAAAATCCCACTTCCTACATCATGATTTGAAGGGCAAAAGTCTTTTTTCTTAAGATGTCAAACATTCAAGGGCAAAATATATTCTAATGTATTGAAATATAAAGACCTACCTTATAAAAGACTTTTTAAAGTTTGAATCATCTTTCGGCACGATAGGAGTAAAGGTCTTAAAAGTAAGTTGAGTCAGAAGGTATATAAGTATAATATCGATTGATGTTACATTTTGAACAAAACACAAGTTTACGAAGGAATCTTACTAGATATCGATTGTTATTTACTTTTTTTCTCTTATCTTTGAAACCTTTGATGCAGAACTTGATTATAAGTTATGTTAATAACTTAGGTATGTATGTTTTTTAGTATAAGAAATTCGATATACATATACATATGTATAATATTGAATTTATATATATACCTATAGCATTCAATATATATATAATATTCAATTTAGATTTAACAGTTATACTCGGCCAATGTTCAAGCTTACAGTTCAGTCGCCTAGACATAAAATTTTGCTGCGCCGTAGTCGGTCAAGCATATAGATATCATGAAAAAAATATATTCTATCCCTGGGTTTCTGCAAGAGACTAATATTGGAACATTCGATGTTTTGTCGATTCTTCATCCATTTTACGAAAAACTATTTTTTATTGTTTAGTTTGCTAAACAATCACAAAAACAAGATTTATTTGGCCAACCTTAAAACTTATTAATATTATATGATAAGTTATTTGACAAGTACCAATTTCGAATAAATTTCCAACGAATGGCAGATAACAATAAAATATATTTGTCTACGTAATTATTTTATTTAAATTTTAATAGTTTTACAAATACTCATATTGGAAA
>CP045898.1:19806658-19860099 GCA_013387185.1 Caligus rogercresseyi
CTCAGATATATATATATATATATTCATATATATATATATATATAGTATATATATATATAGATATATATATATATTAGGGTTGTTCTTATTTTTCAAATGTTTGAAATGTTAGCGACTTGTGGATTTTCTGTTTCTTGGTGATAAAAGAAGACGACATACAAAGTTATTGAACAAAATCGGTCAACATTACGAGGGTCGCAGCAACGAGGTCAAAGTTTTAAAAATTTAGTAAAAATATAGTTTTCCGCAAATTTCTTCAAAATGGTGGACGTTACAGACTTCAATAATAATTTTAATTTAAAGGAAAATCTAATTAATACCAGACGTATGTGTGATGTTTTTTAATAAAACAAATTCAGTAAAACAAAGAAAGAAAAGGGAGGAGTGGGTATTGTTAGTTATTTCATGGCTTTTTTGTATCAATTAACTTCACTCGCCTGATAGAAGATGACTGTTCGCTTCAGAGTAAAATAGTACTTTTAAGTTTAGTAAAATTTAGATGATAAATCAAAAATGACCTTGGTTGCATTCTATCAATTCAGAATTCTGTACAATCTGAGTTTTAATCATATGATCAGAGCCTGTATTGACCTATAAGAAATCGATTATGAAAAAAAAAATCACAATGTGTTTCTTAGATGTGCGTCAAGGTATCCTCTCAAAATTTTACTTTGTCTCTGACGCATTTATAATCCATTATATGCGTCATTTGTACGCGAGATAGGCTTTTTTTAATGTACATATAACTCTCTACTTATTAAATTGATATGATTTAGTATACCAAAATATTAAAGCTGGTTAACCAAGCTTTCATTTGATATGTTTGGTGTTCTGAAAATCGCTATACTTTAAGAGAGATAAGCAAAATACGTACTCTCCCCCAAAAAATTGATCTTTTGATATGAGAATATACGATTACCATTTGGTAACGGCAGTTAGTGTAACTGGATAGAAGAAAAAAGAAGGGAGAGAAGTGAGGCAAAATACTCCTCCCTTCTCTTTCTCTTTCTATCCAGGTAACACTAACATTATTACCAGATGGTAATCGTTATCATTCTCATATGTCAGAAAGATCAATTTTTGCGGGGCGAGAGAGAGTAGGTACGATTTGCTATATTAGTAAAGTTATAGCGATTTTCAGAACCACCAAACATATCAATATGACAAGGAACTTTGGTTAACCAGCTTTGAATATTTTGGTATATTAATCATTCAATTTAATAAGTAGAGATATATGTATTTTTACAGTTAAAAAAGCCGAAGCTCTTGTACAAAATGACGCATATAGGATCACTGGTCAACAGCCAAAAAAAAGTCAGGGGTTTCTCAACTGATTTAGACTAATTTTGGTGTTCTGAGTCCGAATATCACATTGATTTTGCTCCATCAGGTCAACTTTTTGAGATACAGCCATAGGCCTACCTGACGAGCTATACATATTCTATATCAGCGGTTTTGAGTTCAATCATATTATATCGAGTATTATATCGAAATGTATAGCTACGCTATTAATAAAATAGGACATTAATACAGTAAAACTTAGTTAATGTCTTCTATTTTACTGCATAGCGTAGCTATCCATTTGTAATCGTACAAAGTTGTTTTACTTAAATTGGAATTGCCCAATAAGCTATAAATAAAATTATTTCTTAAACTAAATGTTAAAAACTATATTTCTAAATATATATATCTAAGGTAATAAATAAATATACTATTTCAATATATTATCGGGAAGATGAGCATACAGGTCCTAATAACGGCCTGTAATGACAAAAGTAAATATGATTAACGAAGAGGTACATTATAGAATCGGTGAAAAGCACTTGACTCCTCACTCCAAAAACCCTGTCGTATAATTTCTTGAATAGAACTCCCCATAGCTCTTCTAAGTGCAACTGATGCAGATCTTAAGCTATGTGGCTTAAAAGCGTCAATATCTAGACCCGCAAGGACCATCATATCTTTAAGCCATCTACTCGCTGTCTGAGTAGAAATAGGCTTACAAATTCCTTTAATCGTAACAAACAAGTTGTTGAGAGAGCCCCTCATTTCTTTAGTCTTACTAATATATGTCGATATATCGAGTATGAAGCACAAGATGGTCCGCAGACCTTTTCACAATGTGAGCTTAATGATCTAGTTCTGGATCTTCAGCTTGTCGAAGATTTCCTCCGAGCTGTGGCCTCCAGACTCAAAGAGATAAAATCTACTTGGCAAGGACGTGCGTATCACTTTCTTTCGTAGAAGGCATGAGGATTACATGGGCTACTTCTGCCAGGAGGAAGACCTCGTGTACTGCCGAGATGTCGCCGGTCTTCTTGTTAAACTCGGCGCTCCTCAATACGATCCGAGAGATTGGCGACTCTTCATTGACAGCTGCAAGCGCTCTTTGAAGTGTGTGCTCCTCCACAACGGGAACCAGTTCCCTCAATCCTCTTGCGCACTCCACAACTCTCAAAGAGAAATATGAAAGTAGTGAAGTACGTACTCGACAAAATCCAATATGAGCAGCACAAATGGATCATCTGCGTCGACTTAAAGATGGTAAACTTTTTACTTGGTCAGCAGTCCGGGTTTACGAAGTACCCATGGTTTATGTATGTGGGACAGTCGAGACAGAGGTCCAGCACTATGTAAAGAAAGAGTGGCCGGCGCGAGATCAGTTAGTACCTGGGGCGAGAAACATCATACACGAACCTTTTGTTGACCGGGAGAAGATATTGATCCCACCACTACACTTGAAGCTTGGGTTAATGAAACAGTTCACGCGCGCTCTCGACAAGGATGGGAGGTGCTTCAACTACCTGTGCCGAGCCTTTCCTCGACTGACCAGTGAGAAGGTGAAGGCCGGCATTTTCAATGGTCCACAGATACGGAAGCTTATAAAGGACACAGAGTTCCAAAACTCCATGAACACGCTAGAGTGCGCCGCGTGGAAATCGTTTGTGCAGGGGTGAACAACTTCCTGGGGAACACGAAGGCAGCAAACCACGCCAGACTCATTAGCACCATGATAGAGGCCTTCCAAAAATCGGTTGTTTGATGAGTATAAAGATGCACTTCCTGTTCTCACACATGGAGAAGTTCTTGAAAATCTCGGGGCGATGAGCGACGAGCAGGGAGAAAGGGTCCATCAGGACATGCGCCAAATAGAGGAGAGGTACCAGGGGAGGTGGGACGCAGTCATGATGGCGGACTACTGCTGGTCGCTGAAGCGAGGACAACACAGCAGCTGCTCACACACGGGAATCGAAGAAACACGATTTATGCCGTGAATTCTGAACTTCTGTGTCATGTAACGCACATTCTTATACTAATATTATGATAATTGTGCTTATAAAATTTGATGGACTAAATAAAAACTGAATAAATTTGGATACGTTGATTTTTATTTCTTGAGGAAATGGGAAAAAATCGCCAGAGGTTTCTCAGCTGATGATCCACAGAAAAAAAAATTAATTTTTTAAAAATTTCTGTAGCAAAAAAACCTGACCTGATTGAGCAAAACCAAGGTCATTTTCGGACTCAGAGCATCAAATTAGTCTAATTCAGCAGGAAAACCCTGGACTTTTTTCAAAAATTTTTTTTTGTTGCCCTGTGTTAGAAGCGTCAGAGACAAAGTAAAATTTTGGAGAGGATACCTTGACGCAATCTAAGAAAACACATTGTGAATTTTTTTTCATAATCGATTTCTTATAGGTCAATACAGGCTCTGAATCATATGATGTAAACTCAGATTGTACTGAATTCTGAATTGATAGAATGCAACCAAGGTCATTTTTGGATTTATCATTTAAAGTTTTACTAAACTTAAAAGTACTATTTTACTCTGAAGCGAACAAGTCATCTTCTACAGGCGAGTGAAGTTAATTGATACAAAAAAGCCATGAAATAAGCTAATAATACACACTCCCTTTCTTGCTTTGTTTTTACTGAAAACTTGTTTTATTAAAAAACATCACACATACGTCTGGTATTAAATTAGATTTCCTTTAAATTAATAATATTATTGAAGTCTGTAACGTCACCATTTTGAAGAAATTTGCGGAAAACTATATTTTTACAAAAAATTAAAACTTTGACCTCGTTGCGCGACCTCGTAATGTTGGACGATTTTGTTCAAACTTTGTATGTCGTCTTCTTTTATCACCAAGAAACAGAAAATCCACAAAGTCGCTAACATTTCAAACATTTGAAAAATAAGAACAACCCTAATATTATATATATATAGATATTTATTATATATATATAATCTATATATATATATATATATATACAAACTAATTTCGGAAATTAAATTGAGCCACATTTTTCCTTATAGGTTTCTCATTTTTCTTCCTAAAAGGTTTTATGGCACAATGTTCCATTTATATATTTTTTTTATCCGTGAGCAATCGATAAAAACGTACGGATCAAAATAAATCATGTTGAATTCAAAGCAGTAGTCGGACCTGCCGAGGGCCAGAAGCCTTAGAACCTTCTGACCAGAGGTTCTATATGGGAATTACGAACCCATGGAATCCAACCTCCTTGATCTTGAATACGGTTGATTGTGTTTTCATTCTGATGGAAACTATGGACGCTGGAAGCTACAGGACAAGCAGGCGTTCCCATTGTTAAAAAATACTCTATTTTTCCTAATATTAGGTTTTATAGGAGTACTAATGTTTTTTACCTAGTCAGAAGACTCTTATTGGATCAGACTTCGGTTGTTTAACAAGGTTGGCAAGGTTTGAGGATTAACCTTCCGGTTTGAGATATCATTTCTTTGTAGGCCGATTTTGGGGGGTATGTTTTCTGTTTCTTTTTCTTTTGTTAGTAAGTAAAATTAAGGGGTATTTTTTCATCGGGTTGATTGTTAGTGTGTATCTTGAAATATACAGACGGGTGCCGAGAAAAAACGTAATGGGAAAGTTCGCAACTATCAATAAGATTTTACTCAAGCCTAAATCTTAGTCGACAAATACTAGTGATAAATGATCATGCAATTGAGTGACAGTGCGCATGTTAACTCGACCACCTCAGGGATCCGCACATTTCCTAAAAATGAAATTTTCCTTCATTATGATACCTTTAGCTCTCTTGAGATTGCTAAACGTCTCAGTGTCGCGTCAATCCTATCATTTTAGTATAATATAATATCATTAATGTTAGCATCATTACAAGTTATATTTGTTGCATTTCATCCTAGCAACTTGCTTTATGACGCCAGGAGTTAGCGTGTCTGTTCTTTGGTATGCACATCTCCCGGGAAAAACGGAGGCAGCCATTTTGAAATCAACTCCTTCCCCCCTCGAGTGCTTCATGTTCATTCGTGCTTCATCCCTAAAAGATAGCCTGCCTATTCTGCCAGGGGGGAAGAAATGAGGCTGCTCTCTGAATATGAGCATTTTACGAGCGGAAGGAGGGGTGGTTATTCTTTTTTCTCATTCATGTTCAGTTATCATCGATCTTCAATAAAGAGAACACCTGACCCTACTTCAGTTGTATTTTGTTTGATTTAAAGTATTTCATAAATTATATGACTTTGGTCATCACATTGGGTTTTCTGGGGATCTAATTGAGTTTATATAGTCCACTTGTTTCTACAACATTGACCAATATCTTGTTCCCAAGGTATCAAAGGTTTGCTTACATGAGCAATGAAAAAATCGTCGGTGCGTATCGAGAAAATAATCTTTTTGACAGAGTTCCTTCAGGTACAATTATAGAACTAGTTATGTCAAAACAAATAGTGGAAGATGTATGTATTCGATTCTGAAGTCTTCTACTCCCAACGTTTGTCATAAAAACTGTAAGACGTCTGAGCGATGGTTCCATAACACTTTTCGTGGGAGTGAGTCAGAGTCTTTTAGCATTTTTTTGAAAAACCTTGCTTCTTGTACGGTTCTAACTTAAAGAAATCAGCCTACTCCTTTTGGCCCTAGTTATATTTAGGTTTTGATGGGAACCCTCGGGCCTATCTCTTAATACGAGATGAACATTATTTAATTTTAATTAGCTGGCGATCTATTAATAAGCTCTTCTATAACCGAAGTAGACTGGATCTTATGAATCTAGCTTTTGGATTAATCACCCGCCACAGCCTTCACATGAGCACAAGTATAACGTAAGATCAGGCGAAGTCAGTTTTGATTTGGTGTCAGAGGCTTCATTGAGCATTGGCTGTTTTGGCCATAGTCCAAGGTCCAAAAGAAAACTTGTTCCATATTTCCAAAAGCCAATTTCATTAGGTAAGATCGTTACCAACCTCTACTTAGAAATCTGTTGGATTGAGGACGCCAGGGCAAAATTTCACTCACGCACCGACCTAACGATTGTCAAGAACTTGCAAATTCTGCATTCCTCCCATGGCTTACAAAAAAACCTATACCTCATTGTCTCCGCTATAGATTCAAAAGATATGGTCGGTAAATATAAAAGTTTTTATGGCAAAGCGTTGGTTTCAGTGCTGTCTGGAATATTAATTAGCCATAGTGACAGACATATTCATAGCGGCAAGTTCTGCCTTGCAATCGTCAACATGATCTCAAGCTTTACTTTTCTCACGTAGTGAGTTTAGGGAATAATGAGCTTTTTGAGTAAACAAAGTTGGCTCATAGTTTTTCCTTCTTCGGTATTACAAAGACCCCGTGATAAGCAGCGACACCCATGCTCTTTGGAGGCATCACATCAAAAAGCTGCTAAAAGTTTTATATCCCTCCCGTATAGAAAAAGCAATTGAAGGTCCTTCAGCAACGGAATTGTTTAAGCCATTTGCAAAGATTTGGCTAGCTAGAGACACAAGATGCTTTGTCAATATGAAGTTGATCCAGGATTGAACTTATCAATTTTTCTCCAAGATGACATTTTAATTCATCCAAATTAATTTCAGCTTCAAAACCGAAATTGAACTATCATTTTTGAGAGAGCTACTCGCTCCGCTTCAATCAAGTTGGAAAGTATCTCTGAATACTGCTATCTTATTACCATAAAAACCTCATCTTTCAGGCATTTAGCACTGTAGAGTTGTTCGGAAGCACCTTCGATTGTATCTTGACCGATATGAATATCGTCCATGTAGGTCATTTTATCACTGACATCAGATGCTACTAGGTACGTTTCTTCAATGCCTTTTTGGCAGTCTCATTGAGTTTTTAGACCCCCCTTTGACACAATGAAGCACTCCCAAAACCTGGATATTTCTAGCAAATCAACAATGTTTGGTGACTAAGTGAATATATATGTCTTCTCTAAAGCATTTCCCTTTGGGAGGAAATATATCCGTATTACATTCCCGAGACATACTTCCCACTATTCATGGAAGTAGAAATATTTTAACTTCTTAGTTGGGTAAAAAGGTCTATTATTAGTTTTTACGATTTAAAAAAATATAATATATACCACTTTTTTCAATCTGGTTGTGTGATTTTTCAGACTTCTGCGGTTAGGCGAAAAGAGTTAAAACAGATTTTTAAAAAAATATACATGAAAAAATCATTTGTACTTCATATAGTGTATGAAAGGATGATGATGATCCTTAATGATTTGTAGAACCAAGACCTAAATATTATCCGATATATTTCAATGAGGCGAGCGGAACTGTCAGATCAATAATAATAATATAGGGACGTAGAAGCGTCGACTACTTATGTATAATGGAAGTCACATTTGAGAGTCACACAATATCACACACCCCCTTCCGATTCAAAGGGTGTCTGGAAGTATATAATTAAAGCGTTAAGGCGGTTAGGGGTGAAGCGGACCCTCTTGCTCAGTCGTGCTCTGATGGCTCCGTCGCGACGCGCGGAGAGTCCTTGACTGCCGCTTCTGAGTTTCGTCGGGGTCCAAAGCGTAGAATCCAGCGGAGGAATTTCCTGTCTCCAGACGCAACGTCCGGATGGAGACGGATTCGTAGTCGCGGCTGCGGACCACCGCGATGACACGACCCACGCGGTCCCAGGGCTTCGTCACGTAACTCTGAATGCGGACTGTAGCTCCACGGATCGGCGCCCGAGATAGCGCATCCGGGATGCGATGTTCCTTGCCCTTCTTCCAGACGGTGGAAACATGTGGACCTCCTCCAAGGTCGGTGTGGATACAGCCTGAACAGTCTGCTCCCTGCGGATCTGTTTTGGGAAGTCGTCCGGAATTATACGCAGCACCTGGCACGTCTCACGACTGATAAGTGTCCCTTATACTCGTCCGTGATGAGGAATATGGCGTGCATTGATATGCCATTGAGATGACGTTAAATGCGTGTCTCCCTAGGGAGTTTATCCCAGGTTGTTGGCCGCGTAAATTGCGTCTCCCGTGTGACACAGATTCCCCTCGTGATAGCCGAGCCGCCTGTAGTCACGCGTGGACATCAGGTTGGCTCCAGATCCGCTGTCCGGAAGCACCTCTAGTCGCGTACTATCCTGGAATTGAAGGGATATCGTCTTGAGCGCACAAAAGGGATCACTCTCTGCGATAATCCTGCCGCAGAAGACCGAGGAAACTATGGAATTAGCCGTTCCTCTATCGTAATTTTTGCCGGTTCTGCAGACTCGAGCAAAATGGTCTCGCTTTACCGCAGCTACTGCAGGTTACTCCATAGGCAGGCACTCCTCGCGCTTATGAGTCCTCCCACCGCAATACTGGCACGCGTCGCCCTCCTTTGGGGGTCTCCTACTTGAACTTTGTCTCCTATTTCGGTCTTGGCTTTTCTCTGCTTTGCCTGTGAAGTGAGACTTTATTGATGGTTGACCGGATAGCGTTGCCTGATTGATGGAGGCCACCTCACTGGCGAGGCACACTGTGACGGCCCTCTCGAGTGTGGGGAACTCTCTCTCCTTGAGAAGGTCGCACCTAGCCTTCTCGTCGGTGGTTCCCGCGATTATTCTCGTGACAATCTGTTCTTCGCGGCACGTTTGGCGAGCTCTGCGTCATCTGCCATGTCTGCGAGTGCGAAGCGGAACTGGTCAAAGGTCTCGTGGGGCCCCTGTTTCCTCTGGACAAAATTGACCCTGTCTACCGTCAAATTTCGCTGTGACCGGTAGTAGGCCTGCAGGTTATCCAGTATGAGGGTCACAGTTGTGCCTTCGTCCTCGAGATCCATCGCGTAGTGAGTCACGATGATCCTCCCTGCGTGAGCTCCAATTGCCGTCAGTAAAGAGTGCACCTTGATGTCTCTACTGAATGACGTGAGGTTGAAGACTTTTCCGTTGCTCTCCCCATTTCTTCCTCCACTCCTTGAATCCTCGGAGGGAGATATCCTGGTCGACCTCGGAAGGGCGGAAAAGTTGAACGCCTTTGAGGCGGGGGTAGCGGTCTGCGGGCGCGGGGCGGTTTTGTAGAGCTGCGTCTCGAGCCCTCCTCCTGAGTCCTGCCAGCCGTGATGTGACAGAGATTGTCTCGGTTCTCAGGCCGTTCACGTGATCGAAGGAGTCGTCTTACGCGTCTTCTTCGTCATCCTCGAAGGCCTGGCACTCCAGGACTGCCTCCTCGAGCCGATCCAGTCTTTCCCCACTTGTTCCGAGAATGCGGTGGCTATGCCCACATCTTCCTCCGTGGGAGGGACGGCCGCCTCGAGCCTGATGATGCGGGTCTTTAGCTCCTCCACAAACCCATCGCACTGCCGACGGAGTTGCTCTCTACGTCGGGTGGCCAGCTTGGCCACTGTCTTGGAGGATTTCATCAGGAGTCTACTAGTTCGATACCGACTGCGCCATGTATGAAAGGATGATGATGATCCTTAATGATTTGTAGAACCAAGACCTAAATATTAATCCCTATATTTCACATGAGGCGAGGAGGAACTGTCAATAAATACTTAATAATATATGACGTAGAGCGTCGACTACTTTATAATGGAGTCACATATAGTATTCAATAAAATAAATATATAAACACATAAGTAAAATTTCAATAAGTTTTGCATCATTTTAAAAGATGCTTTGACTTTGATAAAAGTACTTGATTTCTGTCATGGCGACACGACGCATCAAAAGTTTTCCAAGAGCGACGGTATCCGTAGTGAAAGCACTCCATATCTCGCCGCCGCCGCTGAGAGTATTATGGCTCTAAGTTCCTCGGATCAGATTCTTATTCGTTTGTGTGACCGCTCTTTCAATACTGCGTTAGCATTTATGATGATTCGTAATATGCAATCGCTTTTAAGAAGCAATCTGAACGCTTTTTTTTTGCAATTAATGGAAAACAAACATAAACGCCCATACATAATGTTATTGGGACAGTTGTACAATCCTTATTATTTAGAACTACAAAAGTCTTTAAAATGGACACCGTAGGACATCAGCAAAGCATTTGGAAATAGAGATTGCCAACAATCCTTGATTTCTAAAATTTGCTTTTCTAATATGATGCAATTAGACGATCTGTAATCGTGCCGTAATTTTTTCCCCATCATGAATCCCCGACCTACAACCATAATTATTTCCCTCCAATTATCAGAAAGCTCCAGTAATTCAATGTACTACTAATTTGTTGGCATCTTCTTTAAGATTAGAAGGCATCATCTTGAGATGCTACGGACATGACATACTATGCACTTTAGCAGCTCTTTGAAGAGGGTATTTTCCATCTTCACAAAAATCAAAGTTTTGTTTTGGAATTAAATCATAAGTGCCACGGCCATATTAATCCTCGAGTAAAGCCCCAAGTTCTAAGAAGAATGGCTTGCTGCCTTTTGATGAAGTATATCTACTATTCGCGGGACTCAATCAAAAATATGAGCCACTCGTAAACTGTAGCGGCATCGGGAACATTCCATGTAGACCTCACCCAACCTTTAGTGTAATATATGTTTGTATGATGTTCACAAAGAGATAAATAAACATTGACTCCACATGGGGACCCCGACGTGATACGTTCGCGACGGTAAAAAAACTCACGAAAAGCTTACTCCAATTCCACAAATCGAGTTTAAGTTTAGCAGTGCCAATACTTTAATAGACGAACCATTAACAGCTGTCAAACGGACGTGAGTAGGATGAATCAATTTCTTTACAGAGTTCCGAGGAATTTAAGTACTTTCACTCCCGTATCCACGAGGAATTAATACCACTAATTTTGTCTGTAGCCCAAAGCGTGGTTTATTTCGATGATTAGTGAAGTGGACGCTACAGTACTAAAGTTGATTGTCGATTCAATTAGCTTCTGACTCGGAGTGGCATCTTTCTTTTCTTTTTTGTTTATATATATATAAACAATATAATAAATATATATATATATATGTAAGGGTTATTCTTATTTTCAAATGTTTGAAATGTTAGCAACATTGTGGATTTTCTGTTTCTTGGTGATAAAGAAGACTACATACAAGTTTGAAAAATCGGTCAACATTACGAGGTCGCACAACGAGGTCAAAGTTTTAAATTTTTGTAAAAATATAGTTTTCCGCAAATTCTTCAAAATGGTGGACGTTACAGACTTCAATAATAATTATTAATTTAAAGAAATCTAATTTAATACCAGACGTATGTTTGATGTTTTTTAATAAAACAAAGTTTTCAGTAAAAACAAAGCAAGAAAGGGAGTGAGTAGTGTTAGCTTATTTCATAGCTTTTTTGTATCAATTAACTTCACTCGCCTGTAGAAGATGACTTGTTCGCTTCAGAGTAAATTAGTACTTTTAAGTTTATTAAAACTTTAGATAATAAATCCAAAAATGACCTTGGTTGCATTCTATCAATTCAGAATTCAGTACAATCTGAGTTTACATCATATGATTCAGAGCCTGTATTGACCTATAAGAAATCGATTATGAAAAAAATAATAATAATTTGTTTCTTAAATTTGCGTCAAGGTATCCTCTCAAAATTTTACTTTGTCTCTGACGCATACATAATCCATTATATGCGTCATTTTGTACGCGAGATAGGCTTTTTTTAATGTGCATATAACACTCTATTTATTAAATTGAATGATAAATACGTACTCCCCCCAAAATTGATCTTTTGATATGAGATATACGATTACCATTTGGTATCGGCTGTTAGTGTTACCTGGATAGCAAGAAAAAAAGAAGGGAGAGAGTATTTTGTCTCACTTCTCTCCCTTCTTTTTTTCTTCCTATCCAGGAAACAAAAACAGAAAATCCACAATGTTGCTAACATTTTGAAAAATAAGAACAACCCTAATATATATATTAGGGTTGTTCTTATTTTTCAAATGTTCGAAATGTTACCAACATTGTGGATTTTCTGTTTCTTGGTGATAAAAGAGACGACATACAAAGTTTGAACAAAATCGATCAACATTACGAGGTCACTAATATAGTTACACTAACAGCTGTTACCAGATGGTAATCGTATATTCTCATATCAAAAGATCAATTTTTGGGGGAGAGTACGTATTTGTTTATATCTCTTAAAGTATAGCGATTTTTAGAACACCAAACATATAAAATGAAAGCTTGGTATATTTTGGAATACTTTTGGTAAATCGAAACAAATTTATAACAAATGCTCAAAAATCAGTCCAGTTCTTTTTGATGTACTTCAATAATCCCCTTACCCCTCTATGTTAATTCAGGTCTATATGCATGTATTTAATTTTTTTAATAAATTAACAAACACGAAAAGTCTTTTGATGGAACGTCGTAGATTTAAAAAGTTTATATCTATATTTTACATGGAACTAAAGATTTTCCATCCTTGCACGCCATGATACGAATCTCAATGTCATTTGTATTTATGCGAAATCTTAAAATCCCACTTCCTACATCATGATTTTGAAGGGCAAAAGTCTTTTTTCTTAAGATGTCAAACATTCAAGGGCAAAATATATTCTAATTATTTGAAATATAAAGACTACCTTATAAAAGACTTTTTAAAGTTTGAATCATCTTTCGGCACGATAGGAGTAAAGGTCTTAAAAGTAAGTTGAGTCAGAAAGGTATATAAGTATAATATCGATTGATGTTACATTTTGAACAAAACACAAGTTTACGAAGGAGATCTTACTAGATATCGATTGTTATTTACTTTTTTTCTCTTATCTTTGAAACCTTTTGATGCAGAACTTGATTATAATTATGTTAATAACTTAGGTATGTATGTTTTTTAGTATAAGAAATTCGATATACATATACATATTAATATTGAATTTATATATATACCTATAGCATTCAATATATATATAATATTCAATTTATGATTTAACAGTTATACTCGGCCAATGTTCAAGCTTACAGTTCAGTCGCCTAGACATAAATTTTGCTGCGCCGTAGTCGGTCAAGCATATATGATATCATGAAAAAAATATATTCTATCCCTGGGTTTCTGCAAGAGACATAATATTGGAACATTCGATGTTTTGTCGATTCTTCATCCATTTTACGAAAAACTATTTTTTATTGTTTAGTTTGTAAACAAATCACAAAAAACAAGATTATATTTGGCCAACCTTAACACTTATTAATATTATATTGATAAAGTTATTTGACAAAGTACAAATTTCGAATAAATTTCCAACGAATGGCAAGATAACAATAAAATATATTGTCTACGTAATTATTTTATTTAAATTTTAATAGTTTTACAAATACTCATATTGGAAAATCAAATATTCCATTTAAAAATATACTATAAAGCTCAGCAAGTTACAATACACATTCAAAAACAATTATTTATATTTACACATAATATTTTTAGTATGATTTTTTTAAAATAAAGGATAAAAGTGATACGTGACATACACGATTAGGGAATACTATATTTAATATACATACTAAATTGTAATGAATTAAACTGTCCTTATATATTAATTTTTTCTTTCAAAGGGACATATATTAAATATAACTATAAATTTTGCCCCGATTCCTGTGAAAAAACTACTTTGTAGTAACTTGGTGCCTTACCTTGAAACCTTACCCTTTAGCTAGTTGTTTATCAAAACGAAAAAAATTAAAAATATTTTATAAAATAAAGCATTTTTACATATTTTATACTTCTTTGTATAATATTGTATATTGTATTTTGAAGTTCTTTTTTATATAGTTACATATTAATTTTATTCTTTTTAGTTTGTTAACTTGGACGAGCTTTTTAATTTTCTTACGTTGATTTTATTATAATCTGTTCATATTTCTTCATCATGACCTTGGTTCATTATTTTATTATATTATATATCTATATATATATATATATATATATATATAGAATATATCATATATATATTTTATTATATATATATATATATATATATTATATATATATATATATATATAATAATATATATATATATATATATATATATATTATATATATATAAATATAAGGGTGATTCTTATTCACGTTTTCGGATTTGAGAGTCGGGCTCCCCTAGGATTTTACTTTGGTGTAGAGAGATCATCTTGTGAAAGTTTGAACGAAATCGAATAATGGAAGTACCCGCTCAACGGGCCCAAAAGTTATGTAGTAAACTTATGTAGTAATTTTTTTTCCGCTATTCGATTGCCCTAATGTCCTTAATTTCAACGCTATTTTCAAACAATTTGCCGCAAATTGTAGGTATGCTTGCAAGGTTCCAAATCAGTTTTAATTTTTCATTTACATTCAAAATCAAACGAGATAATAAAGTTTCAAAATGTTCATTTTTGGGGTATTTTGCATAAAAATGACTATTTCAAAACTTATTTTTTCGTTGAATTTTGGATGTACATTAAAAATAAAAACTGATTTGGAATCCTTGCAAGCATACCTACATTTTGCGGATAATTGTTTGAAAATAACATTAAAATAAGGACATTAGGGGCAATCGAATAGCGAAAAAAAAATTACAACATAACTTTTGGGCCGTTAAGCATGTACTTCCAATTATTCGATTTCGTTCAAACTTTCACAAGATGATCTCTATACACTAAAGTAAAATCCTAGGGGGAGCCCGACTCTCAAATCCGAAAAAACGTGAAATAAGAATCACCCTATATATATATATATATATATGTGTGTGTGTGTGTGTGTATATATATATTTAACTACATCTTAGGAGTTTGTATCCCACTCTGAATGTCGTTGCAAAAAAAAATAAACGAACATTATTAATTTTGGTGGCGATGTTTCTATATAACACGTTTGTAAAATCATCGCAGATAAGACACCTCGTACAAGTCTTATAGAAAGAAAAAATATATCTCATAGGCTTTATAAAAGGGAGTCACAAGATATTTGACGAAAGACTTACTTTTGTAACACTCTACTTCATATCATAAATTAGGCTCAGAATTTAAATAATAAACAAAATATAAATGTGCAAAATTAGCGAACTTGCTCCTTTTTGATAATACATAAGTATACAGAAATATTTTCCTTTATTTTTCTGTCATATTCTTTGTTTATTTATAGAATGTGGCCTTCTGAATTTTTAACTTACCCCTCACAAAGTAATACAGGGTGCACGGGCAAAATCTTTCGCTTCAAAAATGTCATAAAACAAACATAGAATATATATATATATATATACACATATATATAGCCGAGCCCTGCTACTACACCAAAGGCCTGTCACTGACGACATTGTCGATCCACGGTCAAACAACGTCCTTCATAACCTGGAGGTAAATGTCTGTGTTCACCCTGAGGCTTGTCTCGAAGATGGGGGGCGGCATGACATCACCCTCACTTGACACGACTTCACAGACCATGATAGTATCGGAAACTTGGTCTTCATAACCCTGGGGATATCTTTGGTGCTCACGGCAATTCAGCTGTGGTTCTGGAATCAGAGAAGAACCAGAAAAGTTTCTGTAATTTTTGGTTCTTCAAGATGATCAGCAGCCATAAGCTTTTGAGCAGTCACAACCTTCGAGTCTTTTCATTCAGAAGTCTGATGCCTCTGTGGTTCGATAGAATTGCATATGATTGAATATAAATAAGCATTACAGCATTAAAATTAGTCTATCCAACCTAGGATCTTATCAATGAGGTAGACCAATAATGACCATCCTCTCTCGGGATTCGAAACTGTGCCCCCAAATTGATTTTACTTTACAATAATTTCCCTTCCAATAAGCCCTCATGGAACGTTGGGGGTCCTCATCGATGATATCCCTGACCTTGTTGATGAAGGTGATGCCCCGGAAAACCCTGGTGCTCACATCCATTGGGCCAAATGACTTCTCCAGCTGCTTCCTGTGACTTCTGACATTGATAAAAGGCAAGAGATGTCAGCATTGATTACTTTCCTGTGACTACCAAGCATAATCTGAATAGCAGCTCACCTACGATCTCTCTTATCGAAAATCCTAATAACTTTTCTTTGGTACTTAAAATATGTTATTGCTACAAATGGTAAACAATAAAGCAGTTTATGACCAGGGAAACATTTTAAAACAAAAAAACCCGGATCCGACAACATCTGATGAAGTAATGCCGTCTTTACAATAAGGCAGAGTTTGTCCACGTACCCTGTATATATACCTATAATCTCAATGACCTTTTCCAGCAATGAAAAAAGTTTTACACAAGTCTGCAGAGGCTATTGAACCCTAAGTTGATAAGTATCTTACCTTTCTTTTTGACCAAAAAAATATAAAGTAAAACATTTCCTGACTTAAGTAATATTCAACTAATTGGTTCTTCATAGCAACATCCAATGATAAGTAAATAATGATCAAGCACAGAGCCGTAAATCGTAGAGCCTTTCATTTATGATGTAATATTAACTATTTTGTTATTTGCCTCCATCAGCAAGTGACTGATTCCCAAAATATTACACTGATATTAAAGGAAATCAGTTATCTAATATGTTTATATCTCTATGGAGTTACTTAATATGGAATGAATCACTTAAAAAATACCTTTTTAGCTTATTTCCTTATAAGATACATTTAAGTACTATCTATTTATCATTTAAAAAAATAATCAGTAATTTTGAACGACACATATTGATGTTTTTTTACATTAATAATTATTTCATGTTATGTACTAACATAGCATATTCAACAATATACATATATTTTTAGTAGGTCGATTGCAAGTTATACGCTACCAGTAAATTTTATTTATTAAATATAATGGATTTAACCCTTCTATTGTGTTCGGGTCAAAATTGACCCGTTTTCTAGTTTGAATGTGTAAAAATTACCATTTGCTTTTTTGCTCTGGAATGAGCCTTCATCTAATCCTCAGACACACCCGATTGAATGCAGAAATATCATTTTTCACCATTTTAGTAAATTATAAAGGTCTCCAAAAAAAAAAGTTACATCTGTGGTGTTACGGGTCAAAAATGACCCGGCAGAGAATACTGGCTGTTTTATGCATCACCTAAAAGCTATGGGTTGCTCTGAGGATCAATTGTGGCCCAATATGCCCAGTTATGGCCCACACACACGTGCCCCCCCCCCCCCCCCCCCCCCACACACACAGGCTTCTTTCACATGCACAGACAGACACATATAGAAAGCGCATTCAGGTACACACACATTCAAAAACGAGTGGTACATTTTAAAACACTGTGTCTGTGGAGCCAACTAAAGAAATTTCCCACACTGGTTCCATTTATATGAATGTATACTAAGCCAACAATGACTTGAAAAACAATATTGGAAGAAAACTGGTGATTTTAAGCATTTCAAAGCATTTTCAAATCACGGGTCAAAATTGACCCGCGAACACCACAGGTGTAAACAGCTTTCTAACACAATATAAGGGTTAAGTACATTAGTAAATATTTTTGCTAAGCTTCCGGTATATTCTAAGTAGCTTACAGTTCTTATATTAGTTTCTTAAACCGAAAATTGATGTACCGTTATTTAAATATTTAATTGAGTTAATATATTTATTAAGTAAGAGGTACTGCTGGACTTAAATAAATATTTTAAGATCATGCTAATTGATTATTGATAAACTTTTATTATAATATGTTGTATTTGTACTCATGATTTGTACAACTGATGATAAGATGAAATCTATTTTTAAGTCCTTTTAGATCCCTTTTGTTTTTTCTTCTAGTTGAAGTAAGGAACGCATTAGGTGAAAACTGTGACAATAAAGCTCATAACGTTGAAGCGTGCGATTAGAACCAGCAAGGACGATGGATCAATGAGTCATCTCACGCTAAAAAAGAGTGTGATGAAAGAGGCGTACGCTTACGACAATAAAGCGTGCGCTAAAATAATACTCACGACTATATTCCTGGACACCATTATTTTTCTATCGTATAACAATGACGTGAAAAATTCTTTCAATTATTTACCTTTAAATAATTGGTAATATCATTGGATCATAGTTGGGAATCTATTTTTTTGGGTGCTATGAAAGCATTCGTGAATGTAGTCCTACCCCTCGTCTTCGTCAAAGGTGTGCTTCCCTCATCTTCGTTAGAGAGCTCCCCGTCTCATGTCTTCGTGAATGGAGCCCTATCCCTCGTCGGACTTCGTTAGAGAGCTTCCCATCCCTCGCCTTCGTTAGAGGGATCCCCATCCCTCGTCTTCGTCCAAGGAGTTCCTTTCTTCGTCTTCGACATAGGGCACCCTGTCCCTCCTCTTCGTGAATGGAGCCCTACCCTCATCTTCGTGATTGGAGTTCCGAAGTCTAGGTGAGGGGAATGTGTCTCTTATTGGGAGGGGGGAGAATCGTTTCTTGGTGTCCAAGGTATTTATCCCGGAGTTAAGACCGTCCCATTCTCCCGGGAAGATAGTAGGAGGGATGGAGGAAGGGATCTCCAACAAGTTTGAAGTCTAGGCCAGAATGATTTCATAGCACCAAAAAAAAATAGATTCCCAACTTTGATCAGTGGAGGCTCTATTATTTAACGATTGTTGATGGTGACGTCACTCTTGACTCTCTCCCCCCCCCCCTCATGTTTATGCATGTGTATATAAGGCGTGCGTTTTAAGCCGTGTAAAATTTGTTCCTGAATAAATAGCTCTATCGCAAGCCATGGGCAGACTTGTATCATCAGTCCTATGACATTATACATCAAATAAGTGTTATATTTAAATAAACCATTTCCTTTACAGTAAATGCGAAAAGACACAACCAGATTTTATTTGCACTAAATTATATTAAATTTACACTCATATTTTTGGTTATCGTTGACCAGCTAAATAATTAGCTTGTTTGTATAACAAGTTAGTTTATATAGGAACTGCGACTTATTATAAAATATTCACTTTAGCTGTTTGTCTGAAAAATTGAACGTTAAACACGACAATCAAGTGATCAGCAAGCTATGCTGACCTGATGGTCTTATAATTTTTGTGCTCGCAAATATTTAAAAATAGAGGCTCCCAATCTACTCTAAAATAGCCTTAGTAAATCTTCAATATTGGGGTTATTACTCCCAGGAGGATGTAAATAGGAGATGTAGGACAATCTGCTCCACCTTGTTGCCATGGGGATTGTTAGATGTTGTTCATGTAAAACCACACAATGAAAGAGGCAGCTTAAAAATAAAATCTAAAAAACATGATTGTATAAATGGGTGCCTTGACCTTTAATTCCTGTTAACGTTGAAGGTCTTTTCTAAATACGCGTCTACATTTTCAAGAATAATAAAACTACATTAAAGTATTATATTTTGAAGATTATTTTTTTGATGCATTCTTCAATAAATAATAATAATAACAACTTTAAATAACAAAAAGGAGAGAGAAAGAAAGAGTACATTCGCTCTCTCTTAAACGGAAGTATCTATACTTCCTTGGACCAGCCAACCCCCCCCCCCCCCCCCCCCTCCTCCTACCATTTTACTTCGCAGACAACACTTCTATTCAAAATAATGTAGATTGTATCTCCTTAACTTAGGCAGGCCTCATATTCATCTAACATTTACTTTAAAAATATGTTGCCTTGTCACAATAGCAGCTGAGATGTATCCCCGTAGTTACTCCTAAAGCTACCTGTCCAAACCTCTGTTAGAGAGCGCCATCTATCCATAGACATAAGGGTACCTCACCGCACATAAATTACACATATCTTTATCATTTAATAAAAGGGAGAAGATGCACCTAATGAATTTATTTAAATATGTATCTTCTATTTTTTTATTCTTTACAACTGAAAAAGATATATGAGTTCATAATTTTATACCTTACACAGCATTATAAACGGCTGGATGAGTTAAATTTATAAGCGTATGAAAACTAGGCTTCCAATCAAATTAGTAAATGGCTGATCGCTCCAAGCAATGATGCATTTTCTAACGTCATTCAAATTATTTGTTTATATTAGTTTAATATTCATATACTTGGGAATATACCATATCCCTTTAAAATATAATTAAAATTATCATAATTATACCAATGATCACTTTTTACAGCTTTATTTTGTAATACTTGTTGCCTATTATTGCTCAAAATGTTGTATTGAAAATGTAATATTAAAAGGTTCTAAAAAATACTAAGTCTTTTAAACATAATTTAAATAATTGTTATACCTTCTACTAAAAATATTTATAATATTGTTATATGTTGATATTATTTTTTACCTTATTTAAAATGTATAAAAATTCTCCGAATTATATATTTTTTTTCAAATTATCAATTTCTTAACGATTTCATATATATATATATAATATTTGTAGTCAAGGTTTTTTATTATTATGACCTTTGTATACAAAATTGAAATAATTTTAAAAGGTTCTGAAGAATATATATAAATATGGTGCAGTAATAATTTTAATCTTTTATAAGCATACTCCTAATCATTCTTATAATGTTTTGTCTTGCTATGAGCTTTCATGAGGTGATAATTTTTTTGAAAATAATAAAGGAGCGCTAGTTGTCAATAGTTTCTGAAATATATAAAAAACAATTATTCGACATTTATTTCTTCTTCTTTTCTTAATTTCATTTCTGTTTTATACGCGTCAGCTTCATGTAGCAAAGAGTAAGATGATTTGAACATTCATTGTGTTCTTGACTTCCATGGTTTTCTCATATCTTGTAAAAAAATGAGTCATCACTCTGACTATAAGACGTAGCAAAAAAGCAGAAAATGGAGTTACACACTGAAAAAAATAATGTTTATCGGCGAGAGAACTACCACAATATATTATTTATTTATTTTGACAATGATTTTGATATAATAAGCGATTACCTATATTTACCTTCGCCAAAAGAGGAATTGTTTTCACTGGCGTTGGTTTGTTGTTGGTGTTGGTTGTTTGTTGTTTGTTTGTCAGCAGGATAACTCAAAAAGCGTGAAACGGATTCGGATGAAACTTTGTGGAGTTGTTGGAAATGCCAAAAGAAACAAGTGATTAAATTTTGGCATCTCTGAGTGCTTCTTTAAGATGCAAAATGAGCTAAATACTAATAAATATTGCAAGTTAGCCTACTCTGCCAATAGATGTCGCTGTGCTGTGCTCTCAAAGAGGAAAGCACAGTACAGCGACATCTATTGGCAAATGACAAAAAAAACCAAGTGATTCATTTGGTGGGGATCGGCGGAGGTTTGCACTCTCTGAGTCCTCTAGTTATCTGTGAGATCAAATATTTTCAAAAAGTATATCTTTCATCATGAATCACAAGTCTTCCAAAACGAGGTATAGTAAGCAATAATTTAGTAATGTGGATTGCACCATCCACTCCTTCACCCGGAGACAAATATTGTTTTGTAAATATTATCAACCCTTGGACAAGTGACAGATGAGGGTTAAACTTTGTTTTTAGGATGTAAGATGGATTGAATGTGGGATTGGTTTTGGGGGGTTCATTAGTAGTGGGGGATGAGTAGGCTGGCGCTACGGTTAATAAACGACTAACATGCCTGTCTTTGGCGTTGATTGCTCCAAAGAGTCACATAAATTGACCACCCTTCTAAACTAAACGTCGGCTTATCATCGCCAACCCATATGCATTGTTACAGTAATTTATTTTAACAAACCTTTAGGGTCAAAGTCTTGTATTAATATTACAATCTCTTTGATGTCACAATAATATTAACCTTTAACTAAAATTTAAGTTATAAAGATAATTCTATATAAATAATCAGATCAACACTTTCTATTCGAGGTCATAATTTTTTTTTGCTTACAGAGTTTAATTTACAGAAATATTGCACGGGCTTTAGGGACAATTTAGCTTTCAGTTTTTATTTTCATTTGTTGTTGTGCCATTTTAAAAGGCGTCCAGATATAAAAATGAGCCAAAGAGTCATTTTTAACTCTAATGTTTATATTGATGAATAATCAGAAACTGTTTTTTATTATTTATGAAAAGTTATATCTTCTCCAAATTAATTGTATGATTCAATCAACTTGAATGAAATTACACCTGAACAATAACTTCAGTCCTTTTAAAATATTTGGATTTTTTTTGCAACATTCTTATTTGATATCTAGGAATTTACCTACATATAAGAAGATATTTCTTAATTATTTGTACAAATATTTTTATGAAACATACAGATTTCTAAAAAAAATATAGCTGTTAGTTGTTGTGAAACATAAACAGCCCACATTTATTAACGAATTATATGAAGTACAACAACACACACACACACATATATATATATATATATATATATATATATATATATATACGGCCTGTTATCTGGAACGAGCAAGAACGCAGGTGTGCCGTTATCCAGATTCTTTGTATAAAGGGCAGCACCATCAGCAACACCCAGGTCTCTGAGCTGCTCGGGATCGACAGAAGAAGGGTTGTTGAGCTCAGGCAGCAGTTGAAGGATACCAGGGACCTCGTGCTGTCGTCGACAGGGCCTTCAGGCCCTCCAGCAGCGCCTGCAAGGCCAGGACTCCCGACCTCACCAGGAGGATGTCAGACATCTTCGAGCACGACCCCAGTAGGTCCATCAGGGATGTCGCCAAGGAGCTGGACGTTTCTCACGCAACTTTGTTGGCCTGTGTGAATTAGGATTTGCGATGTCACAGCTACAAACTCAAGGTTGACCAGCTGTTGACACAGAAGAACAAGTCACTGGCCCCCTAGCTCCCCCGATTTGAATCCTATGGACTATTTTTTCTGGAGTTACCTTGAGCGACACACCAACCGATTGACTCACAACACCAAGGCCGCCCTGATCAACTCCATAATGAAGCAGGCCAGGAAGTTGGCCAGGCCCTGTTGGCCAAGGCCTGCTCCTCCTTCCGCGCCAGGATCCAGCGCGTCATCGACACAAAAGGCAGATGAATTGAATAAGCAGAATATGCACATTTGTACACGCATTTTATTGTCTAAATAAAAAATTGAACAGAAATTAATGATTTTATGCGTATTTTAAGTTGAGAGAAGAAAAGCGCCGGATTTGACCTTACCACCCATATATATATATATCCATAGAGAGAGAGAGAGAGTGAGACAGAGAGGATAGATTTTAACAATCCAAGTATGTACAAGTATCACTCAGTCTTTCTTACACTATTTGCATCAACGAGCAAGGTTTCAAGGATGAGGGTGATAAATAGTAATAACGATAGCTTGCTCCCCTTGCCGGCCGAGGAAATTGCCGCATGACATTTTTCTCATAGCATCCAAAAAAAATAAAATGGAAGCATATATAAAAAGACTATCTATCCTTGACAACCATTTGAAGACCTGTTGCTCATCGGTTTGTGTCTTTTTATATAATAAAGGTAAGATATTTATAGTAGTTTTCAATATATATTTGGCATTACTTCCTTCTTGCACAGATTATTTATTTGCTATTATTATGTATTAAAATTTTCGTTTATTTGGATGAAGAATATTTTATATCTATACATATATTTTTTTTTGAAAAATGTACAACACAACTCTTATATAAATACTTTTTCATGGCGAAGATGATTATTAAGCATATCATTACATATATCAATACTCTCCCTGAACAAACAATATATGATGGTTCTAATCCATGAAGAGCTTAAACCATAGACATTTTATAAAACAGACACACTTTGCAATGAATCCACAACACCTCTTGCAAAAACCATTGGTGAGGGCATTTATTTTGGTTCTAAATTTATAAATGTAATACATTTTCTTTAAATATTATTTATTATTACTTGATGTAGCATTGAACAAAAAGTTGTGCTTTAAATATAATTTGTGATAAAATAAAACTATATGTGACCAAATCAATTATGTGTCAATTCAGAGAAATGGTATATTTAAAAAAATAACCTTACGTTTCACATAATAATTAAGTTTTGTACTTAAAAACATGCACAACTTTTTTATATATATGTATAGGGCTTCTTGATATATGAAGTTTTAGAAGAAATATTTACTCGGTTAAGAATCTAGTGATCACTTAAACAAATATATTTAATAAACATAACATACTTCATATATATATATATTTATATATAATATTTTAAAGTTTCAATACTTTTATATGTAGTAAATATAATCGCTTTAACGGGTAGAGTTTATTAAATAATATGAAGACAAGAATGAACCACAGATTTTTCATGATCAATAAAAACGATATAATAGTCCAAATGAAATTTTGTAAAAATATTATAATACTGATATGAAAAAAAAACTGTTGAATGAAAAAAAGTTTGTGTTTAATTCTGAAGTAAATGTAATATTGTGTAAATACGTACCTTAACTCGTAACATGTTTCCAATTTTTGGCAATTACAAAATAAACTTTAATTAAACAGATTTAAAAAAAATATTCTTAAAGTTTTGTAAGTTTATATTTTTCAAAACTTTATTGCAACAATTCAATGATTTTAAATCCGTATTTTCATTGGCACACATGAAAAGGCCTGTAAAGCAGGCTTTACAGACGCCTTATTGCAAAAAAATCATCGCCGTTTTTTAAGCCATGAAAAAACTTTTAAATGTTTTCTAGAATCGAGTAAAATTTGAACAGATCTAGTGTAAACAGGGTCCTTTATGTTGGGTGCATGTCGGATAACATGGATTTAAACTTGCTTTACTATTAAACAGCTTACTCATATAATGTTCTTTATAGGTAATATTATTTATTTTATTGCAAACATAAGTTATTATTCCTATAAAAATAGAGAATAACTGAAAACATCATTAATTAACGTTTTGGCTATTAAAATTTGTTGATACCTTCGAGTGGGCGTATAATCAATATAAATAAACAAAATACTTTCAATAAAGAGAATATAAGTTACATTCATATAATATAAAAAAACTGATGGAAACTTATTTACATAACTGAAAGAAACCAAATACTTATTTTCATTCATTAAATTCCTTACACAAAATTATTATGCCACAACCCGTATGTTAGAACCTCCAAAGAAGATAGCACAATTTTATTTCAATCAGAAAAGCTTTTTGGGTAAAGTTATTTTAAGGAAATTCTTTAGGAAATTCTTGCAAAGATGAATCGTTTTGTTTATGATATATTAATGTATATTTTCATATCATCGAAGATATAACTCGCACGATGTATAGATATATCAGTATCTGATTTTTACATTTACATGCTAAGGTAAAATATGAAATCAACGAATTGTCTTGTATAGATATAACAAGATTATCAAATTAGATTATATAAATTGTCTTATCGATTCATATTTTATTTTGAGTTTTTTTTATCATAGGGATAATTATTAAAAAGTATCTTAGTTTTTAGTAAGCGGTAAAAAATATAAATTAGATACGTTTCAATCCGTTTAATAGCGATCGATAAGATAAAAAAATACATACGCTATTTATTTTTGAATCCATTTTTCGATTCATTCTGCAGCCTCAATTCAAATCATTGTAAATTAAAATATTACTTATATGAATTTTCATACATTCTCTTAGGTTTTTATGTGTTCTGTGTGACATACAATAAAAATGAACTGTTGAATAAAAAAAAATAAAAAATCACATCCTAGTGTTCAAAAAGTATTTCAGGATTTAAATGTGATATTTTTTGAAAGCTCAATGATCATTTGGATTTCATATCTTATATAAGATTATTTTAAATCAAATAAATTGTCTTTGAGAGATTTTTTTTCTTTTACGTGGGTCCTTATCAAAACACGCTCTATTTGAATGATTGCCTGAGTAAAAAAATCAGTTTTCATACTGAACTTTGGATCCTGAAACTGAACAATTTGTAGCAGACATATGTTTGTAATGACTGAAACCAAACCATACAAATCTTTGTCGATTTTTCTAACTCGACGAATCAAAATTTAGTCTGGTATTTATATAATCAGTCAGTTTTGAACTTTACTCAAATAAAACGAATGATATGAATTGAGAAATGTGTATCTACATATGTACATATATATTTTTGGATGAAGCTATATAAACCAAAAGAATCCTAAAATATTTACTTTAAAGAGGGTATTCTATTTTTATACATGAAAAAGATCATTTAAAACAGGTTTGAATAGACCAAAAGGTACTGTAGTAACATTTAAAAATCATATCTATTTTTTCAAATAATGACACTTCTGCCTTTTTTTTTTGTTAAATATCATTGTCATGTCCACGTTTTAGATGCCGTCATTTCCTTAAAAAGTATTTTATATATATAGTATTATTAAATATCCTATACATATTATTATCTTTATTGATATCCAGTTTTATTTTGACCAAAAATACTGATTTTATGTCCAGACATGAAATGTGTAAATATATATATTATGTTCTCCAGCTAAGTCTTGATTTAGTAACATACAAATAAGAAAACTAAGATGAAATTGATAGAGTATCTTATGATGTAAGCATAAAAACATGAAGTATTCTAGGTTAAATACATTATACTATTTTTTGTAGCGAAATACAGCATAATTCTTGAATTTATGCCACGTTCAAGTAATCATATTTACATTACAAACGACAACGCATTAATAAAAAAAGGGATTTATATTTTTGGGTAAAACTAGGTCTCATTTGCTTTTTTTCTGAGTTATTTATCTATTAAGTTTCGATTTTTAGAATTTTTTGGGGTACTTTGAAGTTAATATAGAACAAATAAATAGTATGTTAATAAGTATGATTACCATTTTGATTTAAATTTTTCTAATACTTCTATTCATTAAACTATTGCTCATTTTTAAAGTTGTTAGGAATAAGAGAAAGTAAGTTATATTGAAATACAAGGCATCGCTAAAAGAGCTGATTTTCGCTTATGGGGAAAGAATAACATTTATAACTAGAGGACTCAGAGAGTGCAAACCTCCGCCGATCCCCACCAAATGAATCACTTGGTCTTTTTGTCATTTGCCAATAGATGTCGCTGTGCTGTGCTCTCCTCTTTGAGAGCACAGCACAGCGACATCTATTGTCAGAGTAGGCTAACTTGAAATATTATTAGTATTTAGCTCATTTTGCATCTTAAAGAAGCACTCAGAGATGCCAAAATTTATTCACTTGTTCCTTTTGGCATTTCCAGCAACTCCACAAAGTTTCATCCGAATCCGTTCGCACTTTTTGAGTTATCCTGCTGACAAACAAACAAACCAACCAACCAACGCCAGTGAAAACAATACCTCCTTCGGCGGAGGTAATGATATCCTTTCCCCTCACGACATATTAGGAAATTTAATTTTTAATTTCTAATACTACGAAAAAGGAACTTAACATTTATGTCGTTTAGATATCCATGAATAAAAAATTTAACATACCTTGTATTCCTTAAAGAGTGCACCCTCATTGTAAAAGGTATAGGAAGTTAACAATGACAAAATATATCAATACATTAGCAAGACTAATGTAATTAAAAACTAACTGGCCTTTACGATTGGAAAGAATGAAGCACTGCACTTGTGCATTGGACTATTCTATATGCTTCAAATATTTTTCGATGCATCTTACATTATTAATACCACTGTTGAGGCGAAAAAGAAACTATAAAATGAATGGATAGGAGTCACCATAAGTTAAAAAGACTTATGCAGTCACAAGGATTTTTAGAAATGCATACTAGACTAATAAAAATATTTATAATAAGAAAATTAAACTTTTATTAGCGCTATCATATTTTTGTATCATGATTTATTGTTTTCATTTACGTCTTTATGATTCAAGGAGTTTATATCAATGGTATTTCCAATGTAGTTATGACAAAGAAATGATATTTGCATTTCATATGTTTGAACTATGTGTTTAAATAAAAAGTAGTAAATAGTATGCTCTAATAAATTCAAATCTATATTAGACTAATCAATAGATTTACCTAAAAATCTATTTCTAGTATTGTGGATGAAAATATAATTGTATTAATGATTAAAGTTAAGTTAATGTGCAATACAACTAATTATATTATTGTGATTTTACAGAGGGATTTAAAGGATCAAGATGCCAGTTCTTAAGTGTCTCTTAGCACTTTGCCTACTGAACCAAATTATGTCTGCACAATCGGAGGAAAATGCCCATCGTTTGTTCAAACGCCAAAGCAGAGGAAGCGGTCTCAAAATCACTGAACTCAGTCCTTGGACTCTTCCACGAAAGAATGTGAAACGTTAGGAAACCTCGACCATAAAGATTTCTGTTCTGTTAGTTAACATTATTGTTTTTTTAATAATTATACAGAAGGAGATATCAACAAAGTTGAACGATTCCGTCTCCAGGCACCAGGTATTACCGTCGAAGTGGCTTCCTTGGACTTGATCATCACGTCAATTAAGGTGAGTTGTAATATTATTACTATTTTTTATAATTATTTATAGAATTGTGTGCACTAAAAATTGAACTTAAGTAGTCAAAATAGAGCCAGAATGTGGTATCAAGGAACTTTTGGGTTCTTAAAAACATATTTTTGGCGCATTTAAAACCAAATACTGTTCTAAAAAAATCAAAATTCTTAATTAAGGTGCCCAACCAAAACAAAACCATGAGTGACATCATTCTTGGTTTCGATGATATTGCCGGCTACTTGGAGAGTCCCTCCTTCTCCGGAGCCTTTGTTTCTTTGAGCCCTAAAGGTATGCAGAGCGAAAATAAGACCCCACGAAACTGGCGTGCAACCAAGCTGGATGATGCTCTGGTCTTCAGTCTCCTCCAAGGAAAGAAAGTTCTCCTCAATGCCCGATTTTCTCTATCTAAGGACGAACTACGCGTTGAAATGAAGGGCATTGTGAGCGAACCAACGTTTTGAGCATTGGCCTCAAAAACTACTTCAATCTGGCTGGATATGAGACTGGTAAATATAAAAAAATATTTGTTTTGAAAATACGGATTTATTTATTCATCAAGTAAAAAATATCATTCTATTATATCTCTATAATATACCTACTCAATATAATAGGGCAAAATATATAACTATACTAAAATAAAATGCATGAGCTTAAGAAAAATTGCATAAATAATAAATATATATATACTAAAATAAAATGCATGAGTTTAAAGAAAATTGCATATATATATATAATATATATATAATATATATATATATATATATATATATATATATATAGATATACACACACAGGAACAGAATGAGAATAATTTATCCACACGGTCAATTATGCCTCACCGGCCTAATAAAGGCCCCAATATGACATTTGTAGGCTGTCAACAGCCGTTTATGTTTCTTGAGGCCAGCGGTCCACTGGGAATAGTCCCGGTACTCCCGCTGGCCCCTGTATATATATATATATATTAGTTTTTTTAATAATATTGATATTGCCATATATTAGAAGGTCAAACTATAATGCTATAATAAAACATAAATTATTATTGTATATCATACTATTTCAATATTGTATTTCAATATTTTTTTAATATTTAAAATAATTATCATTGTGGTTGATAGGAAAGTAAAATATTAGTTAGATAAAAAAGTAATTATATATTTAAGGATTAACCTGTACGGCTAAATTAATGAGACAGAGAGAAAATAGGCCGAAGGAATGATACTAAACTCTTTAAAGTAAAACATTTAGGATAAAGAGTTGTTTATTTTTTTGTCATTGAAACGTTAAACAAAATTTAATCCGAAAGAGAATCTATGAAAAAAATCAAAAATAAATAGTTTTTAGGGCGATTTTCAAAGTTATAATTGTATTTAGCCTATTAATTAATAACCTAATTACTTAAAAATCGTTGAATAAGCCATATGCGGTACTTCATATCCTTACTACTTGATATGTAATTTTTTGATTAGTTTGATATATGATACTAAACGAGATATAATATTAAAGCAATATTTAAATTATTATCTAAGTTTATTATAATAAAATTTAAATGTCTTCATATAATCATTAATATTTTTTTGATTATTATCCATTTTGTTTTTGCAAATATGGTTGAATTAAATTGCTTCAATTTTGATTAACATATTTCTGGCTTTAATAATATAGGTAATATAGTTTTAAAATACCCCTTTCGAACACAGGATCTTAAAAATACAATTAATTAATTAATGTATCCTTCATGTTGCAGGTCTCTCGGGGATTGAAGGACACATCGTTCAAATTAACGGAAATGAAATCTCCGAGAAGAACCGCGGCTCTACAAAATACGTCGCTCTGGACGGTCATGAGCTTGACTTTAGGGTTCCACAGTCTGTTGAGGAAGTTATATATAAGGATAGTCTTAAATACGGCCGGGACTTTATTGTGGAGAGAAGTATTTCTGAATTTGATCGATTTGTGGGTCGTGTATCTCACGCTGACTCCAGAAGATTTCTGGAAGTGTACTCCAATCAGCCTGGTGAGTCAAATTAATATTTTAAGTGAAAACTCTTAAGCTTATTATTATTACTTCATTACATAGTTCTGCATTTCGACTTACTCGGAGAAACGGACGCTGAAGGAAAGGAGAGCACGCCAATGGAGAAAATGGTGGATTGTTGTCAAAATGGCTACCCTCCTCGATGACAAGGAGATTTCCAGCGTCAATCCTGGTCAAATCTACTCACAAAACTTGTTTATAAGTTTGGTGTTGACCAATTTTAATTTGTTATTTATTGTACACCCTAATAATCGTTTTACTCGTTTAAACTTCCCCAAGACTTAATAAAATGTATTTATTTTCAATTCATGCTTCTTAGCCAAAATTAACTACTTATATCGTAAAAGCCTTAATGTAAAAAAATCCCAATACAGTCTTTAACTAAAAAGAGGACATATGGTTGACTATTCAATGTGCATTTAAATCAAAAATTGATATGAAAACAAAAAAATGCACCCCAATAACTTTATTAATGCAGTTTGGAAGACAAGTTAAGTAACTTTCTCGTTCATTTGATACCACAAAGTTGTTATTCTGAATTTCGTTTCTTACAAGGTATATAACACTAAAGTTAATTTTAAACATTTACCATGTTTATTTGATCATGAGTGTTACCTATCCCTTTCGGGAGTCGAACCTGCACCCTCAACATTGAAAGTTGAGCTCGCTTCCTCTCAGCAAAACTTTTCACGATTTAAGAAGATGATGTATATATCTTTTTTTATCATTAAAATTGTTAATTTGTTCTTGATAAAGACTTTAAAGTGAGAATCATTAAAGCTCTACCTGTCTTCATCAGTACGGCACAGCGTTTAATCAGATACATAACGTCCATATGAATTATAAAATTTAGTAGTATCATTGAAATTGTTTCTTATTCCACATATATGTATATACAGTAATAATTACACTATGTAACAGGATTTTGCCCCTGGGCTGAAATTTCTAAATTGAGTCCCAATTTATACGTAGATTCCAAAAATGCCACTCAAAATATCGTCTGAAAAAAAGGTTTGGACTTATGGCCTTTTTTTGAAAATCAGGATTTTCATCATTTCTAATGGTTCAGGCCCAGTTATCTTCGTGCAAAGTAAGAATAAACCAAATGTCAGTAGTATTTATTTTTCTACTATATCTATGCATTTCAAATCAGTTTTATAATTTATATATCTTTCGTACAATTCGAAATAATCGGCTTTATATTTCAAAAAGTTGACCATATTTTAGTGTTCTATTCAAGCGGCTATATTTTTTTTGTTTCGCGTCTATTGACTATAATCAATATGTAATATATTTTTGGTATATGTCCATACATTTCAGAACAGTTTTTATAATTTCGATATCTGGCATGAAAGTAAAGAAAAGATCAATTTAGTAGGACGAACTACATACGTAACAAAATTAAGGTCTTTGTTTGCTTCGTCCTACTAAATTGATCTTTTCTTTACTTTCATGCCAGATATCGAAATTATAAAAACTGTTCTGAAATGTATGGACATATACCAAAAATATTACATATTGATTATAGTCAATAGACGCGAAGCAAAAAAAATATAGCCGCTTAAATAGAACACTAAAATATGGTCAACTTTTGAAATATAAAGCCGATTATTTCGAATTGTACGAAAGATATATAAATTATAAAAACTGATTTGAAATGCAGAGATATAGTAGAAAAAATAAATATCACTGAATTTGTGGTTATTCTTACTTTGCACGAAGATAATGGCCTGAACCATTAGAAATGATGAAAATCTTGATTTTCAAAAAAAGGCCATAAAGTCCAAACCTTTTTTCGGACGATATTTTGAGTGGCATTTTTGGATTTACGTAAAAAAATGGGACTCAATTTAGAAATTTCAGCCCAGGGCAAACAAAGACCTTAATTTTGTTACATAGTGTTATGCAACCAATTTGTAAAATAATGTTAGAGTGGAGCAAGTAATTATTTAAGTATATATAACTAGAATGGTTAATTGTTAAAAATTGACTAGAAGCAAGTCTAGCTATATTGATTTTTGCCATATTATATAAAAATGATTGTAATATATACCTCTCATCAAAAAATAATTAGTAATTTATAAAGTCATCATTTATAAGTTGAGTAAAAATATAATTCATCGCATTCTTTTTAAGATCCAGAGTGATATTTGATTTTGATAAATATTGATTGCTGATGTAGACAGAAAAAACGGACTAAATGTCATTGGATTCATCAATTATATAAAGTTAATGAATTATACTCTAGAACTACTATTCTAAGCTCTATAAGTCTGCAAGTATTTCTCAATTCTAAACCAGACATAAAAACATTATTCTTCCGATTGGATGTTGGGATCTTTGGAAGGACAAAACGTAGGCAACTGTTTAGTAAAAAGAAAAATTTCAAAATAAAGGAATTGATGGTGCCCCGAAGGGTTTCATCCCAATCACGGATATTAGCTTCAATATTGGTAAACGTATTGCCTTGTGGCAGGACTATAATCTACGAAGAGGATTGCCATTTATGACACTCAGGCGTCCCAGTTGTTTTTATAAAAGCAAGGATATCTCCTTCTATTAGCGGAAAAACTATTTAAGAGGAAAAAATGGCTGTCAATTATCTCACAATAGTATATCGATGTCATAACGTGGCCTAGGTCCAACGTCGGCGTAGGATTAACCAAAATGTCTAATATCATTCCCAAGATATACATTTTTTTTGTACCAAGTACAACTATATTTCATGCAAAAATATATTAACAGATAACAAGTTAATCCATGGTAAATAAAATTATTTATTGATATCACCAAGTTTCACAAAGAGAATGGAGGAACTCAGTAAAAAGTAGTTAATTAAAACCATTCTTTTAAAAAATCTGAACAGTGGGGCTTCTTTGGAAGACATAAGGACTATTGTCAATCATGCTTCTTTATGAGTTACATACCTTCATCTCAGCTTATTCATCCTTTCAATATAGGGGTATTTAAATATCCTCTCTTTAGAACTGCAAATATGCACCTAACTCCTTGTCATGGCATTTTAAAAAATCTATTCCGAGGAAGTGGAACGTAAAACTTACTATATACTATATTTTACTACATAAGGCTTCCATCTCCACCTTAATCGCAGAAAAGGCTATGTTGAGGAAGATATTGGCTTCTCAAACTTTTCCATCGACGTATCTACCTACTCTAAAACGACCTAAAAATCAAATTGGAGGTCTAGCTCTTTTATCTCGGATCATTCCAATATATATATTAAAGTGTTCATTGACATCACTAGGAATCCGAATAGAGAATGGAGGTCTAATATAACAAATAATGATCTGTATGTTCGTCTTCTATTTGGAACTGATCTAACTAATGCACAAACTGCGAGTCTTTCTGAGACTTGGGGTGCAGCGCAACGCGTTATATGGAGATGGGTCCCTAACTTTAAAAGTGACTGCACCGTGGACATTATTCGAAAGACACCAAGAAAAAGTACTTTTTCAAAAATCTAGATAGCCCTCCAGGATTGGAAGAAAAAAGCGATCAGTAATAAATTTTAAGTCTACATCATATATCACCCGATAGTCTTTTTCGGGACGGACGCTTTCGATTTCCCTTGGAAAGAGCAGCTCATTTGCATATACTTCCCTGTCCATGGCACCTCAAAATGTCGTCGTTAAGCTTCTATGAGGAAGCCGAGTCTATTGCCAACGTCCATTTGAAACGGCTTTCTCTTTCCGAAGACTGGAGATCTAGGATACTCAAATCTCTCTCTGGAATTTATGACGGTAAAAAATTCACGGTTCAGTTGCAGATTTCTGCTGGTTGTATATCCTTCGACTTCCATTGCCTTAATTGTGGCAAACTGTACAACGACGTTGAACATGCATTTGTGGATTGCCCGTTTGTCACAATTTAACTAAGTTTCTGTCATTCAACGTGAAGGGACTTAAGACCAACGACGATAAGTATACCAAAGCAACGATCCTATTTGGTCTCCTAAATAAAAAAGGACACAATTCCCCTAAAAGTAAGGCACTGGAGTTTGCTCTATCAAACTCCAAAGCTTACATAGCGAGTTGTTTGACAAAAAAAGAAACTATCAAACCGTCTATTCTTCGATCCGTGATGATCTCTGCTGCCGCCCGATACGCCGCCCTCACTCTCAAGATCCCCTCCGTCTCCGAAGATTCATGGGTTTTTGCGGGGAACGTCATCAAATTTTATCCTTCAAAATCAGAAATATATTTTAAAATTATGAAAAAAATTGTGAAATATTATAAATAGTTACCCGTATGATATGTTTTATTGTTTACCTCTTGTTTAGATTTTTTATTATTATAAACTATAATGTTTATTTTACTTATATATTATATTTTATATAATTTATATCTATTATCTAAACCAGTGGTGCGCAAACGGTGGTACGCGTACCACCAGTGGTACGCGAGCACCCTCTGGTGGTACGCGAGCACTCTCTGGTGGTATGCGGGGATGTTTTCATTTTCCACATTTTCACTTAAAAAAAACAGAAAAATACAATGCATTATAAATACAATGTTTCAAACGAAATATGTAGCTTGATATAATTAAAATTCTGTCTTTCAAAAAAATATTTGTTGCAAACGTACTCTGCTTACGTAGGCACGTACAGGCTGCTGCACAGAATCATGGGATCACTAGCATAGGATCATCACTTCAACTGTTGGTGCGAGCAGGGACATACACGTGAATGCAAAGGCTAAATAAATGTAATGTTATAACCTGGAAATGAGTTTAAAAGCGTGGCTAAGTGGAGGGAAAAGGTCGGAGGAGAAAATAAAAGAGTCTGACGATAATGGTTCAAGCAATGTGGAGGAAGCAGAACCACCGAGCACTTCTAGTGCTAACAAAAGATGCAACGCTGACCCTGAAATGCCTGCGGCTTCTTCGAACAGAAAACGCCGCAAAGCTGCAAGAAGATATGACCCAAAATATCTAGAGTTCGGGTTCTTTTGGAGCGGGGAAGAGGGAGACCAGAAGCCGCAATGCGTTGTGTGTTGTGAAGTGCTGTGCAACGACAGTATGAAACCAGCCCATCTCAAACGGCACCTACATACAAAACACCCAAATTTAAAAGACAAGCCGGTGGACTATTTTCGAAGAAAACGTGACGAGCTGAAGCTGTCAAAGTCCGCAGTTCGTTGCTGTACTGCACCCTCAGCCGACGCACGGGAAGCGTCCTACGAAGCTAGCCTGCTCGTAGCTAGGTCAGGTGAGCCACACACCATCTGCTCGAAGTTATGTCTACCGCTTGCTAAAAAAATAACACGCATCATGTGTGGGGAGAAGGCAGCAAAAAAGTTGGACTTGGTGCCACATTCCAAAGACACTGTTTCCCGGAGAATACGGTCTATGTCAGACGACGTTCTGAAGACACTAATTCAACGAATTAAAAATAGTCGATTGTATTCCCTGCAACTGGACGAGACGACAGATGTCGCAGATTTGGCGAATTTGATGGTATATGTGAGGTATGAATACAAAGGTGCAGCTCATGAGGATTTCCTGTGCTGTCAGCCCCTTGAGACCAGGACTACAGCTGAGCACATATTTCAGCTACTGAACACGTTTATCCAAGAACATGGGATTGATTGGAAAAAGTGTATCGGTGTCTGCACAGACGGAGCCAGGGCAATGTGTGGACGCCACAGTGGAGTAGCAGCCCGGATTCGCGAGGTGGCACCTGGGATGACATGGACACACTGCAGCATCCATCGAGAGGCGCTTGCTGTAAAGAAGATGCCTGATGAGTTGAAGTCTGTTCTTGACTCTGCGGTAAAAACTGTGAACTTTATTAAGGCCCGACCGATGAACTCCCGTCTGTTTCATGTACTGTGTGATGAAATGGGCAGCAAGCACGTCCAGCTCCTTCTTCATACTGAAGTAAGGTGGTTATCGAGAGGCAAAGTGCTCTCAAGACTGTTCGAGTTGCACAGAGAGGTCCTGGTGTTTTTACAGGACAAGAACTTTCCTTTGTCACACCTTTTTGAAGACACTGTATGGCTCAGTGAGCTTGCGTATTTGTCCGATATATTCTCACGTTTGAACGACTTAAATTTGGGATTACAGGGACTCTCTGTCAACGTTTTTGACGTGCAGGATAAAATCAGCGCAGCGCTGAAAAAGATGGAACTGTTCGAAATCAAAGCAAAAGCAGGTGATGTGTCAGCTTTTCCTTCTTTGGACAGTTTTTTGTCTGACAACGAATTGCAACTTGATGACCGCGTCAGAGAGAACATCATTGCGCACCTCGTCTCCCTCAGGCAGCAACTCAGGGAATATTTCCCTGTGACACCCAAAGAAAAGAACTGGATGAGAAACCCTTTCAACATCGAAACCTCTGACATGCCCACGGACTTAACTGCTGCTGAGCAGGAGAGTTTAATTGAACTGTCTTGTGATGGAACTCTGAAATGTAATTTCAAAAAACAGTCGCTGCTGGACTTTTGGATACAGCAACACGGGGAATACCCCGTGCTGTCGGACAAGGCCGTGCGCGCTCTCCTGCCTTTCGCAACGACCTATCTATGTGAGAAAGGTTTTTCTTCACTGGCTGCCATAAAGACCAAATACAGGTCAAGGTTGGATGCTGAGCCAGACCTAAGACTGAAACTGTGCTCTATAGAGCCAGACATCAAAGGACTGTGCGCAGAGAGACAGGCGCACTCCTCTCATTAGGTAACTTGTGCAAGTTATTCATATTTAGCAACATGCTTAGTAGCATGATACAACTTTTAAGTGTGTATATTTCTATGTGAGAGTAAAAAAAAATATATATATATTTCTATGTGAGAGTTGTTGTGAATGTCTGATTCAGTAAGGTAACAATTCGGGTATAATAAATTACCACAAAAAGGAATAAACGTGTCTCCTGTGTGTTAAAATCTAATTGAGAAGGCATATATGGCTATATTTTAAAATCGGTCATCATGGTGGTACTTGGACAGCTGAATAGTTTCTCAGGTGGTACTCAGTATTGAAAGTTTGAGAACCACTGATCTAAACAATAAAGGAGAAAAAAAAAAAACAGATGTTTTCGTTAAAGTTCTTAAACTACCGGGTAACGGGAGGCTAAGAATTCAACGTTTTAAAAAGAGAATTCATGACAGGAGAAAATTCACGGCCCAGCTGCATGTGGCCTCTAATTGCATTGCATTTTAAGTCTCCAGGATCTCCGTGGAATTATCTTGGCAGCTGCCGCCAGATATGGAGCTCTCACCCTCACAATCCCCTACATGACTGACAATTCGTGGACTCTCACTTCGAGCGAAATGAAGTATTTCCCAACGAAGTTTCTCAACCATTTAAAGATAATTAAGAGGTTATTAAAATTTATTAGCTTGATGAATTTGTATGTGTGTTTTATTCTTTTAATTCAACGTTGTGTTTCAGTATTTTAATGATAATTTTAGTTTGTAATACTAAAGTATACTTAAGTCTTTTATACCATTGGATATTATTGTATTTGTTTATTCAAATATGTTTTGTTAGTTCTTTTGTCGTTGTATTAATTTAATATTAAAATGTCTTTATAAAAAACTACTTCGACTTTTATATAAGAAATTAATTACAGGAAAAAAGAACAAAAAACATACTTTACTGGAGCTGTTCATTACTATGTGCAATCAAAAATTATAGTTTAAAACCCCCCTCAAAGAATCTGGGATAATAAATGAATAAATTGTATAAAATATTTCAAAATTAAGAGAAGGTGCAAGAAAGTTAACGATACACAGAAATTAATAAAGTAAAAATTTAAATACATCTTATAAAACGCATGTCAAAATAATAACTAGTTAATAATTATTCATATCATCCCAAAATTACAAAATGATGATATGAAATTGTTTTTTTGTTGTTGATATTTAGGTAAATATTATAGTCCGATTAAGCTTTTAAAAACTGAATATTCCACTGAGAACCCTTTCATTCAAGTTTTTCACATATAGCTCCGAAAAAAATTCATAAAAAGTTGTAAGTTCTAATCATGTTTTCTTCAAGTACTCCGGGTATACATGTAATTAGGTAAGTTAAATACCATTTATTGCGTGCACTTTCAGTTAAAAATATTTTTAATAATATGTCCCTGTCACTCGATCAAAGTCGGGTAGCTTGGCTATCATAACTTTGAGTCCTTTAAATGTGCTACATATATGTTGTATTGACACGAGGTAGATCCCTCACTTTGTAATCAAAGATATCCTGAAACTGAGCATACACATCAGAGCCTATTGCCAACAAATTTTCTTTTTTTCTTCTTATCTACTAATTTCTTTCAAGATATTAAATACCACGTAACCTAATAATGCGTGAAACTGGAGCGAAATATTATAACAACCATAAATACGGTTAAATGGAAGGGCTCCCAGGCAACATTTGACAAGGTATTCAGTTTTGACCATTATAGCTTCAAATACAACATTTATATAGATTTGCAATACATATACAGGGCGTGTACGTATAATCCGGACTAATTAAAACAAATTTTGAAATGCTGATAACTTATTTATTTATCCATATTTGTCAACAATTTTTTGTTAAATGAAAGGCACACATATATAGATATTTATTTTTCAATATAGCCCCCATCAGCGGCGACGACCATCTCGAGGTGGTGCCTGAAGCTGCCGCAGGCCTTGTCGACGACGTCCTTCTTCATATTGGCAAACTCCTCCACGATGGCGGCCCTGAGGGAGTAGAGAGTGCTGTGAGCGTGCTTGTTGGTCTTATTCTCGACCATGCCCCAGAAGAAATAGTCGAGGGGGTTGCAGTGAGGGGAGCTGGGGGGCCACAAGTCCGGGCTCCAGTGGTAGGGAGGTTCTCCAACAGCCACACCTGGGTCTCCCTCGACTTGTGGGCGGGAGCCTCTTCTTGTACGAACTGTAGCCCAGGTCCTTGTTGATGGTGTTGGCGGCCAACTTGGCGTAGGACTTGTTGCCGTCCTCGTTGACCTTCCTCTTCACCTCGGCGACAAACTCGTCGGTCTAGTGGCTCCCAGGGACCGAGAACGCTTTTTGCGATGAGCATCATTCTTTTTAAAAGAGTTCTAAGCCTTCCACTGTTCGTAGACGGTCGACTTGGAGTAGTTGAAGAACTCTATCACCTCCTTTGGACTCCTCCCGGCACGGAAGGAAGCGAACATCGCATGCCTTTTCTCCTCTTCCATGGCTAAATGTTGACTGATTTTAATCTGTTTTTTTTTGGCAGATAGATAAGATGCAAGCGCAGTAACGTACATATGTGCGTTGCAATATCTCGAAAAACAAAGACGACATAACCGATCAAAGTTAGTACGGATTATACGTGTACTCCCTGTATTTGATAATAAGCAAATAGCCTTAACTCTAAAAAATCAATTGATTTGTGCATGTTATATTTTTCTGTTGCATTCGTAACAGTGAAGCTTGTTTTCAATGGTATTGTATAGCTAGGGAATATTCGTTACAGAATACCTCTCTTTGGATCTGTATGTAGTAAAAAAACTTTGTTTTAACCAAGAGAAGTCTAAGTGTGATGTATCAAAAGCCATGAATGGAATTGATTAATAAACATCCCAAAATTGATTGAATATTATCATTATAAACTTCAGATATCACTTTTTAACATTTTTTCAAGGAATTAGGCTAACAAAATGGGCAATAGCGACGGAACGAAAATTGCTCAAACCCTTAACACATTATTTAAAAAATTAGTATGGCATGTGAAATATAAATGGTTCATTCTCAAAGTCTCGAACAACGGAGTTAATTCTTAACTTTACCAAATACTGGTGGATTGGAAGCTGAGCTTTATATCATCATCTAAGAGTTAGACCAAAATACTAATAAAAGATAAAGCTGTTCCATGGAATTGTAGTAACCCTCTAGATACGAATTAACTTGAAAGCATTAAAGTTAGTCCGTTAAGCCTAGGATATTCAAGACTTTTTAAAGAACTTTACTTGCTTCGAGATCAAAGCACCTAAATGTAATGAGTGAAGCCAGAAGAAGCAAGTAATCGAAAAAATAATAATATTTGTTTACGCCATTATGAAATATTGGCATGTAGTATATTGGGTTTTAATATTCAACTAGAAACAAAGAATAATGAATAAGCTAATTAATTTGATTAGGGATTCACGTAGAGTCGAGATACAAAGCAGTGGTGGCTTTATTTATAGGATAACATACCTAGAAAAAAATAAAAAGAAATTAGTTATGTACATTTTGATAAGTTAATTATGATCTTACTTTCTGGTCGTATTAGTACTTGGATGCTCCTTAGTTGCAGCATCCCAGTTCCCACCCTTTGAATCGTTAAATGCTTTCCGATTATGTATGCTCCTAAATCTCCGCATTTGATCTCAACAACCCTTTCGGAAAACATGGGCGGCCCCTCATAATATCCGCAGAGTGGATTTCGGTAGATGTCCTTGGAATTTTTCACATCAGCCTTTCCTACGCGCACTTCGATTTCTTTAAATGCAGCAAACGGATTAGCCGTTTTTACGAAGAACAAACGAACTCCGTAAACGGCCAGATGACTTCCCGTGAATATGTGAATCCAAGGGTCCTTTTCGGATTGGGAGCTGAAGTATCCGGTAGTTAATGAATCTCCTAGGAGAAATTTCGTTCCAAAGCCAGGCTTCACTGAGCTGGATGTTATTTCAGGTTTAGCTGAAAGGAATATCGTATAGTTGCAGATTCATTTTTTTCTTGAGTTTGGACTTACGTATTCCGTCACAAGTGTAAACAAACTTTACATAGCTTATACTACCACAAGTAGATTTCTCGTTGTAAGCCTTGACGTAGCCTCGAAATGTTTTATCGACTGTGGGTAGGCAGCTTTCTTTGGCAATACAGCTATATCAATAAAATAATATTTATTTTTTGGTAATGTATGTGTTGTAAAAAATATAGCAAGATTTATTATTTATCATTACTCTGGATAAACTTAATCATTCAATGGTTCTTTTTGCCTATTTGATAACATTGTCTACAATAATAAGGCGTAAAAGTATTTCAGCATATTTACTATATAGAAAAAAACTGTCTCCACCCTTTTGTACCAAAGAAGATTCTGAAGTCGATTTTATGAGTATCTTTTTTTATATGGTTCGATAGAATTGCATCCAACAAGATATAACTAAGCATTATAGAATTAAAATTAGTCTATCGAACCTAGGATCTTATCAATGAAGTAGATCAAAAATGACCATCCCCTCTCGGGATTCGAACCTGCGCCCCCAACATTGAGAGTTGAACATGCCTTAACGCACTGAGCTCTCGCAAGCCACTTTAACTTGTTTTTTTATTGCTAATACAATCTAATTTTCATTATTTTAAAAGTTTAATAAAAGAGTATCAAGAAAAAGAGTTTTCAATCAATACGATCAAAATTAAGGGCATTTTTAATAATTTACAATGAAACTTAATATGTACTGATAGCTATGAAAAAAGTATTATTTGTTAATTAATTGTGTTTGAACTATATACTTTTAGCAATATAAATAATGTAGCTTTGATAATTAAAAATGGTAATACATATCGCTGAAAGGCCAAGTAATTCCATAACAATGATCATTCTATATCATTTTTCCGAATAAAAAAATGCAAGTTTGTATTATACCCATTACAGTTCAGGTAGAAATGACTACGATTTACTGGGGATAAAAGGATCTTTGCTAAACTGCAAGGGGGCATAAATTTTGTGATTTTATCACAATATTCTTTGTATGGCCCTCCCATATTTTAAACCTAGTATATCTTGCTCACCTGGGAATAGACATCTCTTGTACCTCAGAGCATTCCACCCGGGGCATTTGAGAGTTACAATGGTTTTTGGTTCGTCCAACGGTGTAGTCTTTCAAAACAACATTACCTCCATAGTTTAAGCAGCTTAGAATTGGCATATTTGTAAGACAACATTGATCTGAAGAACATAATAATCGACATTAATTGAAGAATAACATGGCAAAATGGTTTTTTAATATATATAATTGTCTTGCTTACTCGTTATGAGGTAGAAGATTTGTTTATCTTTTGGGTCGAGTACATCATCCTCCTTATTGTCATCCTCATCGCCGTCATCATTTTTGTCCTCGTCAATTCCTTCATCTATGTCATCAGTGGGAATTTCTTCATTTTCGTCACCGGTGTCTTCATCTATGTCATCAGTGGGAACTTCTTCATTTTCGTCTTCATCTATTTTGGACTGCTTATCAATAACCACCACAATTTCCTTAATACGCATCATCCCTGTGTCCGTGGAATAGACGATAATTCCATTGCGTTTAGCCATACTCTTGCACGTAAATGTTAGGTCCCAAGGCTCTTCTTTATGCAATTGTTTTCGTTCATCGTTACAGGCACGGTCGTAGAAGAGGTTGCGAGCTTCACCTCAATGCTTCCCGGGCTTACTGAGGCATGATCATCCTTGTTGGCATACACAATCACTTTTTTAACAACAAAAGGATGAGAAAACTCCAATAGAATCCATGGTGATTTTTGTGAGTTTGTGGATAGGGAGGTGCTGATGTCCTTGTCTACTACTGCAAGGAGGTCGGATGTGGGTCCGGCTACTCCAGAACTGATGACTTTTGGTTGTTCTAAAGGAATAAATGAGTGAGTTGGATCTTTATATATTATTTTTTAGTTAATAATCCCCTTACTGAATCCGCTACATGTGTATTTAACTTCCATATATGGCTGTTTGTCTTCACAGTGTCCAAGAGGGAAATTTTGTGGGTATATCGTACACTTGTTCTTTCCATTGCAGCTAAAAGTGAGAGTAAGTTAGGACCAATGCGATACTTTTCCAAATTCATTTCCTGACAGATATTTTTTTGCCTATATGGTTCGATAGAATTGCATCCAATAGGATATAAATAAGCATTGTAGCATTAAAATTAGTCTATCGAACCTAGGATCTTATCAATGAGGTAGACCAAAAATGACCATCCCCTCTCGGGAGTATTCGGACCTGGTCCCCCAACATTGAGAGTTGAACACGCCTTAACACGCACGGCTATCGAGCTCCCTTACAGATAAAATTCGATTTATTTTGAACAACCTTATAAGTCCCAGTTAAAAAACATTTACAAATATTTGAATCATTTGAAGGTTGTTTAAGGATTCTTACTTTAAAGTTTTTGGACAATATTTGTTATTGCACCTATAACACCTGCTATAAGAAAGTCTTTGAGTAATTCATAATTATAAAATCTGAAAAAACTACTATAGTTGAAACATAATTATTTAAAACAAAAATATTATGAGCATGAAACTATTTTTATTCATTTCGAAGATTAAAACGTTTTGAGTAGAACAACTTCAATAGGCTACATTTTGCTTTTATCTTCCTTTTACGCATTTTTAACGAGTCTTCCGTGATCAGCAGTCACGGTGAATGTTTTTGGTGAAAAAGGTCGCCTAAAAGGACAACATACAAGGAAAAAAATCTTAGTATTTCATAGTTAGTGCATGGTGCAAAGTTATTTCATTCATATAATCAAAAACAATTAGTTTTAATCTGTTTTCCTTATTGGCGTTTAATCTTTTAAAATCTAATAATATAGAAAATCTTCAAACGCCTGATTTTTAAACTATTCAAGTCCTTTCTTATGATTTTAAACATCTACAACCTGCGTTGACCATCATAAACTGCTATTTGTATATAGGACATATTCGTTTTTTGTAAGGATATTTAATTATATATATTTACCTCGCAATAACTGACTGGAAGGCATCATTCACAGCACAGTTATAATACCATGGATTAAAAGGAAACTTAGCCGGACAGGAGCCGTCTTCCTGCCTTCCAAGGAACACATATATAATATGGATATCCCCGTAGGCCCCACACGTTAAATCCGTTTCCTTCAGTGTGCAAATGATATCATGACAGGCAAAGTTGTGTAGGTAATCCGCGATGTGGATCTTGGCCGGCCAGGGATCACTATTAAGACTCACTGGAACCGTGACCTTGTTGTCTTCATTTTGAATGACTTGTTGATTGTCCTTGAGCTGAGCCATGCAGAACTGATAGTCTCGAGAGCAAATTTGAGTGTTCATGGGCCACTCTCCATAGGTTTGATCCTCAGAACACCCAAAGAAGCGATACAAGCAATCCTCTAATAATGAAATAATGGAACCATTTAGTAGGAAAAAGCTACGTCAATTCCTTACTACATAACTCACCGAATAAAAGCGGAGGATCACGTGTTCGGACATGCTGAAATGATTTTTGGCCTGAAAATAAAAGAATGCCGACTTAAGTTGGTATTTCAACACATAATGTATCTGCTCATGCCTCCAAAGACCGAAGAGGACGCTGCCCATTTCACGAGAATCAATAAATGAAGAACAATCATGAGGGAGGACTTCTTCATGTCTATGTAGGATACGTTCCTTAAACTGAATTAAACGACACTGATCCATGTTGCCATAGAAATCCTCAAATATATGATTTCCCCCAACTAAATTGTTTACTCAAGCAAGGTTTAATAACTCGCACGTATTCTTCTTTTTGTAAATCAGAACTTCTTCTTAAGGAGGTTTTGAAGCTTCGCCGTTTTAAAAGGAATCGCGCGCTTTTTTAAAATATAATTGATGGTAAGGACAATTTTTCGGCTGCCTGATTAAATGCATGCAGCTATATTTCGAAGTACCATTTTTTATCAATTCAAATAGATATTGCTAAGAAAATGAATGTACTGTGCTCCATACAAAAATTCTTTACACTGACGCAGAAGTAATGAGATTGGATCCTAACCCACATACTTTTATTATTTGAGCCTTAATTTTCTTTGATAGAAATACCAACCATCATTATAGTTAGAGATTATTGAGAAATTATTTTTGAAAGGATATTGCGTATTGTAAATCAATTGTATTTTTTAATACAAAAAAATTACGAAACTCGTTTTCCTAAGCACTTATCCTAAAGGAAGAAGATCAATGTTCATGGGTATAGACATCTCTTGTTCATTCATAAGTTCACATTGGCAAAGGATTCAAGCAAGGCGACTCATGCGTTACAAAAACTGATTAACTTTATAATCCTAAGAATCCTTGAGTTATTGCTAATGAAGTTATACTTGAAAATGACATTTTGCCACTGGCCTTGAGAAGTTATAAAGTCGAATATTACATATAAATTTTGTTAAGGGGATAACCAGCTGTTGTTTAAAAAATATTTCAGGCAGATAGTACGACATGTCAGAGTTTACTATGGCGAGGTTACGAAACAACATTATCATCCTCATAAATAAGCAATTTAGTAGATGCCATATATTCTGTACACTTAACTATTGTAGCAAACCCAAAAAATGGTGACGTATTTTTTAGTACCTCATATTTTTTTGGTGTTTTTGAGCATTTATATCCAATCCTTTAAAAAAAATTATATTTGAAATTAGGGGCACTTCTTTCGTGAGATTTGTCATAGGAATTGCAGTTTGGTGACGATTAAATTTCTTAATTTATTATTTGAGGCAATATAAATATAGATAACTTAGACCTTAAACTCAAGTTGAAAAAAATTATAATTTACTGAAATTTTTACATTTTAAGACACTCAAAAAATGTTGACATGTTTTTCAAGATATTCCACAAAAGCTAAACAATATTTTTATGCGATATCCTTTCGTAATCACATGATGTATTGTTTATGAAATGAAATATATGAATGTCAAGTTTGAAGGAAGATTTTTTAATAGCTATTGTATTGTAGAAAAATAAACATACTGAAATATAAAATATATTTTATCGATATGCTTATAAAAAAGTATTATGTTAATAAATGTGATCATTTTTATTTAATATACTTATTTCTAGATTTACTTCGATTTGAATTAAAATAAATTTTCAGGCATATCAATCTTCTTAATAGTATTTTAAGTCTTTCAAAATACCACTTATATCCAGGTTAGGATCAAATTATGGAAGCAAGGTAAGTTTTGATTCTTGGCAAATGGTTATGAAACGTGCTTTTAGTAATTTGAGATCAAGCATTTTCTCTTATGGCTTGAATATCATCTAAGATAATAGACATGTCGAAGAATAAGCCAAATAAATAATTTTTAGGCTTGTATATGGTTTAATGAATTTAATCAAGTATATAGGTACGTGAATATGCAGATATAATAATCCGTGAAATGCACTCCCTTGCACATTGTATATATACACAATAATTTTGTTTCTATTTTTTATGGAGTTTATAGAAATGGGATGTATTATAATAATTATTTGCAATCAACGATTACAAAAATTCAAAGCTCTAATTCCAATAAAAAAATGAAAAAATACTAAATTGACCACTTTTTAAATGACTGCATATATCTTGGTCCTTTATATAAATATGTTTCCGATCTTTTAATTGATAATTTAAGTTTTTATCAACCTAAGAGAAGCGATTTTATAGCCCTTTATATTGTACTCGATGCACGTTTTATATGCGTTTTATGTATTATATACAAGGAGAAGTGCACCATGCAACAATATTTCGGGGATTTTATCAATGGTCAAACTCCACATTAAAGTTTCAAAGGATACATGTTGTAAGAAATGATGTTCTTACTCAAATATTCTTTCAAGTTTTGTTTTATTATGTCTATATATAAAATGATGCCTGTTGGCCAAGAAAAAAATAATAATATTAATTGACTAGCAATACCATAAATTATAAAAATGATTTTCAAAACCCCAACTTTTAACATTGCTTTTCCGGGAGGGGGGATCGAGGGTAATACTTTTTTTGATTAACCGTATATCCTTCCCCATTTTGGGGACTAGCCATAAGCAATTAAAAAAATTAGCTATGAAAAAGACAATAATAAGTTGAATTCATCGTTAAATGGTTATGAATTAAGTTTTTGTGGATTAATTTTAAAACTAAAATGTTTATTTATCGGTTTTATTGTATTATATCAATAGAGGGTTCATGAAAAAGTTTGTACAAAATATTATTATATTTTATATTTCTAAACCAATTGGGGTTATATCATGCATACTTGCCCCGTTATTGAAATAAATAAGGATATATGCATCATTCATATATATTGTGAGATCAAATTCCATATTGGTGTTGAGTCGGAAGTCCTCCTAAGTGCACCATTGAACTCTAGGTATTTGGATGGAATTTCATCCTTATTTTAATATAAGGAATCATCCAAAACATTTAACCCTTTTTCATTTATTTTTGAAAAAAGTTATTGACTAATGTTTTCTACAAAGATCGTTACTTAGTAAACTATAAAATAACTTCAGATGTAGTTCTGATATACAAATAATACCCAAGTTGTTGTCTCAAGCTTTCCTTGTGTAATATTCTTATGGCGTGAACTGCCATTTATGCAAAAGTATACATTTTTTTTTCTAAATAAATGAAAATCATAATATAACATTTTTTAATGAAAAATATGTAAAATGAAATTTAATTCGTTTATAAACAATGGTCACCACCGAATAATGGGCTTTGACATTTCGATTGATTTGTTTTTCTTTGTTCTTTATTTGGCAATTATATAATTATTATTATATTGGATTTTTATATTTTTTATCTCTAAAACCATCTTGAGCTCATGTTTTCCACATAGACCAAAAAGTATCAAAACACCAGACCACCATATCTGGAGGATTATTTAGTCTTTTGAATGAGTAAATATAAAATCATAGAATTATCAAATATACAGCCGTTTGGCTCTGAAATAAAGTTATGTTTGTGGTATTACTGTAGTTTCAAAAAAAATATAAAAAACTTTTAGCATCATTAAAATATTTTTTTTGGTTTCTTTTTTGTCAAACTAAAAGTGTAGTTCTAAACCTTAAATTTCAATCCAAGCAAAAAGATAATTTGTGGTTTTAGGAGCTGCGTCTGAAAAACCTTTATTATTTTAACATAGATGCCTGGTAATAGATATCGCTATGCAAAATTGGGTTAATTTGTTTTTACTACTTTTGGAATAACCCTGTTAACATAAATGACAGACATATGTATACTGGGAATTATGTTAGTGTTACCTGGATAGAATGAGAAAGAAAGGGAGGGAGTATTTTGCCTCACTTCTCTCCCTTCTTTTTTTCTTCCTATCCAGGTTACACTAACTGCCGTTACCAAATGTTAATCGTATATTTCTTTATTAAGATCAATTTTTGGGGGAGAGTACGTATTTGCTTATATCTCTTAAAGTATAGCGATTTTTAGAACACCAAATATATCAAATGAAAGCTTGGTTAACCAGCTTTAATATTTGGTATACTAAATCATATCAATTTAATACGTAGAGAGTTATATGTACATAAAAAAAGCCTATCTCGCGTACAAAATGACGCATATAATGGATTATAAATGCGTCAGAGACAAAGTAAAATTTTGAGAGGATACCTTGACGCCATCTAAGAAACACATTATGATTTTTTTTTCATAATCGATTTCTTATAGGTCAATACAGGCTCTGAATCATATGATGTAAACTCAGATTGTACTGAATTCTGAATTGATAGAATGCAACCAAGGTCATTTTTGGATTTATCATCTAAAGTTTTACTAAACTTAAAAGTACTATTTTACTCTGAAGCGAACAAGTCATCTTCTACAGGCGAGTGAAGTTAATTGATACAAAAAAGCTATGAAATAAGCTAACAATACACACTCCCTTTCTTGCTTTGTTTTTACTGAAAACTTTTTTTATTAAAAAACATCAAACATACGTCTGGTAGTAATTAGATTTCCTTTAAATTAATAATTATTATTGAAGTCTGTAACGTCCACCATTTTGAAGAAATTTGCGGAAAACTATATTTTTACTAAATTTTTAAAACTTTGACCTCGTTGCGCGACCTCGTAATGTTGACCGATTTTGTTCAAACTTTGTATGTCGTCTTCTTTTATCACCAAAAACAGAAAATCCACAAGTCGCTAACATTCAAACTTTTGAAAAATAAGAACAACCCTAATATAATTGGTTCTCAAATATTATATTATTATTATGTCCTATGGAATAGCATCATTAAAAGGATATGGTTTCTTTATTAAACTAAAAGTAGTTCTAAACCTTATTTCAATCCAAGCAAAAAGATAAATTGTGATTTTAGGAAGCTGCTCTGAAATATTATTAACATAGATGATATATTATTAAGTTAATTTGTATACATATATATACACATATATATATTATATATATTATATGTATTATATATATATATATATATATATATATATATATATATATATATTATATATATATATATATATATTAAGTTATATATAAATATTTTACCTTGTTTTTTGTTCTTAAAACTATATAAATTTAGTCAGTTGTTAAGTAAGCATAACAATATTTTTGTCAATTATGATTATAACAGGACTAGATCAGGTCAAATACAATCAACGATTTAGTCAAAGATTTCAACAATAATGAATTAACATATTTTGTAATAAAATGATATCAAAAATGTAAACCGGAACAGTGGCAGAATTTTGAATTATCTTTTGGTTGATTGGCATCATCCTATCTTGGCTACCCCGTACAATTAAATTATCTTCAATAGTGAGCAATTATTGTGTTTTTTATTATTCAATAGCATGTTCGCAACTTCAACTTTTTAATGCTCATCCATATGAGCAAGGTTGTATTTTTTGTACCGAATAAAGTTTTAAGAATATAAACATACAATAATGATTCATACCGGAAGCACTGGAAACGATTTGATATTTAAATGATTAAAGATCAATATTTTGCAGCTATATGAGTAAAATAAATATTTATGTCTTTAGGCACCGAAGTGAAAGTAATTTTATAATGTGACGTGTAACAATAAAAAAAACTAAAAAATATTATCGAGTAAAAAAGTATAAATTTCTTCGATGAGGGCTTCAAAAAAATAATGTCATGCGTAAATATTTCTTAATTTGCTAATTAATATAATAGTTGAGATAGGAGATCTTTAAAAGACCAGAAATACCATCAAATTTGAGAGTTTTTATCATTGTTTATTTCATAATAACTATATATATTTTACATGACAAAATTGGTGCCATTGTTGTTTCTAGCCTGAAGTATCTTCATAGTTGACGGAACGCCTAAAGATTATTTAAAGCGATTGTATATAACGAACAACGGCATATATATGCTTCATTTTAAAATAAAACATAGCAGAGCAATAATGACTTTTCATATATTAAGTTGACTAAATTCTTAATGACCTACTCGCCTCATTAAAAAACATATTGTTCAGTGTTTTAGGGTTTTTCAAGAGGTATTATTCTATACAACCTCCACAAATATATGTCATTTAATCAAAAAATCAGTTTTATATTACAAATTAGCCTCAACTTCGAATAGCGACATATGGGACTTACTATACAAATTTACGATGACAAGGAATATTGACTTATTGACTTATCATATTGTAATGTTCTCGATGAGTGATATTACTTTGATAAGTCGCAAGTATAATATATCTTTTTAAATATCAGTATCTAATATGCTTCAATCATAATGTTTACTCAAGCTAGAAGTATTTGAACTTTCATATTGATCAAATCAAAAATAACAAAAAAAAGTACCTGGAATTGAATATCAATAATAACAATTGTTGTGTCATTCTTTTAATGTAAGAGGTTTGACATATTCTAAATGACATAAGGGTTCAAACTATTCATAAAGAAATGAAAAGTTGTTTTCCCCTTATTTCAGACAAGCAAGTGCATCCGAATATACATAAATAAACATTAAAGCTTAAAATATTGCAGGTTGAAAGTCAACAATTAACAATTATGACATGAAAATATGTTGAATGGGGTTGGATGAAATATGACATTTTATGGAGTATTTTATTATCTAAGTAAATATTTTTTGTACTTCCATGGAACGAAGAAGCTTATCCAGAGTATGTTGATTGATTTCTTGTTAGGTGTCCTTGATATAATGATTTTGGTAATTTTTTTCCTGTGCCAACGTCAAAAATCGAAAAAAAACCTTTTTAGCACGTGCGTCCCAACAAAATCAAACCTTGTTCATGATTGAGTAATCAATTTTATTGAGTTTTTAATGTTAAGAGGATGATTCATCTATTTTATTTCAACTGTATTTATGTTGAACAATATTTATCCAATTATTCGTGTTCTTTTATGGTTTTTATTATCTGTAATAAAAAACACTTAATCGTTGATAATATTATGTATATTTCCATCATGTTTTCATTCGATTTTTTAGCAATGAGACGAAAAAAAACAATATTTATCCAAAAATACATTGATTTGATTCCCTATACATAATATTTAAATCAATAAATTTCGTCGATAGTAGGACAGCTGTGTTTAAAAAGTATATGTTGCTCTTCCTTGATAATTATTATTATATACTCGTAAACAAACTTACATAACTTCATACAAGATTCATCATTTAATTGGAATAATAAAAAGTACATAAAATTATCATATTATGATATATTATGTAGCCCAATAATAAAATAAATGTGTAGGTAGTTGAGTTAATATTCAATACTGTTCGTTGGTAGTTTATATAATGGTAGTCTTTTGTTTCTTATTATTTTTATACAATTGTTTGTATATGTTAACGTCATTATGGTTCGAGCCTAACATTCCAATAAATGACATATATTATATTATACAGCATAAAGAAGATCTCTGACGAACTTTCACATGCGAGAGATTTGTTTGTTATAAAACGTCAAAATTATTTTTTTGATTTTATGGTTCCGAAAGGTTGACGTGAATCTCTGGCCGTTTTTGGAAATTATTCCCTTCATTCTCTACAAAATTATATTCCATTACAAGAATAAACTTTATTTGTGTGAAATTATAAAATATATAATGGAGTTTTAACATAAAGCGAAAGCGTTTCAAGACCATATGTGAGATATTCTCTTTATTTGTTCCGAACCGCCAAGATGTGGTTATTGTTGTTTGTAATGGTTATGAAGATTTTAATTCGATATTTCGATAAGAAAATTCTACCGGCGGTATCGGAAGTTGTTATTAAGTTGTGTACATACTGTGTATGTTTAAAAAAATTACGATTGATTGGTATTCAGTATATTCCCAAACAAATGTCTATTATGTCGGATTCATGAGCAGACATTCAGTTCATTTTCGTCATCAATATTCTTTAAAAAATCGTAATACATTTTTATAAAAATCTACAGTTACGGATTGACATACATCATGCAATCGGTTAGCAGTACTCGATAGTGTTGATTTTTTTAAAGTGATCAGTATTAGTAGAATAAATATTCTTTGGTATTCCCGATATAGGTCACGTAATCCAAGTTATTCAAATATGTGAAAATAATAATTATTCATATGTCAATTGTTGCGAGTATAAAATCTGATCATATATTCTAAATAAAGAAACCTAAAAAATAATAAATAAAGATGTCCTTTCAATCATGCGATGGATATAATCGACCTTGCGAATAATAACTTTCATCCTTTAACTCAATGCATACAATGAGTTTCTACAATATTTTATTATTTCACATAATTTAATTGAACACTCAAATCACTCACGATATAGCATGAAAAATCAAGAAAAAAAAGTCTTGGATTGGAATGTCTGGCGCTAATGTGACAAAATGTGTTTTATCTTTCAGGATGCATTTTTCGCTTATATGATTTCCAAAAAAGGAGTAAAAAGCGTCAATATATCATACTAATTTAGGAAACTTCTTCGAAATATATCCTTCCAATAACACATGAGTTGTTATATTTCAATTAATAATAATATGTCTTATATGCTAAATATAAAACCAATTATCAGTTATATCGGCTCATCACTCGATTTTATATTTACATGTTCATGAATATGTTTATATCTTGAATGAATGTTTACGTTAAATATAATTTTGCTTGAAAAAGTCACCAACTCTAAATAAGATCCC
>CP045898.1:19860199-19906418 GCA_013387185.1 Caligus rogercresseyi
ATGAGTTTAAGAAAAATTGCATAAAAAATATATATTATACAGGAACAGAATGGGAAAAATTTATCCACACGACAATTATGCCCTCACCGGCCTAATACAGGCCCCAATATGCCATTTGGAGGGCTGTCAACAGCCGTTTATGTTCTTGAGGCCAGCGGCCCATGGGAATAGTTCCGGTACTCCCGCTGGCCACTCCGCCTGTATATATATATATATATACCTATATCTATATATATATATATATATATATATATATATGTTTTTTTATAATATTGATATTGCCATATATTAGAAGGTCAAACTATAATAAAACATCAATTAGTATCTTATTTCAATATTATATTTCAATATTTTTTAATAATATTTAAATATTTAATCATTGTGGTTGATAGGAAAATAAAAGCATATTAATTAAATAAAAAAGTAATTATATATTTAAGGATTAACCTGTACTGCTAAATTAATGAGACAGAGAGAAAATAGGCCGAAGGAATTATACTAAACTCTTTAAAGTAAAAGATTTAGGATAAAGAGTCGTTTATTTTTTTGTCATTGAAACGTTAAACCAAATTTAATCAGAAAGAGAATCTATGAAAAAAATCAAAAATAAATAGTTTTTGGTCGAAATTTCAAAGTAAAATTGTATTTAGCCTATTAATTAATAGCTAATTACATAAAGCCATTAAATAAGCCATATGCAGTACTTCATATCCTTACTACTTGATATGGTATTTTTTGATTAGTTTGATATATGATACTAAACGAGATAATATTAAAGCATTATTAAAATTTGTATCTAAGTTTATTATAATAAAATTTTAATTTTAACATTATATTCATTAAAGCCCTACCAGAAATATCTGAAAGTTTAGCAGACCTATTCAATCATTATTTCTTTAATAATGGCTGGATGAGAAACAACTATCTGGAATTTTAACCTTATTTCCCAAGGCGAAAGGAAACAAAGAAAAACTAAAAAATTGGAGAACCCATTACCCTACTGGATGTTGAATATAAAATATACTCTGGTTGTCTTAAAGAAAGAATAAAACCTGTGGTAGAAAAAATAGCTCCCGAAACTCAGTTTGGATTTCGATCAGGAAGAGGTACGGAGGATGTGGTAATGTCGCTGCAGGTTATGATTGAGGAGGCAAAACAAAAACAAACAAATATAGCGCTTGCTTTGTTGGACTTTGCCAAAGCTTTCGATTCGGTGGAACATATATTTATAAAAAGAGAACTCCAAAGCCTTGGGTTTCCAATGAATTCTGCCGCGCCATAGATACCATCCTGACCAAAGCATACTCTAAAATAGATATAGAAACTGAGCCATCAGTATATTTAGAGCGAGGACTCAGGCAAGGAGATCCCATAAGCCCTTGCTTTTTATCTTAGCAATTAGACCCCTACAATTGTTGATGGATAGAAAATTAGAAGGAGTCCAAATAAACGGCTCCAAATATACAAATATTTTTTTTGCGGATGATGCTACGGTTACAATGAGTGGAGACACCATAGAACGTGATTTTAAAGAACTCAAAGCCATCCTTAAAATATACGAAAAAGAATCAGGACTCAAAATAAATGAGGCAAAAACACAGGTTCTTTCCAGTTTGGATGTAATTCAAAATAGTTTTGATTCTTCCAAAGTGGTGAAGTCAGCTACTGTTTTGGGATGCCATATAGGACTAGATGGGAGTAGAGAATCCAACATTCAAGCAATTGACGCAAGAATAACACGTACTATAAATGAAATCCATATCCATAAATTATCTACTCTAGAAAGAATAAAATCGTGGAACATGGTCGTTTTTGGAAAAATAAATCACATTCTCAATGTACTCCAGTCGTGGAAAAATGGAAACGGAAATGGATGGAAGAAGGCATGAATTTAGTAAAGGTGGCTAAAACAATTAGTCATTCAAGAATATACGCACCAAAATCACAGGGAGGATTGGGAATGACAGACCTTGGACAACACTGGGATGTCATGGCGTTGACATGGATGAGAAGAGCCCCGTTCGTCGAGTTCCCCTGGACAGAGTCCTATAATAATATAAAGAATAAAAAATACCTTTGAACTCCCCTTGGAGAGATTTCTATCCCAAAGAGACTGTTGTTGAAGCGTATTGGACGGCAGTTGGTGTTCACGCCCCAATAGAGGGTAACCCCTTAGTCACCATTCATATTCCTAAACATAAAAGAGAAGAATTGGGCTTAACTCTTTAACTCCTTTTGGGTGTTGTACCACCCATGCGCTCATCAATTTTTAAAATGCTGTAGCAAAATTATACTTGTTATTTTTGGTTTAGATTTTGTTTTATCCTGTTAAGACAAAGTAAGTCATTGTCTTTGTTTAGTTGATGATAAGTTTTCAGACTAATAGAGTGAAGATAGACGACAATAAAGGGAAGTCGGTGTAAAATCAGGTAAGTAATAATTAAGCAGATTAATTATATAGTAATTATGCAATTATCCAATAGTCCATTGTATCAATGATAGATTTATGTTCAAATTATGCACTCGTCAACTCATTTCTGTCATTGTTTAAGTTGAGGCTGTATTATATGAACTTATAAATTGGGTATTATAACACCCATTCGGTTTGAAGGGTAGTATTTCATCCTAAAATATTACATTTACAGGATGCCGAACAAGCACCGAGAGAGGCATTTTATTATTACCAAGGAGCAGATTGAACTAATACTCGATGCGGATCACAGTGACGAGGATTTAGAGTTGGACGAAGAGGATCTTTTATAACTGGAAGATCATGACGAAGAGTTAATCATAGAGAATGCTTGTGCGCAGACCTATGATCCTGATGACAAACGAGATGGTGGTTCAAACTTTGAGAAGTCGAGTAAAGATCTGAAGTGGAAGAAGATCAATCATTCTGAAGCTCCAAACATTCCTGATCCTGTGCATAGTGCTTGTGGAAAAGTTTTTCTCGATTTTTCGGATGTGCTGGATTTTCCCGAGCCCCTTACAATTTTTGATAGAGCTTGTGAGTTTTCTAAATTGCTGAAAACAGTGGTCGTGCCTCAATCTATCCTCTATGCAAATCAGCAGGGACACGCCTTCACAATTTCATTTGAAGAAATAAGGCTTTCTTTGGTATAACATTTATTATGTCTTATAACCACCGGCCAGAGCTACGACACTACTGGAGCAAAGATGATGATTTTTATCTAAAGAAAAATGATAAAATCATGACTAGGAACCGGTTTTTCAAAATTCGGCGGCACCTTCGCTTCTTTGACAATACTAAAGCACCTAACAAAGCTGACAAACAACATGATCGAGCTTGGAAGATCCGTAATCTTATCAAACATTTCAACAATGCTTTCATGAATGCCTTATCACCTACCTCCGAGCAAGCGATTGATGAAAGAATGGTAAAGTTTCGTGGAAATAACTCCATGAAACAGTACATGAAAGATAAGCCGATTCAAAGGGGATTTAAGCATTCGTGTAGGAATGACTCAGCTACAGAATACCTGTTCCAGTTTGATATATACGTGGGACGAAAGGAAAACACGGAACACGGATTGAGTGAAGGTGTTGTCCTCAACTTTAGCCGCTCACTTGAAAATATGAATATAAGAATCTTCATGGACAATTTCTATACTTCCCCCTCTCTTCTTCTCAAACTAAAAGCTCTAAACATCTTTGCAACAGGTACTGTCAGGAATAATAGGAAGGGCCTTCCAAAAAATCTTATTCCTGATAAATCAATGAAAAGAGGTGATATGGACTGTAGCGAGAGTAATGGATTATTCTTTGTCAAGTGGTTTGATAACCGCTCTGTCATAGTCTTATCGACTATTGGCAACCCACTCGAGACCATCACTGTAAAGAGAAGGATAAAAGGTCAGAGCGGCAAAGTGCCAGTTTCATGTCCAAAAGTGGTATGCCATTACAATAAAGGTATGCGAGGCACGGACATCATGGACCAGATTTCGAAAACATATGCGTTTGACCATAGCAGTCCTACAGAATATTATCTCCGACCGTTTCATGACTACCTTGAACTTTCCTTAGCAAATGCCTTCATCGTTGAAGAGAAACTGGCTTCCGAATGTGGCCATGGAGAAGGACGACCAAAAACACTGCTTGAATTTAGAAGATCTGTTGCCAATTCATTGATTGAAGGGTTCTCTTCAAGAAAGAAAGCTTCAAGATCAAACTCAGTAGGGAAACCTCAAACTAACTGTCATGATATCTGTATGATAGACAAGGCTGGAGGATATCACTGGTGCTACAACACAGCGAAGATGGACCGCAAAACAAGTATCAAATGCTTGACTTGTGAGAAGTTCCTCTGCCTTGTGAAGGGCCGCAGTTACATGAATAACTACTGCAGGAGCATCTCTGCTCTTGACTGAACATTTATAAGAACTAATAAATTACATCTTAATACATTATTTATTATATTTATACCTTAGACAATAAACAATGAAAGATAAAATTTTGGTATATTTTTGTCCCTTCAGTCCTGGTGGGTGTTACAACGCCCAAATTTTTAAAGCCTCATATCTTGTGAACAAAATATGGTATGCTGACGAAATTTTGTACATATTATTTTTTTCACATATACAAGATACAGTCCAAATTTCAGAGAAATCGGAGCAAGCATAAATTTTCAGGTGTGAAAGAGTTAAAAACTATTAACGATATTCTTACAACAACAAATATGGAATACCTTTCGGTTCAGATGCTCCAACGGTCCCTTTCAGCGCGATTCGACCCCTCAAGTGGAGCGAGACAATGGAGTCGGCATTTGCGGTTTCAAATAAATCTGTGAAGAACCATTTGAGGAGGCAATGCGTGGACATTGATTTTTTAAACAAATTCAAGTCAGCCGTTGAGGACGAAAACCGTTTGGAGGATGTGATGATGAGAATATTTGACCCTATACTTACACCAGTTCAAATGTATCTAAAATATAGGATATCATCAGCATCCTATTACACAAAGCGTTTTTATGGAGATGTGAGAGATAATTGCTCTATCTGTGGGAATCGGAATACAGTTGCACATGACTTCAGGGACTGCTCCATTCTTAAGGAAACAATCTCCAAGGTTAAGGACGGATAAGCCGTCATATAGAAAGGGATCCAACCAGACACGAGCTCCTGTACGGGTTCACAGAGTGGGATGCTCCACACAGAACATCATCAAAGGTCATTGTAAAACTGCAGTCCATTATTGCTCGCCTCAGATTCGATGGAAGCAATATAACACCGGGCATTGCTCTTCTGGCGCTTAACGAATTCCAAACTCCTCAACTCTTCGACTCCTAACCATAAGCACCACGAAGTATATACTAAGACTTCAGCCTTCTATCATTTGTTTGTGTTTTTATTATCTTAGTACTCTCTTTTGTTTTATACCTCACGTGTCTTTATTATTCTTATTTGTTCATCAACTCCCCCCTTTTTATTATTGTACATACTCCTATTTTAAACTTCCCCGAAGTGACATCATATCAGAAGCATCCCAAGACGACACAAGTTTTAAGTTTGTACAATTCTCTACTCTATTAAGTATAGTATATTACTTCATCACCTGATTTTTGTCAAAGGATATAGTATGTAAAATATTTATTACATTATTGTCCTAAAATATATATATATATTTAAATAAATAAAAACATTATATTCATTTATATTTTTTGATTATTATTCGTTTTTTTTTCTTAACATGGTTCAATTAAATTCCTACCGTCTTGATTAAAATATTTCTGGCTTTAATAATATAGGTAATATAGTTTTTTAAATACCCCTTTCGAACAAAGGATATTAAAAATACAATTTATTAATTAATGTACCCTTCATGTTGCAGGTTTCTCGGGGATTGAAGGACATATCGTTCAAATTAACGGAAATGAAATCTCCGAGAAGAACCGCGGCTCTACAAAATACGTCGCTCTGGACGGTCATGAGCTTGACTTTAGGGTTCCACAGTCTGTTGAGGAAGTTATTTATAAGGATAGTCTTAAATACGGCCGGGACTTTATTGTGGAGAGAAGTATTTCTGAGTTTGATCGATTTGTGGGTCGTGTATCTCACGCTGACTCCAGAAGATTTCTGGAAGTGTATTCCAATCAGCCTGGTGAGTCAAATTAATATTTTAAGTGAAACTCTTAAGCTTATTATTATTACTTCATTACATAGTTCTGCATTTCGACTTACTCGGAGAAACGGACGCTGAAGGAAAGGAGAGCACGCCAATGGAGAAAAATGGTGGATTTGTTGTCAAAATGGCTACCCTCCTCGATGACAAGGAGATTTCTAGCGTCAATCCTGGTCAAATCTACTCACAAACTCTTGTTTATAAGTTTGGTGTTGACCAATTTTAATTTGTTATTTATTGTACACACTAATAATCGTTTTACTCGTTTAAACTTCCCAAGACTTAATAAAAATGTATCTATTTTCAATTCATGCTTCTTAGCCAAAATTAATTACTCATATCGTAAAAGCCTTAATGTAAAAAAATCCCAATACAGTCTTTAACATAAAAAGAGGACATATGGTTGACTATTCAATGTGCATTTTAAATCGAAAATTGATATGAAAACAAAAAAATGCACCCCAATAACTTTATTAATGCAGTTTTGGAAGACAAGCTTAAGTAACTTTCTCGTTCATTTGATACCACAAAGCTGTTATTCTTGAATTTCGTTTCTTACAAGGTATATTACACTAAAGTTAATTTTAAGCATTTATTTGATCATGAGTGTTACCTATCCCCCTTCTCGGGAGTCGAACCTGCACCCTCAACATTGAAAGTTGAGCTCGCTTCCTCTCAGCAAAACTTTTCCACGATTTAAGAAGATGATGTATATTATCTAATTTTTTATTAATTAAAACTGTTAATTTAGTCTTGAATAAAGACTTTAAAGTGAGAACCATTAAAGGTCTACCTGTTCTTCATCATTAAGGCACAGCTGTTTAACCAGATACATAACGTCCATATTGAATTATGGATTTATATTCATTGAAATTGTTTCCTATTCTATATCCAGTAATAATTATGCAATCAATTTGTAAAATAATGTTAGAGTGGAGCAAGTAATTATTTAAGAATATATATTAGGCATGGTTAATTGTTAAAATTGACTAGAAGCAAGTCTAGATATATTGATTTTTGCCATATTATATAAAAATGATTGTAATATATACCTTTCATCAAAAAATAATTAGTAATTTATAAAGTCATCATTAATAAGTGAGTAAAAATATAATTCATCGCATTCTTTTTTAAGATCCAGAGTGATATTTGATTTTGATAAATATGATTGCTGATGTAGACAGATAAACGGACTAAATGTCAATGGATTCATCAATTATATAAATTAAATGAATTATACTCTAGAACTACTATTGTAAGCTCTATAAGTCTGCAAGTATTTCTCAATTTCTAAACCAGACATAAAACATTCATTCTTCCGATTGGATGTTGGGATCCTTTGGAAGGACAAAACATAGGTCACTGTTTAGTAAAAAGAAAAATTTCAAAATAAAGGAATTGACTGGTGCTCCGAAGGGTTTCATCCCAATCACTGGGACTATTAGCTTCGATTATTGATAAACGTATTACCTTGTGACAGGACAATAATCTACAGAAGAGGATTGCCATTTATAACACTCAGTGCGTCCCAGTAGTTTTTTTTATAAAAGCAAGGACATCTCCTTCTATTAACGGAAAAAACTTTTAAGAGGAAAAAAATGGCTGTCAATTATCTTTCACAATAGATATATCGATGCCATAACGTGGCCTAGGTCCAACGTCGGCGGAATATTAACCAAAATGTATATATCATTCCCAAGATATACATTTTTTTGTACCAAGTACAACTATATTTCATGAAAACATATAATTAACAGATAACAAGTTAATCCAAGGTAAATATAAAATTATTTATTGATATCACCAAGTTCCCACAAAGAGAATGAGGAACTCAGTAAAAAGTAGTGAATTAATTTATAGGTAAATTTTTGGAACAAGCCTAATAAAAAACTCCTATCAGGGCATTCTCAGAAATGTGGGCTTCTGATCATATCATAGTGATTCGAGGGTAGACGTTATACATCAAAATGCCCACAAACCATTCTTCTTTAAAAAATCTGAACAGTCCGGCTTCTTTGGAAGAAAGGGCTATTGTCAATAATGCCTTATGAGTACATACATTCATCTGAGCTTATTCATCATTTCAATATAGGGGTATTTAAATATCCTCTCTTTAGAACTGCAAATATGCACCTAACTCCTTGTCCATGGCATTTAAAAAAATCTATTCCGAGTGATCGTGAGGAAGTGGAGCGTAAAACAGATGTTTTCGTTAAAGCTCTTAAACTACCGGGTAACGGGAGGCTAAGAATTCAACGTTTTAAAAAGAGAATTCATGACGGGAGAAAATTCACGGCCCAGCTGCAAGTGGCCTCTAATTGCATTGCATTTAGCTTACATTGAAAATGACTATGACAGAAATGGAGCTCTCACCCTCACAATCCCCTACATGACCGACAATTCGTGGACTCTCATTTCGAGCGAAATGAAGTATTTCCCAACGAAGTTTCTCAACCATTTAAAGATAATTAAGAGGTTATTAAAATTTTATTACCTTGATGAATTTGTATGTCTGTTTTATTCTTTTAATTCAACGTTGTGTTTCAGTATTTTAATGATAATTTTAGTTTGTAATACTAAAGTATACTTAAGTCTTTTATACCATTGGATATTATTGTATTTGTTTATTCAAATATGTTTTGTTAGTTCTTTTGTCGTTGTATTAATTTAATATTAAAATGTCTTTATACAAAACTACTTCGACTTTTATATAAGAAATTAATTACAGGAAAAATAACAAAAAACATACTTTATAGGAGCTGTTCATTACTATATATACAGAAATTAATAAAATAAAAATCTAGATACATCTTACAAAACGTATGTCAAAATAATAACTAGTTAATAATAATTCATATCATCCCAAAATTACGAAATGATGATATGAAATTGTTTTTTTTGTTGTTGATATTTAGGTAATTGTTATAGTCCGATTAAGCTTTTAAAAACTGAATATTCCACTGAAAACCCTTTCATTCAAGTTTTTCAAATATAGCTCCGAAAAAAATTCATAAACAGTTGTAAGTTCTAATCATGTTTTCTTCAAGTACTCCGGGTATACATGCAATTAGGTAAGTTAGATACCATTTATTGCGTGCACTTTCAGTTAAAAATATTTTTAATAATATGTCCCTGTCACTCGATCAAAGTCGGGTAGCTTGGCTATCATAACTTTGAGTCCTTTAAATGTGCTACATATATGTTGTATTGCCACGAGGTAGATCCCTCACTTTGTAATCAAAGATATCCTGAAACTGAGCATACACATCAGAGCCTATTGCCAACAAATTTTCTTTTTTTCTTCTTATCTATTAATTTCTTTCAAGATATTAAATACAACGTAACCTAATAATGCGTGAAACTGGAGCGAAATATTATAACAACCATAAATACGGTTAAATGGAAGGGCTCCCAGGTAACATTTAACAAAGTATTCAGTTTTGACCATTATAGCTTCAAATACAACATTTATATAGATTTGCAATACATATACAGGGCGTGTACGTATAATCCGGACTAATTAAAACAAATTTTGAAATGCTGATAACTTATCTATTTATCAATATTTATCAATAATTTTTGGTTAAATGAAAGGCACACATATATAGATATTTATTTTTTAGTACAGCCCCCATCAGCGGCGACGACCATCTCGAGGTGGTGCCTGAAGCTGCCGCAGGCCTTGTCGACGACGTCCTTCTTCATATTGGCAAACTCCTCCACGATGGCGGCCCTGAGGGAGTAGAGAGTGCTGTGAGCGTGCTTGTTGGTCTTATTCTCGACCATGCCCCAGAAGAAATAGTCGAGGGGATTGCAGTCAGGGGAGCTGGGGGGCCAGAAGTCCGGGCTCCAGTGGTAGGGAGGTTCTCCAACAGCCACACCTGGGTCTCCCTCGACTTGTGGGCGGGAGCTTCTTCTTGTACGAACTGTAGCCCAGGTCCTTGTTGATGGTGTTGGTGGCCAACTTGGCGTAGGACTTGTTGCCGTCCTCGTTGACCTTCCTCTTCACCTCGGCGACAAACTCGTCGGTCCTAGTGGCTCCCAGGGACCGAGAACTCTTTTTGTGATGAGCATCATTCTTTTTGAAAGAGTTCCAAGCCTTCCAATGGTCGTAGACGGTCGACTTGGAGTAGTTGAAGAACTCTATCACCTCCTTTGGACTCCTCCCGGCACGGAAGGAAGCGAACATCGCATGCCTTTTCTCCTCTTCCATGGCTAAATGTTGACTGATCTGGTTTTTTTTTTGGCAGATAGATAAGATGCAAGCGCAGTAACGTACACATGTGCGTTGCAATATCTCAAAAAACAAAGACGACATAACCGATCAAAGTTAGTCCGGATTATACGTGTACTCCCTGTATTTGATAATAAGCAAATAGCCTTAACTCTACAAAATCAATTGATTTGTGCATGTTATATTTTTCTGTTGCATTCGTATCAGTGAAGCTTGTTTTAAATGGTATTGTATAGCTAGGGAATATTCGTTACATAATACCTCTCTTTGGATCTGTATGTTGTAAAAAAACTTTGTTTTAACCAAGAGAAGTCTAAATGTGATGTATCAAAAGCCATGAATGGAATTGATGAACAAACATCCCAAAATTGATTGAATATTATCATTATAAACTTCAGATATCGCTTTTTAACATTTTTTTCAAGGAATTAGGCTAACAAAATGGGCAATAGCGACGGAACGAAAATTGCTCAAACCCTTAAAACATTATTTAAAAAATTAGTATGGCATGTGAAATATAAATGGTTCATTCTCAAAGTCTCGAACAACGGAGTTAATTCTTAACTTTACCAAATACTGGTGGATTGGAAGCTGAGCTTTTATATCATCATCTAAGAGTTAGACCAAAATACTAACAAAAGATAAAGCTGTTCCCTGGAATTGTAGTAACCCTCTAGATATGAATTAACTTGAAAGCATTAAAGTTTGTCCGTTAAGCCTAGGATATTCATGACTTTTTTAAAGAACTTTACTTGCTTCGAGATCAAAGCACCCAAATGTAATGAGTGAATCAAGAAGAAGCTAGTAATCGAAAAAATAATAATATTTGTTTTACGCCATTATGAAATATTGGCATGTAGTATATTGGGTTTTAATATTCAACTAGAAACAAAGAATAATGAATAAGCTAATTAATTTGATTAGGGATTCAAGTAGAGTCGAGATGCAAACCAGTGGTGGCTTTATTTATAGGATAACATACCTAGAAAAAAATAAAAAAGAAATTAGTTATGTACATTTTGATAAGTTAATTATGATCTTACTTTCTGGTCGTATTAGTACTTGGATGCTCCTTAGTTGCAGCATCCCAGTTCCCACCCTTGAATCGTTAAATGCTTTCCGATTATGTATGCTCCTAAATCTCCGCATTTGATCTCAACAACCCTTTCGGAAAACTTGGGCGGCCCCTCATAATATCCGCAAAGTGGATTTCGGTAGATGTCCTTGGAATTTTTCACATCAGCCTTTCCTACGCGCACTTCGATTTCTTTAAATGCAGCAAACGGATAGCCGTTTTTACGAAGGACAAACGAACTCCGTAAACGGCCAGATGACTTCCCGTGAATATGTGAATCCAAGGGTCCTTTTCGGATTGGGAGCTGAAGTATCCGGTAGTTAATGAATCTCCTAGGAGAAATTTCGTTCCAAAGCCAGGCTTCACTGAGCTGGATGTTATTTCAGGTTTAGCTGAAAGGAATATCGTATAGTTGCAGATTCATTTTTTTCTTGAGTTTGGACTTACGTATTCCGTCACAAGTGTAAACAAACTTTACATAGCTTATACTACCACAAGTAGATTTCTCGTTGTAAGCCTTGACGTAGCCTCGAAATGTTTTATCGACTGTGGGTAGGCAGCTTTCTTTGGCAATACAGCTATATCAATAAAATAATAAAATTTATCTTTTGGTTTTTGTGTTGTAAAAAATATAGTAAGATTTATTATTTATCATTACTCTGGATAAACTTAATCATTTCATGGTTATTTTTGCCTATTTGATAACATTGTCTACAATAATAAGGTGTAAAAGTATTTCAGCATATTTACTATATAGAAAAAAACTGTCTCTACCCTTTTGTACCAAAGAAGATCTGAAGTCGATTTTATGAGTATCTTTTTTTGCTTATATGGTTCGATAGAATTGCATCCAAAAGATATAATAAGCATTATAGCATTAAATTTAGTCTATCGAACCTAAGATCTTATTAATAAGATAGATCAAAAATGACCATCCCCTCTCGGTATTCGAACCTGCGCCCCCAACATTGAGAGTTGAACATGCCTTAACGCACTGAGCTCTCGCAAGCCACTTTAACTTGTTTTTTCATTGCTAATACAATCATATATTTTTACTATTTTAAAAGTTTAATAAAAGAGTATCAAGAAAAAGAGTTTTCAATCAATACGATACAAATTAAGGGCATTTTTAAATAATTTACAATGAAACTTAATATGTACTGATAGCTATGAAAAAGTATTATTTGTTAATTAATTGTGTTTGAACTATAAACTTTTAACAATATAAATAATGTAGCTTTGATAATAAAAATGGTAATACATTTCGCTGAAAGGCCAAGTAATTCCATAACAATGATCATTCTATATCATTTTTCCGAATAAAAAAATGCAAGTTTGTATTATACCCATTACAGTTCAGGTAGAAATGACTACGATTTACTGGGGATAAAAGGATCTTTGCTAAACTGCAAGGGGGCATTTTGGTTGAAAAACTTTTTTATAAATAAGTAGATATATTAACGTAAACATTTTTTAAAATTTTGTGATATGAATAAAAATCGAAAAGTATAAAAATGCTTTTAAAATAATTTTTGTGATTTATCACAATATTCTTTGTATGGCCCTCCCATATTTTAAATCTAGTATATCTTGCTCACCTGGGAATAGACATCTCTTGTACCTCAGAGCATTCCACCCGGGGCATTTGAGAGTTACAATGGTTTTTGGTTCGTCCAACGGTGTAGTCTTTCAAAACAACATTACCTCCATAGTTTAAGCAGCTTAGAATTGGCATATTTGTAAGACAACATTGATCTGAAGAACATAATAATCGACATTAATTGAAGAATAACATGGCAAAAATGGTTTTTTAATATATATCATTGTCTTGCTTACTCGTTATGAGGTAGAAGATTTGTCTATCTTTTGGGTCGAGTACATCATCCTCCTTATTATCATCCTCATCGCCGTCATCATTTTTGTCCTCGTCAATTCCTTCATCTATGTCATCAGTGGGAATTTCTTCATTTTCGTCACCGGTGTCTTCATCTATGTCATCAGTGGGAACTTCTTCATTTTCGTCTTCATCTATTTTGGACTGCTTATCAATAACCACCACAATTTCCTTAATACGCATCATCCCTGTGTCCGTGGAATAGACGATAATTCCATTGCGTTTAGCCATACTCTTGCACGTAAATGTTAGGTCCCAAGGACTCTTCTTTATGCAATTGTTTTCGTTCATCGTTACAGGCACGGTCGTAGAAGAGGTTGCGAGCTTCACCTCAATGCTTCCCGGGCTTACTGAGGCATGATCATCCTTGTTGGCATACACAATCACTTTTTTAACAACAAAAGGATGAGAAAACTCCAATAGAATCCATGGTGATTTTTGTGAGTTTGTGGATAGGGAGGTGCTGATGTCCTTGTCTACTACTGCAAGGAGGTCGGATGTGGGTCCGGCTACTCCAGAACTGATGACTTTTGGTTGTTCTAAAGGAATAAATGAGTGAGTTGGATCTTTATATATTATTTTTTAGTTAATAATCCACTTACTGAATCCGCTACATGTGTATTTAACTTCCATATATGGCTGTTTGTCTTCACAGTGTCCAAGAGGGAAATTTTGTGGGTATATCGTACACTTGTTCTTTCCATTGCAGCTAAAAGTGAGAGTAAGTTAGGACCAATGCGATACTTTTCCAAATTCATTTCCTGACAGATATTTTTTTTGCCTATATGGTTCGATAGAATTGCATCCAATAGGATATAAATAAGCATTGTAGCATTAAAATTAGTTTATCGAACCTAGGATCTTATCAATGAGGTAGACCAAAAATGACCATCCCCTCTCGGGAGTATTCGGACCTGGTCCCCAACATTGAGAGTTGAACACGCCTTAACACGCACGGCTATCGAGCTCCCTTACAGATAAAATTCGATTTATTTTGAACAACCTTATAAGTCCCAGTTAAAAAACATTTACAAATATTTGAATCATTTGAAGGTTGTTTAAGGATTCTTACTTTAAAGTTTTTGGACAATATTTGTTATTGCACCTATAACACCTGCTATAAGAAAGTCTTTGAGTAATTCATAATTATAAAATCTGAAAAAACTACTATAGTTGAAACATAATTATTTAAAACAAAAATATTATGAGCATGAAACTATTTTTATTCATTTCGAAGATTAAAACGTTTTGAGTAGAACAACTTCAATAGGCTACATTTTGCTTTTATCTTCCTTTTACGCATTTTTAACGAGTCTTCCGTGATCAGCAGTCACGTGAATGAATGTTTTTGGTGAAAAAGGTCGCCTAAAAGGACAACATACAAGGAAAAAAATCTTAGTATTTCATAGTTAGTGCATGGTGCAAAGTTATTTCATTCATATAATCAAAAACAATTAGTTTTAATTTGTTTTCCTTATTGGCGTTTAATCTTTTAAAATCTAATAATATAGAAAATCTTCAAACGCCTGATTTTTAAACTATTCAAGTCCTTTCTTATGATTTTAAACATCTACAACCTGCGTTGACCATCATAAACTGCTATTTGTATATAGGACATATTCGTTTTTTGTAAGGATATTGAATTATATATATTTACCTCGCAATAACTGACTGGAAGGCATCATTCACAGCACAGTTATAATACCATGGATTAAAAGGAAACTTAGCCGGACAGGAGCCGTCTTCCTGCCTTCCAAGGAACACATATATAATATGGATATCCCCGTAGGCCCCACACGTTAAATCCGTTTCCTTCAGTGTGCAAATGATATCATGACAGGCAAAGTTGTGTAGGTAATCCGCGATGTGGATCTTGGCCGGCCAGGGATCACTATTAAGACTCACTGGAACCGTGACCTTGTTGTCTTCATTTTGAATGACTTGTTGATTGTCCTTGAGCTGAGCCATGCAGAACTGATAGTCTCGAGAGCAAATTTGAGTGTTCATGGGCCACTCTCCATAGGTTTGATCCTCAGAACACCCAAAGAAGCGATACAAGCAATCCTCTAATAATGAAATAATGGAACCATTTAGTAGGGAAAAAGCTACGTCAATTCCTTACTACATAACTCACCGAATAAAAGCGGAGGATCACGTGTTCGGACATGCTGAAATGATTTATTGCCTGAAAATAAAAGAATGCCGACTTAAGTTGGTATTTCAACACATAATGTATCTGCTCATGCCTCCAAAGACCGAAGAGGACGCTGCCCATTTCACGAGAATCAATAAATGAAGAACAATCATGAGGGAGGACTTCTTCATGTCTATGTAGGATACGTTCCTTAAACTGAATTAAACGACACTGATCCATGTTGCCATAGAAATCCTCAAATATATGATTTCCCCCAACTAAATTGTTTACTCAAGCAAGGTTTAATAACTCGCACGTATTCTTCTTTTTGTAAATCAGAACTTCTTCTTAAGGAGGTTTTGAAGCTTCGCCGTTTTAAAAGGAATCGCGCGCTTTTTTAAAATATAATTGATGGTAAGGACAATTTTTTCGGCTGCCTGATTAAATGCATGCAGCTATATTTCGAAGTACCATTTTTTATCAATTCAAATAGATATTGCTAAGAAAATGAATGTACTGTGCTCCATACAAAAATTCTTTACACTGACGCAGAAGTAATGAGATTGGATCCTAACCCACATACTTTATTATTTGAGCCTTAATTTTCTTTGATAGAAATACCAACCATCATTATAGTTAGAGATTATTGAGAAATTATTTTTGAAAGGATATTGCGTATTGTAAATCAATTGTATTTTTTAATACAAAAAAATTACGAAACTCGTTTTCCTAAGCACTTATCCTAAAGGAAGAAGATCAATGTTCATGGGTATAGACATCTCTTGTTCATTCATAAGTTCACATTGGCAAAGGATTCAAGCAAGGCGACTCATGCGTTACAAAAACTGATTAACTTTATAATCCTAAGAATCCTTGAGTTATTGCTAATGAAGTTATACTTGAAAATGACATTTTGCCACTGGCCTTGAGAAGTTATAAAGTCGAATATTACATATAAATTTTGTTAAGGGGATAACCAGCTGTTGTTTAAAAAATATTTCAGGCAGATAGTACGACATGTCAGAGTTTACTATGGCGAGGTTACGAAACAACATTATCATCCTCATAAATAAGCAATTTAGTAGATGCCATATATTCTGTACACTTAACTATTGTAGCAAACCCAAAAAATGGTGACGTATTTTTTAGTACCTCATATTTTTTTGGTGTTTTTGAGCATTTATATCCAATCCTTTAAAAAAAATTATATTTGAAATTAGGGGCACTTCTTTCGTGAGATTTGTCATAGGAATTGCAGTTTGGTGACGATTAAATTTCTTAATTTATTATTTGAGGCAATATAAATATAGATAACTTAGACCTTAAACTCAAGTTGAAAAAAATTATAATTTACTGAAATTTTTACATTTTAAGACACTCAAAAAATGTTGACATGTTTTTCAAGATATTCCACAAAAGCTAAACAATATTTTTATGCGATATCCTTTCGTAATCACATGATGTATTGTTTATGAAATGAAATATATGAATGTCAAGTTTGAAGGAAGATTTTTTAATAGCTATTGTATTGTAGAAAAATAAACATACTGAAATATAAAATATATTTTATCGATATGCTTATAAAAAAGTATTATGTTAATAAATGTGATCATTTTTATTTAATATACTTATTTCTAGATTTACTTCGATTTGAATTAAAATAAATTTTCAGGCATATCAATCTTCTTAATAGTATTTTAAGTCTTTCAAAATACCACTTATATCCAGGTTAGGATCAAATTATGGAAGCAAGGTAAGTTTTGATTCTTGGCAAATGGTTATGAAACGTGCTTTTAGTAATTTGAGATCAAGCATTTTCTCTTATGGCTTGAATATCATCTAAGATAATAGACATGTCGAAGAATAAGCCAAATAAATAATTTTTAGGCTTGTATATGGTTTAATGAATTTAATCAAGTATATAGGTACGTGAATATGCAGATATAATAATCCGTGAAATGCACTCCCTTGCACATTGTATATATACACAATAATTTTGTTTCTATTTTTTATGGAGTTTATAGAAATGGGATGTATTATAATAATTATTTGCAATCAACGATTACAAAAATTCAAAGCTCTAATTCCAATAAAAAAATGAAAAAATACTAAATTGACCACTTTTTAAATGACTGCATATATCTTGGTCCTTTATATAAATATGTTTCCGATCTTTTAATTGATAATTTAAGTTTTTATCAACCTAAGAGAAGCGATTTTATAGCCCTTTATATTGTACTCGATGCACGTTTTATATGCGTTTTATGTATTATATACAAGGAGAAGTGCACCATGCAACAATATTTCGGGGATTTTATCAATGGTCAAACTCCACATTAAAGTTTCAAAGGATACATGTTGTAAGAAATGATGTTCTTACTCAAATATTCTTTCAAGTTTTGTTTTATTATGTCTATATATAAATGATGCCTGTTGGCCATGAAAAAAATAATAATATTAATTGACTAGCAATACCATAAATTATAAAAATGATTTTCAAAACCCCAACTTTTAACATTGCTTTTCCGGGAGGGGGGATCGAGGGTAATACTTTTTTTGATTAACCGTATATCCTTCCCCATTTTGGGGACTAGCCATAAGCAATTAAAAAAATTAGCTATGAAAAAGACAATAATAAGTTGAATTCATCGTTAAATGGTTATGAATTAAGTTTTTGTGGATTAATTTTAAAACTAAAATGTTTATTATCGGTTTTATTGTATTATATCAATAGAGGGTTCATGAAAAAGTTTGTACAAAATATTATTATATTTTATATTCTAAACCAATTGGGGTTATATCATGCATACTTGCCCCGTTATTGAAATAAAATAAGGATATATGCATCATTCATATATATTGTGAGATCAAATTCCATATTGGTGTTGAGTCGGAAGTCCTCCTAAGTGCACCATTGAACTCTAGGTATTTGGATTGAATTTCATCCTTATTTTAATATAAGGAATCATCCAAAACATTTAACCCTTTTTCATTTATTTTTGAAAAAAGTTATTGACTAATGTTTTCTACAAAGATCGTTACTTAGTAAACTATAAAATAACTTCAGATGTAGTTCTGATATACAAATAATACCCAAGTTGTTGTCTCAAGCTTTCCTTGTGTAATATTCTTATGGCGTGAACTGCCATTTATGCAAAAGTATACATTTTTTTCTCTAAAAACTAAATCATAAAAATCATAATATAACATTTTTTAATGAAAAATATGTAAAATGAAATTTAATTCGTTTATAAACAATGGTCACCACCGAATAATGGGCTTTGACATTTCGATTGATTTGTTTTTCTTTGTTCTTTATTTGGCAATTATATAATTATTATTATATTGGATTTTTATATTTTTAATCTCTAAAAAAATGATTATCAGCTCTTGTTTTAATGTTAGGGGAATAAAACCAACCTTAAAGTATTTTTTGTGGGTAAGGAATGTTTCATTCCTTAAACAATACCATCCCTGCTGATAGGATTCGCTTTAAAATTTCAAATAATATTTTTTTATACAGATAAAATTTCCTTTTATTACACTATGAAGCTCAAGAAAGGAATGACAATCAATAGTGAACAATGATTGAGCCAATCCGTATCTAAATTGGTTGTTACCTCCGCCGAAGGAGGTATTGTTTTCACTGGCGTTGGTTTATTGGTTTGTTGGTTGGTTGGTTTGTTTGTCTGCAGGATAACTCAAAAAGTACGGAACGGATTCGGATGAAACTTTATGGAGTTGTTGGAAATGCCAAAAGAAACAAGTGATTAAATTTTGGCATCACTGAGTGCAGAATTAAGATGCAAAACGAGCTAAATACTAATAAATATTTCAAGTTAGCCTACTCTGCCAATAGATGTCGCTGTGCTGTAAAATCGGGTGCCAGGAGCGTCTTACTCTCGGAATTTCCGTCGAGGGGAACCCTCCCCCGTCCCTCTACACCGCCCCAGTCGTGAAAAATCCGCCTCAGAAGGCTCATAAGGACCCCATGACGGCGGAGGTTTGCACTCTCTGAGTGTATATATGCCTCTAGTTATATATGTAACACTTAATTCAGCTACTGAAGTTCAAAGTTTTTGTATTACTTCATTTAGCTAAAATAATTGTGCAATATTAGACATTATATCCAATTAGATTAAAACTCAGTTGAAGATAAATAAGTATGTTCTAAGAAGATAGATACATTTTCGGGATGATAAGAAACACTTGTTTAAGCAATTCATTGTAGCTCCTGTGATCCATGTAGATGTGTCTGGAGATAATAAAAAAAGGATCCGTTAAAGGTCGTGTGTCGAATGGATTATCCAAAAAATATTATGAGTAAACAAGTTTTTTTTTTAAAGTCTGCCGACTATGGGCATTATTTTCATTTCAAGACAAACACAGAAAAAAAGTAACAAAAAGTAGCATAAAATTGAAAACAAAAATAACAAAAAATTAAAATATGTACAAAAAAATTAAAACACGTATTTTAAAAACAGTTATACTTTAAGATTTTAACAACTTAGAATAATTTTTTGTAATATTTATAACAGAATCATATAAAATTACTTTTCTAGCTTTTATTGCATTAATAAAAAAGGTGTGTTTGTAATAATTGTTTTGATATGGTCAGCCTCTTGTCCCACGTTGAATGATATGAAGTCGTTCTTGGAGGTTGTAATCTTTCAGTGGCTTTAATTATTTCTGTCATTTCTTCATAAATCTTGAGGAGTTTTCTACAAGACCATAGAAGGTGTCTCGAAGTTTCGGGTTCCTCTCTACAGAAATAGCATTGTTTTTCTTCTCCACTGCCGAAGTGTTTCCCAACTAGGAGTGTTCCGCTGAGGACCCTGTACTTAGACCATTTTCTGTAGAAGTCGAAAGAGGGTTTTTAAAGGCTTTAATGCATAGTTTGTATATCTCGAACTATCCCCCTCCTGGAGAGGCAATTTTAGAAGGGCGAAAGAGTAGCCTCTGTTCTGCATCTTCTCAAGACTTGTGGGGTCACATTGGAAAAAAATGTCCTAAAGGGAGTGACCGGTCTGTTTTTGAACTTTGGGGGTCCTCGAACATGTTTTATTCTATGGAAGAGCATCTTCCCTAAAAGGCTGGTTTCAATTTCCAGGTCCCCCAAACACGACAACCCTTGGAACATAGAAAGGTCCTACCTTAAAGAGGATATTATATACATACATTACAGGCATTTGGCAACCAAGGTATTCCTCAAATGTACCAATGAGTGGTATTACTGCTTCGCCCATTTCCTTTACAAGAGGATAAATGAGTGAGGATTTCTTAAGATTTGAAAATATCCCTTATGGAGGTCTTTCTTTAAGTCTTCTTCTTGGGAACTCAGATGTTGTTTTATCGTTTCTGCCCAATCCTTTGTACAGTCTTTTAACCTCGTAAACCATCGTGAGTTCATGTTTCTCCACATAGACGAAAAATCGAAAAAACACCAAGACCACCATATCCGTGAGGGTTATGTAGTCTTTTGAATGAGTAAACATAAAATCATAGAATTATAAAAATATACAGCCGTTTGCTCTGAAATAAAGTTATGTTGTGATATTAGTGTAGTTTCAAAAAAAATATTAAGAAACTTTTAGCATCATTAAAAGTATATTTTTTGGTTTCTTTTTGTCAAACTAAAAGTGTAGTTCTAAACCTTAATTTCAATCCAAGCAAAAAGATAAATTGTGATTTTAGGAAGCTGCGTCTGAAAAAACTCTTTATTATTTTAACATAGATGCCGGGTAATACGTATTTATGCAGAATTGGTAATTTGTTTTACTACTTTTGGGAATAAACATAATGTTAACATAAATGACAGGACATATGTATTGGTTCACAAATATTATATGTATTATTATTGTCCTTGGAATATCATCACATGCAGGGATGTTTAATATGTATTAAATAAAATTATCTCTTTTATCTATACACAAAAATAGTCATGTAATTATTAAGTTATATATATATATATATTATTAAGTATATATATATATATATGTTTTACCTTGTTTTTTGTTCTTAAAACTATATAAATTTAGTCAGTTGTTAAGTAAGCATAACAATATTTTTGTCAATTATGATTATAACAGGACTAGATCAGGTCAAATACAATCAACGATTTAGTCAAAGATTTCAACAATAATGAATTAACATATTTTGTAATAAAATGATATCAAAATGTAAACCGGAACAGTGGCAAATTTTGAATTATCTTTTGGTTGATTGGCATCATCCTATCTTGGCTACCCCGTACAATTAAATTATCTTCAATAGTGAGCAATTATTGTGTTTTTTTATTATTCAATAGCATGTTCGCAAATTCAACTTTTTAATGCTCATCCATATGAGCAAGGTTGTATTTTTTGTACCGAATAAAGTTTTAAGAATATAAACATACAATAATGATTCATACCGGAAGCACTGGAAACGATTTGATATTTAAATGATTAAAGATCAATATTTTGCAGCTATATGAGTAAAATAAATATTTATGTCTTTAGGCACCGAAGTGAAAGTAATTTTATAATGTGACGTGTAACAATAAAAAAAAAACTAAAAAATATTATCGAGTAAAAAAGTATAAATTTCTTCGATGAGGGCTTCAAAAAAAATAATGTCATGCGTAAATATTTCTTAATTTGCTAATTAATATAATAGTTGAGATAGGAGATCTTTAAAAGACCAGAAATACCATCAAATTTGAGAGTTTTTATCATTGTTTATTTCATAATAACTATATATATTTACATGACAAAATTGGTGCCATTGTTGTTTCTAGCCTGAAGTATCTTCATAGTTGACGGAACGCCTAGAGATTATTTAAAGCGATTGTATATAACGAACAACGGTATATATATGCTTCATTTTAAAATAAAACATAGCAGAGCAATAATGACTTTTCATATATTAAGTTGACTAAATTCTTAATGACCTACTCGCCTCATTAAAAAACATATTGTTCAGTGCTTTAGGGTTTTTCAAAAGGTATTATTCTATACAACCTCCACAAATATATGTCATTTAATCAAAAAATCAGTTTTATATTACAAATTAGCCTCAACTTTGAATAGCGACATATGGGACTTACTATACAAATTTACGATGACAAGGAATATTGAATTATTGACTTATCATATTGTAATGTTCTCGATGAGTGATATTACTTTGATAAGTCGCAAGTATAATATATCTTTTTAAATATCAGTATCTAATATGTCTTCAAATCATAATGTTTACTCAAGCTAGAAGTATTTGAACTTTCATATTGATCAAATCAAAAATAACAAAAAAAAGTACCTGGAATTGAATATCAATAATAACAATTGTTGTGTCATTCTTTTAATGTAAGAGGTTTGACATATTCTAAATGACATAAGGGTTCAAACTATTCATAAAGAAATGAAAAGTTGTTTTCCCCTTATTTCAGACAAGCAAGTGCATCCGAATATACATAAATAAACATTAAAGCTTAAAATATTGCAGGTTGAAAGTCAACAATTAACAATTATGACATGAAAATATGTTGAATGGGGTTGGATGAAATATGACATTTTATGGAGTATTTTATTATCTAAGTAAATATTTTTTGTACTTCCATGGAACGAAGAAGCTTATCCAGAGTATGTTGATTGATTTCTTGTTAGGTGTCCTTGATATAATGATTTTGGTATTTTTTTCCTGTGCCAACGTCAAAAATCGAAAAAAACCCTTTTTAGCACGTGCGTCCCAACAAAATCAAACCTTGTTCATGATTGAGTAATCAATTTTATTGAGTTTTTAATGTTAAGAGGATGATTCATCTATTTTATTTCAACTGTATTTATGTTGAACAATATTTATCCAATTATTCGTGTTCTTTTATGGTTTTTATTATCTGTAATAAAAAACACTTAATCGTTGATAATATTATGTATATTTCCATCATGTTTTCATTCGATTTTTTAGCAATGAGACGAAAAAAAAAACAATATTATCCAAAAATACATTGATTTGATTCCCTATACATAATATTTAAATCAATAAATTTCGTCGATAGTAGGACAGCTGTGTTTAAAAAGTATATGTTGCTCTTCCTTGATAATTATTATTATTATACTCGTAAACAAACTTACATAACTTCATACAAGATTCAATCATTTAATTGGAATAATAAAAAGTACATAAAATTATCATATTATGATATATTATGTAGCCCAATAATATAAATAAATGTGTAGGTAGTTGAGTAATATTCAATACTGTTATTTGGTAGTTGTTTGTATATGATTAACGTCATTATGGTTCGAGCCTAACATTCCAATAAATGACAATATATATTATACAGCATAAAGAAGATCTCTGACGAACTTTCACATGCGAGAGATTTGTTTGTTATAAAACGTCAAAATTATTTTTTGATTTTATGGTTCCGAAAGGTTGACGTGAATCTCTGGCCGTTTTTGGAAATTATTCCCTTCATTCTCTACAAAATTATATTCCATTACAAGAATAAACTTTATTTGTGTGAAATTATAAAAATATATAATGGAGTTTTAACATAAAGCGAAAGCGTTTCAAGACCATATGTGAGATATTCTCTTTATTTGTTCCGAACCGCCAAGATGTGGTTATTGTTGTTTGTAATGGTTATGAAGATTTTAATTCGATATTTCGATAAGAAAATTCTACCGGCGGTATCGGAAGTTGTTATTAAGTTGTGTACATACTGTGTATGTTTAAAAAATTTACGATTGATTGGTATTCAGTATATTCCCAAACAAATGTCTATTATGTCGGATTCATGAGCAGACATTCAGTTCATTTTCGTCATCAATATTCTTTAAAAAATCGTAATACATTTTTATAAAAATCTACAGTTACGGATTGACATACATCATGCAATCGGTAGCAGTACTCGATAGTGTTGATTTTTTTAAAGTGATCAGTATTAGTAGAATAAATATTTCTTTGGTATTCCCGATATAGGTCACGTAATCCAAGTTATTCAAATATGTGAAAATAATAATTATTCATATGTCAATTGTTGCGAGTATAAAATCTGATCATATATTCTAAATAAAGAAACCTAAATAAATAATAAATAAAGAATGTCCTTTCAATCATGCGATGGATATAATCGACCTTGCGAATAATAACTTTCATCCTTTAAACTCAATGCATACAATGAGTTTCTACAATATTTTATTATTTCACATAATTTAATTGAACACTCAAATCACTCAACGATATAGCATGAAAAATCAAGAAAAAAAAGTCTTGGATTGGAATGTCTGGCGCTAATGTGACAAAATGTGTTTTATCTTTTCAGGATGCATTTTTCGCTTATATGATTTCCAAAAAAGGAGTAAAAAGCGTCAATCCTTATATCAATACTAATTTAGGAAACTTCTTCGAAATATATCCTTCCAATAACACATGAGTTGTTATATTTCAATTAATAATAATATGTCTTATATGCTAAATATAAAACCAATTATCAGTTATATCGGCTCATCACTCGATTTTTATATTTACATGTTCATGAATAATGTTTATATCTTGAATTGAAATGTTTACGTTAAATATAATTTTGCTTGAAAAAGTCACCAACTCTAAAATAAGATCCCCTTAAATGCCATTACGAAACCCTTTGGACCATCTGAGCCCATCAGCCACAATAATGGGATATTGTGATTACAAATTCACCCCCAGCAGTTAAGATACGCACAAATAACCCCTCAAATACCTTTGTAGTCTCATCGTATTATTGGATCTCATGAGCCAAACGCTGGAATCTTTGTGACTTCAAACCCACTACCAACAGTTAATATACGAATAGGAAACCTCTCAAATGATATTTGGGCCCCCAATGTTGTACTGGCTACAATAATTACGTGTTGGGATTTCAAACCCAGTGTCGAAGGTTGCAGTAAGCATAAAGAACATATCAAATATTTTTTTGTGGTAAAATACTGAGTTGAGTCCCATTTTTGTCACTGGAGAGTCTCGAAGTTCTGAAGGAAGAAAATGAAATCTAAGGTATTCGCTATGTATATCCTATCTGTTGGTGGTAAGTCTTTGTATTGACATTAAAATACAGATAACGCTTTGTTTTTACCCTTCAAGAAAATAAAGTGACTTTGCTTTTGTTGATTTTTTCTTGCATTAACGAATAAAGAACAATTCTAACAATTATGTTTTATTCTGGTATATGTATATATATGTTGTGAAATATTTTGAGTGCACATGATTTTAATATGTAGGCCCTTTAAAACAGGCTGATAATGAAATACACTTGAATGTCACTTTTTTTCTTTGCAGAAAAAGGAGTAGAAATACTAACAAGAACCAACAAAAAACGTCATTTTTTAGTGAAGCCCTTTATGTTTTGAACATGCCTTCTACAAATATAAGTTTTTAATACATAATAATTAAAGTTCTTTTCATAAATGCGCATCTCGCACTCTAAATCTAATTGCAACAAAGGATACCAACACAGCTCTTCGGCCAAGGAGAGGGACTTATGCTCGGATGAATTTAAAAGCTTTTGGAATCTTGAGTAAATTATGGAAGTAATACAATCAATCAGTGTTGTTCGCCGAAATTGTAAAAGAAAAGTGTGGCAAATGTGAGACACGAAACTCCACTTACAATGCCGTCAAAAGGATTACAGACCTAAGAAATATTTACAGAATCGCTTTTGCTGCTGTGCTCACGGCTGCCAATGTGCTCGGCCTTTCGGACTCTCAAAAGGTATTCTTGAGTGAATGGGAGTAGGTCATGAAGCATATTGCCGGAGCATTGGATTTTTTTTAGGATGAAAAACCTTGACCATCTCCTACAATTGCCTTCCTAAAAATATATTTATCGGAGGAAAGTGAGAAGTCAACACTGTGTCAACCTCTTATAAGTGCTCTTTTAAGAGGGATTGATAGAAGATTTCAGGGTTTTTTTTTAATGCAGAGAGATGCTTGTTGCTTCTGTTTGTCTCCCTGAGTTCAAAATAATTTTTCTCGACAAGATGATGCAAGAAATGGCTAGAAATTTTTGACTGGAAGAAGTTAAAGTCGTAAATGAAGCACGTTTTAGTCAACTCTCCCAAGAGGCTGTTGACCAAGAAAGAAGTTTTTTCACTAAGCGACGGAAGTTGACAGATACGGCAAGATAAGAAGTGGATAGGTTTCTTTCTGATCAATCAGAGTGGATAGAATCTATTTTAGCTTATAAAATAGAAAAAAGTATTCGTAAATTCAATGTTGTTTTATCCAGCAGCGCAAGTTCCGAACGGCAATTTTCAAAAGCCAAGTATTTTTTTGGAGGACAAGGCATCGAATGGGGGATAATAGCTTCGACGAGTAACTCTTTCTTGCATCAAATAAATTTATTATTTTTCAAGAATAAGAATATAGTTATATGTAAAGTTATATGTACATTGTTGAATTCTATTTAACTTTTTTATCTTTCAGTTTTAATTTGACCTGCTATATGGAAACAAGAAAAGGACAAATATGATGAGTGTTTCCATAAAAATGAAAATATGATAAGTTACACTCGAATTTTTTTGCTAAAAGGGCAGACAAACAACGAATAGGATCGTATATGAATTTTGAAATGATTTTATTACGCGATTTCCTATTAGTTATCAAAATGACAATTTTATTCAAATTATCGATCTTTTAGTTGATTTTGTTATATATCAACGGTTCAAAGTGTTTGTATATTGGCCTAGAAATGGAATGTCTGGTAAAGGGTGTTTACTTATGAGAAAAAAAGTAGTCAAAACGTAAGTGAGTTCGTTTTTAAACAATGGGGTCACCTTTTTGTTAAATAGAAATATAACAATCGAATCATAACTAACTCTTTTTTAGGAAGTCGTTTTTTATTGATATGATGACTCAATAAACTGGTCTAAGGCTATTTTGGGTCGATCATTTTTACAATTTTACATTCTTTAATTTTGAAGGGTTCCTTATGCATGTCCTCGCTGTAGACGGAAGATATTAAACCTCAATACTTCATTAGTATGGTTGGCGGGACTCAAGGGCCAAAGTGCATCATATTGCACTTGAAGGGTTGCTATTCGAAAAAGAACCCTTCAAATGATCAATAACTAATTTTTCAATGGGGTTCTAGGAAGGGTTTATAAATTGAACGCTGAATGGAACGCCAAAAAAAACGATTGCAAGCCTGTATATATATATATCTTTCTGTTCATCGTTCCGTTCAATTCTTTCCGTTCCACGGAACGCCGTTTAATTTTGCGTTCCGTTCAAAAATTGGATTTCAAAAAAATTATCATAACAAGGCTCTTTACTTTTCACTGCATCCTCGTATATATCGGGTATAAATTTTAAACCAGGCTTTAATAGTTTGGGCTTGAAGTTAGTTACCGCAATTAAAATTCCAAAAACTTTACAAACTTGGTTAATATATTTAAGATATAAAATAATTAAACCAGAGGCTCGGCCCGAAAAATTCACATATTTTTTTACCCCGACCCAAAAAAGTTACAATATGAAAAGTCAAACATGTAGAAATCCCACCCACATATGGTCCACCGAATTTCTCGGTCTATACTACTCATAATTATTGCTTTATTTGAGAATAATTACGAAAAGTTATTTTTTTTACAATCTTAAGAATAACATTAGTTTATAAATTATACTATTTATTTGCTGCTGTTTGGAGAAGGAGCTGTTTTTCTAAATTTTCATCTCCTATCTTTTGCCTTGTCCTTCGCAATGAAAGTTTGATGTGGAGAAGAGTCTCTCCGAACTGGCACTGCTATAACATTATATCGAATGAAAATCTTTTTAATCCTTTAATAAGCAATAATTGATTCCATTGCTTCAGACTCATCGGTTAAGAAGCGGTCAACCTCCTGCTTAGCTGAGTCAGTCTTCTTCGGCCTCTTGGCAAAGAAATTGCCTTTTTCTTCCACTGCTGGTTCTTACGAAATTTGACTAGAAGGAAAATCTCACAGTTTTTCGGCGTCTTCTAGTAAATAATTTCTTGCTAACTCTTGCTTTGCGATGTCTAAAAAGCCTACTTTGAACTCAGGGAGATATGCCGAAGCAATTAGCATCTCCCTACGTTCAAAGTAGTCTCGCAATCTTCGTTTGATCCCAAAAGAGAGTGCATCAATTAACACATTACACCTGGACGCAGCTTCCCTTTCCTTTGTTTGGAGGTCAGAACGATAATGGTCGAAATGGGTAACAAACAGAATAAATAAAGTTCTGTTTGTAACTAAATAATTAAATTTAGTGACCGACATCAAACCTTATAAAAATGTATAATACATAATAAAATCGAAGTTGGGTGATTTCCCTTTGAATATTATTTGAACAGAACGCAAAAAGACAAATTTTAGCGTTCCGTTCATCGTTCCGTTCAATTTCTTCCGTTCCGCGGAACACCGTTCAATTTTACGTTCCGTTCACAACCCTGTATATATATATATATATATATAATATATATATATATTTGTAAATATATATATATATATATATTTGTATATATATATATATATATATTTGTATATATATATAAAGTGATGACGTTTTTTTATAGAAAAGAACCTCCAAAAAAAGTGACGACATTTTTTTTAGAAAAGCATTTCCAAAAAAAGTGATGATGTTTTTTTTTAGAAAATAACCTTCAAAAAAAGTGACGACGTTTTTTTAGAAAAGAGTAATTCGATTTTTTTTTACAAAAGTCGTCTTTGAATTTATCGTTTATCGTTCCACATTTTTTGGGATTAACGATAAGTGAATGAGCGGTAATTTTATAAAACTTTGCGATAAACGATAACGATAAAAGGTTTGATCTCAGCAATAATTATCATTTATCGTTATCACTCATTTCATCGCACGCGGCAACCACTGTAAATCAGAAAAGTTTTAATTTTGTTTCATGATTTTAGTACATATTTAAAGTTTTGTTTCACATTGTTTTGAAAATTATATGAGATAGGTGACGTCCCCCATTGTCCATACTCTGTATATACCGAATTCGGGTGTTAGCCATTCTCACCAGCGTTTCAGCGGGTTTATGGGCAATTTATTCTCTGATGTTGGCCTCCAAGTCTGGTAGGCTTCTCGGGCGGTTGACATAAGCACGGGATTTCAAATATCCCCACAAATAAAAATCACAAGGGGACAAATCGGGGGAACGGGCTGGCCACTCCGAATCGCCCCTTATTGGAATGAGGCGCTCCGGAAAATGTTCCCTCAAAACAGCCATCGATGCACTTGAAGTGTGAGCCGTTGCTCCATCCTGCTGAAACCAAATATCCCCTTGGTCCAACTCGTTAATTCGTGGAAGGAAAAACTCCTCCAACATGTTGACATACCGATCTGAATTCACTGTCACTGTTACCTGATTACCGAAATCGGTATATACACTTTTTAATGACATTTTTTTTTCAAAAACACATTTTTCAATATTTAGTCCGAATTATCTGAGACATTTGATCAATAACTTTTAAAAACAAAAAATAAACTTGACTACAATTATATTTATAGATTTATCAATATTAAACATCATTATTGGCACATAATAATTGCATTTAAAAATATCGTCGATACTCTCAACCTATATGTGAAATTGTAAGCTAATTGGTAACCTTCATAAAATTTGGAAAAATAAAATTTCAGTTGACTGAAAAATCATTGTAAAATATATTTTTTTTAAAATAGAATAGTGTTTTACAAGATTTTTCTGTCGTGATAAGTACAAATTAAGTTGCTAAAGTCAATGTTAGAACTAAAAAGCTTCTTAAATTTAAATCAGTTTTTGCATATGTGAAAAAAAATACTTACATTGTTATTTATTTAGATATTTAACACTTATGGAATATTGTTCCTTTAAGTTTCGTAGATGACATGAGTCCAAGTTTTGTAAATAATAGTATGTTAAAATAATAATAATACTATAAAAATGTAAAATTGAAACAAGAAAGAAATATTAACTTCAAATTCATAGACAAATTAAGAATATTTAAAGATGAGGTTTGGTGATTAGATAATGTTCCGTTCTATTATGGAGTGTTGTATTTTTAAAATAAAAATAGAATATTTAATTAACTTTAGTTATATATATTATAATAAATAATATCATATAATGTATCATATTTGTTATATAAAACTCCTACAGTATTATTATTGTCTTAACATAGGATATCTTACAATGGAACACTGTGTTTGCTTTTTTCGTTCTACATATTTAACAAAATACATATTCATAAGAAAAAATATTTAATTATAATGTATCCATAAAATTGGATGTAAATTGAAATTAAAGTTTTAGCTGTTATTGTAGTTTTGGTGGATGTGGTGGTTGTCTAAGTAGTTATCTTTTTGCTTGTTATTATATTTAAATATATACGAAATTTTAATGCATTTATATAAAATCAGAGCAGTTGTAAATTGAATTTAAAGTTAAATGTCTATATAAAAAATATTGATGCTTATAAAAAAAACAAAATTGAAGGGCTTAAGAATATCATTCATTAACATTTATAAAAAAGGTGAATTCACAAAAATATTAAATTCGGTAGGTAAGGATAATATTTTGTTTGATCCTAGGTTCGATAGACTAATTTTAATGCTATAATGCGTATTTATATCCTGTCGGATGCAATTCTATCGAAGCAATTAGGCAAAAAAACAAAATATTTTGTACTTTATATCGTTAATGCATGGACCTTTTTATTGTCTCCTGTGTAGGGCCAAATGCTGAAATCGATCCTTTGGAGAAATGTTGTGTCGGTACCAATTTCTTTGGTTTGTCAGCCCTCTAATTTTCCATTAAATTTTGGAAAAGTATTAATTTAATACGTTCTAACTTCTAATATCATTATATGTATATATTATATTATAACTTGGCGATTATTCAATAGCAACAATAGGTTTATTATTTATAATATACAATTTGTAAACATTTTTTTAATCACAATATATACTTCTTCGTATACAATCCTTTGCCACTATCCATTATAGGTTTCTGTAAAAATAATTAATTTCGTTTCAACCGCTATAGGTTAATTTTAGGCATTGTCATTAAGCATCGACGATTTATTGTTGAAATAATAATTACTATTTTATACTTATTATGAATAAAAGTGAAAAAGTAAAATTTATCATTAGTTCATTGAAGATGTGGCTTTCCTCATATAAGGATTTTTCCTTTTCATAGCATTAAGAGATTTTGACAACATGACGTTATAAAAAACCAATTTGTCCCTTTTTTTAAGGACTGACCAAAAGGAATGGACTGCAGTCCTCGGTCCTAGATAAGGACCGACACATCGCTATTTGGGAGTCGTACCATTGATGTAAGATATGGATATTTTTTTCTATTAACTCGTTCACTGATTATGTCAATCTACCATAAGAGAAATGTACTTTCTATGGAAGCACATGTGATAAAATTGGAACGATACACAGAAGAAAAGAAAGAAGTATAGGTGTAATAATAATATAAACTAGAAGACTCAGAGAGTGCAAACCTCCGCCGATCCCCACCAAATGAATCACTTGGTCTTTTTGTCATTTCCAACCCTCTACGCACCACTAACTTGACTTGGAAATTAGCGGTTTAGAGAGTGTCCAGTAATTTCATCGCGAGTAAATTTGTCGTGGAGCTTTTTATAGCCGTTTTTGTCGCGGGGTAAATACATCGCTTGCTCTTTTATAGTCAGTCAATTTTGTAGTTCTTCTTTTTGTCACGGTAAATTTGTCGCCAAGCTTTTTTGTAGTGAAGTATTTTTGTCGTTCTTCTTTTTTTCGTAGGTAATTTTGTCGCCAAGCTTTTTTGTAGTGAAGCATTTTCCGCGCTGTTTATTTTTTACTTTGTGGACTATTCATGGGGACTCTGTCTGGGGTCCCATGGGTTTGAATCTACTGCTGAAATTTTTAGGGAGAAAAGACACGCGGCTTAAGGGTTGTGCACACCTTAGCCTCGACAAATAATACCTTACCTATTAATAATAATACCTTAAAATCATCGCGAGTAAATTTGTCGCAGAGCTTTTTATAGCCGTTTTTTTGTCGCGGGTAAATACATCGCTTGCTCTTTTATAGTCAGTCAATTTTGTAGTTCTTCTTTTTGTCGCAGGTAAATTTGTCGCCAAGCTTTTTTGTAGTGAAGTATTTTTGTCGTTCTTTTTTTTTCGTAGGTAACTTTGTCGCCAAGCTTTTTTGTAGTGAAGCATTTTCCGCGCTGTTTATTTTTTACTTTGTGGACCTATTCATGGGGACTCTGTTTGGGGTCCCATGGGGTTTGAATCTACTGCTGACATTTTTAGGGAGAAAAGACACGCGTCTTAAGGGTTGTGCACACCTTAGCCTCGGGTGTTCCGCCACGAGTTGAAATCTACGCAGGGTCAACGGTGGATTTCAACGTTATAGAACCCCCGGCTGAGACTGGCGTCCCCCCCCCCCCCCCCCCCCCGAGATTAGATTATACAAACTCTTGGGCTAAATGCATTTTCCTCCTTCAAAGGGCAGCCGTGTATTTCTACATAGTCTTCTCGGATGAGGCATGCATATCTTGCAAGATGTAGGTCTGAAAACCACTTAACCCGAGTTTGTTTTACATTTAAGAGGAGTCGGCGGTGGACTCCACCCCTTAGACCCTCAGATAAAGCAGAGGGTACACGCGAAATTAGTGTCTGAAAAACTCTTGAGTTGTTTTTTACGACCCAGAAGGGTCTGCAGTAGATTCCGAACCCATGGGGCACCCGACTAAGCCCGGCGCAATCCTTTAAATTAGGGTATATTTTTTTAGGCCGGGTGGTTTCCTCTTAAGAAGGGTCGGTGGTCGATTTCAAACCCATGGGACATCCGGTTAAAGTTGGCGCATTCCGTTAGATTAGGGTCTACGAAAGTCTTAGGCCGGGTGTTTTCCCCCTTAATAAGAGTCGGCGGTCGATTTCAATCCCATAGGACTCGCGGCGGAACACCCGAGGCTAAGGTGTGCACAACCCTTAAGCCGCGTGTCTTTTTCCCTAAAAATGTCAGCGGTAGATTCAAACCCCATGGGACCCCAGACAGAGTCCCCATGAATAGGTCCACAAAGTAAAAAATAAACAGCGCGGAAAATGCTTCACTACAAAAAAGCTTGGCGACAAAATTACCTACGAAAAAAAGAAGAACGACAAAAATACTTCACTACAAAAAAGCTTGGCGACAAATTTACCCGCGACAAAAAGAAGAACTACAAAATTGACTGACTATAAAAGAGCAAGCGATGTATTTACCCGCGACAAAAAAACGGCTATAAAAAGCTCCGTGACAAATTTACTCGCGATGAAATTACTGGACACTGTAGAAAGACTCACTTGTAGTCATCAACCTTGATGTATCTTGTGTGCCACCGACGAACCGGCCAACATGAAGGGTACCTACAAAGCTTCTCGATCCTGCTCTCAGAAGAAGCCCCCAACCAAATACATGTTTGGTACCATGCACATGTGTGCTTGGGTGTTTTGAAATCCAGACAGGTTCCTATATGCGGACGTGGTTTTTACACTGCTGGTTATACACAAGACAGACCATGAAGGCAAACCCTAGTGCCAAAGAGAAAAGGCTACATTGAGTGTCTCCTCAAATTTGAGACAGTGTTGTTGACAGCCCAGATTTTACTGAAGATTTTTGAACAGACCTGACCACTGTCAAAATACCTTCAAACCAGTGAGATGGACCTCCTGACTGCACATCGTCTGGTGATGGAACAGAGGATGCACTTAAGAAATGTGTGCAGGACTTCAGTGGTGTGAAGGAAGCTGCAAACCGGTCGTGGAATGGGCTAATGGTGAGCTGCTGGGCAAGGAAGAAATTGAGGTGGAGGTAGCTCTTCTTGAAAAAAGACAGAAGAAAAAGAAAATCATGCCTGTCAAGAGATGATCCCTTGAAAGCAGCTGAGAGGGACTTTGAGATGAATGTCCATAGTATGATAATGGACACCATCAACCAAAGCATTCATGAGCGATTAGCAGCTGGTAGAAAGCTTTGCTTTTATTTTGCCTGACTCGATCCTAAAGACTTCCCTGAAGTATAGGGACATCCGTCATCTACAATGCACCACCATCTTAGCAGCTATTTGATAACCAAGCCACTGCTTATGTATAAAAACCACAACTGGGAAGCAAGGAATACTAGAAATAACTGGAAAGGAAAGGGAAAATTGTAGCTTCCAAGTTAAGGCCATGATACGTTGATTAACATAGCAATAAATTAAAAGTTTTATATGTATTTTTTAGCTAAATGACTCATTTTCACTTCAGTAATTCATAATTCAACGATCAAACAAGTAGCTATTATATTTTTTTAAATGAATAACGAGTGTGATATATATTTTAATAATTTTATTTATCAACAATAGTTTCCACAATAGTAAATATAATATTATTAACAAACGATACATAATTTAACAGTTACAAACAAGTAATACAAGATTATATGTTTTCATTGTGAAATAGACTGTGATTAAGAAATGTTTCTTTTCAATAACGAGTGAACGATATAAATTTTTAAATTATTTATTTATAAATAATATTTTTTACAATAGTATATATAATATTTTTACAAAAGATACATAGTTTAAAAGTTACCAATAAGTGATTCAAGATTATATTTTTATTGTGAACTGGACTGTAATTTATATATTTTTCTTTGCAAATTTAAATTCGTATTTGTCGATCTTTTTTTCTTTGAAATCACACTGCTTCATTAAACTTCCCCTAGATTCTTTGCCATCACATTGAATAATATTTCAGCCACTTTTTTCATAAGAATTGACCAGTTGTGACCTTCATCACACTTGGCCGTAACTAAGGCTTCGATAGCCATCTCAGATGAATCTTTCATTTTATCAATGAATGTAGATATAAATTATGCTTGTGAATTTTGGGCATTAATAAGGCTGTTTTTTTCATCCTCACGGCTTGAACAATAATCAAAAAGCGAATAGGCATATAAACTTGTTAGAAAAAGAATATCAAAAGGAGTAGATAGTCCTCCTCGATTTATAATTTCCATGAATCGATTAACTGCTTTATTTTCGTCATCAGAATTTGCCTCAAATCTAATAGTTTTATATTATTATTGTTTGAAGTTAAAAGTTCCTTGCAATAGTTACATTGTACCTTTTGGACAGGGAAAAAGCAATTATATCCAGCAATGTAATATAAAGCATTGCTCTCTCCTTCAGTGGGGATCGTCTCCAAATCACAAGGACGCCAATCAGTAAGAATAATTCTGCTATTGTTATTGAATCATCGGTTAACATATTTTTAACTTCGGAAATGTTCATTTTAGAAAATTTAACAAGTGATAAAATCCTAATCTTCTTCTCAGCCTCAAGTATTTGCCTCACACTAACAAAATAATTCCGCGCACTAAGCTGTCTATACCAGCCAAATCTCTTCTCAAGTGGGTCAGATTGGAACATAGCAAGGAGGACATAGTAAAAATTCTCTGATACCAAAAGATATTCTGCCAAATCAGCCAAAGCTAATGTGGTGTGCCTTGTGGCTTGGAATTCCTGAGGCTGATTTTATCATGAAAGTAAGCACTGTTTTTGTGACTTCATTGTTTTTATGTCCTATAATTTGCCACCAATAAATTCCACCCTTTGGGCGGAGTAAATTTCGTCTATGATGAGTATAACAATTCTCTCTCTTTTTTTTCAAGTTTATAATTCTGGCTTTAAGATATCGAATTGTTGAATAAGGCAATCCAGTTTCGATTGTTACCGCACTGGATATAGATCTTAAATATCTAGGAGATGGAATTGTCAAAGGCTTGATGAAAGTAATTTCTTGTATAAAGCTGGACTAACATTTTCCCACATCAAAGCGATGGCAAGGAATCTAGGGGAGTATTTCCTGCCTTTAGGTTGCTTAAAGAGGAGTGACATATGTTCTATTATAAATGACAATTTTGTGTTTTAAAATGGCTGTAAGTCAGTATTGTGAAATAAATTTCTAGTTGAATACAAATATTTTCATAAATGTCCTTTTTGGGGATTGAACTCATGGATCTTAAATAAGCAGCGACGTTAATAGCTTCAGTATCAGAGAGGATTATTCCATCAACTTGAAGACAGTGATTTACTTTGCTGTTTTGAAGTAAAACCTGATAATGATAAATTTTGAACGATAAATCTTCCTGCACTTCAAGACTGGAAGTATTGAAGAATCCCTCTTCATCTGAATGTTCCATTTTGACAAGAGCAACCAAAGGACTTTTAATTAATAAAAATCCTGAAGGCAATGTCATGAGAGATAAATTTTCAGACAGTTATTGGCCAGAGAAAACAGCTTTTCATTGAACATAGCATTACTCGAAGCTTTTTGGCGATCATTTTGAGCCTGCATTCTTTTGCTAATTGTTGATAGTTGTGTAGTTCTTTGAGATGTCTTTGAGATGGAATTTGAGTGATAAGAAGGAAGATTGGGCCATTTTGATGGTAGAGCATCATCCTCTGTCATCTAAAAAAATAAAAAAAAATAAGCATTCTCAAATCATGTTTTTTAAACTCTCATTCAATTCATGATCAATTGAAGAATAAAAATTATAATGACACCATTAAGTTTATACGTAAATATAATACATGTGATGTTTAACCATACCTATTTGCGAGTGATTTGCCAGCATTGCATCTTTTATCGACAGATAAAGTGACAAATCAGATGGTACAGAATATTCACTGCACAATCTTGAATGCTAGTTAGTCGAATCTCTTGGTATGTCCTAATCCAATTATTAGCATTTCAGTATTTTTGGGGAAGCAATGAAAGGATACATATGGGTCCTTTGACATATTAATATATCTTGTTTACAACCAGGAGCAGAGCACTTTTCACCATTTTGAAACACAGAATATAAAGAACATAAAATAGCACAACACAACCACGTTTTTGAAATAAATATTACGACTGACAATGAGGCCTTTAGGTGTGCATAAAGGGCGTACCCGTTTATGACGTCATCCTTCCAGTTAGCTTCTAGTATTCATTGATCTCTACCTATGAGCTCCAAAATAACGACTTCTCATAGGCGCCTGTCTGTATATTTTAGGACAAAATATCAGAATATTGTTTCTCATAGCCTATGAGCTCCACCCCTTGGCTCCTCAATGACGTTTATGTCTGCATATTTACAAGAGATGCCAGAATAAATGTTCCATAGCCTATGAGCTCCAAAACAATGACTTCTCCATAGGCGCCTGTCTGTATATTTTAGGACAAAAAAAATATCAGGATAGCACACACTGGCTTTTTCTATTAGTATTAGTCGGTATTTTGTGTTTTCTAAACAAATATAGTTGTTGGAATGTATTTGGTCAATGTGACAGCTAGTTAAGTTTTAAGAAATGTAAGGGTTGTCTCAAAAAATCCTTATTACAAAACATTTTTTTTATTTTAGTTATTTTATACAAATTGATCGGATCGCTATTATATAGTGATTTTCTTACGATCAAAAGATATAAAGATCAGGACCTTTTGCGATCTGCGATCAGCGATCAAATATCGCTATAGCGCTATTGATCGCCGATCAGAAAAAACTCGATCAACAAGCCTGCTGATATCTTATCTCTATGTATCTTGGGGATGGTAATCCTAAATTCATGCCCGACATGACATAGAAGAGAAAAAAAATGCTATCGATAAGAAAAACAGTAGAGACATCTTTATGGAATCTCTTTGATCACACTGTGTACAAAATTAAGGTCTTGTTTGCCCTAGGCTGAAATTCTAATTTGAGTCCCTTTTTACGTAGATTTCAAAAAATGCCACTTGACTATAATCAATACGTCATATATTTTGGTATATGTCAATGCATTTCAGAACAGTTTTTATAATTTCGATATCTGGCATGAAAAGTAAAGAAAAGATCAATTTGTAGGACGAAGTATTGATCATATTAAGTAACTACTTTTAGGTAAATATTGAGGTTGCATTAAATATTATTGTGATTTGTTACGAAGAAAAAAACAGGGTTACCTTTTTAGTTACATAAAATTATTTACAAATGCAAAAATAATTTATTTTTAGAGAGTTACTGTGATTTGGAAAATTGCATTCCAATATTGTTATCAGATTATTTAAGGAACTTGCAAATAAAAAAGGCAAACCTGGTTTTTTTCCTTCGTAACGACGAATCACAATAATATTTAATGCAACCTCAATGAATCACCTAAAAGTAGTTACTTAATATATATATCAATACTTCGTCCTACTAAATTGATCTTTTCTTTACTTTCATGCCAGATATCGACATTATAAAAATTGTCTGAAATGCATTGACATATACCAAAAATATATTACATATTGATTATAGTCAATAGACTCGAAACAAAAATAAATCGCCGCTTAAATAGAACACTAAAAAATGATCAACTTTTGAAATATAAAGCCTATTTTTTCGAATAGTACGAAAGATATTGAAATTATAAAAAACTGATTTGAAATGCATTGACATACTAGAAAAATAAATACTACTGACATTTGTGGTTATTCTTACTTTGCGCGAAAATTAGAAATGATGAAAATCCTGATTTTCAAAAAAAAAGGCCATAAAGTCCAAACCTTTTTTGGACGATATTTGAGTGGCATTTTGGAATTACGTAAAAAATGGGACTCAAATTAGAAATTTCAGCCCAGGGGCAAAATCCTGTTAATAGTGTTATAGTATCAAATTAATCACAAACATCACACTTTTTCTATAATTAATAAGTGTTGGTGTTATTATTATTGGATTATATTAAACAACTAATTAATTATTACCACAATAAATAAGTAAAGAGACAGATATAATAAATATATTTGTTTTCATCGAAAGTGAAGGTAACTTAGAGTACGCCAGTAATACAAAAACGAATTGTCACTGATGTTCTCCTAGATCGTACTGTTATTAACCAATCAGATTGCTTGGATGCATAGAAGTGCTTTAAATACTCCACTAATGCAGAGAAAATGCCGCCATTATAGAGAAGAATGAATAAAAAGAAACACCTCACAAATTGAAATAATATTTTTAATGTGGGTTTATATTAGGCGAACCCATGATATATTATAGACATGTGGTCTAAGAGCATGCAAATTTTATTACCCATGTCTTAGAGCAGCTATATACTTCATATACCACCGTGGCATCTTAAATTAATAACGAAGCCTGGATCCGACAAGGAAGTTAAAAAATCTACTAAGCTTTTATCAAGATATTGAAAATTATGCAAACTTGAGAAAAAAATAATGAAGTCAACTAACGTTAAAGACGACTTAAAAACTACGAGAAAATTTCAAATCTCTACCGGTAGCTTCTTTTCATGTTTTAATGTAAGGACTGCGGAAAATGATAATTCGATCATCCACACTTTCACTGATTGCCCTATCGTATTTTCAGTCTGAATGTTAGTCCTATAAATAGCTCTGAATATGAAGCCAAGTTTTAACAGCTTATATCATATTTGGTATACCTCTTAAGGCTAAAGCAACATCTTTGAAGCCAAGGCTCTGAGTTTTGTACTTGACACTGCCATTTATACTCATTTTGAGACTCATTATTAGAAGAGTCCAACAGAAAGCAATTCAAGTTGTATTTTATATAATTATTAAAATTTGAAACAAAAATGAAATATTGATATTATCAACATTTTATTTTTGTTTAAAATCTTATATTTTACCAATTTCCACTTTTTCCATGGAAATACGTCCTAGAAACCAAAATGACCCAAGATAGAAACGGAAAATGAGACTCATTAAAAAAATGGCACAAATGTAAAGAAATAATTTTATTTTAACAATTAGAGATAATAATTTCCTATTTTGTTATTAGTCTGAGCAAATATTTATTTTGTTAGTAGTCTGAGCAAATATTTATTTTTGCCATTTTTACGTGCCTCGTCATTATTTTTCCTATCTTGAGTAATTTATCTAGGGCCCTTCTTCATTTACTCGGCCATTTCTTCTGAGGGGCCTTGTCTGAAAGGGTTAATTTTAAACAAAAAATGTTTAGTTATGATGTTATCACAACCCTTTCTGCAATTTTTTCTATTTACTATTGTACAAATTTTAAATAAAGGGCTTACTATAAAAAGACCAACAGCAACTATATTTGACTTTATAAAAAGTAATCAAGCTCTTTGACCAAAGGGATTATAATATTTAGTCAACTTATTAGAAAAAAAATATCAGAGCTGCGACAAACGAATGTAAATCGGTATTTAGAACTGGAAGCGTTGTACTGATGTGAAGAAGTTGAACTTTGCAAAATTAACAACTTCGGATCTGAAACATAGAGATATAAAGATATAGAGAGCTGATTCCCTTCAATAGCAAAGAAACATCGTTCAGCAGTAGTTTGTATCCAATATAAACAAAATACAGTCGGCCCTCGCCACTTCGCCCCTCGACATCTTGCAGTTCTTTTACTACGCGACGATGGCTTGGCTCCCGTTTTTTTCAGCAAAAACGTTCCATATCAACTCAATGGCAGAATTTTCACACAAAATATATCAACATCGCGACCCTCATATATGTATATCGCGGTGGTCGTGTAGTTAATTCGGGCCGTCACGACTTTGCGAGGGACGACTTTAATTTGTACTACGTCATTGTAAGCTGATCACAGAGATAGATTCTATCTCTATGATCAGTTTACGATGACGTAGTACAAATTACTTTGTTTATATAGGACACAAAAATGCAGATGAAGGGAATAAGTTCTCTATATCTTTGTATCTCTATGAGCTGAAATCGCATTTAAAATATGAACAACGTATAACAAAAGACAGTTAAGGAAAATTATTTGTTTACTATTGCCTTCCATTTCCTTCAAATCCGAGTGCATATATGATTTATATAAAAATAACATGCATTATATTTCAAATAATATCTTTAAAGGGAGCTCGATAGCCGTGCGTGTTAAGGCGTGTTCAACTCTCAATGTTGGGGGCGTAAGTTTGATCCCGAGAGGGGATGGTCATTTTGGTCTACCTCAGTGATAAGATCCTAGGTTCGATAGATTAATTTTAATGCTATAATGCTTATTTATATCCATCGGATGCAATTCTATCAAACCATATAGGCAAAAAAATAATAATATCTATATAATAAAGTAGAAGTGTCTGTCTGTTTGTCTTTCCGTTACAAGTAGGCGGCCACATGCTGGGCCAATTCAGCTCAAAATTGCATGCACGTCGCTTATCATCTGGGGAAGGACATGAGCTGCTTTGAAACCGCCTACAAACTCTTGAAATCGGCAAATTGCATGTGCCGACCTGGCCCGAGCAACGCCGGGCACATTGCTAGTCTTAATAAATTATAACAAGTTATGTACTTAATTGTCTTTTTTATAAAATTGTTCGATACTAAATACAAATGAAGAAGTCACAGAGCAGATACATAAATAAAGTTATCTTTCTTTCTTTTCTACCGCACCGATCGATATTCGGTATATATATAATAAAATCTACCGAATACCCAATCGGCGGAATAATTGGAGCAGCTTTCATTTTACGTTCAATGTTATTGATATTTACCAAAATAATAATTGAGAAACCATATCTTTAAATAAAATAAATGCTTTCATTATGTATAGAAAAAAAAATTATATCATTGATAATAAAAGCAGTATTCTCTTCAAGTTCAAATTTTACTGACCCATTCTTTAACGTTAGCTATATTGTTCACACTAGGAGTATCCTAGAGGGATGTATGGATTTACTAGCGTTGATATAAGTACTTATTTTCATTAATGTTATTAATTACACTATTGGTGGATAATCAGTAGTATTATTTAAGAGAATTCCATCATGAACTAGGAAGAAATAAGCAGGAAATTTAACATTATTTATAAAATCATACTGTCTCAAATATAAGAATTATTAAGTCAATGCGACGAAAAACAACCCATCCATCAATTTAAGTATTTATTTATAATTATCTCCGCCGAAGGAGGTATTGTTTTCACTGCCGTTGGTTTGTCAGCCGGATAACTCAAAAAGTACGGAACGGATTCGGATGAAACTTTGTGGAGTTGTTGGAAATGCCAAAAGAAATAAGTGATTAAATTTTGGCATCTCTGAGTGCAGAATTAAGATGCAAAATGAGCTAATACTAATAAATATTTCAAGTTAGCCTACTCTGCCAATAGATGTCGCTGTGCTGTGGAATTGGTGCCGGGAGCGTTTTCTCTCGGAATTTCCGTCGAGGGGAACCCTCCCCCGTCCCTCTACGCCGCCCCAGTCGTGAAAAATCCGCCTCGGAAGGCTCTAAGGACCCGTGACGGCGGAGGTTTGCACTCTCTGAGTGTATATTTATTTTTATATTTAAAAAATGACCTTTGTGTGGGTTAGTATACCAAATATAATATTCAGAAGAAATGTCCCAGAAAAACACAGTTAAGGAGAAAAGGCCCAAGATAAAAAGGGCAAATAACGAATCTTGAAAAAAAATGTCCAAAAATATGGGTAATCAAGTATTTGAGTGGAATACAACTAAATATTGGTTGAATACTATTTCTCACATCAATTTATAAATTAATTGCAAAAAACATTTTTAAATTATGGATAAATGTCATTATTTTATTTATCATTCTCGGGGCATTTCTTCCTAATATAATCAAATATACTGATGTAACTATTTTATCACGTAGTATTTTATATTTACTACATTATTTCATATCTTAGTACTTTTTAAATCTTTTTTCTTATTTAATTAAAAAATATATCAATAAATTTTTTATGATTAATAATATATCTAAATTATAAATAAATTTAAACAATTAAACTCTCTGCTCTGAGTATTTAATCGTCAGATATCGTTTCCGGAGCCACATTACCTAAGTAAATAGTCTTCTGAAGCAGTTACAAGAAGCCCAGGATCAACTAACAACCATTTTTTTACGTATTACTTTATATTTTACAACATTATTTTATATCTTAGTAGTTTTTAACACTTTTTTGTTATTTAATAAATAAAAATATTAATATAATTTTTAATGATTATAATAATCTAAATAAATGCATCATTTTAATAATTAAACTGTCTGCTCTGAGCATTTAATCGTCAGAGATCCTGTCTTGACCTTATTGCCTAAGTAAATAGTCTTTTGAAGCAGTGACAGAAGCCCAGGATCAACAATGAACCATTTAGATAATTAATATAATAATAATAATTTAGGAACACATGGTTCAACATTTATTCACGACATTTCTTAAAAATACAAATCCATGATGACTACGGCGAGATGAGTTGAGGTTGCTAACGATTAAAGGTAGGGGCGATCCATTTCTATATTAGGCCGCCTTGGCTTTAGCTGAAATAAAATAAAAAATAGGCATATTGTAAAGAAAATATACTATGCTAAGAAGGAAATAAACTTGGCGCATGCTTTGTAATAAATACTTTCATTAAATATTAAAGAGAGTGAATGCAAAAAAAAATCATTAAACGATAGCTTAGAGTTAAAAGTGTTAGTAGAAAAATTATAAGCTACTTTTATTTCTATTTTTAATGTAGTTATGGGATATACAATAACAGAACTAAATATTTATGTGGAAACAAAAATATTGAATAGAAATAAATTTGATCATAAGAAAAATAAATAAAAATGTTACTGAATATAAACGAATCTTTGGATAAAAACACTCCATTTCAAAGCAAATTATTGAAGGTCAGATTATTTAATTCTGACATTAATAGATATTTATTTCAATTTCGAAATCTATAATGATCTTTTCTTCATTATCAGATATAAAGGATGGTCAAGAAACTTTATCCTTATGATATCACTTTATATAAAAAGGGATATTTTTAATATATATTTTAGGAATATTCAGGCTTACAAATAAAAAAAAATACTGTAAAATATCCCAACAGTTTATTTCTTAAACGCGATATCAAAAGGAAAAAAGATTGGTGAGCCATCATTTACCAGTAATAAAAAAATAGTAATGAAGGAACGAAAAGACATCAATCAAGATGATGATGATGCCGTTTACCCCCATATAAAAAAGAGAACCGCTAATTCGGAGAAAAGGATCGTTTCCTTTCTCTAATCTAAACAAACAATATTATATATATATAAACAAACAAACGAAAAAAAACCTTGAGATTAATTGTTAGCAATAAAACCATCACACAAACAGTCTTAAATAACATAAATTGGCATTAAATATACATGGACATCAAATAAAGTGGCTAGACTATTTATAATTAACTTCTAATCCTTTGGTTTTAATCAAAGTCATTTGTAGATATTAACAGGGGTTGCTTATATTTGAGAAGACTTTACAAAAAGAACATTATCATCTATATGAGTGACATATTTAATGTGATAAGTTGATCTCGTATTTCTGTCCATGTATATTTATTTTAAAAATGATCAATACGCATTAAATATAATATTTATAATACAGAGAACGTCTTTTAATAATCAAAGGTTAGTCAACTAATTATTTCAAAATTAGAGATCAATAAGGGATTTTTATTAGTAGTAAAAAGGATATTGTGAAAAACCATTACTTCGACAAAGCTCTTTGGAGTATATATTACACTTACAAATACAAAAGTAAATCAACATATTTTCAAAAAAATATATTTCTGTTCGCACCATTTTACAAAAAAGAAATTTACAGAATGTACAGCATATTTATATACATTCGAACTCATTTTAATTCATGTAAGTATAGTATCTCAGACGCGTCTGCTAAAGCACTCTGATGGAATCCCTTATAGAGAAAAATACTTAGCATAATTTCAAATAGAATGGAAAAATATGATAGCTTTACGGACTTCAATACATTAATTGAGGCAAGGTTAAATCGTTCAGATATCGGAGTTACTCACTGACTGATCCTGATCTCATAAGTAGATGATTCTCGCTGATTTCAATTCATCAATCATGAAAAATTCAATCTCACACAAGTATTCACCTTAAATACATAATGGCCCACTAACAGACTCATTTATACTTTTTCTCCTGTAAGAAATAATAATATGTTCGTAATAACTTTAAAGAATTATTTTGTGAATTTCACAGACAATAATAGAATACAAGTGATAATGTCAAATGTGGAGATTTCAACTCTTACCCAATGGGCTTTCCCTTTTCCCACTTGGTGAACTTGATGTTGACAACTTCCCTCTTGCCAGCGTCAGTCTGAAACTCTGGCTTGAGTGCCTTCCGAACCACGCGGGCGGCGATGTTGGAGTACTGAATGTAGCTAAATCGGAGAAAAGTAATTAAATAAGAAGAGGTTAAATGAAGCTTCGTCTCCTCTATTTACTTTAATCCGGCGGCTCTCCAGAAAGTCAGGATGATGTTGCGTCGGAAAGATGGGAAGGATGGAATGAAAAAACGATCAGAAGAAGAAGCCTCAGCTGAGATATATTTGGGGATAGATGTCGGCAATGCAGAGGTAAAATGTACAAAATGTGTGACGTCATCGCATGTCCTGAGTCCGATTAGGGATGACTCCAAATATTTAACATTCTGAATTAAAAATATACATATTTAAAAGGGGTTACGGTTAAGATAAAGTAAATTATCTATATATATTAGCTTCTGGAAATGTACTGAATGATCTTCTATCAACACCGAGAAATTATGAAAAATAATGCATATTGTTACAATCAACCTATACAAAAATAATTTTCCAATAATAGCTAAGTAGTTTTTTTTTCGTTCAAAATTATAATTAATTACTTTTTACCAGAGCGGGATTCGGTAGAAAAATATACCGTCGGTTCGA
>CP045898.1:19906518-19930250 GCA_013387185.1 Caligus rogercresseyi
GGAGGCTAAGAATTCAACTTTTAAAAAGAGAATTCATGACAGGAGAAAATTCACGGCCCAGCTGCAAGTGGCCTCTAATTGCATTGCATTTTAAGTCTCCAGGATCTCCGTGAAATTATTGGCAGCTGCCGCCAGATATGGAGCTCTCACCCTCACAATCCCCTACATGACTGACAATTCGTGGACTCTCACTTCGAGCGAAATGAAGTATTTCCCAACGAAGTTTCTCAACCATTTAAAGATAATTAAGAGGTTATTAAAATTTATTAGCTTGATGAATTGTATGTCTGTTTTATTCTTTTAATTCAACGTTGTGTTTCAGTATTTTAATGATAATTTTAGTTTGTAATACTAAAGTATACTTAAGTCTTTTATACCATTGGATATTATTGTATTTGTTTATTCAAATATGTTTTGTTAGTTCTTTTGTCGTTGTATTAATTTAATATTAAAATGTCTTTATACAAAACTACTTCGACTTTTATATAAGAAATAATTACAGGAAAAAAGAACAAAAAACATACTTTACTGGAGCTGTTCATTACTATGTGCAATCAAAAATTATAGTTTAAAACCCCCCTCAAAGAATCTGGGATAAAAGAATAAATTGTATAAAATATTTCAAAATTAAGAGAAGGTGCAGAAAGTTAACGATATACAGAAATTAATAAAGTAAAAATTAAATACATCTTATAAAACGCATGTCAAATAATAACTAGTTAATAATGATTCATATCATCCCAAAATTACAAATGATGATATGAAATTGTTTTTTTGTTGTTGATATTTAGGTAAATATTATAGTCCGATTAAGCTTTTAAAAACTGAATATTCCACTGAGAACCCTTTCATTCAAGTTTTTCACATATAGCTCCGAAAAAAATTCATAAAAAGTTGTAAGTTCTAATCATGTTTTCTTCAAGTACTCCGGTATACATGTAATTAGGTAAGTTAAATACCATTTATTGCGTGCACTTTCAGTTAAAAATATTTTTAATAATATGTCCCTGTCACTCGATCAAAGTCGGGTAGCTTGGCTATCATAACTTTGAGTCCTTTAAATGTGCTACATATATGTTGTATTGACACGAGGTAGATCCCTCACTTGTAATCAAAGATATCCTGAAACTGAGCATACACATCAGAGCCTATTGCCAACAAATTTTCTTTTTTTCTTCTTATCTACTAATTTCTTTCAAGATATTAAATACAACGTAACCTAATAATGCGTGAAACTGGAGCGAAATATTATAACAACCATAAATACGGTTAAATGGAAGGGCTCCCAGGCAACATTTGACAAGGTATTCAGTTTTGACCATTATAGCTTCAAATACAACATTTATATAGATTTGCAATACATATACAGGGCGTGTACGTATAATCCGGACTAATTAAAACAAATTTTGAAATGCTGATAACTTATTTATTTATCCATATTTGTCAACAATTTTTTGTTAAATGAAAGGCACACATATATAGATATTTATTTTTCAATATAGCCCCCATCAGCGGCGACGACCATCTCGAGGTGGTGCCTGAAGCTGCCGCAGGCCTTGTCGACGACGTCCTTCTTCATATTGGCAAACTCCTCCACGATGGCGGCCCTGAGGGAGTAGAGAGTGCTGTGAGCGTGCTTGTTGGTCTTATTCTCGACCATGCCCCAGAAGAAATAGTCGAGGGGTTGCAGTCAGGGGAGCTGGGGGGCCACAAGTCCGGGCTCCAGTGGTAGGGAGGTTCTCCAACAGCCACACCTGGGTCTCCCTCGACTTGTGGGCGGGAGCCTCTTCTTGTACGAACTGTAGCCCAGGTCCTTGTTGATGGTGTTGGCGGCCAACTTGGCGTAGGACTTGTTGCCGTCCTCGTTGACCTTCCTCTTCACCTCGGCGACAAACTCGTCGGTCCTAGTGGCTCCCAGGGACCGAGAACGCTTTTTGCGATGAGCATCATTCTTTTTAAAAGAGTTCTAAGCCTTCCACTGTTCGTAGACGGTCGACTTGGAGTAGTTGAAGAACTCTATCACCTCCTTTGGACTCCTCCCGGCACGGAAGGAAGCGAACATCGCATGCCTTTTCTCCTCTTCCATGGCTAAATGTTGACTGATTTTCAATCTGTTTTTTTTTGGCAGATAGATAAGATGCAAGCGCAGTAACGTACATATGTGCGTTGCAATATCTCGAAAAACAAAGACGACATAACCGATCAAAGTTAGTACGGATTATACGTGTACTCCCTGTATTTGATAATAAGCAAATAGCCTTAACTCTAAAAAATCAATTGATTTGTGCATGTTATATTTTTCTGTTGCATTCGTAACAGTGAAGCTTGTTTTCAATGGTATTGTATAGCTAGGGAATATTCGTTACAGAATACCTCTCTTTGGATCTGTATGTAGTAAAAAAACTTTGTTTTAACCAAGAGAAGTCTAAGTGTGATGTATCAAAAGCCATGAATGGAATTGATTAATAAACATCCCAAAATTGATTGAATATTATCATTATAAACTTCAGATATCGCTTTTTAACATTTTTTTCAAGGAATTAGGCTAACAAATGGGCAATAGCGACGGAACGAAAATTGCTCAAACCCTTAACACATTATTTAAAAAATTAGTATGGCATGTGAAATATAAATGGTTCATTCTCAAAGTCTCGAACAACGGAGTTAATTCTTAACTTTACCAAATACTGGTGGATTGGAAGCTGAGCTTTTATCATCATCTAAGAGTTAGACCAAAATACTAATAAAAGATAAAGCTGTTCCATGGAATTGTAGTAACCCTCTAGATACGAATTAACTTGAAAGCATTAAAGTTAGTCCGTTAAGCCTAGGATATTCAAGACTTTTTTAAAGAACTTTACTTGCTTCGAGATCAAAGCACCTAAATGTAATGAGTGAAGCCAGAAGAAGCAAGTAATCGAAAAAATAATAATATTTGTTTACGCCATTATGAAATATTGGCATGTAGTATATTGGGTTTTAATATTCAACTAGAAACAAAGAATAATGAATAAGCTAATTAATTTGATTAGGGATTCACGTAGAGTCGAGATACAAAGCAGTGGTGGCTTTATTTATAGGATAACATACCTAGAAAAAAAAAAAAAAGAAATTAGTTATGTACATTTTGATAAGTTAATTATGATCTTACTTTCTGGTCGTATTAGTACTTGGATGCTCCTTAGTTGCAGCATCCCAGTTCCCACCCTTTGAATCGTTAAATGCTTTCCGATTATGTATGCTCCTAAATCTCCGCATTTGATCTCAACAACCCTTTCGGAAAACATGGGCGGCCCCTCATAATATCCGCAGAGTGGATTTCGGTAGATGTCCTTGGAATTTTTCACATCAGCCTTTCCTACGCGCACTTCGATTTCTTTAAATGCAGCAAACGGATTAGCCGTTTTTACGAAGAACAAACGAACTCCGTAAACTGCCAGATGACTTCCCGTGAATATGTGAATCCAAGGGTCTTTTTCGGATTGGGAGCTGAAGTATCCGGTAGTTAATGAATCTCCTAGGAGAAATTTCGTTCCAAAGCCAGGCTTCACTGAGCTGGATGTTATTTCAGGTTTAGCTGAAAGGAATATCGTATAGTTGCAGATTCATTTTTTTCTTGAGTTTGGACTTACGTATTCCGTCACAAGTGTAAACAAACTTTACATAGCTTATACTACCACAAGTAGATTTCTCGTTGTAAGCCTTGACGTAGCCTCGAAATGTTTTATCGACTGTGGGTAGGCAGCTTTCTTTGGCAATACAGCTATATCAATAAAATAATATTTATTTTTTGGTAATGTATGTGTTGTAAAAAATATAGCAAGATTTAATTATTTATCATTACTCCGGATAAACTTAATCATTAAATGGTTCTTTTTGCCTATTTGATAACATTGTCTACAATAATAAGGCGTAAAAGTATTTCAGCATATTTACTATATAGAATTAAACTGTCTCCACCCTTTTGTACCAAAGAAGATTCTGAAGTCGATTTTATGAGTATCTTTTTTTGCCTATATGGTTCGATAGAATTGCATCCAACAAGATATAACTAAGCATTATAGAATTAAAATTAGTCTATCGAACCTAGGATCTTATCAATGAAGTAGATCAAAAATGACCATCCCCTCTCGGGATTCGAACCTGCGCCCCCAACATTGAGAGTTGAACATGCCTTAACGCACTGAGCTCTCGCAAGCCACTTTAACTTGTTTTTTTATTGCTAATACAATCTAATTTTCATTATTTTAAAAGTTTAATAAAAGAGTATCAAGAAAAAGAGTTTTCAATCAATACGATCAAAATTAAGGGCATTTTTAAATAATTTACAATGAAACTTAATATGTACTGATAGCTATGAAAAAAGTATTATTTGTTAATTAATTGTGTTTGAACTATATACTTTTAGCAATATAAATAATGTAGCTTTGATAATTAAAAATGGTAATACATATCGCTGAAAGGCCAAGTAATTCCATAACAATGATCATTCTATATCATTTTTCCGAATAAAAAAATGCAAGTTTGTATTATACCCATTACAGTTCAGGTAGAAATGACTACGATTTACTGGGGATAAAAGGATCTTTGCTAAACTGCAAGGGGGCATAAATTTTGTGATTTTATCACAATATTCTTTGTATGGCCCTCCCATATTTTAAACCTAGTATATCTTGCTCACCTGGGAATAGACATCTCTTGTACCTCAGAGCATTCCACCCGGGGCATTTGAGAGTTACAATGGTTTTTGGTTCGTCCAACGGTGTAGTCTTTCAAAACAACATTACCTCCATAGTTTAAGCAGCTTAGAATTGGCATATTTGTAAGACAACATTGATCTGAAGAACATAATAATCGACATTAATTGAAGAATAACATGGCAAAATGGTTTTTTTAATATATATAATTGTCTTGCTTACTCGTTATGAGGTAGAAGATTTGTTTATCTTTTGGGTCGAGTACATCATCCTCCTTATTGTCATCCTCATCGCCGTCATCATTTTTGTCCTCGTCAATTCCTTCATCTATGTCATCAGTGGGAATTTCTTCATTTTCGTCACCGGTGTCTTCATCTATGTCATCAGTGGGAATTTCTTCATTTTCGTCTTCATCTATTTTGGACTGCTTATCAATAACCACCACAATTTCCTTAATACGCATCATCCCTGTGTCCGTGGAATAGACGATAATTCCATTGCGTTTAGCCATACTCTTGCACGTAAATGTTAGGTCCCAAGGCTCTTCTTTATGCAATTGTTTTCGTTCATCGTTACAGGCACGGTCGTAGAAGAGGTTGCGAGCTTCACCTCAATGCTTCCCGGGCTTACTGAGGCATGATCATCCTTGTTGGCATACACAATCACTTTTTTAACAACAAAAGGATGAGAAAACTCCAATAGAATCCATGGTGATTTTTGTGAGTTTGTGGATAGGGAGGTGCTGATGTCCTTGTCTACTACTGCAAGGAGGTCGGATGTGGGTCCGGCTACTCCAGAACTGATGACTTTTGGTTGTTCTAAAGGAATAAATGAGTGAGTTGGATCTTTATATATTATTTTTTAGTTAATAATCCACTTACTGAATCCGCTACATGTGTATTTAACTTCCATATATGGCTGTTTGTCTTCACAGTGTCCAAGAGGGAAATTTTGTGGGTATATCGTACACTTGTTCTTTCCATTGCAGCTAAAAGTGAGAGTAAGTTAGGACCAATGCGATACTTTTCCAAATTCATTTCCTGACAGATATTTTTTTTGCCTATATGGTTCGATAGAATTGCATCCAATAGGATATAAATAAGCATTGTAGCATTAAAATTAGTCTATCGAACCTAGGATCTTATCAATGAGGTAGACCAAAAATGACCATCCCCTCTCGGGAGTATTCGGACCTGGTCCCCCAACATTGAGAGTTGAACACGCCTTAACACGCACGGCTATCGAGCTCCCTTACAGATAAAATTCGATTTATTTTGAACAACCTTATAAGTCCCAGTTAAAAAACATTTACAAATATTTGAATCATTTGAAGGTTGTTTAAGGATTCTTACTTTAAAGTTTTTGGACAATATTGTTATTGCACCTATAACACCTGCTATAAGAAAGTCTTTGAGTAATTCATAATTATAAAATCTGAAAAAACTACTATAGTTGAAACATAATTATTTAAAACAAAAATATTATGAGCATGAAACTATTTTTATTCATTTCGAAGATTAAAACGTTTTGAGTAGAACAACTTCAATAGGCTACATTTTGCTTTTATCTTCCTTTTACGCATTTTTAACGAGTCTTCCGTGATCAGCAGTCACGGTGAATGTTTTTGGTGAAAAAGGTCGCCTAAAAGGACAACATACAAGGAAAAAAATCTTAGTATTTCATAGTTAGTGCATGGTGCAAAGTTATTTCATTCATATAATCAAAAACAATTAGTTTTAATCTGTTTTCCTTATTGGCGTTTAATCTTTTAAAATCTAATAATATAGAAAATCTTCAAACGCCTGATTTTTTAAACTATTCAAGTCCTTTCTTATGATTTTAAACATCTACAACCTGCGTTGACCATCATAAGCTGCTATTTGTATATAGGACATATTCGTTTTTTGTAAGGATATTTAATTATATATATTTACCTCGCAATAACTGACTGGAAGGCATCATTCACAGCACAGTTATAATACCATGGATTAAAAGGAAACTTAGCCGGACAGGAGCCGTCTTCCTGCCTTCCAAGGAACACATATATATATGGATATCCCCGTAGGCCCCACACGTTAAATCCGTTTCCTTCAGTGTGCAAATGATATCATGACAGGCAAAGTTGTGTAGGTAATCCGCGATGTGGATCTTGGCCGGCCAGGGATCACTATTAAGACTCACTGGAACCGTGACCTTGTTGTCTTCATTTTGAATGACTTGTTGATTGTCCTTGAGCTGAGCCATGCAGAACTGATAGTCTCGAGAGCAAATTTGAGTGTTCATGGGCCACTCTCCATAGGTTTGATCCTCAGAACACCCAAAGAAGCGATACAAGCAATCCTCTAATAATGAAATAATGGAACCATTTAGTAGGGAAAAAGCTACGTCAATTCCTTACTACATAACTCACCGAATAAAAGCGGAGGATCACGTGTTCGGACATGCTGAAATGATTTTTGCCTGAAAATAAAAGAATGCCGACTTAAGTTGGTATTTCAACACATAATGTATCTGCTCATGCCTCCAAAGACCGAAGAGGACGCTGCCCATTTCACGAGAATCAATAAATGAAGAACAATCATGAGGGAGGACTTCTTCATGTCTATGTAGGATACGTTCCTTAAACTGAATTAAACGACACTGATCCATGTTGCCATAGAAATCCTCAAATATATGATTTCCCCCAACTAAATTGTTTACTCAAGCAAGGTTTAATAACTCGCACGTATTCTTCTTTTTGTAAATCAGAACTTCTTCTTAAGGGAGGTTTTGAAGCTTCGCCGTTTTAAAAGGAATCGCGCGCTTTTTTAAAATATAATTGATGGTAAGGACAATTTTTCGGCTGCCTGATTAAATGCATGCAGCTATATTTCGAAGTACCATTTTTTATCAATTCAAATAGATATTGCTAAGAAAATGAATGTACTGTGCTCCATACAAAAATTCTTTACACTGACGCAGAAGTAATGAGATTGGATCCTAACCCACATACTTTATTATTTGAGCCTTAATTTTCTTTGATAGAAATACCAACCATCATTATAGTTAGAGATTATTGAGAAATTATTTTTGAAAGGATATTGCGTATTGTAAATCAATTGTATTTTTTAATACAAAAAAATTACGAAACTCGTTTTCCTAAGCACTTATCCTAAAGGAAGAAGATCAATGTTCATGGGTATAGACATCTCTTGTTCATTCATAAGTTCACATTGGCAAAGGATTCAAGCAAGGCGACTCATGCGTTACAAAAACTGATTAACTTTATAATCCTAAGAATCCTTGAGTTATTGCTAATGAAGTTATACTTGAAAATGACATTTTGCCACTGGCCTTGAGAAGTTATAAAGTCGAATATTACATATAAATTTTGTTAAGGGGATAACCAGCTGTTGTTTAAAAAATATTTCAGGCAGATAGTACGACATGTCAGAGTTTACTATGGCGAGGTTACGAAACAACATTATCATCCTCATAAATAAGCAATTTAGTAGATGCCATATATTCTGTACACTTAACTATTGTAGCAAACCCAAAAAATGGTGACGTATTTTTTAGTACCTCATATTTTTTTGGTGTTTTTGAGCATTTATATCCAATCCTTTAAAAAAAATTATATTTGAAATTAGGGGCACTTCTTTCGTGAGATTTGTCATAGGAATTGCAGTTTGGTGACGATTAAATTTCTTAATTTATTATTTGAGGCAATATAAATATAGATAACTTAGACCTTAAACTCAAGTTGAAAAAAATTATAATTTACTGAAATTTTTACATTTTAAGACACTCAAAAAATGTTGACATGTTTTTCAAGATATTCCACAAAAGCTAAACAATATTTTTATGCGATATCCTTTCGTAATCACATGATGTATTGTTTATGAAATGAAATATATGAATGTCAAGTTTGAAGGAAGATTTTTTAATAGCTATTGTATTGTAGAAAAATAAACATACTGAAATATAAAATATATTTTATCGATATGCTTATAAAAAAGTATTATGTTAATAAATGTGATCATTTTTATTTAATATACTTATTTCTAGATTTACTTCGATTTGAATTAAAATAAATTTTCAGGCATATCAATCTTCTTAATAGTATTTTAAGTCTTTCAAAATACCACTTATATCCAGGTTAGGATCAAATTATGGAAGCAAGGTAAGTTTTGATTCTTGGCAAATGGTTATGAAACGTGCTTTTAGTAATTTGAGATCAAGCATTTTCTCTTATGGCTTGAATATCATCTAAGATAATAGACATGTCGAAGAATAAGCCAAAATAAATAATTTTTAGGCTTGTATATGGTTTAATGAATTTAATCAAGTATATAGGTACGTGAATATGCAGATATAATAATCCGTGAAATGCACTCCCTTGCACATTGTATATATACACAATAATTTTGTTTCTATTTTTTTATGGAGTTTATAGAAATGGGATGTATTATAATAATTATTTGCAATCAACGATTACAAAAATTCAAAGCTCTAATTCCAATAAAAAAATGAAAAAATACTAAATTGACCACTTTTTAAATGACTGCATATATCTTGGTCCTTTATATAAATATGTTTCCGATCTTTTAATTGATAATTTAAGTTTTTATCAACCTAAGAGAAGCGATTTTATAGCCCTTTATATTGTACTCGATGCACGTTTTATATGCGTTTATGTATTATATACAAGGAGAAGTGCACCATGCAACAATATTTCGGGGATTTTATCAATGGTCAAACTCCACATTAAAGTTTCAAAGGATACATGTTGTAAGAAATGATGTTCTTACTCAAATATTCTTTCAAGTTTTGTTTTATTATGTCTATATATAAAATGATGCCTGTTGGCCAAGAAAAAAATAATAATATTAATTGACTAGCAATACCATAAATTATAAAAATGATTTTCAAAACCCCAACTTTTAACATTGCTTTTCCGGGAGGGGGGATCGAGGGTAATACTTTTTTGATTAACCGTATATCCTTCCCCATTTTGGGGACTAGCCATAAGCAATTAAAAAAATTAGCTATGAAAAAGACAATAATAAGTTGAATTCATCGTTAAATGGTTATGAATTAAGTTTTTGTGGATTAATTTTAAAACTAAAATGTTTATTTATCGGTTTTATTGTATTATATCAATAGAGGGTTCATGAAAAAGTTTGTACAAAATATTATTATATTTTATATTTCTAAACCAATTGGGGTTATATCATGCATACTTGCCCCGTTATTGAAATAAAATAAGGATATATGCATCATTCATATATATTGTGAGATCAAATTCCATATTGGTGTTGAGTCGGAAGTCCTCCTAAGTGCACCATTGAACTCTAGGTATTTGGATGGAATTTCATCCTTATTTTAATATAAGGAATCATCCAAAACATTTAACCCTTTTTCATTTATTTTTGAAAAAAGTTATTGACTAATGTTTTCTACAAAGATCGTTACTTAGTAAACTATAAAATAACTTCAGATGTAGTTCTGATATACAAAATAATACCCAAGTTGTTGTCTCAAGCTTTCCTTGTGTAATGTCTTATGGCGTGAACTGCCATTTATGCAAAAGTATACATTTTTTTTTCTAAATCATGAAAATCATAATATAACATTTTTTAATGAAAAATATGTAAAATGAAATTGAATTCGTTTATAAACAATGGTCACCACCGAATAATGGGCTTTGACATTTCGATTGATTTGTTTTTCTTTGTTCTTTATTTGGCAATTATATAATTATTATTATATTGGATTTTTATATTTTTTATCTCTAAAAAACCATCTTGAGTTCATGTTTCTCCACATAGACGAAAAATCGAAAACACCAAGACCACCATATCTGTGAGGGTTATGTAGTCTTTTGAATGAGTAAATATAAAATCATAGAATTATAAAATATACAGCCGTTTGCTCTGAAATAAAGTTATGTGTGGTATTACTGTAGTTTCAAAAAAAATATAAAGAAACTTTTAGCATCATTAAAAAGTATATTTTTTGGTTTCTTTTTTGTCAAACTAAAAGTGTAGTTCTAAACCTTAAATTTCAATCCAAGCAAAAAGATAAATTTGTGGTTTTAGGAAGCTGCGTCTGAAAAAACCCTTTATTATTTTAACATAGATGCGGGTAATACGTATTTATGCAAATTGGTTAATTTGTTTTACTACTTTTGGGAATAAACATAATGTTAACATAAATGACAGACATATGTATACTGGTAATTATGTTAGTGTTACCTGGATAGAAAGAGAAAGAGAAGGGAGGGAGTATTTTGCCTCACTTCTCTCCCTTCTTTTTTCTTCCTATCCAGGTTACACTAACTGCCGTTACCAAATGGTAATCGTATATTCTTATATTAAAAGATCAATTTTTGGGGGAGAGTACGTATTTGCTTATATCTCTTAAAGTATAGCGATTTTTAGAACACAAAATATATCAAATGAAAGCTTGGTTAACCAGCTTTAATATTTTGGTATACTAAATCATATCAATTTAATACGTAGAGAGTTATATGTACATAAAAAAAGCCTATCTCGCGTACAAAATGACGCATATAATGGATTATAAATGCGTCAGAGACAAAGTAAAATTTTGAGAGGATACCTTGACGCACATCTAAGAAACACATTATGATTATTTTTTTCATAATCGATTTCTTATAGGTCAATACAGGCTCTGAATCATATGATGTAAACTCAGATTGTACTGAATTCTGAATTGATAGAATGCAACCAAGGTCATTTTTGGATTTATCATCTAAAGTTTTACTAAACTTAAAAGTACTATTTTACTCTGAAGCGAACAAGTCATCTTCTACAGGCGAGTGAAGTTAATTGATACAAAAAAGCTATGAAATAAGCTAACAATACACACTCCCTTTCTTGCTTTGTTTTTACTGAAAACTTTGTTTTATTAAAAAACATCAAACATACGTCTGGTAGTAAATTAGATTTCCTTTAAATTAATAATTATTATTGAAGTCTGTAACGTCCACCATTTTGAAGAAATTTGCGGAAAACTATATTTTTACTAAATTTTTAAAACTTTGACCTCGTTGCGCGACCTCGTAATGTTGACCGATTTTGTTCAAACTTTGTATGTCGTCTTCTTTTATCACCAAGAAACAGAAAATCCACAAAGTCGCTAACATTTCAAACATTTGAAAAATAAGAACAACCCTAATATGTATTGGTTCACAAATATTATATGTATTATTATTGTCCTTGGAATAGCATCACATGCAGGGATGTGTAATATGTATTAAATAAAAATATCTCTTTTATTTATACACAAAAATAGTAATGTAATTATTAAGTTATATATATATTATAGTTATATATGTATATATATATATATATATATATATATATATATATATATATATATATATATATATATTAAGTTATATATAATATGTTTACCTTGTTTTTTGTTCTTAAAACTATATAAATTTAGTCAGTTGTTAAGTAAGCAAAACAATATTTTTGTCAATTATGATTATAACAGGACTAGATCAGGTCAAATACAATCAACGATTTAGTCAAAGATTTCACTATAATGAATTAACATATTTTGTAATAAAATGATATCAAAAATGTAAACCGAAACAGTGGCAGAATTTGACTTCTCTTTTGGTTGATTGGCATCATCCTATCTTGGCTACCCCGTACAATTAAATTATCTTCAATAGTGAGCAATTATTGTGTTTTTTATTATTCAATAGCATGTTCGCAACTTCAACTTTTTAATGCTCATCCATATGAGCAAGGTTGTATTTTTTGTACCGAATAAAGTTTTAAGAATATAAACATACAATAATGATTCATACCGGAAGCACTGGAAACGATTTGATATTTAAATGATTAAAGATCAATATTTTGCAGCTATATGAGTAAAATAAATATTTATGTCTTTAGGCACCGAAGTGAAAGTAATTTTAATGTGACGTGTAACAATAAAAAAAACTAAAAAATATTATCGAGTAAAAAAGTATAAATTTCTTCGATGAGGGCTTCAAAAAAATAATGTCATGCGTAAATATTTCTTAATTTGCTAATTAATATAATAGTTGAGATAGGAGATCTTTAAAAGACCAGAAATACCATCAAATTTGAGAGTTTTTATCATTGTTTATTTCATAATAACTATATATATTTTACATGACAAAATTGGTGCCATTGTTGTTTCTAGCCTGAAGTATCTTCATAGTTGACGGAACGCCTAAAGATTATTTAAAGCGATTGTATATAACGAACAACGGTATATATATGCTTCATTTTAAAATAAAACATAGCAGAGCAATAATGACTTTTCATATATTAAGTTAACTAAATTCTTAATGACCTACTCGCCTCATTAAAAAACATATTGTTCAGTGTTTTAGGGTTTTTCAAGAGGTATTATTCTATACAACCTCCACAAATATATGTCATTTAATCAAAAAATCAGTTTTATATTACAAATTAGCCTCAACTTCGAATAGCGACATATGGGACTTACTATACAAATTTACGATGACAAGGAATATTGATTATTGACTTATCATATTGTAATGTTCTCGATGAGTGATATTACTTTGATAAGTCGCAAGTATAATATATCTTTTTAAATATCAGTATCTAATATGCCTTCAAATCATAATGTTTACTCAAGCTAGAAGTATTTGAACTTTCATATTGATCAAATCAAAAATAACAAAAAAAAGTACCTGGAATTGAATATCAATAATAACAATTGTTGTGTCATTCTTTTAATGTAAGAGGTTTGACATATTCTAAATGACATAAGGGTTCAAACTATTCATAAAGAAATGAAAAGTTGTTTTCCCCTTATTTCAGACAAGCAAGTGCATCCGAATATACATAAATAAACATTAAAGCTTAAAATATTGCAGGTTGAAAGTCAACAATTAACAATTATGACATGAAAATATGTTGAATGGGGTTGGATGAAATATGACATTTTATGGAGTATTTTATTATCTAAGTAAATATTTTTGGTACTTCCATGGAACGAAGAAGCTTATCCAGAGTATGTTGATTGATTTCTTGTTAGGTGTCCTTGATATAATGATTTTGGTAATTTTTTTCCTGTGCCAACGTCAAAAATCGAAAAAAACCCTTTTTAGCACGTGCGTCCCAACAAAATCAAACCTTGTTCATGATTGAGTAATCAATTTTATTGAGTTTTTAATGTTAAGAGGATGATTCATCTATTTTATTTCAACTGTATTTATGTTGAACAATATTTATCCAATTATTCGTGTTCTTTTATGGTTTTTATTATCTGTAATAAAAAACACTTAATCGTTGATAATATTATGTATATTTCCATCATGTTTTCATTCGATTTTTTTAGCAATGAGACGAAAAAAAAAAATATTTTATCCAAAAATACATTGATTTGATTCCCTATACATAATATTTAAATCAATAAATTTCGTCGATAGTAGGACAGCTGTGTTTAAAAAGTATATGTTGCTCTTCCTTGATAATATTATTATTATACTCGTAAACAAACTTACATAACTTCATACAAGATTCAATCATTTAATTGGAATAATAAAAGTACATAAAATTATCATATTATGATATATTATGTAGCCCAATAATATAAATAAATGTGTAGGTAGTTGAGTTAATATTCAATACTGTTCGTTGGTAGTTTATATAATGGTAGTCTTTTGTTTCTTATTATTATTTTATACAATTGTTTGTACATATGATTAACGTCATTATGGTTCGAGCCTAACATTCCAATAAATGACAATATATATATTATACAGCATAAAGAAGATCTCTGACGAACTTTCACATGCGAGAGATTTGTTTGTTATAAACGTCAAAATTATTTTTTTGATTTTATGTTCCGAAAGGTTGACGTGAATCTCTGGCCGTTTTTGGAAATTATTCCCTTCATTCTCTACAAATTATATTCCATTTAAGAATAAACTTTATTTGTGTGAAATTATAAAAAACGTTCATTACCCCGAAATGTTTTAATTTTTTTTAAATTTATTCAAAAGATATAAATATACTCTTGATCCGATTATGTCCTTTCAATCATGCGATGGATATAATCGACCTTGCGAATAATAACTTTCATCCTTTAAACTCAATGCATACAATGAGTTTCTACAATATTTTATTATTTCACATAATTTAATTGAACACTCAAATCACTCAACGATATAGCATGAAAAATCAAGAAAAAAAAGTCTTGGATTGGAATGTCTGGCGCTAATGTGACAAAATGTGTTTTATCTTTTCAGGATGCATTTTTCGCTTATATGATTTCCAAAAAAGGAGTAAAAAGCGTCAATCCTTATATCAATACTAATTTAGGAAACTTCTTCGAAATATATCCTTCCAATAACACATGAGTTGTTATATTTCAATTAATAATAATATGTCTTATATGCTAAATATAAAACCAATTATCAGTTATATCGGCTCATCACTCGATTTTTATATTTACATGTTCATGAATAATGTTTATATCTTGAATTGAAATGTTTACGTTAAATATAATTTTGCTTGAAAAAGTCACCAACTCTAAAATAAGATCCCCTTAAATGCCATTACGAAACCCTTTGGACCATCTGAGCCCATCAGCCACAATAATGGGATATTGTGATTACAAATTCACCCCCAGCAGTTAAGATACGCACAAATAACCCCTCAAATACCTTTGTAGTCTCATCGTATTATTGGATCTCATGAGCCAAACGCTGGAATCTTTGTGACTTCAAACCCACTACCAACAGTTAATATACGAATAGGAAACCTCTCAAATGATATTTGGACCCCCAATGTTGTACTGGCTACAATAATTACGTGTTGGGATTTCAAACCCAGTGTCGAAGGTTGCAGTAAGCATAAAGAACATATCAAATATTTTTTTGTGGTAAAATACTGAGTTGAGTCCCATTTTTGTCACTGGAGAGTCTCGAAGTTCTGAAGGAAGAAAATGAAATCTAAGGTATTCGCTATGTATATCCTATCTGTTGGTGGTAAGTCTTTGTATTGACATTAAAATACAGATAACGCTTTGTTTTTACCCTTCAAGAAAATAAAGTGACTTTGCTTTTGTTGATTTTTTCTTGCATTAACGAATAAAGAACAATTCTAACAATTATGTTTTATTCTGGTATATGTATATATATGTTGTGAAATATTTTGAGTGCACATGATTTTAATATGTAGGCCCTTTAAAACAGGCTGATAATGAAATACACTTGAATGTCACTTTTTTTTCTTTGCAGAAAAAGGAGTAGAAATACTAACAAGAACCAACAAAAAACGTCATTTTTAGTGAAGCCCTTTATGTTTTGAACATGCCTTCTACAAATATAAGTTTTTTAATACATAATAATTAAAGTTCTTTTCATAAATGCGCATCTCGCACTCTAAATCTAATTGCAACAAAGGATACCAACACAGCTCTTCGGCCAAGGAGAGGGACTTATGCTCGGATGAATTTAAAAGCTTTTGGAATCTTGAGTAAATTATGGAAGTAATACAATCAATCAGTGTTGTTCGCCGAAATTGTAAAAGAAAAGTGTGGCAAATGTGAGACACGAAACTCCACTTACAATGCCGTCAAAAGGATTACAGACCTAAGAAATATTTACAGAATCGCTTTTGCTGCTGTGCTCACGGCTGCCAATGTGCTCGGCCTTTCGGACTCTCAAAAGGTATTCTTGAGTGAATGGGAGTAGGTCATGAAGCATATTGCCGGAGCATTGGATTTTTTTTAGGATGAAAAACCTTGACCATCTCCTACAATTGCCTTCCTAAAAATATATTTATCGGAGGAAAGTGAGAAGTCAACACTGTGTCAACCTCTTATAAGTGCTCTTTTAAGAGGGATTGATAGAAGATTTCAGGGTTGTTTTTTTAATGCAGAGAGATGCTTGTTGCTTCTGTTTGTCTCCCTGAGTTCAAAATAATTTTTCTCGACAAGATGATGCAAGAAATGGCTAGAAATTTTTGACTGGAAGAAGTTAAAGTCGTAAATGAAGCACGTTTTAGTCAACTCTCCCAAGAGGCTGTTGACCAAGAAAGAAGTTTTTTCACTAAGCGACGGAAGTTGACAGATACGGCAAGATAAGAAGTGGATAGGTTTCTTTCTGATCAATCAGAGTGGATAGAATCTATTTTAGCTTATAAAATAGAAAAAAGTATTCGTAAATTCAATGTTGTTTTATCCAGCAGCGCAAGTTCCGAACGGCAATTTTCAAAAGCCAAGTAATTTTTTTGGAGTTTTCAAGAATAAGAATATAGTTATATGTAAAGTTATATGTACATTGTTGAATTCTATTTAACTTTTTTATCTTTCAGTTTTAATTTGACCTGCTATATGGAAACAAGAAAAGGACAAATATGATGAGTGTTTCCATAAAAATGAAAATATGATAAGTTACACTCGAATTTTTTTGCTAAAAGGGCAGACAAACAACGAATAGGATCGTATATGAATTTTGAAATGATTTTATTACGCGATTTCCTATTAGTTATCAAAATGACAGTTTTATTCAAATTATCGATCTTTTAGTTGATTTTGTTATATATCAACGGTTCAAAGTGTTGTATATTGGCCTAGAAATGGAATGTCTGGTAAAGGGTGTTTACTTATGAGAAAAAAAGTAGTCAAAACGTAAGTGAGTTCGTTTTTAAACAATGGGGTCACCTTTTTGTTAAATAGAAATATAACAATCGAATCATAACTAACTCTTTTTTAGGAAGTCGTTTTTTATTGATATGATGACTCAATAAACTGGTCTGAGGCTATTTTGGGTCGATCATTTTTACAATTTTACATTCTTTAATTTTGAAGGGTTCCTTATGCATGTCCTCGCTGTAGACGGAAGATATTAAACCTCAATACTTCATTAGTATGGTTGGCGGGACTCAAGGGCCAAAGTGCATCATATTGCACTTGAAGGGTTGCTATTCGAAAAAGAACCCTTCAAATGATCAATAACTAATTTTTCAATGGGGTTCTAAAACACCCCAGGAAGGGTTTATAAATTGAACGCTGAATGGAACGCCAAAAAAACGATTGCAAGCCTGTATATATATATATATCTTTCTGTTCATCGTTCCGTTCAATTCTTTCCGTTCCACGGAACGCCGTTTAATTTTGCGTTCCGTTCAAAAATTGGATTTCAAAAAAATTATCATAACAGGCTCTTTACTTTTCACTGCATCCTCGTATATATCGGGTATAAATTTTAAACCAGGCTTTAATAGTTTGGGCTTGAAGTTAGTTATGGTTCTAGGAAGATTCGCCCCTGGTGAATTCGCCCCCGGGTAGTTCGCCCCCGGTTTGTTCGCCCCTGGAGTCTTTGCCGCCTAGGTGTGTACGCCGCCTGGAAGCTTTGCCCCCACAAGTCCGGGATTACAATCAAATCATATATGTCTACATAAGTAGGTGTGTTTGGTGAATGATGAGTGAGGAGAGAGCCATCCTAAAAAAACATCCAGTGACGTCATACTTGTTATTCGTCAATTTAGAATCACGTCACTGAATGTTTAAACTCCTTTCTTTTCTCCATCATGCTCTTAATATTAGTGTTTTATTTTAATGTTAACATTAAGAGGAAGACGGGAAAAGAAAAAAAATTGAACACCCAGTGACGTAATCCTGAGCTGATAAATGAACAATATTACGTCAATGGATATTTTCTTACGTTTGTTCTTTCCTACTCCCTGAATAGAGACCAAATTTCATTATTATTATTGCTTTGTAGATGTAAAGAGATTTCGCCCCCGCATTAAAAAAATAATGTTAACATTAAGAGGAAGACGGGAAAAGAAAAAAATTGAACACCCAGTGACGTAATCTTGAGCTGATAAATAAACAATATTACGTCAATGGATATTTTCTTACGTTTGTTCCTTCCTACTCCCTGAATAGAGACCAAATTTCATTATTATTATTGCTTTGTAGATGTAGAGAGATTTCGCCCCCACATTAAAAAGAAGTAGGTCTGCACGATAATACAATCGTTTTCATTGAGGTCTAAATAAAAACTGTAATTCCGAGCAAAATAATAAACAATCAACCAATCTTATCAGTGACTCTTAATGGAGCTGCAAGTGGGTTGGAAGATCCTCAACAAATTGATTCCAGTGGAGGAAGAATATGTAATGGATCCATAGGAAGAAGTCAACTCATCCCACCTATGTATTGTACAGAAATGTGAAGGTGGACCAAAAACTTGTTTGTAAGACGATTCCTGTGTTTGGGATGGAATCTGTTCTCTGAGACTCTCTATCCCTGGAAAGTTCTTGAAGAATGTAGTTTATTTACATCTTTAACATCTTCTTTCGTCTTGGAATACCTACCAATTCTTCCCAAAGATATCTGGAAATGGATCGAATGAATAGAAAAGAAATGCCGAGGGAAAATAATTTATTGGACTCAACTACCTTCAGGGATTGAAAATGCCTCCGGATATGGATACTGTTTGGATTATGAACCTATCCAGGACACATAAAAATTGTATGTGACGTAGATTTTACCCCAACACACTTCATAAAATGAAGATTTTCATTGAGGTAAACATTTCTATTTGTTAGTATTTGTTACAAAAAACGTTTAAGATTTTCCTCCTTTTTTATAGGAATAGTGACAGCCAGCCTGTCCTGAACGAAGAATGTTAGTCCTCTCTCTTACAACATGCAACCATGAATTATTTTGATCGATGAAATCCCTCTTCGAGAAAACATAGAAGACAGAGGAACCTGTAACTTCGTTTTTCAATAACAACAAAAATCCTGTAGGAACTATCAACATGCTCATTGATATGTAATCTCTATGGTATGGATCTCTAGGGCATCCGATAACAACTGAACGAATTCATATATATTCATTAAATTTATCAATGTAACCATTGTATTAGCAGCTATATTAAAATATACTGTATCAAAACGTATATTGACATCTTTCATTTCTCAGTGTAGGGATAATAGGAGTGGCATTAATAACATTTTTCTTTTGGTAACTTTGCGTACACTTCTCTAGAGGACACAATTTTCGAAGAATTCTTCATATTAGCCATATTATTTTTTACCCATTATGTATTTAAATTACAATTACATTTGGTTCGATGGCTAAATATTATATATACTAAAATAAGCTATGAATGTAATATGCAATAAAAAATTATTATTTTAAAATAAGAAACTTGATTGATTTAGAGAAATTACATATATAAATAAACATTCTAGTTTAAAATTAGATCTCTAAACAAAAGTCGAAAGGCAAAAAAACAAACAATACTGAATAATATAAAACATAACTTAAAACAAAAAGCATATATTCTTGACATATACAACAAACACATCAAATTAAAATACATTAAACACAAAAATTTGTCCAAACACTATAAATCGACAATATAACATGATAAATATAAAAGGAATTTTCGGTGGAGTGTTCCTTCACTTGTGTTTTCTTCTCGAGGAGTGAGGGATTCCCAAACCATCAAGGATTCAGACGAAGACTCCAGCCAATTTCCGGGGGTCGGGATCCTTGGTCCGATCTTGAGGCCCTCAGAAGGCCTTCCGTCCTTGCTTAACAGGGCATGTGCGTGCGTCTTTTCGTCTCCTGAGAAGAGTTCGTCTATATCGACGACTCCAGCGTATGTCCAGGGGTAAAAGTAATTCAGGTCCTTAGTAGTTGTGGGGTACAACTCCTCGCGTCTTTTCGTCTCCTGAGAAGAGTTCGTCCATATCGAAGACTCCAGTGCATGTCCAAGGGCGGAGACCTTAATCTTTAAGGTCATTAGAAGGTGTGATGTACAACTCTCCTAACATTGCCCTTCTCGAAGTGATCCAGAGAGTCGTAGTCGTATGAAATGCAATGTAAAAAAAGGGTTTAGTTATTAGCCATTTTTCTCTGTTGCAGAGGGTCTTTCATTAATACTAACTTTTTTTCGTCTCCTGAGAAGACTTCGTCCATATCGAAGACTCCAGTGCATGTCCAAGGGCGGAGTCCTTAATCTTAAGGTCATTAGAAGGTGTGATGTACAACTCTCCTAACATTGCCCTTCTCGAAGTGATCCAGAGAGTCGTAGTCGTATGAAATGCAATGTAAAAAAAGGGTTTAGTTATTAGCCATTTTTCTCTGTTGCAGAGGGTCTTTCATTAATACTAACTTTTTTTCGTCTCCTGAGAAGAGTTCGTCCATATCGAAGACTCCAGTGCATGTCCAGGGGTCGGAGTCCTTAATCCTTGAGGTCCTTAGAAGGTGTGATGTACAACTCTCCTAACATTGCTTTTCTCGAAGTGATCCAGAGGGTTTAGTCCTATGAAATGCAAAGTAAACAAAGGGTTTTAGATATTAGCCATTTTTCTCTGTTACATGGGGTCTTTTAATATTACTAACTTTTTTTCGTCTCCTGAGAAGAGTTCGTCCATATCGAAGACTCCAGTGCATGTCCAGGGGTCGGAGTCCTTAATCCTTGAGGTCCTTAGAAGGTGTGATGTACAACTCTCCTAACATTGCTTTTCTCGAAGTGATCCAGAGGGGTTTAGTCCTATGAAATGCAAAGTAAACAAAGGGTTTTAGATATTAGCCATTTTTCTCTGTTACATGGGGTCTTTTAATATTACTAACTTTTTTTCGTCTCCTGAGAAGAGTTCGTCCATATCGAAGACTCCAGTGCATGTCCAGGGTCGGAGTCCTTAATCCTTGAGGTCCTTAGAAGGTGTGATGTACAACTCTCCTAACATTGCTTTTCTCGAAGTGATCCAGAGGGGTTTAGTCCTATGAAATGCAAAGTAAACAAAGGGTTTTAGATATTAGCCATTTTTCTCTGTTACATGGGGTCTTTTAATATTACTAACTTTTTTTCGTCTCCTGAGAAGAGTTCGTCCATATCGAAGACTCCAGTGCATGTCCAGGGGTGGTATTTATAAATGAAAGTATGTACAAGTTTTAGAATGAATGTAAATTTCTAGAAATATTTTCTAAATACATCAATTTGTTATTTGAATCATAATTTAAAACTTGGGTACAAAGCCTCTCGGAAAGTTGTTTATATTTTTTGTTGACCGACGGTGTATCTCCTCTGTGTACATCACACATTTTTTCATTGAGTAGGTCTCTTCTTTTTTTATTAGATTAATGAATTTCCATAAATTTGGGTGACTATTAGTGATTATACTTTGCAAGGCGTTATGAAACCCTTCGACGCTGTTATTGGATCTTATTGATTTATTTTGAGCACGCTCCACCATATTCCATAAGGGGACTGGAAATGAAGGTTGAATTCTTCGGCGTCTCTCACCAACTCCTCTTATTCCTCCAATGTATGTAGCTTCAAAGTACGAAACTAATTCCTGAGGAAGATCGTCGTCATCAGAAAGCTCCATGAAGGCGTCCACAACTTCATCCTCCGGTATAAAGGCAAGAGCAGTGAAGCATTTAATTTTGGTATTGAACTCGGGGTCCGTACAATACCTCTCTCTTAGGCCAATATTAACAACATGTCTGTATATATTTTTTGCCAGGTGGAAAAGACATCCTGATAAATTGGCTTGAGGAAAAACTTCCTCAAAAGCGCTGATCACTCCTTTTTCGAAATCCATCATTACGTTTTCTGGATTTAAACGTGGATGTATATGTTTAAGACACCCCAAAAGCCTTAAATAAGTATTTGTTGTTTTGTTCGGAAGTAGAGCAAAAATCCGGGGTATGCTGGAATGCCGTACTACCACGTGCAGTGTGAAGAGTTGATAGTACAGACTTGGCGCACACTTGAAGGTCCCGTCACATGACCAGTCTTTAATGTTTGTGAGGTCGTTCAAACCTCCCTGGGTACCAAATATTAGGATCCTTTGGTCATCCATTACTCCACTATCATAGAGGAGAAAATTTTCCCCACTATCTAAGGTTCTATACTCAAAGGGGATAGAGTATCCACTCCTCTCCGACGGAATAGGTGGAGCACTATTTGCACATTGTCTCCACTTCCGAATATTACGGGACAAAGACGAAGTCTTCGGGAGAATGGCCATGGCATTAGCATCCAGGGTAGATGTCGATTGTGCAACAATAGTGCGCGAAGACAGCATTGAGGTCCTGGCCAATGCTCTCATAGATACTTTTGCGTCTTCGACCCCCGGGAGAGATGGATTGGAAGGGTGTTCATGTTCGCCAAAACTTTTAACGATTTTTATATCATTTCCCTCTCCTTCGGATGAAACCCGGGTTTTGCATCCAATAGTAGTGCACTTCCAGTGGGTTTTTAATCCACACTTTTTGTCCATCCTGTAGACATAGGACAGGTCATCCACCAACTTGAATCCACCTCTGGAGCTTTTAATTAATCGAACCATTTTTTATAAATTATATCAAGCGAGTATAAAATTTGAGAGGCTTCTTTTTCACAGTACTTTCGAAAGAAGAACGCCCACACTTATGCTCTCAGCATTAACGGAATTACAAGCTTGATATAGACGTCCATGACAAAAGTTGTATTATCGAGCAGACCTAGAACCTTCTTTTTTAATGCGGGGGCGAAATCTCTTTACATCTACAAAGCAATAATAATAATGAAATTTGGTCTCTATTCAGGGAGTAGGAAAGAACAAACGTAAGAAAATATCCATTGACGTAATATTGTTCATTTATCAGCTCAGGATTACGTCACTGGGTGTTCAAACTTCTTTCTCTTCCCGTCTTCCTCTTAATGTTAACATTAAAATATAACGCTAATATTAAGAGCATGATGGAGAAAAGAAAGGAGTTTAAACATTCAGTGACGTGATTCTAAATTGACGAATAACAAGTATGACGTCACTGGATGTTTTTTTAGGATGGCTCTCTCCTCACTCATCATTCACCAAACACACCTACTTATGTAGACATATATGATTTGATTGTAATTCCGGACTTGTGGGGGCAAAGCTTCCAGGCGGCGTACACACCTAGGCGGCAAAGACTCCAGGGGCGGACAAACCGGGGGCGAACTACCCGGGGGCGAATTCACCAGGGGCGAATCTTCCTAGAACCAATTAAAAA
>CP045898.1:19930350-19963744 GCA_013387185.1 Caligus rogercresseyi
TATGGTATTTTAAAAGTAGCTAAAAGTGGATATGATCGGATTTGAACTCCATTCAAGCATTCATATTGAGGTGTTTGAAGAAGTCCCTGACTTGCAAAAAGTAGTCAGTCTGGAACTTTTTATATACTTGCGATTTCTAGTTAACAAGAAGGTGTGTTCGGGTAACAATAGCCTGGCGTGATACATCTTCGAGAGATATCTGATTAAGTATTGTTTAAATATTGAGTAAAGCCTCCTGTGTTTTCGTTTTTGAAGTTTTCGTGTCCCTGTTGGTTTTAAGCTAAATTCATGTCTCCCAGTATAATGAAATTCATCGAAAATATTGTCACCATTACAAGGAAATTGGTGTCAATTGATTCAAAAAAGCAGTGGGTCTTCATTAGTGGGCCCAGAAATAGACACAAGCCTAATCGTATATGTCCCAATAGCATTCTAAAGCTTGCAAAGTTCCCTCCAGTGTCTCTGGTTAAAAGATTCGGTTTTGAAAAATTCTTTACTGCAATCACAATTCCCCTTGATGGGTGATTTGATTTTTTTTTTCTTTGAGGGGACCACAAAAGTCTCATATACTGAGGGGAAGGGATATTTGAGCCAATATCTGACAATCGTGTATCACACAGTGATTTTACATCGGGGTTGTAAGTTAATAAGTTTTCCACGACCACCTTTCTTTTATTTTTATCTAAAATAGAATTTACGTTGCTGTAATAAGGTTAATTTGTAGGATTCATGATTAAGTGAAAAGGGGGATAGGGCCAAAAAAGAGTTCATATATAACAGGTCACTTAAAAATATACTGAGACATGTTTCCTACCCCAGATCGGATTCTCAGATATCAGCAGTCCGGGTTCCTTCCAAGCCTTCTGGGCTCTTTTCACGTTGTTTTTTATTTGAGTCTTGAAGAGGACTACCGTTCAGTCGTTTGTTGGGCCCCTTGGACGATAAAGTCTGCATGTTCTCCGGCTTCTTTCCTGAAGTCGGGCGCTTTCGGAGGACCCTTTGCCAGTTTCCGTCCTTAGTGCCCACCTTGGAAATTTCTCGGGCGACTTCTTCTTCATTCTTCGTCTCGCTTTCGCAGTTTACATCGTGGTCAAGGTTCACTACTCTTTTCTTCCTCTGCTTCCTGTCGTGCCGCTCCTCCGTCGCCCTTTCGTCTTCCATCCCTCAGTCTTCTTTGAAAGGCTACTAACGATGGGAAGTAATCCTCAAACTCACTGTATGTGTTTTTTTTTTTCAAGGACAGGCATTTGGACTTGATGTGTCCGAAATGTAGGCACTTGAAACATGTAGCTGTTGTATCTCAGCTTGTATTTCAACTTTTCCCCCTTGATGGGTATGATTGTGGGGCTTCCTGTTGAGTTGTAATTTTACTTTCAGTTTACCAGAAGAGAATCCTTTTAAAAAGTTTAGGTCCTCGTAGTTCTTCAGGTGGACGTCGATAGCAGGGACGTCTTCGAATTGCCTTCCACTTCTCCAAAGTGAGACAGGATTTCCTTTAGGCTTTTAGATCCGTCTCTGATCCATTTTTGATGATCACATCATCGGGGTTTGGGTCTTTCTGAGGTTAGAAAGGCCTCTGACCCGTCCAAAAACCTTTCGTCGTCGATATTAAATTTATAATCTAATCCTTTGAATTTTCTAATACATTCATGGGGTTTTTGAAGTAAAGTATTAGGTACCCCGCAGCGCTTTTGCAATTGTTTATTCTATTGACCTCTACCTGGGTGAGTGAAAAAGTCTCTAGATTTTTTTTCAAGGTTTCACTCTGGGGTAAAAACCTTTGATGTCATCGTTTTCCTTGTTTTTAAAATCTATGTATATCTTTTCCACCACATTGAGCTAGATTGAGTATTCCTCTTTGATTTAAATTTCCTTTTATTCTTTAACATATGATAAGTCTTTTAATCTCTTGTCTTGGTATGCTTCTTCTCGCAGGCCCGCACGATCACTCTCTCTGATCAGAATCTTTATCTTATTTTGATGTTTCTTTTCTTGATAGGTTTCACTGGTATCCGGACAATTCCCCCCTAGGACAATTCCCCCCGGACAATTCCCCCCAGACAATCCCCCTGGACAGTTTCCACCCCGGCGAATTCCCCCCTAGACATTCCCCCCGGACAATTCCCCCCTGGGCAATATCAATGCCATTGGACATTTGAAACCTAACATCAAAGTAAAGGTTGTTTCTGCCATTTATCTTCAAATATTTTGAAAAAGGTTACGAACCTAGGATTGCAGCAGCGATATTTGGAAGATACAGAATTTACCATATATTGTAGAATGCTCTGTTGCCTTACTTTTTTACCAGAAAAAGATATTATTACTCCTTTTTTTTTTTTTGCCTAATGGGTCCGAAAGAATTGCATCCGACTGGATATAAATAAGCATTATAGCATTAAAATTAGTCTATGAACCTAGGATCTTATCAATGAGGTAGAACAAAAATGACCATCCCCTCTCGGGATACGAACCTGCGCCCAACATTGAGAGTTGAACACGCCAACACGTACGGCTATCGAGCTCCCTTGCCTTTGCCTTTGAAGAGCTCGCAGATAAAATTAAAGAAAAGTTTAATACCGACTTCGACGAAATCTTCGATTATTTGAGGACACTTACATTGGTCGATATGGAAGAAATGCTTCCCGTAGTCGCCCCATATTTGCAATAAATTTGTGGAATATCTTCACCAAAGGACGAAGGACTACCACGGACAAACAATAATGTGGAAAGATGGCATGTTCAATTTCCCTTGCAAGTTGCTTCCTGCCATCCAATGCTATGGAAGTTCCTTGAATTCTTAAAAAAGGAAGAAACTTGATTCGTATCGACATCATTCAACAGCTTGAGGTCATCCTCCACCTCTTCAAAGAAGACGATTCGCCGTTGTTATCAACGAATTTTGACCATTTTGAAAGATTATGAGAATTGTGAAATTGTAGATTATTTATGAGCTATTGCTCAGAATATTGCATTTTGAAAACATTATAATATGTTTTTATATTGTTTTGAATTATCTCATGTGTGTACTTTAGAAAATATAATAAAATAAAATTAAAAATATGTAAAAACACAACTTTCATAAAAAATGATAAACCAAAATTTTAACTTTTATTGATTATATATATGCAATAAGTACTGCTAAGTATACGTATACTAATGCATATATGGAGGTGATTCCCAGGGTCGGAATTCTAGGTACTAGGGAAGGTGTATTTTTTTATACATTTATTATTGTTCAAAAAGTATATTCATGTAAAGGTTGCTTTTAGTTAAAAATGTTTTTTCATATAGATGGGAATTCAACCGTCAAGAAAATATCCAAAATCATTGGTAAATACTGTGGCATTTGAAACAAAGAAAATATTCCTTTTGAAGTGCCTTATCTTTGGTTAGAAATCTATCACTCAAATTAGAGTTATTGACACCGATTTTTTTCTACAATTAGTATAAGTTAGACGTATGATATATTTCCTTTATTTTTTAAATAGGATAACTGTCCAGAGGGATTTGGCAGTTGGGTATGCCAAGGGGGGAATTGTCTGGGGGGGAAGTGTCTAGGGGGGAATTCGCCGGGTGGAATTGTCCAGGGGGGAATTGTCTGGGGGGAATTGTCCGGGGGGGAATTGTCTAGGGGGAATTGTCCGGGAATCGTTTCCACTATGATAGACACATCTATCAATTCTTCTTCCCCTCCTCGACCTCGCACAACGCGTTCTCCTTCTCTGCACTCCACACTTCTTGACATGCCTTTACCCTTAAGACAGGCTTCGCAGAAGTAAAGCTTCCCTCCTTTTTCTTGTCTTCCTCCCCGGCCGGCGGCTGTTTACTCCTTGAACTTCTTGACCCTGTTGATCAGGAGGTCTCTCATGAGGGGGATCCTTACTTTGCATTTTCTCTTAATTAAAGAGAAGAAGAAGTAAGGAAACACTGCACACTAGGGGGTATTAAAGAAACCTAATATTAAGATATCAAAATTTATCCACCTGCGAAAGTTGCGTCATAGAAACTAAATGATCGTAGAAAAATGGATTTTGGTTTGACCTTACCCCCCCCCCCTAATTGCGTTCAAAGGTTTCGTTATGAAGCAAAACTTTTTGTTATTACTTATTTTGCAAAAATTTAGGTTTACAAAATTTAGCTATGATTAATTTATGACTTTGTTATTTTTGCAAATTTTCGTCAAACAATATTAGTGCCAATAAATGAACAAAAGTGCTGACGCACCAACCATTTTTTAAATAACGGCTCCTACTAGAGTTCTTTTATAGTTTCAAGAAGGAAAAAGAAAAGGAGGGTACTCATGTTGATGTTTTTAAGTTATTTTTTAAATACGTTTGCTTAAGAGGATTTAACTTGGTTTGAAACCATATAGGAGTGTAAAAATTTAGTATAAATTTTACAAGTTTTATGTGAAACTCACATGGACTTTTTTTGTGAAATATAGGATCTTAAAATTCTGTTGGCTTTGGTAAGACATTTGCCTCATGTAATGCTCCTGGAGACCTGTAGCAAAAGCTTGAATTCGAAAATTTCCTGTTTGTATTCCTAATGTAATTTCGTATAAATATTTTTATCTGAGCTTAAAGAATACAGTAAACTTTGATTTGCATATTTACTTTTCCTACATATATTAAAAACTTTTTATTGAATTTTGGTAAAGTCTGTATTAATTAATTTTCCTATGGTACCTTCATAAGTCCGAGGTCCTTTTTGTGCGCCATCTAAATGTTTAAAAACTTTTTTAAAGGTAACTCATTCATGTGTAGAAGACAAATAATCCACTGAATTGGTCTTTTAAGACATAACTCGAGTCTTTTTATTACTCCTTACCATATTCTGACATTGGTGTTGCATTTGTGACACACAACAGTGACCCAAGTGTCAAGTCTTTAATGTTCTTCGACTACTGAAAGTAGTTATTTCGCTTGATCTTCCGCTATGCCACTTTTTAGTAATACGTGATCATGGTGGAGTTCTAAAAAAAATCCGTCATATATTATTATCTGCAAAAAGTTTATGGATATAATCAACGTCATAGACTTATATTCTCAACCATGTGAGGGGGTTACTGTATGAAAATTAAGATGTGAAAAGCAAACGTATTTAAAAAATAACTTAAAAACATACATGAGTACCCTCTTTTCTTTTTCCTTCTTGAAACTATAAGGGATCCCTAGTAGGAGATGTTATTTAAAAAATGGTTGGTGCGTCAGCACTTATGTTTATTTATTGGCACTAAATATTATTTGATAGAAATTTGCAAAAATTAACAAAGTCATAAATTGATCATAGCTAAATTTGATAAAAATAATTTTTTACAAAATAAGTAATAACAAAAAAGTTTTGCTTCATAACGAAACCTTTGAACGCAATTTGGGGGGGGGGTAAGGGGGGGTCAAACCAAAATCCATTTTTCTACGATCATTTAGTTTCTTATGACGACACAACTTTCGCAGGGGGATAAATTTTGATATCTTAATATTAGGTTTCTATAATACCCCCTACTGCACACAGAGAAAACACGTCACTCCTATGAAGCGTGACGTTGAAAGTCCTGCTCCCGGAAGATTTGCAAATTCTTGTCCGTATAACACACTATATGGGCAAATTCACTAAATAAAAGAGAGCCCAAAACACCTCCTCACACCGAGAAACAGAAAAACCGCAGCCACACTCCCTGTATTAATAAATATATAACCATTAACACAGAGCAAATGACGACACGTCTTGACACAGTAAATACATAACAAAATGGGATTTAAAATGTTAATTTCATTCATTAGAGGCACTCATCACGACAACAACGGATTTAATTCCCACTCCCAGAAGCACATTCTCATCAACGACAGGTTTTAGATATCCAATATTGTTGTGTTGGGATACCTTTAGAGAGAATATATAATAAGTATATTAATATCCCAGAGTCGTCGCCAATGAGATTGCACTGCAGGAACTAATAAGTAAGAAACGACACGTGTGAGAGGGTCATGACTAGAAGACTCCTTTATTGACACAGGAGGAAAAGGGAGGAAATATGTACAAGGAAAAGGAAATAGAGAGACAGAGTATACATGACGTCAGGGTGTCTTCCAACGTGACGTCAGGGACATAACATCACCCCCCAATCAACATTTGCGAGGGCGAATTTGATTAATGTGTCTCGTTCGGACTTCCGATCCGACCTGGACGGTCCATAGGGCATTGCCGATAGAGCCATAGATTTTGCCCGGAACCCACTTTGGGCCCTTGGGTTGGAAGCTTCGGCACCAGACAGGAGTATCCTTTGATAGGGACTTAATAGTGCATTTTTAGGAAGGAGACCATCTAGGCAGGTCCGGATCGGGCGAGAGAGTTTAGTTCCGCAGGAGTTCTACCTGAGGAGAGAGGAGTAGCGCGGTAGGAGGAGAGTAGCGTGTCGCGGTAGGAGGAGAGTAGCGTGTCGCGGTAGGAGAGTGGAGTTTTGCGGTAGGAGAGTGGAGTATCGCGGTAGGAGGAGAGAAGTTCTTTCGAAGAGAGTTTGGGTTTTTTTTGGAACGAGGTCCTCTTCTGGCCAAGAGGTGGAGTTAGAGAGATAACTCGGAGGCCGAAGAGAGATCAGACCTAAGTCGAGGCAAGAACTTGAACCTAAGATTGGTTGATTCACATCACTGACCACGAATTCCAAAACTTTGCGGCATCTTTTCAGAGAGACGGGGAGAGAGATGACCCCATAAGATTTGACCTTGCCGCCACCGAAAGTCATATGTGTCCTTCAGGTCCACAAATCCGGGAGTTAGGACAGAGAGTCTTAGGGAGGATGTTCACGTTTGAACCCAGGTCGAGTAGGAATGGGACCTGTTTTCCTTCCACTAAGAGGGAGACGAATGCTCTTTTGGAGGGAGCAATGAGAGGGGAGAGTGAGGAGTTGCAGGCAATAGCGTTGGAGACTCCATTCGTACAACAGGACGCGAAGTGGTCCAATTTATGGTCTATGTAAAAAAATTTACATAGCTTCTTCAAGGGAGAAGAAGGAGGCGGCTTACGAGCATGAAACTCCTGCGGGGCGTTCTTTTTGGCTCGCCATGAACCTTTCGGACCTTTATATTCCGACGCCATCGCAGTATGTTCCGCCACCATCTCGCGAGAGTGAGCTTCCGCGGACTCCAGTGCTCGTCCCAGTTGGACGACTTCATCCAGTTTAATGGCCTTTCGCTCAAATGCAGACCGACGAAGTTGACGATTAGAGGTGTTCTTGATGATGGTTCCCAAAACCACATCATCCTCATAAGGAGCCTGGCAGGAAGTGCAAGTGAGCCGACAGAATTTGGCCTGTCCCCGAAGGCGAGTAAGGAAGTCGTCAATGGGCTCACCAACCGCTTGCTTCATTTCAGTGAGGCAGAACCGTTCGTAGAGAACAGATTCTATGGGGGATAATGCCTCAGTCATGGCTTGGAGAAGGGAGGAGTAGCAGTCCTCATCGTCTTTAGTCTCGATGGAGAGGGTTTTGTACCAGCGTTGCACTGTGGGCCTGCACAGTGGAGGAGAAGAGCCTTCTTTTGCTCTGGGGGCAGCTCCCCACAGAGAGAGAGAAAGTCTGGAACTCATCGTTCCAGGACGACCATCGATGACCTCTACGAGGAGCGGGCATGTCGAAGGGAGGAGGTTGAGACACTCCTAAGCGGTTTGTTCCTGAGAGAGAGTCCGTGGCAGAAGGAGGAGGAGTAGGGACCGAACCGAAGTCGTAGGTCTTAGGATCACACCCACACGACTCGATATAATGACGAAGAAGTGCAACGAGCTCAGGCTTCCGTTGACTTTTAAGGGCTTCTTCCGAGTCACCTAGCTCCATTGAGAGACACTCCGCGCGCAGCTCGGCGGTAGAGAGTTTGGGTAAGAGTTTTACCATCCTAGTCAGCCAGATGTTGTGTTGGGATACCTTTAGAGAGAATATATAATAAGTATATTAATATCCCAGAGTCGTCGCCAGATGTTGTGTTGGGATACCTTTAGAGAGATATATAATAAGTATATTAATATCCCAGAGTCGTCGCCAATGAGATTGCACTGCAGGAACTAATATGTAAGAACGACACGTGTGAGAGGGTCATGACTAGAAGACTCCTTTATTGACACAGGAAGAAAAGGGAGGAAATATGTACAAGGAAAAGGAAATAGAGAGACAGAGTATACATGACGTCAGAGTGTCTTCCAACGTGACGTCAGGGACATAACAAATATAACTTAATTATCATTGCCAGACACAACCTCTAGAGTTCCCCTCGGCACTATAAATGTATTGTATACTTCAACTTCCCTCGCCGCCGCCGCCGCCGCCAGTGAGACACCCCTCCAGACATTACTCACTTGTGTGCCTAAAGACTCCTGGACCCATTGCAGTGCAAAGACCGCTGGAACTGAAGGAACCAGAAAAAGGATCTTAGTCTGTTGTGGTTCGAACTTACGGATCGACTACGACTCTTGCAGCGTACCGAACTGTTTGGATAAAGGTAAGAAGGGATCAGGCCCGGTAGCAGGCCCAGGCTTTTGGGGGGCCTACAGTTGTTATGGGGGGGGGCACAGCTGACACATTCATAATAAATCGGGCCCACGTCACTCAGTAGGTGGGCGGGCTTACGTCACTCGGTGGGCGGGCATGGTCCCCCTCAGGCCCACCCATCCCGCCGGGCTTGGAAGGGATGGAGGTAAAGTCTAGCCTTAAGGTTGTTAATTGATGCGCCAGTAACGCAGGGCATTGTAGACGGGCTAAAATTTACTGCCCAATTTCAAATTTCAGGACAATTAATACAATTTTATTAACCCTGCAACAATTGCGGTTGCTTATACAACAATATCTTACACGCATTCGTTGACTGCCCTGAGCTGTCATTGGTGAAGCAGTTTTTAAAACTTAATTTATCTGAAAATAAACTAATTTCCCCTAGTATTCTAAAGGCCTACATTCTATTCGGACCATACAAAGTGAAAAAAAGTTCCCCCTCTAGTCATAAAGCTTTAAACGCAGCAGTAAGCAACATCAAATCATTAATTACTAAGCAACTAACGGCAAACTCTTATGTAGAAGCTGAGGACCTGAGAGCGATCATCCTTGGTGCAGCGGCTCGTTACGAGGCGCTCGATGTTAAAATTCCTGTCCCTGGATCTCCTTCTTGGAAATGGGCGGGAGATATTGTACGATTTGTGCCATCTCGCTCAGGAGTATACCTGAAAGCTCTGAAGAGGATTTTAAGACGCCATCGGGATTTTTTAAAGAATAAATAAACGCTGTTTCGTCCATGTATATAAGGTTATAATCTCTTGACAGTAAATAGGTTCTACAATGTTCATTCATGTTATTTATTTTAACACAACTGTCAAGAGTATTTTTTATTTATTTATTTATGTTGTCTGTATTTTAGTGTAGTTATTTTTTACATTGTCATATAATATTTGATGGCCGAAAAAAAAAAATTATAACCGTAAAAAAAAAAAAATTGATGCGCCAGTATAAAAAAGGGCTGAATGGTAGTATAAGTTCACAATCGGGTTTTGTGGTTAACGCCTCATTAGTCCCTCAGTATTCATAGTAGATTGATCATCAAGTTCAGGTAAGTATGAGTTAGTTTGTTGCATATAAAAAACCAATCTAATATTTACTTTTACAGATAAGGAATAGAAGATGAAAAAGGAAATATTTTCTCCGATTTTTGTATATTTAATATTGATATTTCCATTGATTATTATTATCCTTGTCAATTTTATTTGCCCATTATATAAAGTTTATATACCAAATGAACCCTATTCTTGCTTTTGTACTAACTTAGCCCTAAGTAAACTTAATTATATTACTAAATATGAATGTTGTAATGCCAAAATAAACTTTGAGTATTTAATTTACACATGCCATTTTTCGATCTACCTTTACTTAGAATGTAACTAGTAATGCTATATTTTGATTTCTTTATTGTATTTTAAAAAATGACATACATTTTGAATAAAAGTTGTTCAAACTTTGTTTACTTTATTTGATTATAAAGTTGTTTCTTCTGTAGTCCCTTATATCAAATTATATATGTTGTAAATATTAAATTGTGTCCAAGCTGTTGTCATCATTGTGCAGAATTTTTGTTTTGCAGTTCCCTATCTCAATAAAGCAAGTTATTTTCTCCAATATGTCCTCTCATTATCAAAACTTCAAAACAACATTGTTTAAATTATGCTCGTATACTGATTGCCATTTGTTATCTCCGTCATACAATAAGTTCCTTATTTGATACCAAGCACACACTACATTAAAAATAACAAAATGTTTGCAATGCCTTCTCTCCTCTTGCAAAAAATGGTTCAAATATCACACTGGAGATACAATCAAAGTTCTTCAACGAACAGAGAAGCGTTTTCTGAAGAAAAAACAGAAGAAAGGGAAACAACGTATCCTATCTTCTCCTTCTTGGACTGTTCCAAACTGAGATAAACATTTCATCAATGCTATGCTATGTTGTCCTATAACTTCGGAGAACTGACCCACAAAGAGAAACTCAATTTCAAGATTAAAAAGACACAGGTACAGGTATATACGTAAAATATCCACCAACGAACCAAAGCCCCGGGATGATATCCCTATTATCAATAAATACAGAAAAGAAATGAATACATTTGAGCAATTGTTTTTACTATTTTTTTTATTTTAAGCAATTAACTTTTAATATATGTAAACACAATCTTATTTCTTTGTTTTTTACATATTAAGCCCGCCCAACTGGGTTTAGTGCAAAAAATAATAATTAATCCCTTTGTTGTTAACTCTTACTATGTACCAGGTATCACGAATAAAGTGGCTTTTATCCGTGTCTGTAGTAGCGCATGCTCTCTAGCATTTACTCATAAGTTGCTTGATAATCATCGAGACCCTTAAATGTCAAGATCCCGAGTCCTGTTGTGAGTGCAACCCAGAATATGTGCCTTTCACTTAAGGGGGGAAAAGAGTGGAATGAGATTGAGAGAAAAGACTTAAGAGGTCAAACCGATTGTTCTGTAGGTGTTATTCTGTAATGGATGAATTTTTAGCCGGAAATATTATTCCTTATCACAGCCGGGTTGCTGTGATGATACACATTCAGATGCTCACAAAAATAAGCAAGCAGGGAATAATCTCAAAACATCAATAACCTGAATCCTTTAATCCAAAAACCAAAAAACTGAAGACTTGAAAGCAGAAAATATTCGATGACAACATTTTATATTATATTAAAAATCTCTAAAAAAAAACTATTTGACGTAAAAAACTAAAACAAAGTAAATTTGATTGGGTCATTCATGATTCCATCACTGCTCGTCTAAGTGAACCATGGCTAAATTTGTACAAGATAACGACATAGTGCACAAAAGGTGTTTGACCTGTAAAAGAAAATAGTTTGCAACAAGAACTACCCACATTAGCAGTATTTTATAGGAATCATTCAAATGCATTTGATTACTAATGTACTAATTTTAATATAAAGACTAGAGGCATATATACACTCAGAGAGTGCAAACCTCCGCCGTCACGGGGTCCTTATTAGCCTTCCGAGGCGGATTTTTCACGACTGGGGCGGCGTAGAGGGACGGGGGAGGGTTCCCCTCGACGGAAATTCCGGCACCCAATTTCACAGCACAGCGACATCTATTGGCAGAGTAGGCTAACTTGAAATATTTATTAGTATTTAGTCATTTTGCATCTTAATTCTGCACTCACCGATGCCAAAATTTAATCACTTGTTCTTTTTGACATTTCTAACAACTCACAAAGTTTCATCCGAATCCGTTCCGCACTTTTTGAGCTATCCTGCTGACAAACAAACCAACCAACAAACCAACGCCAGTGAAAACAATACCTCCTTCGGCGGAGGTAATAACTACAAAATAATCTAATAAATAGTTTTTGCATTTCTAAAGTAGTTTTAAATATCTATAGTTGTATATTAAGATACAGAGTATTTAGAGATATTTTCTTTAAAACGTTGAAAAATATAAAAGTAGATAGCTCTTTACATGAGTACTTAAGTAATTGACGTCTTCATTATTGCCTCAATGTAAGAGAACCCATAAGAGAATCATTTGAAGTATAATGTCTTATTTGAATGTTAATTTAAATATTCAATTAAATGAACTTCATTTGGACAAGATTTCAATTAAAATCCTGCATTGATTGAGCCTTAATCAAATCCATTCAACGCTGGCTAATGAACTTAATTAAGGTAGCTATGGAAATGAAAAAAATATAATTGTCGAGTATTCTTCTTTCAATTTAAAATTGTTGCGGGCTTAAAGGGCTTTGTTGGAATAAAACTAGATGATTTTTATAACGGTTAGAGTCTCATTGAATTAACGAACATTGTAAAACAAAAATTAATATAATTTATGACAATTATTCTAAAATGACATACTGCAGACAACTTAAATTTTCCGGTGAGGTGGTCCAATCTAGGAGACAAACAAACAACTTAAATTTACTTATAATTCTTATAGCTTTGATTTCAACTAATAATTTAGACTTTTAATTCAACTTAGTTTAAATAAGTACAATAAAAGTCCATGTAGAGGAAGACGAAAGGGTGTTTCATTCACTGAAAAGTCTGCAATCAATTTAGTCTAAAGATAATGTCGACTTTTAATTAATCAGAATCAACTTGGACCATCGGAATATATATATATATATATATTCGTATCTTACTGGCTATAAAATGTATCTCTTCTTTTACGTGGGACAGCAGGAAAAAGACAAATTATCTAATAGGTAATATTTAATAAAAACTATCATATAACAAATCACGAAATCTCCCAGGGTTTGACAATCCTCCTCCGGCAATCCAAGTGTCTTAATGTGTCCCTATTTGTGTTGTACACAAAGATCCATTGTTACTTAAATTATGTTTTTGGCAATTACCTTTCAGCTGTTAGCTTTTCATGGGTCTTACAAAATCTGCAGAGTAATCTATGCATTGGAAACGTTTACCACCCGAGTTAATATATTTTTCTCATTCTCTACGAATATAAACCCTACTAATAAATTATCAAACCCTTTCATTGATCTTTAAATTTTCGACCTCATACTAAATTGTATTCATTTATTTTTCTCTTGGCTACATCCTACTGTACTTTTAAGCCTGTCTAACAAGTTAATTGTTCTTTGAGATAACTGAATTCAAACCCGAACAAATTAAATGACTTTACATAAACACTAGCTATGATTGATTTCCGTACCTTCTTATCTCAATTATCTTTCTTCACTCAATTTGAACCCTAATTTGATATATTTATTTTTGAATGATCCAACAACACTTTAAAGCGTGAGGTCATGATTTTATTCTCCTAATTTGATCGTAAAATTCCCCCTTTTTCACATTTAATTCAGTTGTCTTATCCTCCAATAAATATGAGTTCAGTTTAGCCAGGAATACTAGATGTATCTAGTATTCCTTGGTTTAGCCTTACTTCATTGAATGAGCTCTGGTAAAGGTTAGGGCTTACTACTTCATATATTTCGATAGATGACTGCCCCAAAATAATAAAAATATTCGCATAAAACAATTTTATGTACAACTTTAATGATTATGCACATAGATTTGAAAATATATGTGTTTTGTTTTTTATGAAAATGAATTATATGGTTAGTTGGATTGGTAGTAAATACTCCAAAATATATATATATTTACCTCCGCCGAAGGAGGTATTGTTTTCACTGGCGTTGGTTTGTTGGTTGGTTTGTTTGTCAGTAGGATAACTCAAAAAGTACGGAACGGATTCGGATGAAACTTTGTGGAGTTGTTGGAAATGCCAAAAGAAAGAAGTGATTAAATTTGGCATCTCTGAGTGCTTCTTTAAGATGCAAAATGAGCTAAATACTAATAAATATTTCAAGTTAGCCTACTCTGCCAATAGATGTCCCTGTGCTGTGCTCTCCTCTTTGATACGTCAGTTATTTTTCTTTCCATGTACCTCTGGAGTGTAAACAAACGTGACAAAAATCTAAGTGATTCATTTGGTGGGGATCGGCGAGGTTTGCACTCTCTGAGTGCTTCTAGTTTATATTTGCTCCAATAATGTTCTTCTAGGTATGATGGAGTTAATTGCATGTTCAACACACTTTATTTTCAAATAGGATCGTGAGATACACTTTTTAGATCAACAAAAAGGATTCGAACTATCATAAATTTAAAAGGAACATGATGCCAATAAATGGATCATTAATGAATGAAACAGTTTATCAATATGGGAATAATCACAGACATGGTACACAAAGAAAATATAACTCTTAGCCTTCAATATTATTTATTTATATAAAAAGAGACAGTAAAACCACAATTATATGCATATTCACTCTTTTTCATTCACAAACTTGAGCAATCACCTTAAAGTGCTTTCAAATATATTTCCCTCCAAAACACACACACACACACACACATATATATATATATATACTATAATATATAAATAAATGTATATATATGTATATATAATCATATACATTTATAATTATCAAGCAACTTATGAGTAAATGCTAGAGAGCATGCGCTACTACAGACACGGATAAAAGCCACTTTATTCGTGATACACTGGTACATAGTAAGAGTTAACAACAAAGGGGATTAATTAATTTTTTTGCACTAAACCCAGTTGGGCGGGCTTAATATGTAAAAAACAAAGAAATAAGATTGTGTTACATATATTAAAAGTTAATTGCTTAAAATAAAAAAAATAGTAAAAACAATTGCTCAAATGTATTCATTTCTTTTCTGTATTTATTGATAATAGGGATATCATATACATTCAGATTTATCGTTCATTTGTTGTTGTTTGCGAAACATATATATATATATATATATATATAATGTTTCCAAATTGTCTAATAAAAATATTATTAACCCCTTATATGCTATAGAATTAACACCAAGACTATATGTTTACATGTAATATTAGAAGTATTAAATAAAAGCCCTTTCAACATTTTATGGAAAAATAAAGGACTGACAAAAGACAATCTCAAGGACCAACGGTCCTAAGACTGAACTGGACCGAATAACTAAGTACCGACACAAAACTACTTGTCAGTTAATAGCATTGGAACAAGAAATGCTTCAAAGTATTTCCTTTTGGTTGACCATTGAATCACACTCTTGATTGACCATGTAAATGAACTGTTATGCTGCCAAGGTTACGATAACGACTTAAATAGTATTATGATTATTATTTCAAATCTCTGTCATGGTTATACAGCCTCCATGGTGATCAAGTGCGTTACACAATATATATATATATATATTATTATTATTTCCTGGCATTACTTATCTATTCAAACTTTGAGCTAAGAAGTGTTGAGATCCATGTACACATGTTATACTCTGCTTTAACTGGAATTATTCTTCTCTTCGTTAGAGTAAGTTAACTGTCTCAAATATGGGGGTTGAAAGTGAGCCTGAGGGAACGCCGGAACGACGTACCGATACAATATTAATATCAAAACATTAAAGGAAAAGAACAGATGTCTAAAGGAACTTGAAATAGTATAAAAAAGCCTTTCCCCTTTTTAACACTAATTTTTTAAACAAAAGCTATAATTTACTCTCTCTGAGAACTTGTTTCAAATTTTATTGATCATTGTTTCTCTTATGATGTTTTTTATTACTCCTAAGTAAATTGAACTATCTAAAAAACAATACTTCAACCATTGTTGCTCTTTCTATTGGACGCGATGTCAATATGTCAAAAACGTATTTATTTAGGTCCAAAAATGTAGTCCATCCTTGGTCTAAAAAAAAATGATAATGAAATTAATTGAAAAGTGATGACTCATGTTTTTTTGTTGCTTATTTGGTTTGACGGAATTGCAATATTCTTATGGATATGAATGAACACTATATGGCATTAGTGGTAATCCACTAAACATAGAATCTTTTTTTTTTTTTTTTGGGTTAAAATATATATTTATTATTCTAAAAAAATATAGTGAAATACACAATAACATAGAAACAATATATAAATATATATAAATATAAAAATCTAAAGACAGTTACGTTAAAACAAAAATATAAATGAACATTGTAATTCAATTTCTTTTTTTTTGCGTATATGGTTTGATAGAATTGCATCCGACAGGATATAAATAAGCGTTATAGCGTTAAAATTAGTCTATCGAACCTAGGATCTTATCAATGAGGTAGACCAAAATGATCATCCCCTCTCGGGAGTATTCGAACCTGCGCCTCCAACATTGAGAGTTGAACACGCCTTAGCACGCACGGCTATCGAGCTCCCTCCGTTTTTTTTTTGCCTATATGGTTCGAAAGAATTGCATCCGATAGGATATAAATAAGCATTATAGCGTTAAAATTAGACTATCGAACCTAGGATATTATCAATGAGGTGGACCAATAATTAATTATAATGCTATAATGCTTATTCATATCCAATCGGATGCAATTCTATCGAACCATATAGGCAAAAAAAAATAGAATCATTTTTTTGTCTATTTGATTTGATGAAATTGCATCTGTGAGGATGAATAAGCACTATAACATAATAAAGAGCATGATATTAGGAAGAAATGGCCGATGAAAATACGGCCTGGGAAGAAATGGCCCAAGATAAAAAAGGAAAATGATGATCCATGAAAAAATGGCCCAAATGTATTGAAGTGAAATACAACCATGTATTGATCAATTACAATTTTTCTCATAAATTGAGAAAATAATGGCTAAATATAATTTATCATTTATAGATAAATATTTTCATTGTTGCTTTTCTTATAGACGGGAAGAAAATATTGGGCCATTTTTTCCATGCGTCATCCTTTTCAAAATATGGAAATATTTCTTTCTGGCCATTTATTCCTAGGCCTATTTTCTTCTGGTCCATATTTCTGAGCACCATATAGTATATTGAAACTAGGATAACTCAGATTCTCTGAGTACCTTATTTGGCTTGCCGAGGTAGATTGAGCAAAAACAATTTGGTTAAAGTGGTACGTACTAAAATCGATCATTCGATCGTTCATCCTGGGATCAAAGAATGGAACCTCAATTCGTACCCTCTACTAACAAACAAGCAAACAACTCAGACTTTCAAATGAACCTCCTTCATGTTTTTGTTTATTTAAGAATTTTTATTTATGAAATGAAATAGGATAAAAATACCAATAATATAACCAATTCTTGGAGATGGAATGTTCATTTAAATTCGTTTATTAAGAATTTCTTACCTTGAGCAATTATGATAAAAATAGTAACTATGGGGACCGTAAGTATTATTTTTGTCCTTCTAATTAAATGCTCTTTTGGACAAACTCAAGTCAACACACATTTCAATAACTATTGTTTCTAATAAAATAAACTTTAATTTGTTTTTCCTTTAATAATTTAAAAAATATATAATAATAGCTTGAGACATTATAAATTGAACTTCCTTTTGACTCAACTTTTGACTTTAAGTTTCTTTTCATTTTTTTAAAAAGTAGAATACTTTGTTGTAATATAATTAACAGTTTCTAAATTATCAATAAAAAATCCTTATTTTATTTAAAAAGAAGAAAGAAAACTTGTGTCAAAAGACTTGATATGTATAAAAAGCCTTAAGTTTAATTTTGTGTGTCTCCGCCTAGGATATTCACGGGCTTTCAACCCCAAAATGCGTGAAAGAGTCTGTGGATACGGGATTTACAATTCTCGACACTTTGTCTACTTGGGAAAATATTTCCAAGCCCGAGGAATGCATGGACCACTGCTTAAACTTGTTCTTGATAGTTTTGCAATTACTCAAAGAAGCATCTGCGTCTGCCACGATTCCGAGGACTCGGGTATGAAAAATAACTTTGAAACTGCAGGGCTACGGAAACAGTTGGGCAATGAAACATTTCTTAGAAACACAAAATCATCAAATTTTCAAAGTGAAACAGAAATTATCCAATATTTAAAGAGTAATAAGTTGTATTGAAAACATATTGAAAATGGAACAAAGTTATCAAATATCCAAAGCGTAATAAACAATTAGCTTTATAAACAATAATTCAGCTTTATAATTATTAATTAGCTTAATAAACAATAGTTCTTATCAAATATTTAGAACATCAAAAAAAAATATATATTATAAATATTTTATATTCAATGAAGAGAAAAAAATAAACCCATCAAATATCATTTATAATTTAGGAATTTACACGGAAGTGGCAGACGCGTTCTATGCAACGTTACATGTGCAGACGGCATCGCCTGTGGAAGTGATGAGGGACTCTACAGTTTGTACGAAGCGGATAAGCCCATCATGTCCAAATACCAAGAATTGGGAATAGAGGCTTATCTATTGACTGATGGAGTAACTATTCAACAAACTTACTATAACACAACTTCAGCAAAAACAACTTCTTTTCATGAATCTACTTACAGATCACAGTCAATTTAACGATTCAAAACGCGGAGGAGCTTCCTGGTAATCTCTCTGCAATCCTTCAAATTGGAGTGGATGGAACTCCCTTTAAAATCAATGTATCAGAATCCAATACTAGCGAATCTCTTGAAAAATATCGGTTTCCCTTTGGTTTGCCAATGGTCCTTCTGGGTATGCACATCTTAATTATTTTATGACGTCATTCTTATAATCAGCATAAGTAAGGAATTCTAGAAACGAAACTACATGGAAGAGTGACTCTTTACCTAAGTAGGTACTTTCTTTTCAGTAGTTCTTTATTCTCTAGTACACCACGTACTTCAATGTCAAATATTTTTCTCAGAATTGATCTCAATTAAGTGAAAGATTGCTGAGATTAGTTCAAATTTTATATTGAATATTTTAATTTGATAAGAATATAAAACATTTTAGGAGAAAAATATATAATATATACCATAACATAGAGAATAAATAAGTAGAATTTATATCTCCTGCTTACGTATTAATTTCCGGCGCACGAAACATGTCACCCTTCCATGTAGTTTCTAGTATTCCTTGGCCTAAGTATTTATAAATTTATGGAGTATTTACCTAAAGCGTTAAAGTAAAGTAGAGCATGCATAACATAAACTTGTTCCTTTTTCCCAAAAGGAATTGGCCAAAATTTTAGTTCTTCATTAAAATTAAACACAAGACATTTGTTTTTCAATAACTTCAAAATATTCCAATTCTTTTGTAGTAAAAATATAAAATAAGTCCTATATGTCATAAGCCTTGATTTATAACTAAGCTTTGGGAATGTTAATTATTATTCCGATCCTTTCGTTTTCTTATTAACATGTCAACCAACGAAGCTGGTTTCTTTCTCTATAAACACTCTATATTACATTTTTAGTTAGACTGAAAACTTTTTTCAAAAAAAATTCACTATATTTAACATCTTATATTTCGTGTATTTCCCCATCAGTTGCCATTCAGGACACTAGCGATAAGATTTTGCATCATGCTGAGACGGAAATAGACTCTGCAGCCACGTAAGTTGCCTTGAATCTTACTAGAATGCTTTAATCAAATATCATTTTGCCACTTTTAGGACAGACAAAGTCATAATCACAGAGCTCATTTGTCCTGACCTCGTGGAAGCCTCGGGGGACACGGAGTACTGCCGTCTTCTGTATTTGTCGGAGCTTTCAGCTGCCTTTCAATTATCCCTTACCGTCTCTTCAGAAAATCCGGAGGAAAATTTCGACTTTGTTGCTTCAGGTAAGGAATTTTTTTTTGGTATCAAGATGCTTCTGAGAGAAATGTTGAAGGTAACAAAATGGTTGAAAAACCGACTGAGCCACTGAATTTAAAAAAAAGATAATACAATAATATATAATAGTTAGAAAATGTATTTTTAAATAGATTACATAACTATTTAAAAATATTTTCATTATTTTAAACGAATTCAGAGGCCGACAACTAGTATACTATTGATTTCTCATTGACCATTACTAGGTAAGGACAATTATTTATATCTATACGAACAATTAATTTAATTAGTTTAAATTAGAGACATAAATATTGTGATGTATTTAATGAAATGATGCTAGGGCAAAAAAGAGAAAGAGAAAAACGCCTTTATCTGTTTTTAGCTATTTTTGTACTTCATAAGCAATGATCATTATAGATATTATTCCTCGAAATTCTGCCTCTTATCAACAACTGACAAAATGAATCACAGCAACAAACTATAAAAGAGGCTTTTATTTTATATGAACCCTTTGAATACTGACGGCAAGCTTTAGAAAATGTGCAATCGGCTCCTAAAGTTTATTTAGATGATGAGCAACTACTTCTGTTGGTAATTATAGCATATCAACGGGTTCTTATCGGACATCTTCTTACTGTCATCCAAAGAAAACCATATTTGTTTGCACCTCCTTTTGCCCTTTATAATTTAATGAAGCTAAAGGTACCAACTATTGAAGCTAGATTTACTTTTAAGAGGATTTTTGAGGATGATTAAATGTTCAAAAGCAAATTTTCTATCAACCTAATTGTAAAGGTGAGATCATAAAAATGTAGAGCATCTTTAATAGAATAACAAACGCTTGTTTTTTGGATTTTATAAAAATGTCCATGCCACCATGCTTCGTTTTAAGAAAATACATCGCATTTATAGTGATTAATACTGCTACATTATGTTAAATGTCTCCTTTAAACATTTTAATATGATTAATTACTTTCAATTTATTCCATTTTTTATAATATCGTATTAAGTTCGTATCTTTTAACGTACCGGCACTCCTAGGGTAAAAGTGTACGCAGAGGTTGGGTTAAGTCTATATCTACAACGTTCATATTCGTACGTGTTTTTATTATTAGTAGTAGAGATAATGTATGTAACTTTATAGATTCAGTTTGCGGATTAATTGCGTATATGCAGTTTTTTCGGGGGGGTTTCCAATGAAATCATGATCTTCGATAATATAAGTTAGTATCGGAATAAATAAAACTACCAATTATTTTCCATAACTAATAACTACTATTAATAATGACTTTCTCGGAGCATTATGGACGTTGTAAATATAAACTTAATCAAACCTTTGCGTACCAGATTGTTCCAGGAGTACCTCTTTATCCATAAGTATATATACATAGTTTAAATTTTTACTTTCCTCCAATAGAACATTTCACAGTATTTCCAACGTTTTTTCTTGTAGCTATTTGCTTTAGAGAGTTTAATAGATTTATTTGATTGACAAAGTCAAATAATAATTAAGCAATAGCTAGTTGTGAATTTTTTTGGCACAACCATGTTTTTCTTCTTCCTTTTTAGATCCATTTTGCTATAGCCTAGGACGATCCCCACCCATTGACTTGTCCTTTAGTCAACTCGATGCCTACAGTATCATGAGCCTCTCCGATGTCGTCATTCTGAGGCACTTAGGACCAGTCAAGAGCCGAGGAAAGCTCATCAATATTCTTGGGCTCTTTGGACCGGATTCCCCGACTACTCTGACCCTAAAAGTAGAGTATTACATTTCATATGTTGTTTTCTCCTCATATTGGGAGGAATGTTTGGTTCCGAACCACGGCATACAAGCCTCAAACTTTCAATCGATTTTTTAAATTATTGGCTTTACTATTATTTGTTGTTTTATTGCCATTAAATTTTATTCTAAATATCATAAACGAATAAAAAATGTTTCGTTAGAGTGGAAAATGAAAGATGTCAAAAAGTCCGTTCCTGATTTGATCAAATTATCCCTCTATTCCAAATTGACACTACAACACACTTTAAAAAAGACATTCTTCTTTTGTCATTACAATTTTTTTGTTGAAGATAGCTTCGAACCATCTGCTGATATTCTTGATGGAATCTTATTTTATATAATGATCCATTGTGCTTTGATTTACGTTTTTTTTGACATTATAATGCTTATTATCAACTTTAATGCTTAATTTTTAACACTATAAAACTTATTCTAAGGATATAGGACTTATTTTTAGTATTATTATTATTCTTAGTTATATCCACTCCGATGCAATCCCATCGAACCATAAAGTGTATCATATAATGCTCATTTAACATTACAATACTAAGTTTAAATTCTATAAAGATGGATTTTAATGCTAATATGCTATATTTTAATGTTATGATGTGAGTTTTTAACATTATAATGCTCTATTTAGTGTTATAAAGTTGTATAATTTTGATGATTTTTTATTGCAATTATTATTTTTTCTTTAAATCCGTCAATCCATGACAAAAAAGCTAACAAATAAAACAAAACATTAAAAAGCATTGATACTAAATTTCTATTTGCTCCAATTAGGTCTTCAAGCCCGACTGCCCCCTGTCGTTATCCACTGGCAAATGCTACTCTGGTCCAGGTCTGACCCAGCCTCAACACATATGTTCCGAAGGCTCCGTCAATTCAACGTCTTGTGAGACGGCAAAGATCTTCAACGTCCTCACGCGTCAGTGTCATGACACTTGTAGCTCCCTGACCTGTAATGCCTGGCTGCCCAGGATTTCCCGAGTGCCTTTACCCCAAAGGCGGAGGAGACCTATGAGCTAACCACAGATGACACCCCCGAGTCCAAATTACAAACCCTCAGCTATAAGCCCAAAAACACTCTCATACTTGAGGAAGGGGACTATTTGGGTCTAGAGGGAGGGGCCAGCCTTGCTTACCTGGATACGGATTCGAAGACACGCTACTCCATTTTGAATGGCGCTAATTTAAATCGGGATCTATTAGTGAGGGCTGTTGTATGTGAAATGAGCTACGTGGATGTGCCTATTAAATGCCAGGACACGAGATGGAATAATATAAGTTGGGAGGTATGGCAAAACAAAATCATTTATTATTTGAAGGTTTGAGATAATACAATTCACTTATTCTTAGTGTTTGCATAAATAATATATAAAACCAGGAAACGATTGGGTACCCAGCCCGGGTACCGGCTGTTTTTTGAACGTCCCGGCCCGGTGATCTTAAAAATCACCGGGCCAGGACTCTAATATTTTCCCCGTTCGTCATTCTGGAAGTGACGACGTTTTTTGTAGAAAATAATTTATAATATTGAAAAAAAATATTGGAATATTCTTTTAAAAAAACCGTCATATCCCTTTCTTGTACCTAGAGGATACTTTTTAAATCTTAAAAAAATATTGGGAAAAATATTTTCTAAAAAAAGTCGTTACTTTCAGAATGACAAAGGAACGAATATATTAAAGTCCCGGCCCGGTTTGGGCCCGGCCTGGCTTGAAAAATTTAAGTCCTGGCTCGGGTCCCGGCGAAAAAAAGTGTCCCGGTCGTTTCCTGTATAAAGGCTATTGAATTTAAGAGCAATAAAAAAGCTATGATTTTTTTTTGGCGCTGAAAAAATTGGCCACGTCTGTTGCCCGATTGATTGGTTGCTTGTATCTTTTCCGATTTGAATTTCTTGCCGCGTCATGGAAATTTGACTTTCACCATGTTATATTTAAGGAGGGAAGACTTTTATTAACTATTTTTTCTTGTATCGTCATCTATGTCACTAACTTACTCAAATTATCGCTCGTCAACTGGAAATTTGGTCATAACCATATTTGAAATTCAAGAATGGAGACTTTAAAAAAATATATGGGATCCTCTATGGCACAAACTTACTCAAGTTATAACGTTTCACGTCTCAAAAGTTATATATTTAGTTGAAGTTCGAGGTTTCTTTAGCTCCAGTAAAGAACGAACCTCACAGGAACTTAATCATCTTGCATGAGTCAGTAGTTTTTTATAATTAATTATGCAGTTGTGACCAATCAGTTCCAAGGATTATTCAATATTTATGGGATACATGCATAAATAAATCTACTTATCGTATATCAGTTCCCTAAATTACAGACTGTGAGCACTCCAGTAACTCTGATGCTAGCAATCCCTTTTTCAGCGATGGAAATTCCTTTAATACGATATAAGCAACAAATTCTAATTATTGTTTTTGTCCTTCAAATAGAATTTAAACTCATCCAAAGTCATTGAGAGCCATCGAGTTTATTGCGAAGATTCTATTCGTGGGGTCAATGTCTCCATAAATGTAAGCACTACAGAGCAAAAGGATGAATGGATTGAGAAAAAGGAATATCATTTGCTCGTGGATGAGCCTATTACTATTTCAATCAATCGTACCAATGGAACATACGTTAACTTTACGATAAATTGGAATGATGGCGGGGATAATGAGACATTTGCGGAGACCAGCGGTGAGTCAATAAATCTCTATTCGTCCCTCAAATAAATCCCACTTCATAAGTTCAAAACTTATCAACAATTTATATGAGCTCCTTCATTAAAAGCTAATTTATATTAATGTTTGTATACAGACGAATTGACAAAGACATTTACCAAGGCATTCACGTCCAGCGGCTCCTTTGAAGTGGAGATTTTCCTAGAGAACATGCACAGCAACGAGAGCATCGACAGTGCCCATCACAAGTTATTCACAACTTCACTTACACTTTTCACATCTACTACCCTGTCCTGTCCTGGACCCTGGAGGAAGTCAAAACTGGTACATGCCAAATGGAGGGAAGTTTACATTATAATATTTTTCCCGCGCATTTAAAAAAAAATATGTGACTTCTTTACACAGATTATTGCTTTGAATGGAAAAGTGATCCCGCGGTGACGCTTCCGTCCAATGCTTCTGTCACTTGCTCCTGGGAAGGAGTGGATAGCAAGGATGAATCCTCAGTTGAGGCGAATTTGAGGATCCTCAATATTTTGGCCTGACCGGCTCAATCTCCTTCTGTGCAAACCATTCCTTTGAGAAAGGCGGGACCTATAACATCAATTGCACGATGGAAAACCTTGTGTCGAATCAAAATCTATCCATTGAAGGCGTAAGGCCAATAATTAAATCGGATAAAATATATAAGATGATTTATTATTCTATTTACTCATTGTTTATTAGGTTGTTGTATATTTACCTATCATTGAATTCGTGTCATTTGTCTCCTTTATCCCTGAGTTCGGCGATGGGAAGCTTGTGTTGGGCTATGGAGATGAAGAAAATATTGTGACTAAAGGGAGAAACACGACGTTTCAATTTGATTTGAAGCAAGGTAAGTACTAATTAAAGATGTCTTTTTGGTATTTGTCTTTCCTATTTATAAATGTTGAAAAGGGTATAGAAGTATGTATATAGAAGGGAATCATGTAAGCTGGCGCCTGTTCGAATAGCTGGGGGGAGCCCTCTTGGAACTGCATGAAATAACTTTTTACTAAAAACTAAAGGCGGTGGCGAAACTGATGCCTCTGTAAAACTAAACCAACAATGGATTTAATAAAAAAAGATTTGCCATCACAATAGATAAAGTCCATTTTTTAATGATATCTTAGATGTGAAGTTTTACAACAAGTTCATTATTAACAAAAAATCTTGTTTGATTAATTCATTTATTCTTTATTAAGTTAAAACTTATATTAATGTATTCCTCTTTTAATGTATACCCCCTTTCACTCATATTTGATGTATCCTCCGATCGCTGTTGCTTTCTCCTTTCTATAATTATTTGATCCTATCCTTTTACCTGATAAAAACACAAAATCATCAATTATCAGCAATGCTATTACACAGAAGTATTAGGTTAAAAGAATTTCGGGAAGGCAAGCCTGGTAGGCTTATTTACAAAATTTCTCCCTTTGCTTCTAATTATGACGTCAACAGAATAATCAGGATCTTATTTGTACTTATATTCCCTTTTTTAACCAAATTTATTAAGTGTTCATTATTACCAACTTAAATATACAATATTTTAAGAAAAGTCACTTCTTCATCATTATTCTTTCAGGTGTGATTGAAAATATCACGATCATAAACTCAACCACGGGTGCTGAAATCGGTTCTTGGCCAGTTGATATGGACGATGTTCGTGAATATAAATTAGATCAACTATTCCCTGATGTAAGTATCCTGCATTTATATAATATTTTATTAGCCGCAATATAGGCCATTGGTACCTCTTGAGACTCTTCTGATTATATATCGGTCAAATAGCATTCATAATTCCTGGTTTTGTTTTCCATCACCTGGTAGGAGGGCGTCTACAGCATTTCCATCATGGGCAGCAACATTTTCACGAGTGCCGTCTTCAACTTGACCTTCGAAATCTCAGCCATGCTTCGTCTCATGTCCTTGAAGGAAGGCTCAACGGGAGTTGGCCCAAGTGAGCCAATGACATTTGATATTGAATTCAAGAACTTTGGGAGTGGCTCTTGTATCGAAATCACTTTCGGGGACGATATCATTGAAGCCTATGGAAATGAAATCTTCTGCAGGAAGTTCATCTCTAAACCCAATATTCCTATTAATGAACTGGAAATCACAAACCCTTTCACAGTTACTCATATCTACTAGTAAATACAGTTTACTTATTTATATTCATATATGTCACTCCTTTGTTAAGATAACAAAAAGGTTGTTATCATTAACTCACTAAGCAACATGGTTTTTTAAATCTTATAGCAATGTTTTCATTCTTTTTCTACGTTTGATCGTCCGAGTGAGATTTATCGATATATATATATCAGGAAACGACTGGGACACCTTTTTTCGCCGGGACTTAATCTTTCAAGCCGGGCCGAGCCAAAACCGGGCCGGGACTTAATATATATTTCTTTCCTTCGAAATTCTGAAGTGACGACGTTTTTTCTAGAAAATAATTTCTAAAAAAATAAGTAACGACGTTTTTTTAGAAAAGACTTTCCAAAAAGGGATAACGTTTCTTTTAGAAAAGACTTTCCAAAAAGGGATAACGTTTCTTTTAGAAAAGAATTTCCCCAAAAAAAATCTCAGAAAAAGTGATGACGTTTTTTTTATTTCGAAAATTCCTTTCTAAAAAACGTCGTCACTTTATGAATGACAAACAAAAAGGAAATATTAAGTCCCGGCCCGGTGTCTTAAAAAATCGGACAGGACCGGGACGCTCAAAAAACAACCGGGATCCGGGCCGGGTACCCGGTCGTTTCCTATATATATATATATATATATATATATATATATATATATATATATATATATATATATATATATATATATATATATATATATATATATATATATATATATATATATAGAGTAAGCAAATAAATTCTTTAAGTTTTAACTTAGAGTAGTTGCATTATTCAATTAATATTAATAGGGGACATTGGAGGAGTCCATTCAAAGGACTTGTAAATAATATGGCCCATGAAGAAGAGACAATTAGTATTTTATAGTAAAACATTTTTGTCTCTGACCGTGAGTGAAGCAATACCACATTACAAAATGCCAACTGTTTTGTATTATATAAAATATGAAAGAAAAAGAAAAGACATAATAAAAGTAAATGACATTCTCAAAGCATGCTTCTCTCGCGGCTAGTATGAACATCATTTTTGGGATAAGGTATTCATCCTTTCTATCCCAAATTGTTTCTTCTCATGGCCCTACATCCATGACTTCATTAGCGAATTCTTGGAATGGACCCCATTAATGTCACCTATAAATATTATTTAAATAAAGTAAGTACTTAAACTCAAGAAAATAAAAAGAATGTTTATATTGTTTGCTCATATCTGTCGATAAATGGATCATAACTCTGACTATTGGACGGAGAAAAGAGAAAAGTGTTAGCAAGTTTTAAAATAGTCATGTATATATTATGATATATATATATATATATATATATGATTAATAGACTTTATAATGCTGCATGCACAGCGAGTTGGATATAAATAAAAACAAAAATCCCAGCAGAAAGACAAGTTCGAATCCTTCTAACCTTCATGGAGTAAAATGGCCATTGATGATGGCGAGCTGATAAGCTAGAGTCTCGAGCTCATCTGCCATAAAAAATATTTGTTCAGGATTTTTCAAACGAAACATTAGTTTGGGTATTAATTAACAAAAACATATTGTGAAACATCATTATATATTTGTAAATTGCCTCTACAAATAACGACATTTTGATTGGATAATTCATTACAAATATTTTTTAACATTATTTTCGTAACAGCTGTCGTCAAAATATATTTTTAAGAAATGACAGAACATTTTTACATAGTATACAGCCTGAAGTTACATTATACATATTTTAGATAAATTGTTCTATTTCTACTCCTTTTGAAAGTGCAGAAATCGTTCCATTATGGTGTTACTTCTAATGAATTGATCTGGATCTTTTTTTTCATGCACAAGATATGATTTCCTCATATTTATTTTTAGTTCAATGGGAGCTTATTCCGTGTCTGTGCGAGCCCAAAACCCTGTGACTATTGACCCCTTGAGCGCAGAATTGGACAATGTCTCATTCTGAACTTCGACTGCAATCGTCCAGAAGTGTCCTGTCCCCGTTGAGCTCTGAACCAAGCCAACCGTTAACTTTTTTGAAAAAGGAACAAATCAAGTTCACTGGAACAATAAAAACTGACTGCTATGAAGTACAAAATACGCGGTAAGTACTGGAGCTCAACTGATATGATCATTCTGAAGGGCCAATTCCTTATAGTAGTAGCAGGAATGAACGTTAGCTAGGTGATACGAAAAATCATAAAAGTAAGATTGGAGGCAATTAGATCTGGTCTTATTACGTCATTTGAGAGAAACATTGCAATGTTTTCTGGAAAACAAGGATTATTATGCGTCAAAATCAAGGAGACTATATTTAGGTATTACTATAACGAATAAGTAAATAATAAAAAACTACTAAAGGCATAATATGGTGACGTCACGTATGTAGGAAGATACAAGTAAATAAGAAATTAGATTAACATATTTGTATAAATAAGTGAACAGTAACGAATTTAGCATGTTGTATGCTTAACGGACGGATTGAACTTTTGTTCCTGAAACCACGGAAAAGTTTAAAAAAAATACCTTCCCTCCATTCCGGGAGCTGAAGTCATTGTAGATAAAAACTACTATTCCCGAATGGATACGTCACCATATTATATCAGTAGTATTTTTAATATATTTTTTCACATTTTCGCTAAAGTAACATATGTATATAGTCCTCTGGTCAAAGTACTCCCTTAATTTTTTCAAAAATATACTACAATAATATTTAGATGTGTTCCTACACTGATATTAGACAAGAGACGTTTAATTAGTCATTTTAAAATGATACTATCACCGCCTCTGAAAAGATAACTTAGATCCAGATGAAAAATATTAAAGACCTTTTTTGGAAAGTGTAAGAAACTGCATAAAACATTTTTTTAAATACATGATGACATTTCCACGATCCTCTAAGAATAAAAAAATAAAATATGAACTTGTATTTTACAATTTAATTTACGTTTATAAAATTATGAAACTAAAATGAAGTATATTTAAATGGAAGTATTAAGTATTCTAATCAAATATACTAATTCAGATGACATTTAATTAACCTCTATAAGTAAAATAATAAGAAAACCTATTGTTGTCCCATTAGGAACCTTCATTTATAATAACTTGATCCAAATACTATAAATTTTGATTTTGTAGAATATCAAGAAACTTGATTAATATATTTGTTTGCAACAACATTATGGGCATTACTTAGTCCTAATAAGACTGCAATCTGCAAATATGTTATTCAATTGTACTTTCTTTTGAACATACACGAAAAAATAATGACAAATACATTGTCGACTAAATTGGGCTAAATATATATTTGTGTATATGTCTGCCACTCTACCTCTTTTTATTGCTTTAATTGCTTTTATTATTTCATTAGAAAATCATGGTTAATAACCCGAATGACTTTGGATGGTGGCAATCCTAAGAAAGTTGAAGACATAGACAACTCAGTCCTCACCTCCGACAACTTGGACACAAGCACCTTAAACATCCTCCCCTTCAAATTCCCAAGCTACGGACTTTACAAAGTGACCTTTTTCGCTCGCCTCTGGGATGATCAGAGCGTAGGGGATCCATTTCTTACACATACCCTAACATACGAAGGACTAGCCAGCACATACATCGATGTCCTACCCTCAGATCTCATCCCAGGGATCGTTGAAGGAGGAGCTTCAAAGCTGTTGCGGGGAACGGAGCAGCTCGTGGACTTGAAGCCCTATCTCTATTCCTCAGATCCAGACCTCCAGGGGAATAAAGTGGAGGGCTTGGTTTTTAAATGGTTTTGTCGCCGCATGTTCTCGACAACGAAAGGGGAGGCCTATGCTCTAGGAGAACCTGATGAAGAAGGAAACCCTCGAATCAACGAAACGAACCCCCAAACCATTCCTATGGAGACGCCAACGAATACTCAAGGAGGAGGCTGCTTTGGCCTTGGCCCAGGGATGCTAAAAGAGTACGAATCCGTTTTACTTATCCCTGGAAAAAGCTTTGTAGAGGTGGATGCCCTCTATGAACTAAGGATGGATATTTCAAAGGACATACGTTGGGCAAGTTCGTCCATCGTACTAGAAATCGTGAAGGGGAAGCCCCCATTATGGCTATTGAGTGCGTCTCGAAGGCCTGTAATATTGAATCCTCCGGGGACGTTTACATCAATACCAAGAATAGGCTGGCTCTTACGTCAACTTGCTCCAGCGTGGAGTACTCAGACTGCAGTGAACCCCTGACCTACGCCTGGTCTCTATATGAAAACGAAACCTCTCTTCTCGGGGAAGATAAATACTTTTCCATTGGAACAAATCTAAAGGATCTTGTTGTGTCTGCAGACTTTTTTCGAGATCACCGGCCTTGGAGGGCTTTGGCGTACACGCCACTGTTCATAATTCCAAAGGAACTCGAGGTAAGCATGGAATAATTTCCAAGAGTATCCTAAATCATTTTCTATTGTATTTTGCAGGATTCACCTCCGTTAACTTTAAGATAAATCAACCACCAACCGGAGGAAAGTGCTCAATTACCCCATCTACAGGCAAGGCTCTTGTGGATGCTTTCATGATAATTTGCAAGGACTGGACAGATCCAGAGGGAATGAAAATATCTTCTTATAATGTAAAATGTAAGTTGAACTACCTGGGACTCTGGGTTGATAATATAAGTTAACCATATTTAAAAAATATTTCCTCAAAAACAAACGAAACTATACTCTCTTTTTAACAAATTAAATTAAAAAATAATGGAAATATATATTTACAATATAAATATTAGTTGCTAAGATCGATACGTCTCTTGAGATAACTAAAATCAATTTGCACAAAAGTGGTCAAAATAACAATAAGTGATTAATATATTCTTTAACTGATGGACGGACGGAAAGTACATTCCCACCTCGGACAAATCAGGTGTAGAGAAATCCAGACCCAGAATAACAAATATAAAATAAACAGTGAAATAAATAAGTACATGGGACGTAGAGAGGTTGTCCCTTATTGAGGTCTCAAGGGTGAAATAAAAAAGTAGACACTCTGATGCTCTCGAGTAAATACGTCATCGTGATATCAACCAAACGGAGTTTGAGGAGTAATGAAGGCCGCACGTGCCGTTTTTTTTGTTAAAAGAATGAAGCAATGGACGAAGCCACAGCCTCATAATATTAATAATGATAATGCTAACACGGGTTATATTATATAAACTCATATTGAAATAATGGATTTGCCCCGACCTTTTATCAATGATCACATTTGCGATTCGTGACAAAATATACAATTGCTACACAAATACTAATTCCACCCTTAGACCGTGACATCACCGGACAGATATTCCCTCTGAAGCAAATCGGTATCTTGGTTCCACCGGAGAGGAGCTTCGCTTTCCGTGGGAGAGTTATTCATTCAGGTGGAAGTGGTGGACGTATGGGATGGAGCGGCGCTCTATGAGATCCCAGAGCCCGTATCCGTGGCTCTGCCCACTCCGAAGGAGCTGAAGGAGGCCCTCTCAAATAGTGAGCCCTCTCTGTCTTCACTTCAGATTGAAGCTAGCTTAAGGGCGTCCCAGCCGAAATGTTTGAGGACATTGAGGATTCGGGGGCCTCTTCTTCCTCTTCGTCGTCTGCAGGAGGTGATAGTGGACAAGGTGGTGGAGGGGATGGTGACGATAGTGACAGCGGAAATGGGGGAGGTGAGGACGAGGAGGACAGCGAAAAGAAATTCCAGCGGGCAGTTAAATCAGGCTTGGTGAGGTTTTGTTGTCTATATTTTCCGATGGAGCTGATTCTTTGAGGACATGAATGAACATTAATGCATTAAAATTACTCAATCGAACCTCGAATACTCAATGAGGTTGATCAATTTTAACCTTTCCCTCTCTGGAAGGAGTCGAACCTGCGTCCTCAACTTTGGGAGTTAAGGACGCTAGCGTACTGAGTACATGTGCTCCTTTTTTGTCTATAGTAGGTATAGAGAAAAGGTTGTTTTTGCAAACATAAAATGAGATAATTATTTTATTTGGTTAAGCTGTTTTCTTTACTTTTCTTCGTCCGATAATGATCCATTTATCGGCAGAGTTGAGCGCACCAAATGCACATTATTTTTATCTCTTGAATATGAACAGTTGCTTAATTACATTAATAGTAAAAGTAAAAGAAGTTAGAAAATAGTGTTACCAATTGAAAAGGTCCTGTTTATTGCTAAGTTTGCAAGAACAACCTTTTTGTTATCCCAATAATCTATTGATTCGATTTAGGTGCATTTGCATTATAACATTTTTAAATCAAATCAAAGATTCTTTCCCTCCGGAGTGGAGCCTACACACACATTTTTTGCAATGAAAAAACAGAAAACGACTGCCGACTAAAGTAGATATTGATCGTTTATCGAAATCTTATCATATTTTCCATTCTCTTATCATATATCATTGAACGTATCGTTCTGAATTTGTTTGATATTTATTACAAGGCTTAAACGCTTCAATCGTATTCATTGAAAATCCTACTTATGGCCATGAAAAAATGGGCTTCTTCCTAATTTTTATGCTCTTGCCAATCCATTTATAGCTTTTTTTCTATATTTATAAGCACACGCTTCTTCTCATTTAGGACAAAATTGAATTGCTCAAAAGATTGAAAAACTCACAAAGTCCCAATTTCGGATAAGGCCACTATGGACGCTCTAACTCTGGCCCTTGTGAATACCTTAGGAAAGCCCGGCGGAGACGACGTGGGCCTCTCGGCCACAACATCCGGATGAATAGCTTTGAAAACCTCGTCAATAACTTTGCTAACTGGACTCCCTCCACTGATGATTTTCTGGACTCCTCAATATTGCAAGCGGTCTTGGGACCATCATTGATGTAAGGCCATTTAATCACAAGCTTATTTAGCTAAATACCTTATTAGAAGCAAGTGTATTTTGATTTAGGTTCATAAAATGCTGAGATATCTTAGAAAGTATTTAAATATATTTTTTAAGAAATGTTATGTGCTATTATGTTGTATTACGTGTGTTAAAAAAAATATATAATATTTAAAAAGGAGAATTGGATTTGAAAACAAAGTACCTATTAAACAAATATATAGTTTATCAAAAACCTTAAATTTCTTAAACATTAATTGCACATTTCTTATTGAAATGAAGGCAGAGTGATTTTT
>CP045898.1:19963844-20223525 GCA_013387185.1 Caligus rogercresseyi
GGGAAATCTATTATTGATTTAACCCTAACTAATCAGTGGAGTCATCATCTCATTTCTCTATGGAAGACTGATAAGGAGTATTCTGGATCCGACCACAGATTCATTATGTTTGACATTGGGTTCAGTGAAAACTATATCTGATCACTTGAACTTTAAACATGCAAACTGGAACAGTTTTAAATGTGATCTCGAATCTCACGGACCCAGTGTCACGGATCTTCTAAGCTCCAATGACATTGATTTTGAAGCGAACAGTATCACTATCTACTATCTCGAATCTCTTAAAAATCATGTGTCGTGAAGTCTGGAATGATTCGAAAGGCCAATCCATGGTGGGACACCCAATTAAGAGAGCAAAGAAGAAAAGTTAAATATCTCGAACGCAAAAAAAGATTGCTGATACAGAATTGAAAAACAACTCTACAAAACATGTTAATAAAAGCCAAGCGAAATGCATTCAGAGAATGGATAAGTAGTTTAGAAGGGCCTAAGGATCTCTCTAGATTAATGAAGACTCATACTAACCGAACAAAATTCCGCGTTGGTATTTTGGGAGAACCTGATAATCCAAAGGAAAGTCTACAGTTGCTAATATCCACTCATTTTCCTAGTTCAACAGTCAGTGACATGGAAAATCCCCAAAACTTTAGTCATACGGATTCTTTACCCCCTGTGGATCATTTTGGCATAAAACATATTAAAAATGCAATTAACAGTATTAAGTCAAATAAAAAACCTGGACTGGATAATATACCTTCTTGCGTATAAATTTGCCTGACTGTATGCTGGAGCGGTTGAAAAGTCTTTACAATGCTGTTTACAATTCTGGTTACCCCCATTGATTTGGAGAAAGGCGAAAGTCGTGTTTATTCCCAAGCAGGGAAAGATGATTACTCTGATGCCAATCCTTTCGCCCGATAACACTAACAAACGTGGCCTTAAAAATTCTTGAGCGTATGGTGCTTTGGAAAATTCAGGAAAACTCCAACATTGTTCTACCAGACCAGTTTTCATTTACTAAGGGCAAATCAACAGACACAGCAATTAGTAGATTAGTGGACTGCTGTGAAAGCAGTTTCCACAGAAAGGAGGAGGCTTTGGTAACCTTCCTTGATATACAGGGTGCCTTTGACAGAATTAATTTCAATCACATAATCGATGCCATGAACAAGTATGGTTTAGATCAAATTACAACTCGTTGGTATAATAACCTTCTGAGGTGTAGAATAGTTATCGCCCAGCTTGGTGGAGAATGTGCGTCAACGATTCCGACAAGAGGCTGCCCACAGGGAGGAATTTTATCTGCACTAGCCTGGAACCTCGCTTTTCAAGAGGCTTTAGAATGCTTAAGAAAGCCAATATATAAAGTTGCATATGCTGATGACCTAGCTTTATGTATTAAGGGAGCTGATCGTCAAACGTTAGTGCAACTTATGCAAGAAGCCCTTGATAGGCTATCTCTTTGGGCATCAAGTAGAGACACGATTTTCAGTGCTAGTAAATCTAAGTGCATGCTCTTCTCTAAGAAAAGAAAAGGATCAGTTTTTGTCCTTAATATAAATGGAACTGTGATTGAGAGAGTCAACTCATTCAAGTATCTCGGGATTGTCATAGACTCCAAACTTAAGTGGAACGAGCATTTGAAACACATAACTGCAAAAGCAAAAAGAAGTCTCTTCTCATTGAAGACGTTCATCGGTCAAGACTGGGGATTCAGTCCACTCAGGTCTAAGTGGATCTATGAGACCTATGTCAGATCGGTTGTGAGTTACGGATCCATTGTTTTTGCAACAAGGTTGCACTCATGTGAATTTCTGCGAAATGAACTTCGAAGAGTGCAGAGACTAGGTCTACTTAGCATTACTGGAGCCATGAAGTCAACCCCGACTGCTACAATGGAAGTTATGTGTGGGTTCATCCCGCTACACCTATATTTAATTGAACGTGCCTGTTTATCAAGAATACGCACAAAAATGGACAACCCTCTAAAGTGGCTCAGTCATACAAACAGTGGACACCTACATTTTCTGGATGGCTACATAGCCAAACATAGTATCCCTACCCCTGGACCTAGCACTGAGTTTTGGTCCTACAGACTTGAATATAAAATAGTTAATAATTGGGATATAACTCACTATGACCTCGTTGGATATACAGATGGCTCTAAAATTAATGGACAGACAGGTGCAGGATGGACACTAACGAAGCAGGACATGGTGTTAGAAGAGCGGTCCCTAAAGCTCGATAAAACCAATACAGTATTCCAGGCGGAGGTTGAAGCTATCAGAAATCTTGCAACAAATATGCCAGCTGCTAAAACAAATGGCAGAAAAATACTAATCCTTTCTGATAGTCTCTCAGCTATAAATAGTTTGGATTTAAGACCAGGTTCAACTGTAAATACAGACATCATCAACTGTAAAGTCGCTCTCGAAAAACCTCAATGCAATATCACATTGGGATGGATAAAGGGCCACAACGATAGTACGGGCAACGAATTCGCAGATGCTCTAGCGAAGGAAGGAGCTTTAAAAAGATTGCCTGTCACTGTCCCAATTTCTATGTGTCAATGCAAGGGTGCCCTACGTGAGAGCAGCATGAATTTTTGGAAAAAAGACTGGCGAAACCTAAAAACTTGCCGACATTCTAAGATGTTTATTGGAGAGCCAATTTTAAAGAATAAAATTTATAAATTCAAAAGGCACCAAATTATGAATATTGTGGCCATTGTTAGCGGCCATATTGGACTTAACAGTCACCTATTCAAGATAGGAAAAGCACAAACTTCAACCTGTCGTCTCTGCAAGGAGGGGGAGGAAACGCCGATCCATCTAATTTTTGACTGTGCTCGCACCGTAAAGGAGATGTTCCAGCTCGCAGAGGAGTCCAAAGCTAAGAAGACACCAATGGAAGCTCAATGCTTGAAAATATTCTACATTTTCTGTAAATATAATTTATTCAAAAATAAAGATCTTAGCTCCTAAGTAAACTTTCACCGGCTGATACCGGATTAAGTTCGGGTGGGGTGGGGTTTACCTAGGAGTTAAACAAACAAGTCATGTAAAATTACAAAATTAGTGGTATTGCATGTCAATTAGCGTTTTAAAAATCAATCAACTCCATAAAACATCGTTTGTAGTCACTTTTTACAAAGAATCATATGTTTAAGTGATTTTTTGTCAAATTTGGAGTGTGTACTTGTGGTTTTGTACAGCTTCAATGAAGTATTTGTTTGTTTTGAGGTGTTTTTGGTGAGAGGTTGCGTGTTTCAGAATTGCAACAGTCAGAAAAATAGAGATAACTACTCATTTAAGCAATTTCACGAGTTTATTTAGATAAGAATTGATAAGTCATGTAAAATTACAAAATTAGTTGTATTGCATGTCAATTAGCGTTTTAAAAATCAATCAACTCCATAAAGCATCGTTTGTAGTCACTTTTTATACAGAATCATATGTTTAAGTGATTGTTTGTCACAATTTGGAGTGTGAACTTGTGGTTTTGTTCAGTTTTAATGAAGTAGTTGTGTGTTTTGAGGTGGTTGTAGTGAGAGGTTGCGTGTTTCAGACTTGCAACAGCCAAAAAAATAAAGATTACTACTCATTTTAGCAATTTCACGAGTTTATTTAGATTAAAATTGATAATAAGTCATGTAAAATTACAAAATTAGTTGTAGTTGTTGTGAGTGGTTGCGTGTTTCAGACTTGCAACAGCCAGGAAAATAGGGATTACTTATCATTTAAGCAATTTCACGAGTTTATTTAGATAAAAATTGATAATAAGTCATAAAAATTACCAAATTAGTTGTATTGCATGTCAATTTGCGTTTTAAAAATCAATCAACTCCATAAAGCATCGTTTGTAGGCACTTTTTACACAGAATCACATGTTTAGACACATGATTCTGTGTAAAAAGTGACTACAAACGATGTTTTATGGAGTTGATTGATTTAAAAAAACGCTAATTGACATGAAATACAACTAATCTTGTAATTTTTCTTGACGAAATATCAATTTTGATCTGAATAAACTCCTAAATTTGTTTAAATGAGTAGTTATATCTATTTTTCTTGCTGTTGCAAGTCTGAAACACGCAACCTCTCACCACAACCACCTCAAAACACACAAATACATCGTTAAAATTTAACAAAATTACAATTACACACTTAAACATGTGATTCTATTTAAAAAGTGGCTACAAACGATGTTTCATCGAGTTTATTGATTGACTACACACTAATTGAAGTGAAATACAATTAATTTTTGAATTTGAGATTTATTGTTTGCATATTAATCCTATTAAACTCGTAAAATTGATTAAATGATTAGTTATCTCTTTTTTTCTGGCTGTTGCAAGTCTGAAACACACAACCTCTCATCACAACCACCTCTAAACCCACAAATACTTAATTAAAACTTAACAAAATCACAATTACAAACTCCATGTAGTGAAAAACTATCACTTAAACACGTGACTTTGCTTAAAAAGTGGCTACAAACGATGTTTTATTGACTTAAGTGATTGATTACACACTAATTGAAGAAGTGAAATACAACTAATTTTGAAATTTTAGATGACTGATTATCAATTTTGATCTGATTAACTTCGTAAAATTGCTTAAATGAGTAGCTGTCTATTTTTCTGGCTGTTGCAAGTCAGAAACACGCAACCTCACATCAAAACCACCTCCAAACACACAAATGCTTCATTTAAACTGGACAAAATCACAATAACAATAAAATTCTTTGTTTATGGGAGCATAACAAATATCATTTATCTTTTAGCAAGAAAACAAAAGCGATATAGAAAAAAAAGCAATTAATTTTGTTTGGCAACTAAGTTTTTTAAATAAATTTATAATATTTATAATTAGGGATCGGAAAAATATTTAAAAGATAACACCGAAATATTTAAATATTTATTTTCTAAAAATGACAAAATATTGAAAAAAACATCAAAATATTTAAATATTTATTTACTAAAAATGACAAATTATTTATTCGGCGTTACTGGAACATACTACAAAGTTTACTGAAATTATAACTATCTACAGGTATTATGAGCTGAAAACAAAATCCAGTCATACAAAACGATAATCTCACCGATAAAAGCAGTGGCTCACCAAAAAATTTGCAAGATTTTCTGATGTGTGCCGACGGTGGTTGTCGGAGAGAAGAGTCTTATACATTGTTGAACATCGACACTTGTGACAGGTGCAAATTTGTATTCAGCCGCCGTTTGGGGAGAAACACCGTTGAAGATAACTTCTTTGCCTTCTGAGGTCAATAGAACGTAGAACAGCGATATCGAGATTGAGGGCATAGACAGATTTATACTTTTCTTTTATTGTTTCACCATTTATTCCTGGTAAGCTGTAAATAGCAGCCTCAGTCGTATAGACAGATGCAACAGATTTTGTTAGGCTCGATCCTTGTCTCTCAAGATCTTGAATGACTCGTGGAAGGAAGTGTAAATTAGCAGCAATGTATGATAGGCCTGACCTCATTTAATCATCGCCAATAATAAATTGACATCTTTTGATGGCCTCCGAATCATGTGATTCGATCACAGTCTTCACTGCGTCAAGGTTCTCATTATAGAACAATGCAGCGTTCACCCATGTTCCCCAACGGGTTAGTATTAGATCGGGAGGCAGTGGAAGATTTGGGTTGAAATTTTTCCATGCTAGAATCCGTGATGGAGCCTTCACGAACACTTTCTTAGTAACTGAGATCAATTCATTCACTTTCGAAAAATGTTTCTGAACACATTCCACAATTCGATGAAAAGCGTGGGCGAGACATGTCACATGAAAAAGATTAGGATATAATTTTTTTAGTTGTCCACTACATTTCAGCATGAGAGCAGCAGCATCAGAGAGCATCAGTTTGACGTTTTTAGCCTTAACTTCCACAATATTCATTACAACATCATTATAATACATTATTATTTTAATGTAATACATTATAAGCTTTGAGTTGATGTTCACATAATTTGTGATGTTTGTATAATTATAATGATCACTGTTTCTCTCTAAAGAGTCTACTTCTCTTATCTATGTATATTATGTCCAAGTCTTGCTCGTCATTTGATACAAATATTTTGTTTAAATTATATTTTATCCAACCAGTGACAACCAATTATTTTTGCTAGAAAACAACATAATGTATCATTAGAAATTATCCCATGTAATATAAAAATCAACTTATTTATAATGTTATTATTGAATTTTCTTGATAATTCATAAAATCATAATTTTACATAGCGAACATTTTATTGGATGTTTAAGAAGGTAATAATGCGTTTGAGCTTTTCTTTCTTAATTGGTTACATATTTTTATGTGATTCCTTTGACTATATTTCTGCTTATTTATTTAATACAATGAAAATGTAAACAAATATATAAACTAATATAGCATAGTAATGATCTAGTGTATTTAAGCATTGTCACGACCCTGACACTATATTACCCCTGAGTTATCAATGACAGAAGAGCAGCCTTGAAAGTAAGCCGGCGCAGGGGGGTGCTGCGTTCCTGTAAAAGAGTTTGGGGCTGTACGGAGCACCGGTAAGGGTTTATTATGCTGAAAAAAAAAAAAAAAAAACGCCAACAAAAAAAATGCAGTAACGCTCGCCTTTTAAGGTATCTAGGCTACCCATAATATGTAGGCTTGGCAGTGTGAGAATTTTTATTTTCTAGACGAAGTAAGATATTTCCATTATTGGGGTGGTTTATAAGATAGTTTTTCCCGCTGATTTCAAAAATGGAATAAAAAAGTTCAAAAAGTGACTTTTAACCGGAAATCGAAACCGGAAGTACACGAACTGATGCTCGCTGAACGCTGAAAGTATGTTTAAAAGACGCGCAGTACAATTTCACATAAGTATGCGAAGTTTCAAGACTCAGCGTGATTCAGCAAATAGAAAATTTTCAGATTTACCGAAAAAAAAGTGTCTAATTGACGATTAATTCTAGATTTTCAAAAAAAGGTTTAATTCGATGTCTTTATGGTTTAGTTAAAATAAGGAAGAAAAAAGACGTCATTTGAAACCGAAATCACCAGATTTGGTCAAGTACAGACTTTGGAGAACTATCAGATGCCAGGTGATGCAGGACTTTGGTTCTTACTGAAAACTCCATAAAATAATCATTTTATTATTATTTTTCAAATGATAGAAGAAAATACTATTAAAATCAGGTATACCCCCTTCCTGATAAGAGTGAACTACTATTTTTGACATTGAACTTCAAAAAATGGTTCGTTCTTAAAATGACAGATATACCCGACTTTCATCAAAGTACTCACGTACCCGCGCCTACATGTTTTACAGTATATAAGGGCCTGTTATTATGAAATATAAATTATATACCTATATTATAATATTATATAATTCATTAATCAGAGATGGTATTTATTTCGCGAAAAGACATTTATGGCAAACTCAAAGAGAAAAAATTGGTCGAAAGTCGAGTGGAGTTTGACAGTACTTGTCGTAAAGGCAATTGGCAGTCCAAGAAGGGGAAGGTCGCTGCTGAAGCAATCTTCGAGGCGTTCGACTTGGACCATGACAAGAAGGGGAACTTACTCAACAAAGTTCTGAAGTTTTTGAACAGTAAGCCTGAGAAGGCTGATGGTCTCGAGATTGGAGCTGCCAAGCGTCCCCGGATAAATATGGACATGTCTATTGACGAAGACGATTTGGATGTGAGCATGTACGAGGAACCCGAGGAAATCACTGTCAACAAGCTACAGGAGAAAATCAAGGAGTTGGAGGGAAAGCTGGCTGTGACCACGGTTGAACGGGATGAGGCGCGAGCAGAGGTGACTCGACTGGAGAATGTGGTTAAGTCAGGCCAACCTGACCCGATAAAGTCATTGTCTTCATGGGGGGTCTATTTAGGGGTTTTCGGGGTCGCTGATCACGATAAGCGTGGTTAAAAATGTCTAGAAGACTTTAAAACCCTTCAAAAAAGCTATTTAAATGCGTTTGATGGTGTTTTCAGCAAACCGGAAATGCGACCTCGGACCGGAAATCCGACTTCAGATTCGAGTTCCTCGGGTCGAACTTACCCTAAACCACTCCTAATATATAAACAATTAACCTTTTCTAGAAAAAGTGTCTCACACTGCCAAGCCTAATAATATGTCATTTTTGACCAGCTCCGATGAAGATAACAGCTTGGCTTGCTTAAAATAGTCAAAGGATCTCTGGCGTGCGCCAGCTTCCAATTGCATCGACTGACGCTTCCAAATAGACCCCTTTTCAGACCCCCCCCCCAAAAAAAAAATGTTAATAAATTTTACTCTTGGGAAAGCCATCCAGTAGCCTATGGTAATCAATTTTCAAAACGTCTGCAAATATCCCATATATTTTGGTCTTTCTGTTGGTGCCTTTCTGGAGCTTGCGTTCCGTTTGTTTTCATCTCCTGCCTGCGCTTGCTCCGCAGTTAATTCTAGTGAATGAAGTCATCTCGACTCTCGTCTTTAACACTGTGTCAGCGAAATGTTATTTCGGCTTTTCAAAAACTGCATGTTTTTGTGATTGGATGGCATACTGAGACATGTCTTCTACTCATACAAATAATAAATTACTCTTCTTCAAATAAGCTATTCACGCTGTTTGTAACGGGGGCACAGCTGAGCCTATGTCCGCTTTAGTGGGTTACAGGATCGCAAGCTTATGATTTAAATGTGAGCATGCTTTGTAAAGTAAGCACGCGTTATCCCTAAAAAGTATTCATATGAGCCCTCTCACTCCCTGTAATATTTACATTATCACGTGTTAAAATATTTACAGTGTATCAACTAGACAGCCAATGTATGGGAATGTTTTCAGAAGCAGATTCAGGAAGTGCGTGCTGTGAAGAAAAGCATTGTGATACGGAGAGATAAAAAAATGCAGAAAATAATAACCGAGCTATTTAAAAGAAAAGACCGAGTTATTGAAATAAAAATCAGAAAAAAGTCAGAAAAACAGATGGCTCGCTGCATGCAGTCCCTTGCACGAAGGCAGTGAATGAGAGTAACGTTGCAGGTGCAGGACCGTCAACAAGTGACGCTGGGCCTGCTGCAAGTTCTGCTTAACCCCCTGTTTGGTCAAAGGAGCAATTTGAACAGTTCAGAACAAAAAACGAATGGTTGATTGCCCAAAATGGCATGCTTGGCTGCATCTCATGCCGTGATGTTAAGGGCCTTGGTGTCAGCGCATTTCGAGGTGTTAATATCGTAAGCAATTGGACAGAGGGGAATATCGCCCCATGTGGTCATTCAAGGACCGTGCAGCTGTCAACTCTCCGCAAAAAAATGTATGAGCACAGAGAATCTGCAGCCCACAATGAAGCTGTTAAGATTCTTAAAACTGCACAGAAAGAGATCCTTTTAAACATGAATGCCACCAGCCAGGAGTCTGCGGGTGAGGCCACTGCGAAAGTGTTCAGGACTGCTTATTTTGTTGCCAAACATGACAAGCCTTTTACAGATTTTGATAAATTAATTGATCTTCAAAAAGCAAATTCACTCAATTTAGATTGCATTCTGCGCAGCAAAACAGTCTTTGTTGACATAATTGACCATGTATCAACTCAAATGAAACATCATACTGTGTTGGCTGATGAGTCAACCAGTGTGGGGCACAAATCGACACTGATTGTGTTTTTAAAGGCCAGCATTGACGGTGAGATGGAGCCCATTGCTTTTCCCTTAGATTTGATTGAGCTGGACAATTTGTCTGCTGCTCACATCAAAGGCAAGATAATGCACTGTCTCCTCAACAATGGATTCACAATGAAGCTCTTGCAGGAGATGCTGATTGGATTTTGCAGTGATGGGGCCAATGTGATGCTGGGAGTGAAGTCAGGCGTTGGGAAGCTGCTCTAAAGTTACTTCCCAAATATAATTATATAGCACTGCCTGAATCATAGGCTGGAGCTGGCGGCGACTCAGGCATTGGAAGCCACTGGAGGGACAAAGGACTTCCAGGCGTTCCTTGACGCCCTGTATACATTATACAGTCAGTCCCCAAAAAGCATGCGGGAGCTGAGTGAGTGCGCCCACAATCTCCAAATTACATTGATAAGAAATGAAAGAGTTTTCAATGTTCGATGGGTGGCTTCCTCATGGCGAGCTGTTAATGCAGTCTGGCATTCCTATGGAGCACTGGCACAGCACTTCTGAGATGCATCAGAAGACAGCACAAAAGATGGCAGAGAGAGAGCTAAATTTCAAGGCTTGCTCTCTAAGTTGTGCTCCATCAACTTTCTGAAAAATCTTGCTCTGATGGCTGATGTTCTGATAGAACTGAAGAACCTCTCTGAGATTCTTCAGAACAGGAGGATCACTCTCCCAAAGGCTCATGACATCATGCTAACATACATCAAGAGGATAAAAAGCATTATCACATACCCAGGACAACATACAGTTGAGACAAGTCAGGGCGAGAAAGACATGAAATTCAAGGAAGAAGATTTAAAGTCGGCAGGTCCCCCATCATTGATGTATCACAGTTCATCCAAGCAGTGGCAGTTATTTGAATGAGAGGCTCTTCACAACCACAGCCAACAGAGCAAATACCAGTGTTGCTGCTCAAAGAAAAAATAAATTTACACCACACTGATGGACCAAATGGCAGTCCTTGACCCAGAGAAATGGGATCATGCCAATCCCAGACATGGAGAGGACGAGGTTAGGGCTTTGTGTCATACTCTACATGTAAATGAGAAAACAACACACCTTGGATTTGTTGAATATAAGGCAAGTGGAGGGAGAAGCATTCCAAGCAACATGAAAAAGCTGTGCATAGCAGTAGACACCCTCTCAGCAAGTAATGCAGACTGTGAGAATGGGTTCAGCGCGATGAACAATATCATTACAGAGTACAAAAGCAAACTGACAACCAAAAATGCTGCAAACCTTCTCTTCATCAGTACAGTCGGCCCCCCACCCAACCAGTGGAATCCTTTGCCATATGTAAAGACCTGGCTTGCCAAAGGGAGAAGAGCAGCACATTCCACATCTGACATGGCTCGCCTGCACTTGGATTTTTTAATATATTTTTTTGTTTCTACCATTTTGTATTTTTCAGTCAAGTTACTAATCTGGAATGTGTTTTAAATATGTTTGGATTGAGGGAATCCTCCATGTAGAATTATTCATGCGGTTACTTAGATTTTTTAAAATATTATATTAGGTTTTTCCCTCTGTTTGCATTTTTCAGTCCAGTTCCAAATGTACTGAAAATAAAGTATTCACAGTAAATATTTATAAACTGAAATATTTTGTTATGTAATTTCTTCACATAGAACACTTAGGTAAGCCCAAAAGAATGTGAAGTAGTTAAGAATATTAAAAAGTCATGAAATTGGTGTGAATCGCCTCTGAATCCCCCCCCCCCCCCCGGGTAAAAAGGAGTTAAAAATAATACAGTGAGTGACACACCGGACATTGTAGCACCGGTAAGAAATGAAAACTACTTTCACCCCTGCTGAAGAGTTCGTCTTGGGATATTATTATTATTCAGATAGCCTCATGTACTTATTGAGTTTAACAATTTGTTGGAAGTCAACTTGATCCATTAAGCCAACGGTTTGTCAAGAAAGTTATAACCACGTAACAAGAATTATAAAATTTAGTACGGACTCTTTGAGACATTGCACCCCATATTCAATAGGCGGTGTGATGTTTTTAATCTATGCTTTCCGCGAGGGAAGAAAGCCTCAAAATGGGAGGCAGAGCTGAAATATTGCACAACTGTCGATCTGAAACCTTTAATATTGATGAAATATTCGTGTTTAGATGGTTTCAAAAGTGTCAAGAAAAGAATTGCTCAAAGAAATCAGGAAAATCAACTCCCCCATCACTCGAGAAAAAAATGCCTATGAGACTATGAGGCTTCCCTCAGTCAGCTCTCCATTGGAGAGTCCTCCAGTGTGATCAGGCGTACCATTCAAAAAATTATTGCACAAATTCAGCATTCAACACACCGTCAGAACTCTTTACATTCTTCTTCGTCTTCAAAATCTTCAGTTCCACTCACGAACAAGTTACCAAAAGGCATATGTTATTGTTATAACTCGCGTAAGCACTTTTCTAATACGTGCCCTAAAAGAAATACAACTCAGTGCTCCTTTTGCCATCGTGTTGGACACAATGTTAAGTACTGTCGTGATAAAATGAATTTTTAGAACACCAAACATATCAAATGAAAGCTTGTTAAACCAGCTATAATATTTTGGTATACTAAATCATGTCAATTTAATAAGTAGAGAGTTATATGTACATTAAAAAAACATATCTCACGTACAAAATGACGTATATAATGGATTATAAATGCGTTAAAGACAAAGTAAAATTTTGAGAGGATACCTTGACGCAAATCTAAGAAACACATTATTATTATTATTTTTCATAATCTATTTCTAATAGGTCAATACAGGCTCTGAATCATATGATGTAAATTCAGATTGTACAGAATTCTGAATTGATAGAATGCAACCAAGGTCATTTTTGGATTTATCATCTTAAGGTGTACTAAACTTTAAAATACTATTTTACTCTGAAGCGAACAAGTCATCTTCTACAGGCGAGTGAAGTTATTTGATACAAAAAAGCTATGAAATATGCTATCATTACACACTCCATTTTTTCCTTTGTTTTTACTGAAAACTTTGTTTTATTAAAAAACATCAAACATACGTCTGGTATTAAATTAGATTCCCTTTAAATTAATTATTATTATTGAAGTCTGTAACGTCCACCATTTTGAAGAAATTTGCGGAAAACTATATTTTTAAAATTTTGCGCGACCTCGTAATGTTGACCGATTTTGTTCAAACTTTGTATGTCGTCCTCTTTTATCACCAAGAAACAGAAAATCCACAATGTTGCTAACATTTAAACATTTGAAAAATAAAAAACAGCCCTAATGTATGTACATACAGGGGCTATAGCCAATTTTTGCCCTTAACGTTTTGGGGCGGTATGGAATTTCTTTTACCTCTTCCCGAGAAATATCATCCTCATCTTAAATATAGACGACGATCACGATTGGCCAAGAAATTTGTGTAGATAAACTTTTCTAAAAATAGTATCAAATTATTTAATTACTTATTTATTGTTCTGTTTTTATTGATTATATACCTATATATTTGAGTGTTATTTATTTTCTTTTTGTCATTATTTTTTATGTGTAAATATTTCCGTGTATATTTCAATTAATTATATGTCACATCTCTTATATATTTGTAGATACAATCAGTTGACCTAGAATATATGTACAGCTCACATGTTCGTATTGTTGTCTCATCTTTCCGACCCTAATACTTCAACATCATAAATGACGACCTCACTTTTTGGAATTCCCAATATATATGGTCATAACTGGGCTGGGCAAATTTGGAGTAAAAGAATACCTTTTAAAGCCCAAAAATCTGGAACAAAAAACTAAGAAATATGCGGAAAAATGATGAAATATGCGAATAAATTTTCTTTTACAATTTAGATATTTTTTATTTCTTGTAAACATTAAAGGATTAAATAAACTTTTTGATCATACAAATAATATATATAGTAAAAATAAAGATATTGTGTGACTAATAAACCATAAATACATAAGAAAGAAATTTCAATATGAGATTGCAGGCTTACAGGGAATGATTCCACCAGACTGGTGCACTGATCTACCAAGGTTTTCTTAAGTTTAGAAAATGCCCTCTCACAGTCTACAATGGTTATAGGGGCGCACTTGAAGAGGTAGGGGTCATTTGGCGCTAGACCATGGAGTCCAGTAGAGGACCCATTGATAATTCCAACAATATTATCCATGATACCAAAGCTAGGATTCTTTGGAACCTGGTTCATCTTGGAGCAAAGGGCTCCATCTTCAGTGCCCCTCTCACTTTCTCTATGATCCCCAGGCTCTCACGCAAGTGAAGCCTTTCTTCTAGTGCGGTAATGGCAGCCACCAGTCCTGAAAAGTTGGCCTTGATAGTGGCCAGTTAGGCAGGCACTTCTTCCATGTTGAGGAGGTCAAAGGCCAAAACGATATATATGATGTCGTCACTAAGGTGCCCAACAAATTATTTCACGCCGTTGAAGTAGGTGCTGTAGTAAAAGGCAGCCTCCATGGGTGAATAAGGAAGAAAATAGCAAAATATGCGAATAAACTAGAAAAATTGCTAAATATGTGAATAAACTAGAAAGTTGCTAAATGTACGAATCATTTAAAAAACGTGTTTTGGTTCCAGATTTTTATTCACATTTTTTTGCCCAGCCCTAGTCATAGCACTGAAGATTATATATTAACAGAAATTTGATATAAAAAGATGCATATATTACTACATAATTAATTAAATCCTTATTATAAAAGGAATTATTTAATTTCATTTGTAGATAAAAAGAGTATTTTAACGATCATTCATGTAGTTTATACACGCAAAATGTCATCTTGGGATAGTTTATAATCGACACAACGGATTTTAAAGGTTTGATTTAAACACCAGTTATGAGAAAAACGACTCGTAAAAAAAAGATTCGAACTTTTTATTTTGTTCAATAAAAAGATTTGTTTATTAAGGAATCATTTTTTCTTTTAATTTTTGTTTATGGTGGCGTTGGGGATACAAAATGGCTTTGAAATGGCTCATGTTTAATGACAGATTTGAAAATATATATACATTTTAAACAATTAACTCATAAAAAACCGTCGTCATGCGGCCTTCAAAGTAATTTTGATATACACTTAGAAAAGTGGTTGAAGTAAATTCCATTTTTTAATGCAATAGATCAAAAATATTTAAACTTCTAGTTTTGCTCTAACTGCAACTAGCGATTTGTAAATTGAGAAAAAAGAGTATTCTCATTTATAAATTTTGTAAATATATAGTCATATGAGTTGAAAGTTAAAGTACGGAGCATTTTAATTACCATTATTTTACAAAATAATTAAGTAGACTTATATTATCCACACATCAAAGCGCCTAACAACTGATGAGTATTATACAAATAAAAAAAATTATGTTGATTCGTTCGTTCGTTTCCTTGTATCTCCCGAACGATTCATAAGATCTTAACGAAATTTTCAGTGAATAGTTTTAAGAGCTCAGGGAGTGTTTTTGTGGGGTTGTCAACTCCCGGAAAGTTTGTCATCACCATGCTTATTTGATTAGCCAAAACGTTTTTTTGCCGATTTTTTAAATTGCCAAGTTAAATTTTGACCAAATTTTCTGTGTGTGAGTCTGAGGTAGTAAGACGTGTTTTATTTTGGGTTATTACCGGAAAATTCGTTTTTAATGATTACTTAAAGGTAATTTTTTTCTGTTCCTGAATTTAAGTTTTATGGAAAATAACAATTTTTTTAATAACGCAACATCGCACTAATCTAATTTTAATAATGCCTAGAGATTAAATGTTACACTCCCTCTAAAGTTTTTGCTGTTTTCCCCCATCAACTGAGATCAAACAAATACTCTGATATTCAGTGCTACCATACATTTATTTGTCACTCTATGTTCTCTATGAAATGACTTTTAAAAAAAACTTCTTTTACGATGTTTAAATACCCACCCTTAAGGAATACAAAGCGAAAAAAATGGCAATGACCCAATGACAACTTTTTAAGGAACCGATTTTAATGTGAAAAGTCAAATGCGATGACATCACTGAAATTATTCGTGTGATTTTTTTTCCATTCCAGACTATTGTCAAGTCGGAAAATCCGGAACAGTGCAAGTTGACATTAGCTTTTTGATAATATATTATCATTAAGGTTATAACCTTCAAGTTTTTTTCTTTTGCTGTATTCCCCCATCAACGGAGATCAAACATTTAGTGTTACCATACATATCTTCGGCACTCTATGTTCTCTATGAAATGACTTCAAAATAATTTTTCTTTATGAAGTTTAAATACCCAGCCTTAAGGAATAGAAAACGAAAAAATGGCAATTAAGATGCTATGAAAACTTTTTAAGGAACTACTTTCATAATAAAATAATATAAACACTCTATGGAATGACCGAAAAAAAACTTCTTTTTACTAAGTCTAAAAATCCAACCTTAAGTAATAGAAAAGGAAAAAATCACAATAAAGACCCAATAATGTGTTATTAAGGAACTGATTTTAATATGAAAAATAACTTGCTATAAGGTTTATTTATATCCATTCGGATGCAATTCTGTCGAACAATATAGGCAAAAAAATCGATGACACCACTGAAATTATTTGTATGGTTTTTTTCTATTCCAAAGACTATTTTCAAGTTGGATAATCCCGGGCAGTGCCGGGTAACATCCGTTAGTTTTATTATATTAGACATTAATATGTACATAGAGGTTATAACTCATAAAAACATGAATTTAATTTGTTATTAAAACTTACAAAACAAAGTTGTATTGCATGTCAACAAGCGGGATCAAAAGGGAAAGGAAAAAGACATTCTATGGCAAAAATTAACCGAAATCCATGTTAAGTGATTGTTTGTCACAAATTTGGAGTGTGTATTTAAATGGCTATTTGTCATTTTAATGAAGATTTTTAAATTATTTGTCGGTTTCTGAAGGTCGCGGTTTCAGTTGAACGCCAAAAATAGAGATTATGACATTAACTGCAATTATAGAGTTTTATTTGGACTAAAATTTATAATAGTCATGAAATTTTACAAAATTTGTATTTCATGTCAATTAGCGTTTTTTAATCAATTCCAAAAATCGTTTGTAGCCACTTTTCACAGAATCACATTTTTAAGTGATTGTTTGTCACAATTTGGAGTGTGTATTGTGGTTTTGTTCAGTTTTAATGAAGTATTTTGTGTTTTGTGGTGTGTGTGGTGAGAGTTGCGTGTTTCAGACTTGCAACAGCCAGAAAAATAGAGATTACTACTCATTAAAGCAATTTCACGAGTTTATTTAGATAAATTGATAATAAGTCAGTAAAATTACAAAATTAGTTGTATTTCATGTCAATTAGCGTTTTTTAATCAACTCCAAAAACATCGTTTGTAGTCACTTTTTACACAGAATCACATGTTAAGTGATTGTTTGTCACAATTTGGAGTGTGTGTTGTGGTTTTGTTCAGTTTTAATGAAGTATTTGTGTGTTTTGTGGTGGTTGTGGTGAGAGGTTGCGTGTTTCAGACTTGCAACAGCCAGAAAATAGAGATTACTACTCATTTAAGCAATTTCACGAGTTTATTTTGATTAAAATTGATAATAAGTCAGTAAAATTACAAAATTAGTTGTATTGCATGTCAATTAGTTTTTTTAATCAACTCCATAAACATCGTTTGTAGCCACTTTTTACACAGAATCACATGTTAAGTGATTGTTTGTCACAATTTGGAGTGTTGTACTTGTGTTTTGTTCAGTTTTAATGAAGTATTTGTGTGTTTTTGGTGGTTGTGTGAGAGGTTGCGTGTTTCAGACTTGCAACAGCCAGAAAATAGAGATTACTACTCATTTAAGCAATTTCACGAGTTTATTTAGATTAAAATTGATAATAAGTCATGTAAAATTACAAAATTAGTTGTATTGCATGTCAATTAGCGTTTTATAAATCAACTCAAAAACATCGTTTGTAGCCACTTTTACACAGAATCACATGTTTAAGTGATTGTTTGTCACAATTTGGAGTGTGTACTTGTGTTTTGTTCAGTTTTAATGAAGTATTTGTGTGTTTTGTGGTGGTTGTGGTGAGAGGTTGCGTGTTTCAGACTTGCAACAGCCAGAAAAATAGAGATTACTACTCATTTAAGCAATTTCACGAGTTTATTTGGATTAAATTGATAATAAGTCATGTAAATTTACAAAATTAGTTGTATTGCATGTCAATTAGCGTTTTATCAATCAACTCCAAAAAGTATCGTTTGTAGCCACTTTTTACACAGAATCACATGTTTAAGTGATTGTTTGTCACAATTTGGAGTGTGTACTTGTTTTTGTTCAGTTTTAATGAAGTATTTGTGTGTTTTGTGGTGGTTGTGGTGAGAGGTTGCGTGTTTCAGACTTGCAACAGCCAGAAAAATAGAGATTACTACTCATTTAAGCAATTTCACGAGTTTATTTAGATTAAAATTGATAATAAGTCATGTAAAATTACAAAATTAGTTGTATTGCATGTCAATTAGCGTTTTATAATCAATCAACTCCAAAAACATCGTTTGTAGCACTTTTTACACAGAATCACATGTTTAAGTGATTGTTTGTCACAATTTGGAGTGTGTACTTGTGGTTTTGTTCAGTTTTAATGAAGTATTTGTGTGTTTTGTGGTGGTTGTGGTGAGAGGTTGCGTGTTTCAGACTTGCAACAGCCAAAAAATAGAGATTACTACTCATTTAAGCAATTTCACGAGTTTATTTAGATTAAAATTGATAATAGTCATGTAAAATTACAAAATTAGTTGTATTGCATGTCAATTAGCGTTTTATAAATCAACTCAAAAACATCGTTTGTAGCCACTTTTTACACAGAATCACATTTTAAGTGATTGTTTGTCACAATTTGGAGTGTGTACTTGTTTTTTGTTCAGTTTTAATGAAGTATTTGTGTGTTTTGTGGTGGTTGTGGTGAGAGGTTGCGTGTTTCAGACTTGCAACAGCCAGAAAAATAGAGATTACTACTCATTTAAGCAATTTCACGAGTTTATTTAGATTAAATTGATAATAAGTCATGTAAAATTACAAAATTAGTTGTATTGCATGTCAATTAGCGTTTTTAAATCAATCAACTCCAAAAACATCGTTTGTAGCCACTTTTTACACAGAATCACATGTTTAAGTGATTGTTTGTCACAATTTGGAGTGTGTACTTGTGTGTTTTGTTCAGTTTTAATGAAGTATTTGTGTGTTTTGTGGTGGTTGTGGTGAGAGGTTGCGTGTTTCAGACTTGCAACAGCCAGAAAATAGAGATTACTACTCATTTAAGCAATTTCACGAGTTATTTTGATTAAAATTGATAATAAGTCATGTAAAATTACAAAATTAGTTGTATTGCATGTCAATTAGCGTTTTATAATCATCAACTCCATAAAACATCGTTTGTAGCACTTTTTACACAGAATCACATGTTTAAGTGATTGTTTGTCACAATTTGGAGTGTGTACTTGTGGTTTTGTTCAGTTTTAATGAAGTATTTGTGTGTTTTGTGGTGGTTGTGGTGAGAGGTTGCGTGTTTCAGACTTGCAACAGCCAGAAAAATAGAGATTACTACTCATTTAAGCAATTTCACGAGTTTATTTGGATTAAAATTGATAATAAGTCATGTAAAATTACAAAATTAGTTGTATTGCATGTCAATTAGTGTTTTATAATCAATCAACTCCATAAAACATCGTTTGTAGCACTTTTTACACAGAATCACATGTTTAAGTGATTGTTTGTCACAATTTGGAGTGTGTACTTGTGGTTTTGTTCAGTTTTAATGAAGTATTTGTGTGTTTTGTGTGGTTGTGGTGAGAGGTTGCGTGTTTCAGACTTGCAACAGCCAGAAAAATAGAGATTACTACTCATTTAAGCAATTTCACGAGTTTATTTAGATTAAAATTGATAATAAGTCATGTAAAATTACAAAATTAGTTGTATTGCATGTCAATTAGCGTTTTTTAATCAATCACTCCAAAACATCGTTTGTAGCCACTTTTACACAGAATCACATGTTTAAGTGATTGTTTGTCACAATTTGGAGTGTGTACTTGTGGTTTTGTTCAGTTTTAATGAAGTATTGTGTGTTTTTGTGGTGGTTGTGGTGAGAGGTTGCGTGTTTCAGACTTGCAACAGCCAGAAAAATAGAGATTACTACTCATTAAGCAATTTCACGAGTTTATTTGATTAAAATTGATAATAAGTCATGTAAAATTACAAAATTAGTTGTATTGCATGTCAATTAGCGTTTTATAAATCAATCAACTCCATAAAACATCGTTTGTAGCCACTTTTTACACAGAATCACATGTTAAGTGATTGTTTGTCACAATTTGGAGTGTGTATTTGTGGTTTTGTTCAGTTTTAATGAAGTATTTGTGTGTTTGTGGTGGTTGTGGTGAGAGGTTGCGTGTTTCAGACTTGCAACAGCCAGAAAAATAGAGATTACTACTCATTTAAGCAATTTCACGAGTTTATTTGGATTAAATTGATAATAAGTCATGTAAAATTACAAAATTAGTTGTATTGCATGTCAATTAGCGTTTTTAAATCAATCAACTCCAAAAGTATCGTTTGTAGCCACTTTTTACACAGAATCACATGTTTAAGTGATTGTTTGTCACAATTTGGAGTGTGTACTTGTGGTTTGTTCAGTTTTAATGAAGTATTTGTGTGTTTTGTGGTGGTTGTGGTGAGGTTGCGTGTTTCAGACTTGCAACAGCCAGAAAAATAGATTACTACTCATTTAAGCAATTTCACGAGTTTATTTGGATTAAAATTGATAATAAGTCATGTAAATTACAAAATTAGTTGTATTTCAAGTCAATTAGCGTTTTTTAAATCAATCAACTCCAAAAACATCGTTTGTAGTCACTTTTTACACAGAATCACATGTTTAAGTGATTGTTTGTCACAATTTGGAGTGTGTACTTGTGGTTTTGTTCAGTTTTAATGAAGTATTTGTGTGTTTTGTGTGGTTGTGGTGAGAGGTTGCGTGTTTCAGACTTGCAACAGCCAGAAAAATAGAGATTACTACTCATTTAAGCAATTTCACGAGTTTATTTGATTAAAATTGATAATAAGTCATGTAAAATTACAAAATTAGTTGTATTGCATGTCAATTAGCGTTTTATATCAACTCCAAAAACATCGTTTGTAGCCACTTTTTACACAGAATCACATGTTAAGTGATTGTTTGTCACAATTTGGAGTGTGTACTTGTGGTTTTGTTCAGTTTTAATGAAGTATTTGTGTGTTTTGTGGTGGTTGTGGTGAGAGGTTGCGTGTTTCAGACTTGCAACAGCCAGAAAAATAGAGATTACTACTCATTTAAGCAATTTCACGAGTTTATTTGATTAAAATTGATAATAAGTCATGTAAAATTACAAAATTAGTTGTATTGCATGTCAATTAGCGTTTTATAAATCAATCAACTCCAAAACATCGTTTGTAGCACTTTTTACACAGAATCACATGTTTAAGTGATTGTTTGTCACAATTTGGAGTGTGTACTTGTGTTTTGTTCAGTTTTAATGAAGTATTTGTGTGTTTTGTGGTGGTTGTGGTGAGAGGTTGCGTGTTTCAGACTTGCAACAGCCAGAAAAATAGAGATTACTACTCATTTAAGCAATTTCACGAGTTTATTTGGATTAAAATTGATAATAAGTCATGTAAAATTACAAAATTAGTTGTATTGCATGTCAATTAGCGTTTTATAAATCAATCAACTCCATAAAACATCGTTTGTAGCACTTTTTACACAGAATCACATGTTTAAGTGATTGTTTGTCACAATTTGGAGTGTGTATTTGTGTTTTGTTCAGTTTTAATGAAGTATTTGTGTGTTTTGTGGTGGTTGTGGTGAGAGGTTGCGTGTTTCAGACTTGCAACAGCCAGAAAAATAGAGATTACTACTCATTTAAGCAATTTCACGAGTTTATTTGGATTAAAATTGATAATAAGTCATGTAAAATTACAAAATTAGTTGTATTGCATGTCAATTAGCGTTTTATAAATCAATCAACTCCAAAAGTATCGTTTGTAGCCACTTTTTACACAGAATCACATGTTTAAGTGATTGTTTGTCACAATTTGGAGTGTGTACTTGTGTTTTGTTCAGTTTTAATGAAGTATTTGTGTGTTTTGTGGTGGTTGTGGTGAGAGGTTGCGTGTTTCAGACTTGCAACAGCCAGAAAAATAGAGATTACTACTCATTTAAGCAATTTCACGAGTTTATTTAGATTAAAATTGATAATAAGTCATGTAAAATTACAAAATTAGTTGTATTGCATGTCAATTAGCGTTTTATAAATCAATCAACTCCAAAAACATCGTTTGTAGCCACTTTTTACACAGAATCACATGTTTAAGTGATTGTTTGTCACAATTTGGAGTGTGTACTTGTGGTTTTGTTCAGTTTTAATGAAGTATTTGTGTGTTTTGTGGTGGTTGTGGTGAGAGGTTGCGTGTTTCAGACTTGCAACAGCCAGAAAAATAGAGATTACTACTCATTTAAGCAATTTCACGAGTTTATTAGATTAAAATTGATAATAAGTCATGTAAAATTACAAAATTAGTTGTATTGCATGTCAATTAGCGTTTTTAAATCAATCAACTCCAAAAACATCGTTTGTAGCCACTTTTTACACAGAATCACATGTTTAAGTGATTGTTTGTCACAATTTGGAGTGTGTACTTGTGGTTTTGTTCAGTTTTAATGAAGTATTTGTGTGTTTTGTGGTGGTTGTGGTGAGAGGTTGCGTGTTTCAGACTTGCAACAGCCAGAAAATAGAGATTACTACTCATTTAAGCAATTTCACGAGTTTATTTGATTAAAATTGATAATAAGTCATGTAAAATTACAAAATTAGTTGTATTGCATGTCAATTAGCGTTTTATAAATCAATCAACTCCAAAAGTATCGTTTGTAGCCACTTTTTACACAGAATCACATGTTTAAGTGATTGTTTGTCACAATTTGGAGTGTGTACTTGTGGTTTTGTTCAGTTTTAATGAAGTATTTGTGTGTTTTGTGGTGGTTGTGGTGAGAGGTTGCGTGTTTCAGACTTGCAACAGCCAGAAAAATAGAGATTACTACTCATTTAAGCAATTTCACGAGTTTATTTAGATTAAAATTGATAATAAGTCATGTAAAATTACAAAATTAGTTGTATTTCATGTCAATTAGCGTTTTTAAATCAATCAACTCCAAAAACATCGTTTGTAGCCACTTTTTACACAGAATCACATGTTTAAGTGATTGTTTGTCACAATTTGGAGTGTGTACTTGTGGTTTTGTTCAGTTTTAATGAAGTATTTGTGTGTTTTGTGGTGGTTGTGGTGAGAGGTTGCGTGTTTCAGACTTGCAACAGCCAGAAAAATAGAGATTACTACTCATTTAAGCAATTTCACGAGTTTATTTAGATTAAAATTGATAATAAGTCATGTAAAATTACAAAATTAGTTGTATTGCATGTCAATTAGCGTTTTTAAATCAATCAACTCCAAAAACATCGTTTGTAGCCACTTTTTACACAGAATCACATGTTTAAGTGATTGTTTGTCACAATTTGGAGTGTGTACTTGTGGTTTTGTTCAGTTTTAATGAAGTATTTGTGTGTTTTGTGGTGGTTGTGGTGAGAGGTTGCGTGTTTCAGACTTGCAACAGCCAGAAAAATAGAGATTACTACTCATTTAAGCAATTTCACGAGTTTATTTAGATTAAAATTGATAATAAGTCATGTAAAATTACAAAATTAGTTGTATTGCATGTCAATTAGCGTTTTATAAATCAATCAACTCCATAAAGTATCGTTTGTAGCCACTTTTTACACAGAATCACATGTTTAAGTGATTGTTTGTCACAATTTGGAGTGTGTACTTGTGGTTTTGTTCAGTTTTAATGAAGTATTTGTGTGTTTTGTGGTGGTTGTGGTGAGAGGTTGCGTGTTTCAGACTTGCAACAGCCAGAAAAATAGAGATTACTACTCATTTAAGCAATTTCACGAGTTTATTTAGATTAAAATTGATAATAAGTCATGTAAAATTACAAAATTAGTTGTATTGCATGTCAATTAGCGTTTTATAAATCAATCAACTCCAAAAACATCGTTTGTAGCCACTTTTTACACAGAATCACATGTTTAAGTGATTGTTTGTCACAATTTGGAGTGTGTACTTGTGGTTTTGTTCAGTTTTAATGAAGTATTTGTGTGTTTTGTGGTGGTTGTGGTGAGAGGTTGCGTGTTTCAGACTTGCAACAGCCAGAAAAATAGAGATTACTACTCATTTAAGCAATTTCACGAGTTTATTTAGATTAAAATTGATAATAAGTCATGTAAAATTACAAAATTAGTTGTATTGCATGTCAATTAGCGTTTTATAAATCAATCAACTCCATAAAGTATCGTTTGTAGCCACTTTTTACACAGAATCACATGTTTAAGTGATTGTTTGTCACAATTTGGAGTGTGTACTTGTGGTTTTGTTCAGTTTTAATGAAGTATTTGTGTGTTTTGTGGTGGTTGTGGTGAGAGGTTGCGTGTTTCAGACTTGCAACAGCCAGAAAAATAGAGATTACTACTCATTTAAGCAATTTCACGAGTTTATTTAGATTAAAATTGATAATAAGTCATGTAAAATTACAAAATTAGTTGTATTGCATGTCAATTAGCGTTTTTAAATCAATCAACTCCATAAAGTATCGTTTGTAGCCACTTTTTACACAGAATCACATGTTTAAGTGATTGTTTGTCACAATTTGGAGTGTGTACTTGTGGTTTTGTTCAGTTTTAATGAAGTATTTGTGTGTTTTGTGGTGGTTGTGGTGAGAGGTTGCGTGTTTCAGACTTGCAACAGCCAGAAAAATAGAGATTACTACTCATTTAAGCAATTTCACGAGTTTATTTAGATTAAAATTGATAATAAGTCATGTAAAATTACAAAATTAGTTGTATTGCATGTCAATTAGCGTTTTTAAATCAATCAACTCCAAAAACATCGTTTGTAGCCACTTTTTACACAGAATCACATGTTTAAGTGATTGTTTGTCACAATTTGGAGTGTGTACTTGTGGTTTTGTTCAGTTTTAATGAAGTATTTGTGTGTTTTGTGGTGGTTGTGGTGAGAGGTTGCGTGTTTCAGACTTGCAACAGCCAGAAAAATAGAGATTACTACTCATTTAAGCAATTTCACGAGTTTATTTAGATTAAAATTGATAATAAGTCATGTAAAATTACAAAATTAGTTGTATTGCATGTCAATTAGCGTTTTATCAATCAACTCCATAAAGTATCGTTTGTAGCCACTTTTTACACAGAATCACATGTTTAAGTGATTGTTTGTCACAATTTGGAGTGTGTACTTGTGGTTTGTTCAGTTTTAATGAAGTATTTGTGTGTTTTGTGGTGGTTGTGGTGAGAGGTTGCGTGTTTCAGACTTGCAACAGCCAGAAAAATAGAGATTACTACTCATTTAAGCAATTTCACGAGTTTATTTAGATTAAAATTGATAATAAGTCATGTAAAATTACAAAATTAGTTGTATTGCATGTCAATTAGCGTTTTATAAATCAATCAACTCCAAAAACATCGTTTGTAGCCACTTTTTACACAGAATCACATGTTTAAGTGATTGTTTGTCACAATTTGGAGTGTGTACTTGTGGTTTTGTTCAGTTTTAATGAAGTATTTGTGTGTTTTGTGGTGGTTGTGGTGAGAGGTTGCGTGTTTCAGACTTGCAACAGCCAGAAAAATAGAGATTACTACTCATTTAAGCAATTTCACGAGTTTATTTAGATTAAAATTGATAATAAGTCATGTAAAATTACAAAATTAGTTGTATTGCATGTCAATTAGCGTTTTATAAATCAATCAACTCCAAAAACATCGTTTGTAGCCACTTTTTACACAGAATCACATGTTTAAGTGATTGTTTGTCACAATTTGGAGTGTGTACTTGTGGTTTTGTTCAGTTTTAATGAAGTATTTGTGTGTTTTGTGGTGGTTGTGGTGAGAGGTTGCGTGTTTCAGACTTGCAACAGCCAGAAAAATAGAGATTACTACTCATTTAAGCAATTTCACGAGTTTATTTAGATTAAAATTGATAATAAGTCATGTAAAATTACAAAATTAGTTGTATTGCATGTCAATTAGCGTTTTATAAATCAATCAACTCCAAAACATCGTTTGTAGCCACTTTTTACACAGAATCACATGTTAAGTGATTGTTTGTCACAATTTGGAGTGTGTACTTGTGGTTTTGTTCAGTTTTAATGAAGTATTTGTGTGTTTTGTGGTGGTTGTGGTGAGAGGTTGCGTGTTTCAGACTTGCAACAGCCAGAAAAATAGAGATTACTACTCATTTAAGCAATTTCACGAGTTTATTTAGATTAAAATTGATAATAAGTCATGTAAAATTACAAAATTAGTTGTATTGCATGTCAATTAGCGTTTTTAAATCAATCAACTCCATAAAACATCGTTTGTAGCCACTTTTTACACAGAATCACATGTTTAAGTGATTGTTTGTCACAATTTGGAGTGTGTACTTGTGGTTTTGTTCAGTTTTAATGAAGTATTTGTGTGTTTTGTGGTGGTTGTGGTGAGAGGTTGCGTGTTTCAGACTTGCAACAGCCAGAAAAATAGAGATTACTACTCATTTAAGCAATTTCACGAGTTTATTTAGATTAAAATTGATAATAAGTCATGTAAAATTACAAAATTAGTTGTATTGCATGTCAATTAGCGTTTATAAATCAATCAACTCCATAAAACATCGTTTGTAGCCACTTTTTACACAGAATCACATGTTTAAGTGATTGTTTGTCACAATTTGGAGTGTGTACTTGTGGTTTTGTTCAGTTTTAATGAAGTATTTGTGTGTTTTGTGGTGGTTGTGGTGAGAGGTTGCGTGTTTCAGACTTGCAACAGCCAGAAAAATAGAGATTACTACTCATTTAAGCAATTTCACGAGTTTATTTAGATTAAAATTGATAATAAGTCATGTAAAATTACAAAATTAGTTGTATTGCATGTCAATTAGCGTTTTATAAATCAATCAACTCCATAAAACATCGTTTGTAGCCACTTTTTACACAGAATCACATGTTTAAGTGATTGTTTGTCACAATTTGGAGTGTGTACTTGTGGTTTTGTTCAGTTTTAATGAAGTATTTGTGTGTTTTGTGGTGGTTGTGGTGAGAGGTTGCGTGTTTCAGACTTGCAACAGCCAGAAAAATAGAGATTACTACTCATTTAAGCAATTTCACGAGTTTATTTAGATTAAAATTGATAATAAGTCATGTAAAATTACAAAATTAGTTGTATTGCATGTCAATTAGCGTTTTATAAATCAATCAACTCCATAAAGTATCGTTTGTAGCCACTTTTTACACAGAATCACATGTTTAAGTGATTGTTTGTCACAATTTGGAGTGTGTACTTGTGGTTTTGTTCAGTTTTAATGAAGTATTTGTGTGTTTTGTGGTGGTTGTGGTGAGAGGTTGCGTGTTTCAGACTTGCAACAGCCAGAAAAATAGAGATTACTACTCATTTAAGCAATTTCACGAGTTTATTTAGATTAAAATTGATAATAAGTCATGTAAAATTACAAAATTAGTTGTATTGCATGTCAATTAGCGTTTTATAAATCAATCAACTCCATAAAACATCGTTTGTAGCCACTTTTTACACAGAATCACATGTTTAAGTGATTGTTTGTCACAATTTGGAGTGTGTACTTGTGGTTTTGTTCAGTTTTAATGAAGTATTTTGTGTTTTGTGGTGGTTGTGGTGAGAGGTTGCGTGTTTCAGACTTGCAACAGCCAGAAAAATAGAGATTACTACTCATTTAAGCAATTTCACGAGTTTATTTAGATTAAAATTGATAATAAGTCATGTAAAATTACAAAATTAGTTGTATTGCATGTCAATTAGCGTTTTATAAATCAATCAACTCCATAAAACATCGTTTGTAGCCACTTTTTACACAGAATCACATGTTTAAGTGATTGTTTGTCACAATTTGGAGTGTGTACTTGTGGTTTTGTTCAGTTTTAATGAAGTATTTGTGTGTTTTGTGGTGGTTGTGGTGAGAGGTTGCGTGTTTCAGACTTGCAACAGCCAGAAAAATAGAGATTACTACTCATTTAAGCAATTTCACGAGTTTATTTAGATTAAAATTGATAATAAGTCATGTAAAATTACAAAATTAGTTGTATTGCATGTCAATTAGCGTTTTATAAATCAATCAACTCCAAAACATCGTTTGTAGCCACTTTTTACACAGAATCACATGTTTAAGTGATTGTTTGTCACAATTTGGAGTGTGTACTTGTGGTTTTGTTCAGTTTTAATGAAGTATTTGTGTGTTTTGTGGTGGTTGTGGTGAGAGGTTGCGTGTTTCAGACTTGCAACAGCCAGAAAAATAGAGATTACTACTCATTTAAGCAATTTCACGAGTTTATTTAGATTAAAATTGATAATAAGTCATGTAAAATTACAAAATTAGTTGTATTGCATGTCAATTAGCGTTTTTAAATCAATCAACTCCATAAAACATCGTTTGTAGCCACTTTTTACACAGAATCACATGTTTAAGTGATTGTTTGTCACAATTTGGAGTGTGTACTTGTGGTTTTGTTCAGTTTTAATGAAGTATTTGTGTGTTTTGTGGTGGTTGTGGTGAGAGGTTGCGTGTTTCAGACTTGCAACAGCCAGAAAAATAGAGATTACTACTCATTTAAGCAATTTCACGAGTTTATTTAGATTAAAATTGATAATAAGTCATGTAAAATTACAAAATTAGTTGTATTGCATGTCAATTAGCGTTTTATAAATCAATCAACTCCATAAAACATCGTTTGTAGCCACTTTTTACACAGAATCACATGTTTAAGTGATTGTTTGTCACAATTTGGAGTGTGTACTTGTGGTTTTGTTCAGTTTTAATGAAGTATTTGTGTGTTTTGTGGTGGTTGTGGTGAGAGGTTGCGTGTTTCAGACTTGCAACAGCCAGAAAAATAGAGATTACTACTCATTTAAGCAATTTCACGAGTTTATTTAGATTAAAATTGATAATAAGTCATGTAAAATTACAAAATTAGTTGTATTGCATGTCAATTAGCGTTTTATAAATCAATCAACTCCATAAAACATCGTTTGTAGCCACTTTTTACACAGAATCACATGTTTAAGTGATTGTTTGTCACAATTTGGAGTGTGTACTTGTGGTTTTGTTCAGTTTTAATGAAGTATTTGTGTGTTTTGTGGTGGTTGTGGTGAGAGGTTGCGTGTTTCAGACTTGCAACAGCCAGAAAAATAGAGATTACTACTCATTTAAGCAATTTCACGAGTTTATTTAGATTAAAATTGATAATAAGTCATGTAAAATTACAAAATTAGTTGTATTGCATGTCAATTAGCGTTTTATAAATCAATCAACTCCATAAAGTATCGTTTGTAGCCACTTTTTACACAGAATCACATGTTTAAGTGATTGTTTGTCACAATTTGGAGTGTGTACTTGTGGTTTTGTTCAGTTTTAATGAAGTATTTGTGTGTTTTGTGGTGGTTGTGGTGAGAGGTTGCGTGTTTCAGACTTGCAACAGCCAGAAAAATAGAGATTACTACTCATTTAAGCAATTTCACGAGTTTATTTAGATTAAAATTGATAATAAGTCATGTAAAATTACAAAATTAGTTGTATTGCATGTCAATTAGCGTTTTATAAATCAATCAACTCCATAAAGTATCGTTTGTAGCCACTTTTTACACAGAATCACATGTTTAAGTGATTGTTTGTCACAATTTGGAGTGTGTACTTGTGGTTTTGTTCAGTTTTAATGAAGTATTTGTGTGTTTTGTGGTGGTTGTGGTGAGAGGTTGCGTGTTTCAGACTTGCAACAGCCAGAAAAATAGAGATTACTACTCATTTAAGCAATTTCACGAGTTTATTTAGATTAAAATTGATAATAAGTCATGTAAAATTACAAAATTAGTTGTATTGCATGTCAATTAGCGTTTTATAAATCAATCAACTCCATAAAGTATCGTTTGTAGCCACTTTTTACACAGAATCACATGTTTAAGTGATTGTTTGTCACAATTTGGAGTGTGTACTTGTGGTTTTGTTCAGTTTTAATGAAGTATTTGTGTGTTTTGTGGTGGTTGTGGTGAGAGGTTGCGTGTTTCAGACTTGCAACAGCCAGAAAAATAGAGATTACTACTCATTTAAGCAATTTCACGAGTTTATTTAGATTAAAATTGATAATAAGTCATGTAAAATTACAAAATTAGTTGTATTGCATGTCAATTAGCGTTTTATAAATCAATCAACTCCAAAAACATCGTTTGTAGCCACTTTTTACACAGAATCACATGTTTAAGTGATTGTTTGTCACAATTTGGAGTGTGTACTTGTGGTTTTGTTCAGTTTTAATGAAGTATTTGTGTGTTTTGTGGTGGTTGTGGTGAGAGGTTGCGTGTTTCAGACTTGCAACAGCCAGAAAAATAGAGATTACTACTCATTTAAGCAATTTCACGAGTTTATTTAGATTAAAATTGATAATAAGTCATGTAAAATTACAAAATTAGTTGTATTGCATGTCAATTAGCGTTTTATAAATCAATCAACTCCAAAAACATCGTTTGTAGCCACTTTTTACACAGAATCACATGTTTAAGTGATTGTTTGTCACAATTTGGAGTGTGTACTTGTGGTTTTGTTCAGTTTTAATGAAGTATTTGTGTGTTTTGTGGTGGTTGTGGTGAGAGGTTGCGTGTTTCAGACTTGCAACAGCCAGAAAAATAGAGATTACTACTCATTTAAGCAATTTCACGAGTTTATTTAGATTAAAATTGATAATAAGTCATGTAAAATTACAAAATTAGTTGTATTGCATGTCAATTAGCGTTTTATAAATCAATCAACTCCATAAAGTATCGTTTGTAGCCACTTTTTACACAGAATCACATGTTTAAGTGATTGTTTGTCACAATTTGGAGTGTGTACTTGTGGTTTTGTTCAGTTTTAATGAAGTATTTGTGTGTTTTGTGGTGGTTGTGGTGAGAGGTTGCGTGTTTCAGACTTGCAACAGCCAGAAAAATAGAGATTACTACTCATTTAAGCAATTTCACGAGTTTATTTAGATTAAAATTGATAATAAGTCATGTAAAATTACAAAATTAGTTGTATTGCATGTCAATTAGCGTTTTATAAATCAATCAACTCCATAAAACATCGTTTGTAGCCACTTTTTACACAGAATCACATGTTTAAGTGATTGTTTGTCACAATTTGGAGTGTGTACTTGTGGTTTTGTTCAGTTTTAATGAAGTATTTGTGTGTTTTGTGGTGGTTGTGGTGAGAGGTTGCGTGTTTCAGACTTGCAACAGCCAGAAAAATAGAGATTACTACTCATTTAAGCAATTTCACGAGTTTATTTAGATTAAAATTGATAATAAGTCATGTAAAATTACAAAATTAGTTGTATTGCATGTCAATTAGCGTTTTTAAATCAATCAACTCCATAAAACATCGTTTGTAGCCACTTTTTACACAGAATCACATGTTTAAGTGATTGTTTGTCACAATTTGGAGTGTGTACTTGTGGTTTTGTTCAGTTTTAATGAAGTATTTGTGTGTTTTGAGTGGTTGTGGTGAGAGGTTGCGTGTTTCAGACTTGCAACAGCCAGAAAAATAGAGATTACTACTCATTTAAGCAATTTCACGAGTTTATTTAGATTAAAATTGATAATAAGTCATGTAAAATTACAAAATTAGTTGTATTGCATGTCAATTAGCGTTTTATAAATCAATCAACTCCATAAAACATCGTTTGTAGCCACTTTTTACACAGAATCACATGTTTAAGTGATTGTTTGTCACAATTTGGAGTGTGTACTTGTGGTTTTGTTCAGTTTTAATGAAGTATTTGTGTGTTTTGTGGTGGTTGTGGTGAGAGGTTGCGTGTTTCAGACTTGCAACAGCCAGAAAAATAGAGATTACTACTCATTTAAGCAATTTCACGAGTTTATTTAGATTAAAATTGATAATAAGTCATGTAAAATTACAAAATTAGTTGTATTGCATGTCAATTAGCGTTTTATAAATCAATCAACTCCATAAAGTATCGTTTGTAGCCACTTTTTACACAGAATCACATGTTTAAGTGATTGTTTGTCACAATTTGGAGTGTGTACTTGTGGTTTTGTTCAGTTTTAATGAAGTATTTGTGTGTTTTGTGGTGGTTGTGGTGAGAGGTTGCGTGTTTCAGACTTGCAACAGCCAGAAAAATAGAGATTACTACTCATTTAAGCAATTTCACGAGTTTATTTAGATTAAAATTGATAATAAGTCATGTAAAATTACAAAATTAGTTGTATTGCATGTCAATTAGCGTTTTTAAATCAATCAACTCCATAAAACATCGTTTGTAGCCACTTTTTACACAGAATCACATGTTTAAGTGATTGTTTGTCACAATTTGGAGTGTGTACTTGTGGTTTTGTTCAGTTTTAATGAAGTATTTGTGTGTTTTGTGGTGGTTGTGGTGAGAGGTTGCGTGTTTCAGACTTGCAACAGCCAGAAAAATAGAGATTACTACTCATTTAAGCAATTTCACGAGTTTATTTAGATTAAAATTGATAATAAGTCATGTAAAATTACAAAATTAGTTGTATTGCATGTCAATTAGCGTTTTATAAATCAATCAACTCCATAAAACATCGTTTGTAGCCACTTTTTACACAGAATCACATGTTTAAGTGATTGTTTGTCACAATTTGGAGTGTGTACTTGTGGTTTTGTTCAGTTTTAATGAAGTATTTGTGTGTTTTGTGGTGGTTGTGGTGAGAGGTTGCGTGTTTCAGACTTGCAACAGCCAGAAAAATAGAGATTACTACTCATTTAAGCAATTTCACGAGTTTATTTAGATTAAAATTGATAATAAGTCATGTAAAATTACAAAATTAGTTGTATTGCATGTCAATTAGCGTTTTATAAATCAATCAACTCCATAAAACATCGTTTGTAGCCACTTTTTACACAGAATCACATGTTTAAGTGATTGTTTGTCACAATTTGGAGTGTGTACTTGTGGTTTTGTTCAGTTTTAATGAAGTATTTGTGTGTTTTGTGGTGGTTGTGGTGAGAGGTTGCGTGTTTCAGACTTGCAACAGCCAGAAAAATAGAGATTACTACTCATTTAAGCAATTTCACGAGTTTATTTAGATTAAAATTGATAATAAGTCATGTAAAATTACAAAATTAGTTGTATTGCATGTCAATTAGCGTTTTATAAATCAATCAACTCCATAAAACATCGTTTGTAGCCACTTTTTACACAGAATCACATGTTTAAGTGATTGTTTGTCACAATTTGGAGTGTGTACTTGTGGTTTTGTTCAGTTTTAATGAAGTATTTGTGTGTTTTGTGGTGGTTGTGGTGAGAGGTTGCGTGTTTCAGACTTGCAACAGCCAGAAAAATAGAGATTACTACTCATTTAAGCAATTTCACGAGTTTATTTAGATTAAAATTGATAATAAGTCATGTAAAATTACAAAATTAGTTGTATTGCATGTCAATTAGCGTTTTATAAATCAATCAACTCCATAAAACATCGTTTGTAGCCACTTTTTACACAGAATCACATGTTTAAGTGATTGTTTGTCACAATTTGGAGTGTGTACTTGTGGTTTTGTTCAGTTTTAATGAAGTATTTGTGTGTTTTGAGGTGGTTGTGGTGAGAGGTTGCGTGTTTCAGACTTGCAACAGCCAGAAAAATAGAGATTACTACTCATTTAAGCAATTTCACGAGTTTATTTAGATTAAAATTGATAATAAGTCATGTAAAATTACAAAATTAGTTGTATTGCATGTCAATTAGCGTTTTTAAATCAATCAACTCCATAAAACATCGTTTGTAGCCACTTTTTACACAGAATCACATGTTTAAGTGATTGTTTGTCACAATTTGGAGTGTGTACTTGTGGTTTTGTTCAGTTTTAATGAAGTATTTGTGTGTTTTGTGGTGGTTGTGGTGAGAGGTTGCGTGTTTCAGACTTGCAACAGCCAGAAAAATAGAGATTACTACTCATTTAAGCAATTTCACGAGTTTATTTAGATTAAAATTGATAATAAGTCATGTAAAATTACAAAATTAGTTGTATTGCATGTCAATTAGCGTTTTATAAATCAATCAACTCCATAAAACATCGTTTGTAGCCACTTTTTACACAGAATCACATGTTTAAGTGATTGTTTGTCACAATTTGGAGTGTGTACTTGTGGTTTTGTTCAGTTTTAATGAAGTATTTGTGTGTTTTGTGGTGGTTGTGGTGAGAGGTTGCGTGTTTCAGACTTGCAACAGCCAGAAAAATAGAGATTACTACTCATTTAAGCAATTTCACGAGTTTATTTAGATTAAAATTGATAATAAGTCATGTAAAATTACAAAATTAGTTGTATTGCATGTCAATTAGCGTTTTATAATCAATCAACTCCATAAAACATCGTTTGTAGCCACTTTTTACACAGAATCACATGTTTAAGTGATTGTTTGTCACAATTTGGAGTGTGTACTTGTGGTTTTGTTCAGTTTTAATGAAGTATTTGTGTGTTTTGTGGTGGTTGTGGTGAGAGGTTGCGTGTTTCAGACTTGCAACAGCCAGAAAAATAGAGATTACTACTCATTTAAGCAATTTCACGAGTTTATTTAGATTAAAATTGATAATAAGTCATGTAAAATTACAAAATTAGTTGTATTGCATGTCAATTAGCGTTTTTAAATCAATCAACTCCATAAAACATCGTTTGTAGCCACTTTTTACACAGAATCACATGTTTAAGTGATTGTTTGTCACAATTTGGAGTGTGTACTTGTGGTTTTGTTCAGTTTTAATGAAGTATTTGTGTGTTTTGTGGTGGTTGTGGTGAGAGGTTGCGTGTTTCAGACTTGCAACAGCCAGAAAAATAGAGATTACTACTCATTTAAGCAATTTCACGAGTTTATTTAGATTAAAATTGATAATAAGTCATGTAAAATTACAAAATTAGTTGTATTGCATGTCAATTAGCGTTTTTAAATCAATCAACTCCATAAAACATCGTTTGTAGCCACTTTTTACACAGAATCACATGTTTAAGTGATTGTTTGTCACAATTTGGAGTGTGTACTTGTGGTTTTGTTCAGTTTTAATGAAGTATTTGTGTGTTTTGTGGTGGTTGTGGTGAGAGGTTGCGTGTTTCAGACTTGCAACAGCCAGAAAAATAGAGATTACTACTCATTTAAGCAATTTCACGAGTTTATTTAGATTAAAATTGATAATAAGTCATGTAAAATTACAAAATTAGTTGTATTGCATGTCAATTAGCGTTTTATAAATCAATCAACTCCATAAAACATCGTTTGTAGCCACTTTTTACACAGAATCACATGTTTAAGTGATTGTTTGTCACAATTTGGAGTGTGTACTTGTGGTTTTGTTCAGTTTTAATGAAGTATTTGTGTGTTTTGTGGTGGTTGTGGTGAGAGGTTGCGTGTTTCAGACTTGCAACAGCCAGAAAAATAGAGATTACTACTCATTTAAGCAATTTCACGAGTTTATTTAGATTAAAATTGATAATAAGTCATGTAAAATTACAAAATTAGTTGTATTGCATGTCAATTAGCGTTTTTAAATCAATCAACTCCATAAAACATCGTTTGTAGCCACTTTTTACACAGAATCACATGTTTAAGTGATTGTTTGTCACAATTTGGAGTGTGTACTTGTGGTTTTGTTCAGTTTTAATGAAGTATTTGTGTGTTTTGTGGTGGTTGTGGTGAGAGGTTGCGTGTTTCAGACTTGCAACAGCCAGAAAAATAGAGATTACTACTCATTTAAGCAATTTCACGAGTTTATTTAGATTAAAATTGATAATAAGTCATGTAAAATTACAAAATTAGTTGTATTGCATGTCAATTAGCGTTTTTAAATCAATCAACTCCATAAAACATCGTTTGTAGCCACTTTTTACACAGAATCACATGTTTAAGTGATTGTTTGTCACAATTTGGAGTGTGTACTTGTGGTTTTGTTCAGTTTTAATGAAGTATTTGTGTGTTTTGAGGTGGTTGTGGTGAGAGGTTGCGTGTTTCAGACTTGCAACAGCCAGAAAAATAGAGATTACTACTCATTTAAGCAATTTCACGAGTTTATTTAGATTAAAATTGATAATAAGTCATGTAAAATTACAAAATTAGTTGTATTGCATGTCAATTAGCGTTTTTAAATCAATCAACTCCATAAAACATCGTTTGTAGCCACTTTTTACACAGAATCACATGTTTAAGTGATTGTTTGTCACAATTTGGAGTGTGTACTTGTGGTTTTGTTCAGTTTTAATGAAGTATTTGTGTGTTTTGAGGTGGTTGTGGTGAGAGGTTGCGTGTTTCAGACTTGCAACAGCCAGAAAAATAGAGATTACTACTCATTTAAGCAATTTCACGAGTTTATTTAGATTAAAATTGATAATAAGTCATGTAAAATTACAAAATTAGTTGTATTGCATGTCAATTAGCGTTTTTAAATCAATCAACTCCATAAAACATCGTTTGTAGCCACTTTTTACACAGAATCACATGTTTAAGTGATTGTTTGTCACAATTTGGAGTGTGTACTTGTGGTTTTGTTCAGTTTTAATGAAGTATTTGTGTGTTTTGAGGTGGTTGTGGTGAGAGGTTGCGTGTTTCAGACTTGCAACAGCCAGAAAAATAGAGATTACTACTCATTTAAGCAATTTCACGAGTTTATTTAGATTAAAATTGATAATAAGTCATGTAAAATTACAAAATTAGTTGTATTGCATGTCAATTAGCGTTTTATAAATCAATCAACTCCATAAAACATCGTTTGTAGCCACTTTTTACACAGAATCACATGTTTAAGTGATTGTTTGTCACAATTTGGAGTGTGTACTTGTGGTTTTGTTCAGTTTTAATGAAGTATTTGTGTGTTTTGAGGTGGTTGTGGTGAGAGGTTGCGTGTTTCAGACTTGCAACAGCCAGAAAAATAGAGATTACTACTCATTTAAGCAATTTCACGAGTTTATTTAGATTAAAATTGATAATAAGTCATGTAAAATTACAAAATTAGTTGTATTGCATGTCAATTAGCGTTTTTAAATCAATCAACTCCATAAAGCATCGTTTGTAGCCACTTTTTACACAGAATCACATGTTTAAGTGATTGTTTGTCACAATTTGGAGTGTGTACTTGTGGTTTTGTTCAGTTTTAATGAAGTATTTGTGTGTTTTGAGGTGGTTGTGGTGAGAGGTTGCGTGTTTCAGACTTGCAACAGCCAGAAAAATAGAGATTACTACTCATTTAAGCAATTTCACGAGTTTATTTAGATTAAAATTGATAATAAGTCATGTAAAATTACAAAATTAGTTGTATTGCATGTCAATTAGCGTTTTTAAATCAATCAACTCCATAAAACATCGTTTGTAGCCACTTTTTACACAGAATCACATGTTTAAGTGATTGTTTGTCACAATTTGGAGTGTGTACTTGTGGTTTTGTTCAGTTTTAATGAAGTATTTGTGTGTTTTGAGGTGGTTGTGGTGAGAGGTTGCGTGTTTCAGACTTGCAACAGCCAGAAAAATAGAGATTACTACTCATTTAAGCAATTTCACGAGTTTATTTAGATTAAAATTGATAATAAGTCATGTAAAATTACAAAATTAGTTGTATTGCATGTCAATTAGCGTTTTTAAATCAATCAACTCCATAAAACATCGTTTGTAGCCACTTTTTACACAGAATCACATGTTTAAGTGATTGTTTGTCACAATTTGGAGTGTGTACTTGTGGTTTTGTTCAGTTTTAATGAAGTATTTGTGTGTTTTGAGGTGGTTGTGGTGAGAGGTTGCGTGTTTCAGACTTGCAACAGCCAGAAAAATAGAGATTACTACTCATTTAAGCAATTTCACGAGTTTATTTAGATTAAAATTGATAATAAGTCATGTAAAATTACAAAATTAGTTGTATTGCATGTCAATTAGCGTTTTTAAATCAATCAACTCCATAAAACATCGTTTGTAGCCACTTTTTACACAGAATCACATGTTTAAGTGATTGTTTGTCACAATTTGGAGTGTGTACTTGTGGTTTTGTTCAGTTTTAATGAAGTATTTGTGTGTTTTGAGGTGGTTGTGGTGAGAGGTTGCGTGTTTCAGACTTGCAACAGCCAGAAAAATAGAGATTACTACTCATTTAAGCAATTTCACGAGTTTATTTAGATTAAAATTGATAATAAGTCATGTAAAATTACAAAATTAGTTGTATTGCATGTCAATTAGCGTTTTTAAATCAATCAACTCCATAAAACATCGTTTGTAGCCACTTTTTACACAGAATCACATGTTTAAGTGATTGTTTGTCACAATTTGGAGTGTGTACTTGTGGTTTTGTTCAGTTTTAATGAAGTATTTGTGTGTTTTGAGGTGGTTGTGGTGAGAGGTTGCGTGTTTCAGACTTGCAACAGCCAGAAAAATAGAGATTACTACTCATTTAAGCAATTTCACGAGTTTATTTAGATTAAAATTGATAATAAGTCATGTAAAATTACAAAATTAGTTGTATTGCATGTCAATTAGCGTTTTTAAATCAATCAACTCCATAAAACATCGTTTGTAGCCACTTTTTACACAGAATCACATGTTTAAGTGATTGTTTGTCACAATTTGGAGTGTGTACTTGTGGTTTTGTTCAGTTTTAATGAAGTATTTGTGTGTTTTGAGGTGGTTGTGGTGAGAGGTTGCGTGTTTCAGACTTGCAACAGCCAGAAAAATAGAGATTACTACTCATTTAAGCAATTTCACGAGTTTATTTAGATTAAAATTGATAATAAGTCATGTAAAATTACAAAATTAGTTGTATTGCATGTCAATTAGCGTTTTTAAATCAATCAACTCCATAAAACATCGTTTGTAGCCACTTTTTACACAGAATCACATGTTTAAGTGATTGTTTGTCACAATTTGGAGTGTGTACTTGTGGTTTTGTTCAGTTTTAATGAAGTATTTGTGTGTTTTGAGGTGGTTGTGGTGAGAGGTTGCGTGTTTCAGACTTGCAACAGCCAGAAAAATAGAGATTACTACTCATTTAAGCAATTTCACGAGTTTATTTAGATTAAAATTGATAATAAGTCATGTAAAATTACAAAATTAGTTGTATTGCATGTCAATTAGCGTTTTTAAATCAATCAACTCCATAAAACATCGTTTGTAGCCACTTTTTACACAGAATCACATGTTTAAGTGATTGTTTGTCACAATTTGGAGTGTGTACTTGTGGTTTTGTTCAGTTTTAATGAAGTATTTGTGTGTTTTGAGGTGGTTGTGGTGAGAGGTTGCGTGTTTCAGACTTGCAACAGCCAGAAAAATAGAGATTACTACTCATTTAAGCAATTTCACGAGTTTATTTAGATTAAAATTGATAATAAGTCATGTAAAATTACAAAATTAGTTGTATTGCATGTCAATTAGCGTTTTTAAATCAATCAACTCCATAAAACATCGTTTGTAGCCACTTTTTACACAGAATCACATGTTTAAGTGATTGTTTGTCACAATTTGGAGTGTGTACTTGTGGTTTTGTTCAGTTTTAATGAAGTATTTGTGTGTTTTGAGGTGGTTGTGGTGAGAGGTTGCGTGTTTCAGACTTGCAACAGCCAGAAAAATAGAGATTACTACTCATTTAAGCAATTTCACGAGTTTATTTAGATTAAAATTGATAATAAGTCATGTAAAATTACAAAATTAGTTGTATTGCATGTCAATTAGCGTTTTTAAATCAATCAACTCCATAAACATCGTTTGTAGCCACTTTTTACACAGAATCACATGTTTAAGTGATTGTTTGTCACAATTTGGAGTGTGTACTTGTGGTTTTGTTCAGTTTTAATGAAGTATTTGTGTGTTTTGAGGTGGTTGTGGTGAGAGGTTGCGTGTTTCAGACTTGCAACAGCCAGAAAAATAGAGATTACTACTCATTTAAGCAATTTCACGAGTTTATTTAGATTAAAATTGATAATAAGTCATGTAAAATTACAAAATTAGTTGTATTGCATGTCAATTAGCGTTTTTAAATCAATCAACTCCATAAAACATCGTTTGTAGCCACTTTTTACACAGAATCACATGTTTAAGTGATTGTTTGTCACAATTTGGAGTGTGTACTTGTGGTTTTGTTCAGTTTTAATGAAGTATTTGTGTGTTTTGAGGTGGTTGTGGTGAGAGGTTGCGTGTTTCAGACTTGCAACAGCCAGAAAAATAGAGATTACTACTCATTTAAGCAATTTCACGAGTTTATTTAGATTAAAATTGATAATAAGTCATGTAAAATTACAAAATTAGTTGTATTGCATGTCAATTAGCGTTTTTAAATCAATCAACTCCATAAAACATCGTTTGTAGCCACTTTTTACACAGAATCACATGTTTAAGTGATTGTTTGTCACAATTTGGAGTGTGTACTTGTGGTTTTGTTCAGTTTTAATGAAGTATTTGTGTGTTTTGAGGTGGTTGTGGTGAGAGGTTGCGTGTTTCAGACTTGCAACAGCCAGAAAAATAGAGATTACTACTCATTTAAGCAATTTCACGAGTTTATTTAGATTAAAATTGATAATAAGTCATGTAAAATTACAAAATTAGTTGTATTGCATGTCAATTAGCGTTTTTAAATCAATCAACTCCATAAAACATCGTTTGTAGCCACTTTTTACACAGAATCACATGTTTAAGTGATTGTTTGTCACAATTTGGAGTGTGTACTTGTGGTTTTGTTCAGTTTTAATGAAGTATTTGTGTGTTTTGAGGTGGTTGTGGTGAGAGGTTGCGTGTTTCAGACTTGCAACAGCCAGAAAAATAGAGATTACTACTCATTTAAGCAATTTCACGAGTTTATTTAGATTAAAATTGATAATAAGTCATGTAAAATTACAAAATTAGTTGTATTGCATGTCAATTAGCGTTTTTAAATCAATCAACTCCATAAAACATCGTTTGTAGCCACTTTTTACACAGAATCACATGTTTAAGTGATTGTTTGTCACAATTTGGAGTGTGTACTTGTGGTTTTGTTCAGTTTTAATGAAGTATTTGTGTGTTTTGAGGTGGTTGTGGTGAGAGGTTGCGTGTTTCAGACTTGCAACAGCCAGAAAAATAGAGATTACTACTCATTTAAGCAATTTCACGAGTTTATTTAGATTAAAATTGATAATAAGTCATGTAAAATTACAAAATTAGTTGTATTGCATGTCAATTAGCGTTTTATAAATCAATCAACTCCATAAAACATCGTTTGTAGCCACTTTTTACACAGAATCACATGTTTAAGTGATTGTTTGTCACAATTTGGAGTGTGTACTTGTGGTTTTGTTCAGTTTTAATGAAGTATTTGTGTGTTTTGAGGTGGTTGTGGTGAGAGGTTGCGTGTTTCAGACTTGCAACAGCCAGAAAAATAGAGATTACTACTCATTTAAGCAATTTCACGAGTTTATTTAGATTAAAATTGATAATAAGTCATGTAAAATTACAAAATTAGTTGTATTGCATGTCAATTAGCGTTTTATAAATCAATCAACTCCATAAAGCATCGTTTGTAGCCACTTTTTACACAGAATCACATGTTTAAGTGATTGTTTGTCACAATTTGGAGTGTGTACTTGTGGTTTTGTTCAGTTTTAATGAAGTATTTGTGTGTTTTGAGGTGGTTGTGGTGAGAGGTTGCGTGTTTCAGACTTGCAACAGCCAGAAAAATAGAGATTACTACTCATTTAAGCAATTTCACGAGTTTATTTAGATTAAAATTGATAATAAGTCATGTAAAATTACAAAATTAGTTGTATTGCATGTCAATTAGCGTTTTTAAATCAATCAACTCCATAAACATCGTTTGTAGCCACTTTTTACACAGAATCACATGTTTAAGTGATTGTTTGTCACAATTTGGAGTGTGTACTTGTGGTTTTGTTCAGTTTTAATGAAGTATTTGTGTGTTTTGAGGTGGTTGTGGTGAGAGGTTGCGTGTTTCAGACTTGCAACAGCCAGAAAAATAGAGATTACTACTCATTTAAGCAATTTCACGAGTTTATTTAGATTAAAATTGATAATAAGTCATGTAAAATTACAAAATTAGTTGTATTGCATGTCAATTAGCGTTTTATAAATCAATCAACTCCATAAAACATCGTTTGTAGCCACTTTTTACACAGAATCACATGTTTAAGTGATTGTTTGTCACAATTTGGAGTGTGTACTTGTGGTTTTGTTCAGTTTTAATGAAGTATTTGTGTGTTTTGAGGTGGTTGTGGTGAGAGGTTGCGTGTTTCAGACTTGCAACAGCCAGAAAAATAGAGATTACTACTCATTTAAGCAATTTCACGAGTTTATTTAGATTAAAATTGATAATAAGTCATGTAAAATTACAAAATTAGTTGTATTGCATGTCAATTAGCGTTTTATAAATCAATCAACTCCATAAAACATCGTTTGTAGCCACTTTTTACACAGAATCACATGTTTAAGTGATTGTTTGTCACAATTTGGAGTGTGTACTTGTGGTTTTGTTCAGTTTTAATGAAGTATTTGTGTGTTTTGAGGTGGTTGTGGTGAGAGGTTGCGTGTTTCAGACTTGCAACAGCCAGAAAAATAGAGATTACTACTCATTTAAGCAATTTCACGAGTTTATTTAGATTAAAATTGATAATAAGTCATGTAAAATTACAAAATTAGTTGTATTGCATGTCAATTAGCGTTTTATAAATCAATCAACTCCATAAAACATCGTTTGTAGCCACTTTTTACACAGAATCACATGTTTAAGTGATTGTTTGTCACAATTTGGAGTGTGTACTTGTGGTTTTGTTCAGTTTTAATGAAGTATTTGTGTGTTTTGAGGTGGTTGTGGTGAGAGGTTGCGTGTTTCAGACTTGCAACAGCCAGAAAAATAGAGATTACTACTCATTTAAGCAATTTCACGAGTTTATTTAGATTAAAATTGATAATAAGTCATGTAAAATTACAAAATTAGTTGTATTGCATGTCAATTAGCGTTTTATAAATCAATCAACTCCATAAAACATCGTTTGTAGCCACTTTTTACACAGAATCACATGTTTAAGTGATTGTTTGTCACAATTTGGAGTGTGTACTTGTGGTTTTGTTCAGTTTTAATGAAGTATTTGTGTGTTTTGAGGTGGTTGTGGTGAGAGGTTGCGTGTTTCAGACTTGCAACAGCCAGAAAAATAGAGATTACTACTCATTTAAGCAATTTCACGAGTTTATTTAGATTAAAATTGATAATAAGTCATGTAAAATTACAAAATTAGTTGTATTGCATGTCAATTAGCGTTTTATAAATCAATCAACTCCATAAAGCATCGTTTGTAGCCACTTTTTACACAGAATCACATGTTTAAGTGATTGTTTGTCACAATTTGGAGTGTGTACTTGTGGTTTTGTTCAGTTTTAATGAAGTATTTGTGTGTTTTGAGGTGGTTGTGGTGAGAGGTTGCGTGTTTCAGACTTGCAACAGCCAGAAAAATAGAGATTACTACTCATTTAAGCAATTTCACGAGTTTATTTAGATTAAAATTGATAATAAGTCATGTAAAATTACAAAATTAGTTGTATTGCATGTCAATTAGCGTTTTTAAATCAATCAACTCCATAAAACATCGTTTGTAGCCACTTTTTACACAGAATCACATGTTTAAGTGATTGTTTGTCACAATTTGGAGTGTGTACTTGTGGTTTTGTTCAGTTTTAATGAAGTATTTGTGTGTTTTGAGGTGGTTGTGGTGAGAGGTTGCGTGTTTCAGACTTGCAACAGCCAGAAAAATAGAGATTACTACTCATTTAAGCAATTTCACGAGTTTATTTAGATTAAAATTGATAATAAGTCATGTAAAATTACAAAATTAGTTGTATTGCATGTCAATTAGCGTTTTATAAATCAATCAACTCCATAAAGCATCGTTTGTAGCCACTTTTTACACAGAATCACATGTTTAAGTGATTGTTTGTCACAATTTGGAGTGTGTACTTGTGGTTTTGTTCAGTTTTAATGAAGTATTTGTGTGTTTTGAGGTGGTTGTGGTGAGAGGTTGCGTGTTTCAGACTTGCAACAGCCAGAAAAATAGAGATTACTACTCATTTAAGCAATTTCACGAGTTTATTTAGATTAAAATTGATAATAAGTCATGTAAAATTACAAAATTAGTTGTATTGCATGTCAATTAGCGTTTTATAAATCAATCAACTCCATAAACATCGTTTGTAGCCACTTTTTACACAGAATCACATGTTTAAGTGATTGTTTGTCACAATTTGGAGTGTGTACTTGTGGTTTTGTTCAGTTTTAATGAAGTATTTGTGTGTTTTGAGGTGGTTGTGGTGAGAGGTTGCGTGTTTCAGACTTGCAACAGCCAGAAAAATAGAGATTACTACTCATTTAAGCAATTTCACGAGTTTATTTAGATTAAAATTGATAATAAGTCATGTAAAATTACAAAATTAGTTGTATTGCATGTCAATTAGCGTTTTATAAATCAATCAACTCCATAAAACATCGTTTGTAGCCACTTTTTACACAGAATCACATGTTTAAGTGATTGTTTGTCACAATTTGGAGTGTGTACTTGTGGTTTTGTTCAGTTTTAATGAAGTATTTGTGTGTTTTGAGGTGGTTGTGGTGAGAGGTTGCGTGTTTCAGACTTGCAACAGCCAGAAAAATAGAGATTACTACTCATTTAAGCAATTTCACGAGTTTATTTAGATTAAAATTGATAATAAGTCATGTAAAATTACAAAATTAGTTGTATTGCATGTCAATTAGCGTTTTATAAATCAATCAACTCCATAAACATCGTTTGTAGCCACTTTTTACACAGAATCACATGTTTAAGTGATTGTTTGTCACAATTTGGAGTGTGTACTTGTGGTTTTGTTCAGTTTTAATGAAGTATTTGTGTGTTTTGAGGTGGTTGTGGTGAGAGGTTGCGTGTTTCAGACTTGCAACAGCCAGAAAAATAGAGATTACTACTCATTTAAGCAATTTCACGAGTTTATTTAGATTAAAATTGATAATAAGTCATGTAAAATTACAAAATTAGTTGTATTGCATGTCAATTAGCGTTTTATAAATCAATCAACTCCATAAACATCGTTTGTAGCCACTTTTTACACAGAATCACATGTTTAAGTGATTGTTTGTCACAATTTGGAGTGTGTACTTGTGGTTTTGTTCAGTTTTAATGAAGTATTTGTGTGTTTTGAGGTGGTTGTGGTGAGAGGTTGCGTGTTTCAGACTTGCAACAGCCAGAAAAATAGAGATTACTACTCATTTAAGCAATTTCACGAGTTTATTTAGATTAAAATTGATAATAAGTCATGTAAAATTACAAAATTAGTTGTATTGCATGTCAATTAGCGTTTTTAAATCAATCAACTCCATAAAGCATCGTTTGTAGCCACTTTTTACACAGAATCACATGTTTAAGTGATTGTTTGTCACAATTTGGAGTGTGTACTTGTGGTTTTGTTCAGTTTTAATGAAGTATTTGTGTGTTTTGAGGTGGTTGTGGTGAGAGGTTGCGTGTTTCAGACTTGCAACAGCCAGAAAAATAGAGATTACTACTCATTTAAGCAATTTCACGAGTTTATTTAGATTAAAATTGATAATAAGTCATGTAAAATTACAAAATTAGTTGTATTGCATGTCAATTAGCGTTTTATAAATCAATCAATCAAACATCGTTTGTAGCCACTTTTTACACAGAATCACATGTTTAAGTGATTGTTTGTCACAATTTGGAGTGTGTACTTGTGGTTTTGTTCAGTTTTAATGAAGTATTTGTGTGTTTTGAGGTGGTTGTGGTGAGAGGTTGCGTGTTTCAGACTTGCAACAGCCAGAAAAATAGAGATTACTACTCATTTAAGCAATTTCACGAGTTTATTTAGATTAAAATTGATAATAAGTCATGTAAAATTACAAAATTAGTTGTATTGCATGTCAATTAGCGTTTTATAAATCAATCAACTCCATAAAGCATCGTTTGTAGCCACTTTTTACACAGAATCACATGTTTAAGTGATTGTTTGTCACAATTTGGAGTGTGTACTTGTGGTTTTGTTCAGTTTTAATGAAGTATTTGTGTGTTTTGAGGTGGTTGTGGTGAGAGGTTGCGTGTTTCAGACTTGCAACAGCCAGAAAAATAGAGATTACTACTCATTTAAGCAATTTCACGAGTTTATTTAGATTAAAATTGATAATAAGTCATGTAAAATTACAAAATTAGTTGTATTGCATGTCAATTAGCGTTTTATAAATCAATCAACTCCATAAAGCATCGTTTGTAGCCACTTTTTACACAGAATCACATGTTTAAGTGATTGTTTGTCACAATTTGGAGTGTGTACTTGTGGTTTTGTTCAGTTTTAATGAAGTATTTGTGTGTTTTGAGGTGGTTGTGGTGAGAGGTTGCGTGTTTCAGACTTGCAACAGCCAGAAAAATAGAGATTACTACTCATTTAAGCAATTTCACGAGTTTATTTAGATTAAAATTGATAATAAGTCATGTAAAATTACAAAATTAGTTGTATTGCATGTCAATTAGCGTTTTATAAATCAATCAACTCCATAAACATCGTTTGTAGCCACTTTTTACACAGAATCACATGTTTAAGTGATTGTTTGTCACAATTTGGAGTGTGTACTTGTGGTTTTGTTCAGTTTTAATGAAGTATTTGTGTGTTTTGAGGTGGTTGTGGTGAGAGGTTGCGTGTTTCAGACTTGCAACAGCCAGAAAAATAGAGATTACTACTCATTTAAGCAATTTCACGAGTTTATTTAGATTAAAATTGATAATAAGTCATGTAAAATTACAAAATTAGTTGTATTGCATGTCAATTAGCGTTTTAAATCAATCAACTCCATAAAGCATCGTTTGTAGCCACTTTTTACACAGAATCACATGTTTAAGTGATTGTTTGTCACAATTTGGAGTGTGTACTTGTGGTTTTGTTCAGTTTTAATGAAGTATTTGTGTGTTTTGAGGTGGTTGTGGTGAGAGGTTGCGTGTTTCAGACTTGCAACAGCCAGAAAAATAGAGATTACTACTCATTTAAGCAATTTCACGAGTTTATTTAGATTAAAATTGATAATAAGTCATGTAAAATTACAAAATTAGTTGTATTGCATGTCAATTAGCGTTTTATAAATCAATCAACTCCATAAACATCGTTTGTAGCCACTTTTTACACAGAATCACATGTTTAAGTGATTGTTTGTCACAATTTGGAGTGTGTACTTGTGGTTTTGTTCAGTTTTAATGAAGTATTTGTGTGTTTTGAGGTGGTTGTGGTGAGAGGTTGCGTGTTTCAGACTTGCAACAGCCAGAAAAATAGAGATTACTACTCATTTAAGCAATTTCACGAGTTTATTTAGATTAAAATTGATAATAAGTCATGTAAAATTACAAAATTAGTTGTATTGCATGTCAATTAGCGTTTTATAAATCAATCAACTCCATAAAGCATCGTTTGTAGCCACTTTTTACACAGAATCACATGTTTAAGTGATTGTTTGTCACAATTTGGAGTGTGTACTTGTGGTTTTGTTCAGTTTTAATGAAGTATTTGTGTGTTTTGAGGTGGTTGTGGTGAGAGGTTGCGTGTTTCAGACTTGCAACAGCCAGAAAAATAGAGATTACTACTCATTTAAGCAATTTCACGAGTTTATTTAGATTAAAATTGATAATAAGTCATGTAAAATTACAAAATTAGTTGTATTGCATGTCAATTAGCGTTTTATAAATCAATCAACTCCATAAACATCGTTTGTAGCCACTTTTTACACAGAATCACATGTTTAAGTGATTGTTTGTCACAATTTGGAGTGTGTACTTGTGGTTTTGTTCAGTTTTAATGAAGTATTTGTGTGTTTTGAGGTGGTTGTGGTGAGAGGTTGCGTGTTTCAGACTTGCAACAGCCAGAAAAATAGAGATTACTACTCATTTAAGCAATTTCACGAGTTTATTTAGATTAAAATTGATAATAAGTCATGTAAAATTACAAAATTAGTTGTATTGCATGTCAATTAGCGTTTTATAAATCAATCAACTCCATAAACATCGTTTGTAGCCACTTTTTACACAGAATCACATGTTTAAGTGATTGTTTGTCACAATTTGGAGTGTGTACTTGTGGTTTTGTTCAGTTTTAATGAAGTATTTGTGTGTTTTGAGGTGGTTGTGGTGAGAGGTTGCGTGTTTCAGACTTGCAACAGCCAGAAAAATAGAGATTACTACTCATTTAAGCAATTTCACGAGTTTATTTAGATTAAAATTGATAATAAGTCATGTAAAATTACAAAATTAGTTGTATTGCATGTCAATTAGCGTTTTATAAATCAATCAACTCCATAAAGCATCGTTTGTAGCCACTTTTTACACAGAATCACATGTTTAAGTGATTGTTTGTCACAATTTGGAGTGTGTACTTGTGGTTTTGTTCAGTTTTAATGAAGTATTTGTGTGTTTTGAGGTGGTTGTGGTGAGAGGTTGCGTGTTTCAGACTTGCAACAGCCAGAAAAATAGAGATTACTACTCATTTAAGCAATTTCACGAGTTTATTTAGATTAAAATTGATAATAAGTCATGTAAAATTACAAAATTAGTTGTATTGCATGTCAATTAGCGTTTTATAAATCAATCAACTCCATAAACATCGTTTGTAGCCACTTTTTACACAGAATCACATGTTTAAGTGATTGTTTGTCACAATTTGGAGTGTGTACTTGTGGTTTTGTTCAGTTTTAATGAAGTATTTGTGTGTTTTGAGGTGGTTGTGGTGAGAGGTTGCGTGTTTCAGACTTGCAACAGCCAGAAAAATAGAGATTACTACTCATTTAAGCAATTTCACGAGTTTATTTAGATTAAAATTGATAATAAGTCATGTAAAATTACAAAATTAGTTGTATTGCATGTCAATTAGCGTTTTATAAATCAATCAACTCCATAAACATCGTTTGTAGCCACTTTTTACACAGAATCACATGTTTAAGTGATTGTTTGTCACAATTTGGAGTGTGTACTTGTGGTTTTGTTCAGTTTTAATGAAGTATTTGTGTGTTTTGAGGTGGTTGTGGTGAGAGGTTGCGTGTTTCAGACTTGCAACAGCCAGAAAAATAGAGATTACTACTCATTTAAGCAATTTCACGAGTTTATTTAGATTAAAATTGATAATAAGTCATGTAAAATTACAAAATTAGTTGTATTGCATGTCAATTAGCGTTTTATAAATCAATCAACTCCATAAAGCATCGTTTGTAGCCACTTTTTACACAGAATCACATGTTTAAGTGATTGTTTGTCACAATTTGGAGTGTGTACTTGTGGTTTTGTTCAGTTTTAATGAAGTATTTGTGTGTTTTGAGGTGGTTGTGGTGAGAGGTTGCGTGTTTCAGACTTGCAACAGCCAGAAAAATAGAGATTACTACTCATTTAAGCAATTTCACGAGTTTATTTAGATTAAAATTGATAATAAGTCATGTAAAATTACAAAATTAGTTGTATTGCATGTCAATTAGCGTTTTATAAATCAATCAACTCCATAAAGCATCGTTTGTAGCCACTTTTTACACAGAATCACATGTTTAAGTGATTGTTTGTCACAATTTGGAGTGTGTACTTGTGGTTTTGTTCAGTTTTAATGAAGTATTTGTGTGTTTTGAGGTGGTTGTGGTGAGAGGTTGCGTGTTTCAGACTTGCAACAGCCAGAAAAATAGAGATTACTACTCATTTAAGCAATTTCACGAGTTTATTTAGATTAAAATTGATAATAAGTCATGTAAAATTACAAAATTAGTTGTATTGCATGTCAATTAGCGTTTTATAAATCAATCAACTCCATAAAGTATCGTTTGTAGCCACTTTTTACACAGAATCACATGTTTAAGTGATTGTTTGTCACAATTTGGAGTGTGTACTTGTGGTTTTGTTCAGTTTTAATGAAGTATTTGTGTGTTTTGAGGTGGTTGTGGTGAGAGGTTGCGTGTTTCAGACTTGCAACAGCCAGAAAAATAGAGATTACTACTCATTTAAGCAATTTCACGAGTTTATTTAGATTAAAATTGATAATAAGTCATGTAAAATTACAAAATTAGTTGTATTGCATGTCAATTAGCGTTTTATAAATCAATCAACTCCATAAAGTATCGTTTGTAGCCACTTTTTACACAGAATCACATGTTTAAGTGATTGTTTGTCACAATTTGGAGTGTGTACTTGTGGTTTTGTCAGTTTTAATGAAGTATTTGTGTGTTTTGAGGTGGTTGTGGTGAGAGGTTGCGTGTTTCAGACTTGCAACAGCCAGAAAAATAGAGATTACTACTCATTTAAGCAATTTCACGAGTTTATTTAGATTAAAATTGATAATAAGTCATGTAAAATTACAAAATTAGTTGTATTGCATGTCAATTAGCGTTTTATAAATCAATCAACTCCATAAAGCATCGTTTGTAGCCACTTTTTACACAGAATCACATGTTTAAGTGATTGTTTGTCACAATTTGGAGTGTGTACTTGTGGTTTTGTTCAGTTTTAATGAAGTATTTGTGTGTTTTGAGGTGGTTGTGGTGAGAGGTTGCGTGTTTCAGACTTGCAACAGCCAGAAAAATAGAGATTACTACTCATTTAAGCAATTTCACGAGTTTATTTAGATTAAAATTGATAATAAGTCATGTAAAATTACAAAATTAGTTGTATTGCATGTCAATTAGCGTTTTATAAATCAATCAACTCCATAAAGCATCGTTTGTAGCCACTTTTTACACAGAATCACATGTTTAAGTGATTGTTTGTCACAATTTGGAGTGTGTACTTGTGGTTTTGTACAGTTTTAATGAAGTATTTGTGTGTTTTGAGGTGGTTGTGGTGAGAGGTTGCGTGTTTCAGACTTGCAACAGCCAGAAAAATAGAGATTACTACTCATTTAAGCAATTTCACGAGTTTATTTAGATTAAAATTGATAATAAGTCATGTAAAATTACAAAATTAGTTGTATTGCATGTCAATTAGCGTTTTATAAATCAATCAACTCCATAAAGTATCGTTTGTAGCCACTTTTTACACAGAATCACATGTTTAAGTGATTGTTTGTCACAATTTGGAGTGTGTACTTGTGGTTTTGTACAGTTTTAATGAAGTATTTGTGTGTTTTGAGGTGGTTGTGGTGAGAGGTTGCGTGTTTCAGACTTGCAACAGCCAGAAAAATAGAGATTACTACTCATTTAAGCAATTTCACGAGTTTATTTAGATTAAAATTGATAATAAGTCATGTAAAATTACAAAATTAGTTGTATTGCATGTCAATTAGCGTTTTATAAATCAATCAACTCCATAAAGTATCGTTTGTAGCCACTTTTTACACAGAATCACATGTTTAAGTGATTGTTTGTCACAATTTGGAGTGTGTACTTGTGGTTTTGTTCAGTTTTAATGAAGTATTTGTGTGTTTTGAGGTGGTTGTGGTGAGAGGTTGCGTGTTTCAGACTTGCAACAGCCAGAAAAATAGAGATTACTACTCATTTAAGCAATTTCACGAGTTTATTTAGATTAAAATTGATAATAAGTCATGTAAAATTACAAAATTAGTTGTATTGCATGTCAATTAGCGTTTTATAAATCAATCAACTCCATAAAGTATCGTTTGTAGCCACTTTTTACACAGAATCACATGTTTAAGTGATTGTTTGTCACAATTTGGAGTGTGTACTTGTGGTTTTGTTCAGTTTTAATGAAGTATTTGTGTGTTTTGAGGTGGTTGTGGTGAGAGGTTGCGTGTTTCAGACTTGCAACAGCCAGAAAAATAGAGATTACTACTCATTTAAGCAATTTCACGAGTTTATTTAGATTAAAATTGATAATAAGTCATGTAAAATTACAAAATTAGTTGTATTGCATGTCAATTAGCGTTTTATAAATCAATCAACTCCATAAAGCATCGTTTGTAGCCACTTTTTACACAGAATCACATGTTTAAGTGATTGTTTGTCACAATTTGGAGTGTGTACTTGTGGTTTTGTACAGTTTTAATGAAGTATTTGTGTGTTTTGAGGTGGTTGTGGTGAGAGGTTGCGTGTTTCAGACTTGCAACAGCCAGAAAAATAGAGATTACTACTCATTTAAGCAATTTCACGAGTTTATTTAGATTAAAATTGATAATAAGTCATGTAAAATTACAAAATTAGTTGTATTGCATGTCAATTAGCGTTTTATAAATCAATCAACTCCATAAAGTATCGTTTGTAGCCACTTTTTACACAGAATCACATGTTTAAGTGATTGTTTGTCACAATTTGGAGTGTGTACTTGTGGTTTTGTACAGTTTTAATGAAGTATTTGTGTGTTTTGAGGTGGTTGTGGTGAGAGGTTGCGTGTTTCAGACTTGCAACAGCCAGAAAAATAGAGATTACTACTCATTTAAGCAATTTCACGAGTTTATTTAGATTAAAATTGATAATAAGTCATGTAAAATTACAAAATTAGTTGTATTGCATGTCAATTAGCGTTTTATAAATCAATCAACTCCATAAAGCATCGTTTGTAGCCACTTTTTACACAGAATCACATGTTTAAGTGATTGTTTGTCACAATTTGGAGTGTGTACTTGTGGTTTTGTACAGTTTTAATGAAGTATTTGTGTGTTTTGAGGTGGTTGTGGTGAGAGGTTGCGTGTTTCAGACTTGCAACAGCCAGAAAAATAGAGATTACTACTCATTTAAGCAATTTCACGAGTTTATTTAGATTAAAATTGATAATAAGTCATGTAAAATTACAAAATTAGTTGTATTGCATGTCAATTAGCGTTTTATAAATCAATCAACTCCATAAAGCATCGTTTGTAGCCACTTTTTACACAGAATCACATGTTTAAGTGATTGTTTGTCACAATTTGGAGTGTGTACTTGTGGTTTTGTACAGTTTTAATGAAGTATTTGTGTGTTTTGAGGTGGTTGTGGTGAGAGGTTGCGTGTTTCAGACTTGCAACAGCCAGAAAAATAGAGATTACTACTCATTTAAGCAATTTCACGAGTTTATTTAGATTAAAATTGATAATAAGTCATGTAAAATTACAAAATTAGTTGTATTGCATGTCAATTAGCGTTTTATAAATCAATCAACTCCATAAAGCATCGTTTGTAGCCACTTTTTACACAGAATCACATGTTTAAGTGATTGTTTGTCACAATTTGGAGTGTGTACTTGTGGTTTTGTACAGTTTTAATGAAGTATTTGTGTGTTTTGAGGTGGTTGTGGTGAGAGGTTGCGTGTTTCAGACTTGCAACAGCCAGAAAAATAGAGATTACTACTCATTTAAGCAATTTCACGAGTTTATTTAGATTAAAATTGATAATAAGTCATGTAAAATTACAAAATTAGTTGTATTGCATGTCAATTAGCGTTTTATAAATCAATCAACTCCATAAAGTATCGTTTGTAGCCACTTTTTACACAGAATCACATGTTTAAGTGATTGTTTGTCACAATTTGGAGTGTGTACTTGTGGTTTTGTACAGTTTTAATGAAGTATTTGTGTGTTTTGAGGTGGTTGTGGTGAGAGGTTGCGTGTTTCAGACTTGCAACAGCCAGAAAAATAGAGATTACTACTCATTTAAGCAATTTCACGAGTTTATTTAGATTAAAATTGATAATAAGTCATGTAAAATTACAAAATTAGTTGTATTGCATGTCAATTAGCGTTTTATAAATCAATCAACTCCATAAAGCATCGTTTGTAGCCACTTTTTACACAGAATCACATGTTTAAGTGATTGTTTGTCACAATTTGGAGTGTGTACTTGTGGTTTTGTTCAGTTTTAATGAAGTATTTGTGTGTTTTGAGGTGGTTGTGGTGAGAGGTTGCGTGTTTCAGACTTGCAACAGCCAGAAAAATAGAGATTACTACTCATTTAAGCAATTTCACGAGTTTATTTAGATTAAAATTGATAATAAGTCATGTAAAATTACAAAATTAGTTGTATTGCATGTCAATTAGCGTTTTATAAATCAATCAACTCCATAAAGCATCGTTTGTAGCCACTTTTTACACAGAATCACATGTTTAAGTGATTGTTTGTCACAATTTGGAGTGTGTACTTGTGGTTTTGTACAGTTTTAATGAAGTATTTGTGTGTTTTGAGGTGGTTGTGGTGAGAGGTTGCGTGTTTCAGACTTGCAACAGCCAGAAAAATAGAGATTACTACTCATTTAAGCAATTTCACGAGTTTATTTAGATTAAAATTGATAATAAGTCATGTAAAATTACAAAATTAGTTGTATTGCATGTCAATTAGCGTTTTATAAATCAATCAACTCCATAAAGTATCGTTTGTAGCCACTTTTTACACAGAATCACATGTTTAAGTGATTGTTTGTCACAATTTGGAGTGTGTACTTGTGGTTTTGTACAGTTTTAATGAAGTATTTGTGTGTTTTGAGGTGGTTGTGGTGAGAGGTTGCGTGTTTCAGACTTGCAACAGCCAGAAAAATAGAGATTACTACTCATTTAAGCAATTTCACGAGTTTATTTAGATTAAAATTGATAATAAGTCATGTAAAATTACAAAATTAGTTGTATTGCATGTCAATTAGCGTTTTATAAATCAATCAACTCCATAAAGTGTCGTTTGTAGCCACTTTTTACACAGAATCACATGTTTAAGTGATTGTTTGTCACAATTTGGAGTGTGTACTTGTGGTTTTGTTCAGTTTTAATGAAGTATTTGTGTGTTTTGAGGTGGTTGTGGTGAGAGGTTGCGTGTTTCAGACTTGCAACAGCCAGAAAAATAGAGATTACTACTCATTTAAGCAATTTCACGAGTTTATTTAGATTAAAATTGATAATAAGTCATGTAAAATTACAAAATTAGTTGTATTGCATGTCAATTAGCGTTTTATAAATCAATCAACTCCATAAAGCATCGTTTGTAGCCACTTTTTACACAGAATCACATGTTTAAGTGATTGTTTGTCACAATTTGGAGTGTGTACTTGTAGTTTTGTACAGTTTTAATGAAGTATTTGTGTGTTTTGAGGTGGTTGTGGTGAGAGGTTGCGTGTTTCAGACTTGCAACAGCCAGAAAAATAGAGATTACTACTCATTTAAGCAATTTCACGAGTTTATTTAGATTAAAATTGATAATAAGTCATGTAAAATTACAAAATTAGTTGTATTGCATGTCAATTAGCGTTTTATAAATCAATCAACTCCATAAAGTGTCGTTTGTAGCCACTTTTTACACAGAATCACATGTTTAAGTGATTGTTTGTCACAATTTGGAGTGTGTACTTGTGGTTTTGTACAGTTTTAATGAAGTATTTGTGTGTTTTGAGGTGGTTGTGGTGAGAGGTTGCGTGTTTCAGACTTGCAAAAGCCAGAAAAATAGAGATTACTACTCATTTAAGCAATTTCACGAGTTTATTTAGATTAAAATTGATAATAAGTCATGTAAAATTACAAAATTAGTTGTATTGCATGTCAATTAGCGTTTTAAAAATCAATCAACTCCATAAAGTGTCGTTTGTAGCCACTTTTTACACAGAATCACATGTTTAAGTGATTGTTTGTCACAATTTGGAGTGTGTACTTGTGGTTTTGTACAGTTTTAATGAAGTATTTGTGTGTTTTGAGGTGGTTGTGGTGAGAGGTTGCGTGTTTCAGACTTGCAAAAGCCAGAAAAATAGAGATTACTACTCATTTAAGCAATTTCACGAGTTTATTTAGATTAAAATTGATAATAAGTCATGTAAAATTACAAAATTAGTTGTATTGCATGTCAATTAGCGTTTATAAATCAATCAACTCCATAAAGCATCGTTTGTAGCCACTTTTTACACAGAATCACATGTTTAAGTGATTGTTTGTCACAATTTGGAGTGTGTACTTGTGGTTTTGTACAGTTTTAATGAAGTATTTGTTGTGTTGAGGTGGTTGTGGTGAGAGGTTGCGTGTTTCAGACTTGCAAAAGCCAGAAAAATAGAGATTACTTCTCATTTAAGCAATTTCACGAGTTTATTTAGATTATAATTGATAATAAGTCATGTAAAATTACAAAATTAGTTGTGTTGCATGTCAATTAGCGTTTTAAAAATCAATCAACTCCATAAATTGTCGTTTGTAGCCACTTTTTACACAGAATCACATGTTTAAGTGATTGTTGGTCACAATTTGGAGTGTTTACTTGTTGTTTTGTACAGTTTTAATAAACTATTTACTTATGTTGAGGTGGTTGTGGTGAGAGGTTGCGTGTTTCAGACTTGCAAAAGCCAGAAAAATAGAGATTTGAGTTTATGTATGTCAGTTGACGCGTGCGGACGTGCCTCTCTGTGCTGTCTTAATTTTACATTAGTACCTGTGCAGAAGCACGTTTTGAGGACGTTTTGACCAGCTATATAAACAGTTAATTGGTATACTTTTCTACTGTGTTCATCCGAAGACCTTTACCCTTCGGGATTCTCCAGGATAGTGGTTTTTCATCATTGTTTCATTGGACTTAAGGTGGACTTTGCAGTGAATTTATATTGTTTTTGTTAAAGGAAAAATATAAATATCTGCTGCATCTCCCCTTCTACCCCCCTCCCTCTCCCTTCACTCTTCTCTTCTGTCTCTCCCTTTTCGTGCTTCCCTGCTCACGCGTAAGAAATTTTATTCTTGTGCCCTCTGAGTAAACAGCCATGTATGAAGAAGAAGAACCTTCTGACAGACCACCGGATGAATTAATCCCTTTAATTTCTTCTCCCTCTGTTGAAAGACATACCGGCTCCGCGAAGGAAGACGGGAATGCTTCTCAAGAGAAGGCTACAAAGTGTAATACTGAAACGTCTTTATCAAAGACATACTCGCGTGTTGTCTCCTCTAAGAGCAACAAAAAACTTCAAGAAGAACGGATCAACATGAACGACGTTTTTAAATGGGAGACGTTCGTTATGAATATTGAGGATTGTAATGGAAAAGCATTTCGTCAAGTGGGCCTTAAACACTTCGATATGTATAAATTAGCATTGTTCTTTGGTTTCAAAGAACATGAGATTGCGGGAGCTAACCCAAGGCTTGGCTTGGGCTTGGCGTGCTTCTATACTAAGTTCCCTGTGGATGTAAGGGACAGGCTGAATGAGTTGAAGAAAGAGAAGAAAATTGAGCTAAGAAATGGAGAAGGAATAGATGAAGAGGTCACTATCAAATTAAAAGGTATCGATAAGATCACCGTTGATCGTAAAAAGAGGTTATCTTTAACAGCTATCAATACTTTTAAGAGAATTAATGAGTCGAAATTTGTGGAATGGATGCAACAATTCGGAGAAGTAGTGGCCCATTACCCTAAAAAAAACCCGGTTGATAAGGAGGCGGAAGTTTTTTTCCCTAAGTACAAAAATGATTGGAGAGACGGGGACTACATTATGGAATTAATAGCTGACCCTTCTATGATTCCACAAATAGTTGTCTTTCAAGGGAACATTATTAAGCTGAGATTTGCCGGTGCTAGAATGCAGTGCCAGAATTGCTTCAACTTTGGCCACCTTAAGCACTACTGCACACATAAAAAAGTTCGCCTCTTTGAGTATGAAAGGTCCTTGAGGTCCTTTATGTCAGGGGGCTTAACTTCAGGGGAATTGCCAAAAAACTCAGATAAGTCTGATGTGACAATTCCGCCAAACGGGAAGGAATCTACCGCGGAAGATAATGCATTGCCAATGGAACCTGAAACTGTAATACAGGGTCTAGACTGTACGCCTGAAGTTGAAGTTTTATCAGTTTCTCAACAGCGTAAAACAACTACTTTAGGAAATGGGGACCAAGTAATCAACGAGGAGCCCGAGGATATTGGACTTCCCTCAGAGCCTAATACTGTTACTGAAGCGACGGAGAAATCAACGGAAAATCAAAATTGTGAAGTTTCCTCCGAAGGTGATGCTTCAGAGGGACCAAATGAGGAAACCACAAGACTGGAAGTTTCTGTTCGCCAACCTTTGGAGACAGAGCTCGCTACAAATTCGAAACTACCGGAGAGACCTCGTAAGTCTCATCTAGACATTAGCAAAGTTCTGACATCGCGAACAAGATCCCAATCTACTGGTAAAAGGGAGAGATCTGTCTCTCATGGTTCCCCTGAAAGAAAAGAACACAGCCAAAACTCCATAAGCGTATTTAATGGCTTCATTGCTTAGTTTATTTTCCAAAGTTTATGAAAGTCCCTCTTCAAAATACGGATCAACTAAAGGTCTCGGACTTCTTCTTTAAATCGTTCAGAAAGAGTTCAGGGCCGTCCATAGGTTTGAGAAAAATTGTATCCTTAAATTGTAGAGGAGGCATGGATCGTAACGCTCGTCATGCCCTCATGAATCGTATTTTATGTATGAAGCCTGATATAATTTGCCTACAGGACATAAAGGCCTGGCATTCAACCTCATGTAATCTCTCATGTTTTAAATGCCTACCTCATACCTACAAAAGTTATTTTACTGGAACTAATTTTAAAAGAGGCGTTCTTACTCTTGTTTCAAAAAGTTTAGATGGTTCGATTTGTGTGAAGGAATTCTCAAATTCAAGCGATTGGCATAAAATAATTGTCACCTGTTCCGGTTTCTCATTTGCTTTGATAAATGCATATGGACCAAATGACAAAGCGTCTTCCTTCTTTCAATCCATCATCAACAATTGCAAAAATGATAATTCACCTCTTCTTTTAATTGGTGATATGAATGTAGATGTTGACAAAGAAGGCAGGCATTATCCAAACAAGGATCTCCTTAACAAACTTATCTGTCAATTCAATCTGATTGACATCTTGAGGATCAAATCTCCGGAGGAAACTGTGTCCTGGAGGAGAGGAGCACTGACTTCAAGATTGGACCTCGCTCTTGCTTCCCCTTATTTATACAGAATAGTTGTGGAAGCTCATTATAGACCGGAACCGAGTTCAGACCATAAGCTTTTAGATATAGATTTCCGTAACCATTCTCATGTTCAATCATTTAGATTGCAAAAGTGGATTTTAAACGACGATGAATTTCAGAGCCGCATGAGAAATACATTAATTCGTGATTTTAAGCCTAAATTGTCAGCCTCAAAAGTCATGAGGCATTTTAACAGTATGATTATTTTAACCACTAAAAAATTTGCCTTCGACTCAAAATCTGCTCGTGAAAAGTTCCAAAGGGATGTGGACGACGTTTTAGATAATGGTTCTATCTTTTTAAGGAGCTACACCTCTGATGTAATTAACACTTTAAGATTGGCCGAAGTTTGCGAGGAGGACATGAGAAGTAAAGTTTTAAAAGAAAACAGTCATGTCCAACGCCTGAAACGTATAAAGAAGGACGATGACAAAACTCTAAAACTGAAAAAGATTTTATACAATGGCAAGATTTTAACCAACACTAAAGATATCCTTCAAGCTTTTAATGAATCGTTTCAGTCCCTTGTCGGAGTCAGAGGCCCCAGACTTCCCGGTAGAAAGAAGGGAACCTACTGTGCACTCTTTACAAAGGATAATGTACATGAGTATATTTTTAAGTATTTTAAAGGAAATAAAGCCATAGGTCCTGCCGGGATTGGTGGTCAGTTCTTTAAAATATTTGGAGAAGAGTGTATACCTTTTCTTTTAAAAGTGGGCAGAGAAATGGAAAAAGTGGGTGAAATACCAAAAGATGTGTCTAAGGGTCGTATTGTTTTGATTCCCAAAACAGTGAAGGCAATTGAGATTGGGGACTGGAGGCCTATCACGGTTTTAAATGAATCGTACAGGATTCTGGCTGGAGTAATTGCTAAGCAAATGGAGCCTCTGCTTAATAAAAAAATGGATGTCACCAGAAAGGCTTTTTGAAGCAGCGCAAAATCTCCGATATAGCTCGGAACTTACAGTGCGCAATAGATTTGGTGGACTCGAATAAAAAATTTGGCGCAATTATAGCCATTGACTTTAGAAAGGCTTTCGATACTCTCTATCATCGGTGTATTCTTCGTGCAATAAAGCGATTACTTCCTTCCCGTTTCTTCAACCCAGTCCGAGCTCTTTTACTTAATGGAACTTCTACCATTACTTTGGAGGGTCTCGAGAGTCCGCCAATCCATCTTAAGCGCGGTTGTAGACAGGGATGTCCCTTAGCCCCTCTTCTGTTCGTGGCTGCAATTGAAGAATTTGCTCAGAGATTGAAATACAAATATTCGGGCTTTGGAATCAATTTCGGAAAATTCAAGCATCTTCTTGACATTTACGCAGATGATGTCACACTTTATGTGGAAGGAAACTCTGAGCTTCAGGTGTGTAATAGAGTGGCCATTCTAATCTCCTTTTTTAAAAGATTTAAGAAACACTCTGGACTGGAAATCAACTGCAAGAAAACTGCTATCCTCCCTTTGGGACAGTGGTGCCCGAAAGACAATACACATATTATGGGTTGCCCAGTGAGGAACAGTCTAAACATACTCGGTATTGAGTGGAAACGCAGTGGAAATTCAGATTCAAATAAAAATAGTTTGGCCAACTTAATTAGAACAAGTCTAATGGAGTGGAGAAAATACAATCTTCAAACAAGAATTGATTTTTACAATATTAAATTGTTCCCTCAGTTCTCTACTTCGCAAACGCTTTACCCAAAATTGCCCTTTGGGTGATAGAGGAAGAGGACTCTTGGCTCCAGAAACTCTTCCACAAAAGTTATCTTCCATCCCTGAAGAGATCTAAAAAACAACTCGGAGGAGGCTTGGTGCAACTTTCCAAAGTGTTGCCAAAAATCTACAAGAAAATTTTCATCGATCTTTCGTGCAACCCAGAGCAGGAGTGGAGGTCAACAGTCTCTAATAGCCACATTTACTCCATTTTAATGATGGGTACCCTAGCCTCCAATGTGCTATTAAAAAATTCTCCGATATGGGCTTCATGTCAAAGAATATTATGGAGTCTTACGCCAACCTACGACTTTTCCTCTACTGTAGACATTATTCATTATAACTCCAAGAAAAGGCCTTTTTTGGGCAACATGCAACTCCCCAGAGCTTGGAATTAGACGCCTTTAGAACAGAAACTTTCACCATCCACGATTTAAAAAAAGATGTAGACTGTGGTCTTAGAGCGGGAAAGTTTTACTTCCCACTTCTTAGAGCAGCTAGGCTTCATACATCGCCTACTCCTTGGCATATTAAATTAAGTACAACGCCCGGACCCGACGAGGACGCTAAGAAAATCTGCCGGGTTTTTATTCAAGACCTAAATCTTCCGCAAAGATGGGAAAAAATAATTATGGAATCAACCAACGTTAAGGATAGCAAAAAATTCACCTCACAATTTCAAATCTCTACCGGTTGCATCTTTTTCAACTTTCCTTGTAAGGACTGCGGAAAAGTCTATAATTCGATCATTCACGCTTTCGCTGATTGCCATGCCCTGTCATATCTTCGTGCTTTCGTCACCCATAACATAAGTCATTTATACAGCTCTGAAAATGAGGCTAAGTTTTTATCGGCCTATATCCTATTTGGTAATCCTCTGGGGGCAGCGACTGCATCTCCTGAGTCCAAGGCTCTGAGTTTTGCACTTGCTAGCGCTAAAGCTCACATCGCTGAGTGTTTAACCTCCAATACACTCGTAAGAATCCACAAAATCTTCTTCCTTCTCTTCGGCAAGGGCGAGCCTTTCACTCTCGGATGGAATAATGAACTGTATTATAATCATTAAACAATTTATTAGAAGGGACACGCTGCTTTTCAGGCTCCTTCCTGCAATCACACTGAAATATATACACAGAAACTATATAGTACGACGTAAACATAACAAAATAATAAACAAAGCAAACAATAGGGATGCGCCGCATCAAAACACATCAAATAAAATATGTATAGAATTACCATACTCCCCACCGATGAACCATACACTTGGTTTATCCAAATGGCTAGGAAGCATGCGAATATTAGCATTACAAAAGAAACAAAAAAAACCAAACAGTAACCAAACCACAAACGGGAGTAATCCTTTACTCCCCACCATGGCCGCTCCACGAGAACGACTATTTCATTTGACAACACCTTAAACATTACAAAGAAACACAAAATAACACAAACAGTAGCAAACCCACAAAACGGGAGTATTCCTTTACTCCCCACCATTGGCCGCTCCACGAGAACGACTATTTTCACCTTGATTTCGAATGAACTCCCTATCCTTCCCACGTTGGATATACCAGGAGTTGTCCTCCTTTACTAGTTGAACCTCTGGCGACTCTTTGTTGTCTTCCTTTTTCGCCATAGGCCAGCTAAAGTCGTCATCCATGAACCACTCCTGGCAAAAGACCTTTAAATCCTCCACAAAGGAGACAATGGACTCCCTCACCCTGCTGACGGTGTCTCGCATGGTCTCCATCTTCTCCTTTAGGCCGGATTTCTGGTTATAGTCCTTGAGATCCCTCCATTCTTCCGAGAACTTTTCACCCACCACATTGAGCTTAGGCTTCCACTCAGAGTCAAATCGCTTCTTGGCGTTTCTCACTATATTTTGAGTCTCACCAATTGACTCCTTTATAAAGTCTTTGATGTAATTGAAGCAGCTGAACTCCTTGGATGAAGTCCTATCGCTCTGATCCAGTATGTAGTGAGTTCGTCTATGCTCTTTTGGGAGGCAAGGCTCTCGGTGAGTATGTCCTGATTCATGCGTAGCTCCTCGATCTCCTTCTCTAAATTCGAGTTTTCGAGCATTAATCCTTTATTTGATTGCAAGAACCTTGGCTTATTTATAGACATCCGAAGTTCCTCTTTTCGGACTTAAGTTGCTCAATCAAATGGTTTCGTCCAGTGAAGACTCCGTTCGATTGGCCTCAAGACGCTCGGACCATCCTAAAAAGTGTCCATAGCCGAAACCAAAGGCTAGCGCAAGTCCAATCACAACGCTAGCCGTAAGAAACACGTTCAAGTCTCGATTAGGCTTATGAGCGTAGTTATAACTCTTTTTAATTTTAGGGTATTGAGGAGGAAGGTTTTTTTATTGAAGAATGACTACTCTTTGGCATTGTTTCATCCTCGGGATTGAGAGATTGAGGAGTCGTAGACGAGGATAAGGCCCGTAGAATATCTCCACCAATGTCCCTTTCCAGGGATTCTTCATGAGCCTCAGACATCTTAGAAGAGTCTTCTTCAACTACAATCCATGAATCTCCCTTATCGGATTCATCTTCAGACTCTGGCCATTATCGCTGCTCTCCTCCTCCACTATTGGTTCCTCGTCTTTGGGAACCTCCTCAACGAACCCCAAATCACACGAATCTTCTTCCCTTCTCTTCGGCAAGGGCGAGCCTTTCACTCTTCGGATGGAATAATGGACTGTATTATAATCATTAAACAATTTATTAGAAGGGACACGCTGCTTTTCAGGCTCCTTCCTGCAATCACACTGATAAATATACACAGAAACTATATAGTATGACGTAAACATAACAAAATAATAAACAAAGCAAACAATAGGGATGCGCCGCATCAAAACACATCAAATAAAATATATATAGAATTACCATACTCCCCACCGATGAACCATACACTTGGTTTATCCAAATGGCTAGGAAGCATGCGAATATTAAGCATTACAAAAGAAACAAAAAAAACACAAACAGTAACCAAACCACAAACGGGAGTAATCCTTTACTCCCCACCATTGGCCGCTCCACGAGAACGACTATTTTCATTGACAACACCTTAAACATTACAAAAGAAACACAAAAAAACACAAACAGTAGCAAAACCACAAACGGGAGTATTCCTTTACTCCCCACCATTGGCCGCTCCACGAGAACGACTATTTTCACCTTGATTTCGAATGAACTCCCTATCCTTCCCACGTTGGATATACCAGGAGTTGTCCTCCTTTACTAGTTGAACCTCTGGCGACTCTTTGTTGTCTTCCTTTTTCGCCATAGGCCAGCTAAAGTCGTCATCCATGAACCACTCCTGGCCAAAGACCTTTAAATCCTCCACAAAGGAGACAATGGACTCCCTCACCCTGCTGACGGTGTCTCGCATGGTCTCCATCTTCTCCTTTAGGCCGGATTTCTGGGTATAGTCCTTGAGATCCCTCCATTCTTCCGAGAACTTTTCACCCACCACATTGAGCTTAGGCTTCCACTCAGAGTCAAATCGCTTCTTGGCGTTTCTCACTATACGTTGAGTCTCACCAATTGACTCCTTTATAAAGTCTTTGATGTAATTGAAGCAGCTGAACTCCTTGGATGAAGTCCTATCGCTCTGATCCAGTATGTAGTGAAGTTCGTCTATGCTCTTTTGGGAGGCAAGGCTCTCGGTGAGTATGTCCTGATTCATGCGTAGCTCCTCGATCTCCTTCTCTAAATTCGAGTTTTCGAGCATTAAATCCTTTATTTGATTGCGAAGAACCTTGGCTTCATTTATAGACATCCGAAGTTCCTCATTTTCGGACTTAAGTTGCTCAATCAAAATGGTTTCGTCCAGTGAAGACTCCGTTCGATTGGCCTCAAGACGCTCGGACCATCCTAAAAAGTGTCCATAGCCGAAACCAAAGGCTAGCGCAAGTCCAAGCACAACGCTAGCCGTAAGAAACACGTTCAAGTCTCGATTAGGCTTATGAGCGTAGTTATAACCCTTTTTAATTTTAGGGTATTGAGGAGGAAGGTTTTTTATTGAAGAATGACTACTCTTTGGCATTGTTTCATCCTCGGGATTGAGAGATTGAGGAGTCGTAGATGAGGATAAGGCCCGTAGAATATCTCCACCAATGTCCCTTTCCAGGGATTCTTCATGAGCCTCAGACATCTTAGAAGAGTCTTCTTCAACTACAATCCATGAATCTCCTCTATCGGATTCATCTTCAGACTCTGGGCCATTATCGCTGCCCTCCTCCTCCACTATTGGTTCCTCGTCTTTGGGAACCTCCTCAACGAACCCCAAATCAAAACTGTCTTTCATGGTCTTGCGATATACACATCCAAATTCCGGCTTATGACGAAATGGCGATTCAAGACTATTAAAGCATTTTGAAGCTAAAACTTTAGAACTTGCCATATCAAAAAAATCAGCCTTCAGGGGGAGAGGAGCCTCAACGTGATGCGCGCTGTTCAATCGAACTCCTGAATTGAAAATCTCCACTGCTCTCTTCTCATCACCAGAAACAACCCTATCGGACCTCCCAAATTCCTCCAGTTCCCAAAATCTTGAAATATCCAAGACATTCTTCTTGAGTGATATATGTGATATGCTGACCCTCGAAACATCTGAGTACATACACACGTTCCCCCACACGACCCATCCGAGTTTTGTGTGCTTGGCAGTTGGCTGATCAGGTTCACCAATTCTATCAGGGATAGGTGTGATAAATTTTACCATCATGTCGGCTCCTATTAATATATCAATTTTCCCCGGCAGATCCAATTCATCCGCTAGATCAAGAAAACGTAGGTGCGGATAAGAGATCACAGTTCTAGGGACGGGTAGTGAATATTCCGACAAGTTCTTCACTCCGAGGGCCTCGATACCAATGCACCCTCCATTTCGAGTCTGCAACGTAACGTTGTGCCGATAGTATGTCCTGCTAGGACAACCCATTGGCCCTACCCCATTTAGAGCCATTTGAACACAAGTTCCTTGAAGATTAAGGGCCTTTACGACTCTTGTCGATATGAAACTAACTTGGGAACCCGGATCAAACATGACACGAACTCCTTCATACCGGTTGCCCGCTACAACCCGTGTCCGTGCAGTCATTAAAAGAGCAGATTTGAATGACGATACATGACCCACGTTGAAATTGCTATCAGTAGACATAGACCCACTTGCACTTGCATCAAACGTCCAAGGCCCGTGAAGGAGAGTATGATGCCTACCACCACAATCCCGACAATTAGGAGCCGTTGGACACTCCCGCATACCATGTCCTGTCCCCAAGCACCTGAAGCAAACGCCAACCTTTCGTGCCTGTGCTTGACGCTCATGCACTAACATATTCTTGAAAATGGAGCACTCATCCAATGAATGTCGTGTCATGGAACAGTTAGGGCATCGAAAGGAATCCACTACACCTTTATGCACTGTTCGTTTGGGCATTGAATACACATCCTCCACTTTGATCGGCTTTCGTGATTCTGCCACCTTAGCCGCTATTTGAACGTGAGAGAGGAAGCATTTTACTGTTATTTCGCATTCGTCCTTAACAGTGTTCACAAATTTCTCCCAACCATCCCTGAGGAGACCTGACACTCTGCTCTCGAGGAGGGGAATCACAAGCTTCCTGGCGTTAGGCTCTTCGACATCCACTCCATTAGCCTTGAGCGCTCTTTGAATTGCTAGCAAATCATCATGGAAACTATACAACTCCTTTGGACTACCCTTCACTGGTTCTGTGGACAATAACCTATGTGCAAGCCTATGAATGACCACTCGACTGCATCCGAACTGCTCCTTGAGTATTTTTAAGGCCTCCGGATAGTTATCGCCAGTGACAGGAAGAGAGTCAACCTTTTCGAGAGCAACCCCTCGAAGAGACGATCTTAAATAGGTAAACTTCGTTATAGGATGGATATCAAAATTATCGACATTAGCCTCAAAGGTTTCCATCCATGACGAGAACTTAGTAAGCTCCCCATCAAATTTTGGCAATTCAAGTTGAGGCAGCCGCATTAATGGAAGAGAAGATGACTCGGCGCTAACCTTGTAATGCGCACTTGGATATGCAGGTGCAGCCCCCTGCCTCTCTCGAAGACGCAGATCCTCCACGTGTTCGAGCCGCCTGGCCATAACTCTGGACGCCTTGACCACCCTTCTATGAGTCCTTTGTAGCTCTTCCACGTCGTCGAGATGCCGACAATACATATCCTCATTGCCGTCAGTATCGAACTCGCCATATAATTGAACTAAACAAGTCATTTCCCTTCCCAACCGCTCGTCCAAATCCTGTAGCGTTTTCAGATCAGGAAGTGGATCGTTTAATTCGTCATTGAGCTCTTCTACAATTTTCTGAAAAACCTCCTTGTGTTTTTCAATGAGCACAATCGATGCTTTAATGTGCGACATCTCAAGGACAATTATAAATAACGGGGCTTACTGTAGAAATGGGACCAGCAATGAATCCTCCCGTGTCCAATCACTCCTCGACGATTCTCTCGACACCAAGACGAATCCGCAGTATTCCCGACAATCCTCGTCGTCCACACGATAATCCGGCTCGAAGGACCAATGATAAGAATCCACACGATCTTCTTCCCTTCTCTTCGGCAAGGGCGAGCCTTTCACTCTTCGGATGGAATAATGGACTGTATTATAATCATTAAACAATTTATTAGAAGGGACACGCTGCTTTTCAGGCTCCTTCCTGCAATCACACTGAAAATATACACAGAAACTATATAGTATGACGTAAACATAACAAAATAATAAACAAAGCAAACAATAGGGATGCGCCGCATCAAAACACATCAAATAAAATATGTATAGAATTACCAACACTCATTCGTAATGAGTCGTTTAAAATATTTATTTATGCGGCTGCAAGATAAGGAGCCTTTGCCCTCAAGATTCCACATTCTAAGAAAGTGACGTTATGGGACTTCGCCGCGGATATCGTCAAAGTTTTTTCTCAGTGGTCCTGTCATTTTTACTCTCGCTCATTGTAAGAAGATATAAGGGGACTTCAAATGACATCATCGAGGGAGCCGTGCAATAAAGGATGTGCTTATATACTATTTACAATTTTTTTCTTCCTATATTTCGTGTACTCACTTCCACTATATATAATGCAGATCATGATGTTTTAATGATGTGATGGGTCTTGCCTCAGAGGGTTAATTTTAAACTACAATGTTTATTTATGATTTTTTTATCACAACCCCTCTTGCTTTTTTTATTTATTATTGTATATATTATTTTATGTATGATTTTAAAATAAATGACCCATTAAAAAAAAAAAATAGAGATTACTTCTCATTTAAGCAATTTCAAGAGTTTATTTAGATTAAAATTGATAATAAGTCATGTAAAATTACAAAGTTAGTTATGTCAAAGCATCGTTTGTAGCCACTTTTTACACAGAATCACATGTTTAAGTGATTGTTTTCACAATTTGGAGTGTGTACTTGTGGTTTTGTACAGTTTAATGAAGTATTTGTTTGTTTTGAGGTGGTTGTGGTGAGAGGTTGCGTGTTTCAGACTTGCAAAAGCCAGAAAAATAGAGATTACTTCTCATTTAAGCAATTTCACGAGTTTATTTAGATTAAAATTGATAATAAGTCATGTAAAATTACAAAATTAGTTGTATTGCATGTCAATTAGCGTTTTAAAAATCAATCAACTCCATAAAGTCGTTTGTAGCCACTTTTTACACAGAATCACATGTTTAAGTGATTGTTTGTCACAATTTGGAGTGTGTACTTGTGGTTTTGTACAGTTTCAATGAAGTATTTGTTTGTTTTGAGGTGGTTGTGGTGAGAGGTTGCGTGTTTCAGACTTGCAAAAGCCAGAAAAATAGAGATTACTATTCATTTAAGCAATTTCACGAGTTTATTTAGATTAAAATTGATAATAAGTCATGTAAAATTACAAAATTAGTTGTATTGCATGTCAATTAGCGTTTAAAAATCAATCAACTCCATAAAGCATCGTTTGTAGCCACTTTTTACACAGAATCACATGTTTAAGTGATTGTTTGTCACAATTTGGAGTGTGTACTTGTGGTTTTGTACAGTTTTAATGAAGTATTTGTGTTTTGAGGTGGTTGTGGTGAGAGGTTGCGTGTTTCAGACTTGCAAAAGCCAGAAAAATAGAGATTTCTACTCATTTAAGCAATTTCACGAGTTTATTTAGATTAAAATTGATAATAAGTCATGTAAAATTACAAAATTAGTTGTATTGCATGTCAATTAGCTTTTATAAATCAATCAACTCCATAAAGTGTCGTTTGTAGCCACTTTTTACACAGAATCACATGTTTAAGTGATTGTTTGTCACAATTTGGAGTGTGTACTTGTGGTTTTGTACAGTTTAATGAAGTATTTGTTTGTTTTGAGGTGGTTGTGGTGAGAGGTTGCGTGTTTCAGACTTGCAAAAGCCAGAAAAATAGAGATTACTTCTCATTTAAGCAATTTCACGAGTTTATTTAGATTAAAATTGATAATAAGTCATGTAAAATTACAAAATTAGTTGTATTGCATGTCAATTAGCGTTTTAAAAATCAATCAACTCCATAAAGTGTCGTTTGTAGCCACTTTTTACACAGAATCACATGTTTAAGTGATTGTTTGTCACAATTTGGAGTGTGTACTTGTGGTTTTGTACAGTTTTAATGAAGTATTTGTTGTTTTGAGGTGGTTGTGGTGAGAGGTTGCGTGTTTCAGACTTGCAAAAGCCAGAAAAATAGAGATTACTTCTCATTTAAGCAATTTCACGAGTTTATTTAGATTAAAATTGATAATAAGTCATGTAAAATTACAAAATTAGTTGTATTGCATGTCAATTAGCGTTTTAAAAATCAATCAACTCCATAAAGTGTCGTTTGTAGCCACTTTTTACACAGAATCACATGTTTAAGTGATTGTTTGTCACAATTTGGAGTGTGTACTTGTAGTTTTGTACAGTTTTAATGAAGTATTTGTTGTTTGAGGTGGTTGTGGTGAGAGGTTGCGTGTTTCAGACTTGCAAAAGCCAGAAAAATAGAGATTACTTCTCATTTAAGCAATTTCACGAGTTTATTTAGATTAAAATTGATAATAAGTCATGTAAAATTACAAAATTAGTTGTATTGCATGTCAATTAGCGTTTTAAAAATCAATCAACTCCATAAAGTGTCGTTTGTAGCCACTTTTTACACAGAATCACATGTTTAAGTGATTGTTTGTCACAATTTGGAGTGTGTACTTGTGGTTTTGTACAGTTTTAATGAAGTATTTGTTTGTTTTGAGGTGGTTGTGGTGAGAGGTTGCGTGTTTCAGACTTGCAAAAGCCAGAAAAATAGAGATTACTTCTCATTTAAGCAATTTCACGAGTTTATTTAGATTAAAATTGATAATAAGTCATGTAAAATTACAAAATTAGTTGTATTGCATGTCAATTAGCGTTTTAAAATCAATCAACTCCATAAAGTGTCGTTTGTAGCCACTTTTTACACAGAATCACATGTTTAAGTGATTGTTTGTCACAATTTGGAGTGTGTACTTGTGGTTTTGTACAGTTTAATGAAGTATTTGTTGTTTTGAGGTGGTTGTGGTGAGAGGTTGCGTGTTTCAGACTTGCAAAAGCCAGAAAAATAGAGATTACTTCTCATTTAAGCAATTTCACGAGTTTATTTAGATTAAAATTGATAATAAGTCATGTAAAATTACAAAATTAGTTGTGTTGCATGTCAATTAGCGTTTTAAAAATCAATCAACTCCATAAAGCATCGTTTGTAGCCACTTTTTACACAGAATCACATGTTTAAGTGATTGTTTGTCACAATTTGGAGTGTGTACTTGTGGTTTTGTACAGTTTTAATGAAGTATTTGTTTGTTTGAGGTGGTTGTGGTGAGAGGTTGCGTGTTTCAGACTTGCAAAAGCCAGAAAAATAGAGATTACTTCTCATTTAAGCAATTTCACGAGTTTATTTAGATTAAAATTGATAATAAGTCATGTAAAATTACAAAATTAGTTGTATTGCATGTCAATTAGCGTTTTAAAAATCAATCAACTCCATAAAGTGTCGTTTGTAGCCACTTTTTACACAGAATCACATGTTTAAGTGATTGTTTGTCACAATTTGGAGTGTGTACTTGTGGTTTTGTACAGTTTTAATGAAGTATTTGTTTGTTTTGAGGTGGTTGTGGTGAGAGGTTGCGTGTTTCAGACTTGCAAAAGCCAGAAAAATAGAGATTACTTCTCATTTAAGCAATTTCACGAGTTTATTTAGATTAAAATTGATAATAAGTCATGTAAAATTACAAAATTAGTTGTATTGCATGTCAATTAGCGTTTTAAAAATCAATCAACTCCATAAAGTGTCGTTTGTAGCCACTTTTTACACAGAATCACATGTTTAAGTGATTGTTTGTCACAATTTGGAGTGTGTACTTGTGGTTTTGTACAGTTTTAATGAAGTATTTGTTGTTTTGAGGTGGTTGTGGTGAGAGGTTGCGTGTTTCAGACTTGCAAAAGCCAGAAAAATAGAGATTACTTCTCATTTAAGCAATTTCACGAGTTTATTTAGATTAAAATTGATAATAAGTCATGTAAAATTACAAAATTAGTTGTATTGCATGTCAATTAGCGTTTTATAAATCAATCAACTCCATAAAGTGTCGTTTGTAGCCACTTTTTACACAGAATCACATGTTTAAGTGATTGTTTGTCACAATTTGGAGTGTGTACTTGTGGTTTTGTACAGTTTTAATGAAGTATTTGTTGTTTTGAGGTGGTTGTGGTGAGAGGTTGCGTGTTTCAGACTTGCAAAAGCCAGAAAAATAGAGATTACTTCTCATTTAAGCAATTTCACGAGTTTATTTAGATTAAAATTGATAATAAGTCATGTAAAATTACAAAATTAGTTGTATTGCATGTCAATTAGCGTTTTAAAATCAATCAACTCCATAAAGCATCGTTTGTAGCCACTTTTTACACAGAATCACATGTTTAAGTGATTGTTTGTCACAATTTGGAGTGTGTACTTGTGGTTTTGTACAGTTTTAATGAAGTATTTGTTGTTTTGAGGTGGTTGTGGTGAGAGGTTGCGTGTTTCAGACTTGCAAAAGCCAGAAAAATAGAGATTACTTCTCATTTAAGCAATTTCACGAGTTTATTTAGATTAAAATTGATAATAAGTCATGTAAAATTACAAAATTAGTTGTATTGCATGTCAATTAGCGTTTTAAAAATCAATCAACTCCATAAAGTGTCGTTTGTAGCCACTTTTTACACAGAATCACATGTTTAAGTGATTGTTTGTCACAATTTGGAGTGTGTACTTGTGGTTTTGTACAGTTTTAATGAAGTATTTGTTTGTTTTGAGGTGGTTGTGGTGAGAGGTTGCGTGTTTCAGACTTGCAAAAGCCAGAAAAATAGAGATTACTACTCATTTAAGCAATTTCACGAGTTTATTTAGATTAAAATTGATAATAAGTCATGTAAAATTACAAAATTAGTTGTATTGCATGTCAATTAGCGTTTTATAAATCAATCAACTCCATAAAGTGTCGTTTGTAGCCACTTTTTACACAGAATCACATGTTTAAGTGATTGTTTGTCACAATTTGGAGTGTGTACTTGTGGTTTTGTACAGTTTTAATGAAGTATTTGTTTGTTTTGAGGTGGTTGTGGTGAGAGGTTGCGTGTTTCAGACTTGCAAAAGCCAGAAAAATAGAGATTACTTCTCATTTAAGCAATTTCACGAGTTTATTTAGATTAAAATTGATAATAAGTCATGTAAAATTACAAAATTAGTTGTATTGCATGTCAATTAGCGTTTTAAAATCAATCAACTCCATAAAGTGTCGTTTGTAGCCACTTTTTACACAGAATCACATGTTTAAGTGATTGTTTTCACAATTTGGAGTGTGTACTTGTGGTTTTGTACAGTTTTAATGAAGTATTTGTTTGTTTTGAGGTGGTTGTGGTGAGAGGTTGCGTGTTTCAGACTTGCAAAAGCCAGAAAAATAGAGATTACTTCTCATTTAAGCAATTTCACGAGTTTATTTAGATTAAAATTGATAATAAGTCATGTAAAATTACAAAATTAGTTGTATTGCATGTCAATTAGCGTTTTATAAATCAATCAACTCCATAAAGTGTCGTTTGTAGCCACTTTTTACACAGAATCACATGTTTAAGTGATTGTTTGTCACAATTTGGAGTGTGTACTTGTGGTTTTGTACAGTTTTAATGAAGTATTTGTGTGTTGAGGTGGTTGTGGTGAGAGGTTGCGTGTTTCAGACTTGCAAAAGCCAGAAAAATAGAGATTACTTCTCATTTAAGCAATTTCACGAGTTTATTTAGATTAAAATTGATAATAAGTCATGTAAAATTACAAAATTAGTTGTATTGCATGTCAATTAGCGTTTTATAAATCAATCAACTCCATAAAGTGTCGTTTGTAGCCACTTTTTACACAGAATCACATGTTTAAGTGATTGTTTGTCACAATTTGGAGTGTGTACTTGTGGTTTTGTACAGTTTTAATGAAGTATTTGTGTGTTTTGAGGTGGTTGTGGTGAGAGGTTGCGTGTTTCAGACTTGCAAAAGCCAGAAAAATAGAGATTACTTCTCATTTAAGCAATTTCACGAGTTTATTTAGATTAAAATTGATAATAAGTCATGTAAAATTACAAAATTAGTTGTATTGCATGTCAATTAGCGTTTTAAAATCAATCAACTCCATAAAGCATCGTTTGTAGCCACTTTTTACACAGAATCACATGTTTAAGTGATTGTTTGTCACAATTTGGAGTGTGTACTTGTGGTTTTGTACAGTTTTAATGAAGTATTTGTGTGTTTTGAGGTGGTTGTGGTGAGAGGTTGCGTGTTTCAGACTTGCAAAAGCCAGAAAAATAGAGATTACTTCTCATTTAAGCAATTTCACGAGTTTATTTAGATTAAAATTGATAATAAGTCATGTAAAATTACAAAATTAGTTGTATTGCATGTCAATTAGCGTTTTAAAATCAATCAACTCCATAAAGTGTCGTTTGTAGCCACTTTTTACACAGAATCACATGTTTAAGTGATTGTTTGTCACAATTTGGAGTGTGTACTTGTGGTTTTGTACAGTTTTAATGAAGTATTTGTTGTTTTGAGGTGGTTGTGGTGAGAGGTTGCGTGTTTCAGACTTGCAAAAGCCAGAAAAATAGAGATTACTTCTCATTTAAGCAATTTCACGAGTTTATTTAGATTAAAATTGATAATAAGTCATGTAAAATTACAAAATTAGTTGTATTGCATGTCAATTAGCGTTTTATAAATCAATCAACTCCATAAAGTGTCGTTTGTAGCCACTTTTTACACAGAATCACATGTTTAAGTGATTGTTTGTCACAATTTGGAGTGTGTACTTGTGGTTTTGTACAGTTTTAATGAAGTATTTGTGTGTTTTGAGGTGGTTGTGGTGAGAGGTTGCGTGTTTCAGACTTGCAAAAGCCAGAAAAATAGAGATTACTTCTCATTTAAGCAATTTCACGAGTTTATTTAGATTAAAATTGATAATAAGTCATGTAAAATTACAAAATTAGTTGTATTGCATGTCAATTAGCGTTTTAAAAATCAATCAACTCCATAAAGTGTCGTTTGTAGCCACTTTTTACACAGAATCACATGTTTAAGTGATTGTTTGTCACAATTTGGAGTGTGTACTTGTGGTTTTGTACAGTTTTAATGAAGTATTTGTTTGTTTTGAGGTGGTTGTGGTGAGAGGTTGCGTGTTTCAGACTTGCAAAAGCCAGAAAAATAGAGATTACTTCTCATTTAAGCAATTTCACGAGTTTATTTAGATTAAAATTGATAATAAGTCATGTAAAATTACAAAATTAGTTGTATTGCATGTCAATTAGCGTTTTATAAATCAATCAACTCCATAAAGTGTCGTTTGTAGCCACTTTTTACACAGAATCACATGTTTAAGTGATTGTTTGTCACAATTTGGAGTGTGTACTTGTGGTTTTGTACAGTTTTAATGAAGTATTTGTTGTTTTGAGGTGGTTGTGGTGAGAGGTTGCGTGTTTCAGACTTGCAAAAGCCAGAAAAATAGAGATTACTTCTCATTTAAGCAATTTCACGAGTTTATTTAGATTAAAATTGATAATAAGTCATGTAAAATTACAAAATTAGTTGTATTGCATGTCAATTAGCGTTTTAAAATCAATCAACTCCATAAAGTGTCGTTTGTAGCCACTTTTTACACAGAATCACATGTTTAAGTGATTGTTTGTCACAATTTGGAGTGTGTACTTGTGGTTTTGTACAGTTTTAATGAAGTATTTGTGTGTTTTGAGGTGGTTGTGGTGAGAGGTTGCGTGTTTCAGACTTGCAAAAGCCAGAAAAATAGAGATTACTTCTCATTTAAGCAATTTCACGAGTTTATTTAGATTAAAATTGATAATAAGTCATGTAAAATTACAAAATTAGTTGTATTGCATGTCAATTAGCGTTTTATAAATCAATCAACTCCATAAAGTGTCGTTTGTAGCCACTTTTTACACAGAATCACATGTTTAAGTGATTGTTTGTCACAATTTGGAGTGTGTACTTGTGGTTTTGTACAGTTTTAATGAAGTATTTGTTTGTTTTGAGGTGGTTGTGGTGAGAGGTTGCGTGTTTCAGACTTGCAAAAGCCAGAAAAATAGAGATTACTTCTCATTTAAGCAATTTCACGAGTTTATTTAGATTAAAATTGATAATAAGTCATGTAAAATTACAAAATTAGTTGTATTGCATGTCAATTAGCGTTTTAAAAATCAATCAACTCCATAAAGTGTCGTTTGTAGCCACTTTTTACACAGAATCACATGTTTAAGTGATTGTTTGTCACAATTTGGAGTGTGTACTTGTGGTTTTGTACAGTTTTAATGAAGTATTTGTGTGTTTTGAGGTGGTTGTGGTGAGAGGTTGCGTGTTTCAGACTTGCAAAAGCCAGAAAAATAGAGATTACTTCTCATTTAAGCAATTTCACGAGTTTATTTAGATTAAAATTGATAATAAGTCATGTAAAATTACAAAATTAGTTGTATTGCATGTCAATTAGCGTTTTAAAAATCAATCAACTCCATAAAGTGTCGTTTGTAGCCACTTTTTACACAGAATCACATGTTTAAGTGATTGTTTGTCACAATTTGGAGTGTGTACTTGTGGTTTTGTACAGTTTTAATGAAGTATTTGTTGTTTTGAGGTGGTTGTGGTGAGAGGTTGCGTGTTTCAGACTTGCAAAAGCCAGAAAAATAGAGATTACTTCTCATTTAAGCAATTTCACGAGTTTATTTAGATTAAAATTGATAATAAGTCATGTAAAATTACAAAATTAGTTGTATTGCATGTCAATTAGCGTTTTAAAATCAATCAACTCCATAAAGTCGTTTGTAGCCACTTTTTACACAGAATCACATGTTTAAGTGATTGTTTGTCACAATTTGGAGTGTGTACTTGTGGTTTTGTACAGTTTTAATGAAGTATTTGTTTGTTTTGAGGTGGTTGTGGTGAGAGGTTGCGTGTTTCAGACTTGCAAAAGCCAGAAAAATAGAGATTACTTCTCATTTAAGCAATTTCACGAGTTTATTTAGATTAAAATTGATAATAAGTCATGTAAAATTACAAAATTAGTTGTATTGCATGTCAATTAGCGTTTTATAAATCAATCAACTCCATAAAGTGTCGTTTGTAGCCACTTTTTACACAGAATCACATGTTTAAGTGATTGTTTGTCACAATTTGGAGTGTGTACTTGTGGTTTTGTACAGTTTTAATGAAGTATTTGTTGTTTTGAGGTGGTTGTGGTGAGAGGTTGCGTGTTTCAGACTTGCAAAAGCCAGAAAAATAGAGATTACTTCTCATTTAAGCAATTTCACGAGTTTATTTAGATTAAAATTGATAATAAGTCATGTAAAATTACAAAATTAGTTGTATTGCATGTCAATTAGCGTTTTAAAAATCAATCAACTCCATAAAGTGTCGTTTGTAGCCACTTTTTACACAGAATCACATGTTTAAGTGATTGTTTGTCACAATTTGGAGTGTGTACTTGTGGTTTTGTACAGTTTTAATGAAGTATTTGTTTGTTTTGAGGTGGTTGTGGTGAGAGGTTGCGTGTTTCAGACTTGCAAAAGCCAGAAAAATAGAGATTACTTCTCATTTAAGCAATTTCACGAGTTTATTTAGATTAAAATTGATAATAAGTCATGTAAAATTACAAAATTAGTTGTATTGCATGTCAATTAGCGTTTTATAAATCAATCAACTCCATAAAGTGTCGTTTGTAGCCACTTTTTACACAGAATCACATGTTTAAGTGATTGTTTGTCACAATTTGGAGTGTGTACTTGTGGTTTTGTACAGTTTTAATGAAGTATTTGTTGTTTTGAGGTGGTTGTGGTGAGAGGTTGCGTGTTTCAGACTTGCAAAAGCCAGAAAAATAGAGATTACTTCTCATTTAAGCAATTTCACGAGTTTATTTAGATTAAAATTGATAATAAGTCATGTAAAATTACAAAATTAGTTGTATTGCATGTCAATTAGCGTTTTAAAAATCAATCAACTCCATAAAGTGTCGTTTGTAGCCACTTTTTACACAGAATCACATGTTTAAGTGATTGTTTGTCACAATTTGGAGTGTGTACTTGTGGTTTTGTACAGTTTAATGAAGTATTTGTTTGTTTTGAGGTGGTTGTGGTGAGAGGTTGCGTGTTTCAGACTTGCAAAAGCCAGAAAAATAGAGATTACTTCTCATTTAAGCAATTTCACGAGTTTATTTAGATTAAAATTGATAATAAGTCATGTAAAATTACAAAATTAGTTGTATTGCATGTCAATTAGCGTTTTATAAATCAATCAACTCCATAAAGTGTCGTTTGTAGCCACTTTTTACACAGAATCACATGTTTAAGTGATTGTTTGTCACAATTTGGAGTGTGTACTTGTGGTTTTGTACAGTTTTAATGAAGTATTTGTTTGTTTGAGGTGGTTGTGGTGAGAGGTTGCGTGTTTCAGACTTGCAAAAGCCAGAAAAATAGAGATTACTTCTCATTTAAGCAATTTCACGAGTTTATTTAGATTAAAATTGATAATAAGTCATGTAAAATTACAAAATTAGTTGTATTGCATGTCAATTAGCGTTTTAAAAATCAATCAACTCCATAAAGTGTCGTTTGTAGCCACTTTTTACACAGAATCACATGTTTAAGTGATTGTTTGTCACAATTTGGAGTGTGTACTTGTGGTTTTGTACAGTTTTAATGAAGTATTTGTTTGTTTTGAGGTGGTTGTGGTGAGAGGTTGCGTGTTTCAGACTTGCAAAAGCCAGAAAAATAGAGATTACTTCTCATTTAAGCAATTTCACGAGTTTATTTAGATTAAAATTGATAATAAGTCATGTAAAATTACAAAATTAGTTGTATTGCATGTCAATTAGCGTTTTAAAAATCAATCAACTCCATAAAGTGTCGTTTGTAGCCACTTTTTACACAGAATCACATGTTTAAGTGATTGTTTGTCACAATTTGGAGTGTGTACTTGTGGTTTTGTACAGTTTTAATGAAGTATTTGTTGTTTTGAGGTGGTTGTGGTGAGAGGTTGCGTGTTTCAGACTTGCAAAAGCCAGAAAAATAGAGATTACTTCTCATTTAAGCAATTTCACGAGTTTATTTAGATTAAAATTGATAATAAGTCATGTAAAATTACAAAATTAGTTGTATTGCATGTCAATTAGCGTTTTAAAATCAATCAACTCCATAAAGTGTCGTTTGTAGCCACTTTTTACACAGAATCACATGTTTAAGTGATTGTTTGTCACAATTTGGAGTGTGTACTTGTGGTTTTGTACAGTTTTAATGAAGTATTTGTGTTTTTGAGGTGGTTGTGGTGAGAGGTTGCGTGTTTCAGACTTGCAAAAGCCAGAAAAATAGAGATTACTTCTCATTTAAGCAATTTCACGAGTTTATTTAGATTAAAATTGATAATAAGTCATGTAAAATTACAAAATTAGTTGTATTGCATGTCAATTAGCGTTTTAAAATCAATCAACTCCATAAAGTGTCGTTTGTAGCCACTTTTTACACAGAATCACATGTTTAAGTGATTGTTTTCACAATTTGGAGTGTGTACTTGTGGTTTTGTACAGTTTTAATGAAGTATTTGTGTGTTTTGAGGTGGTTGTGGTGAGAGGTTGCGTGTTTCAGACTTGCAAAAGCCAGAAAAATAGAGATTACTTCTCATTTAAGCAATTTCACGAGTTTATTTAGATTAAAATTGATAATAAGTCATGTAAAATTACAAAATTAGTTGTATTGCATGTCAATTAGCGTTTTAAAATCAATCAACTCCATAAAGTGTCGTTTGTAGCCACTTTTTACACAGAATCACATGTTTAAGTGATTGTTTGTCACAATTTGGAGTGTGTACTTGTGGTTTTGTACAGTTTTAATGAAGTATTTGTGTGTTTGAGGTGGTTGTGGTGAGAGGTTGCGTGTTTCAGACTTGCAAAAGCCAGAAAAAATAGAGATTACTTTCATTTAAGCAATTTCACGAGTTTATTTAGATTAAAATTGATAATAAGTCATGTAAAATTACAAAATTAGTTGTATTGCATGTCAATTAGCGTTTTATAAATCAATCAACTCCATAAAGTGTCGTTTGTAGCCACTTTTTACACAGAATCACATGTTTAAGTGATTGTTTGTCACAATTTGGAGTGTTGTACTTGTGTTTTGTACAGTTTTAATGAAGTATTTGTGTGTTTTGAGGTGGTTGTGGTGAGAGGTTGCGTGTTTCAGACTTGCAAAAGCCAGAAAAATAGAGATTACTACTCATTTAAGCAATTTCACGAGTTTAATTTTGTTACATAGTGTAATTTGTCAAGAAAAATTACAAAATTAGTTGTATTGCATTTCAATTAGCGTTTAAAAATCAATCAACTCCAAAAGTATCGTTTGTAGCCACTTTTATACACAGAATCACATGTTTAAGTGATTGTTTGTCACAATTTAGAGTGTGTACTTGTGGTTTTGTTCAGTTTCAATGAAGTATTTGTTTGTTTTGAGGTGGTTGTGGTGAGAGGTTGCGTGTTTCAGACTTGCAACAGTCAGAAAAATAGAGATTATTACTCATTTAAGCAATTTCACGAGTTTATTTAGATTAAAATTGATAATTTGTCAGAAATTACAAAATTAGTTGTATTTCATGTCAATTAGCGTTTTATAAATCAATCAACTCCATAAAGTGTCGTTTGTAGCCACTTTTTACACAGAATCACATTTAAGTGATTGTTTGTCACAATTTGTAGTGTTTACTTGTAGGTTTTGTACAGTTTTAATGAAGTATTTGTGTGTGTTTGAGGTGGTTGTGGTGAGAAGTTGCGTGTTTTAGACTTGCAACCAGAGTGTTGATTTTTTTGATTTAATCGGATTTTTTTTTATATCAGATTTTTTTGATTTTTATTGCACCATAGTTTATGAACCCAAAATCTTTTTTTTAATTGTATTTTCCATACTTTAACGTTGTAATTTTTTAAACATGCCCAATACATCAGTTCTACCTATTACTCAGGGGACTTTAAATGCTGTCTTTGATTAATTCTAGTTTACTACTTATGATTTCATTTTAATAAAGAATGCAAAGGAGTGAAACAATAACATTAACAGAACTCAAAGGCCTTGTAAGGAGCATACTCGCTAATCACGTGACAGTTCGAAATCCAAGCGAGGATCGAAAACTCATGACAACTTTCTACCTTAAAAAATTACTTGTGGAGCTGCCAACGGCTAATCAAAGATGACTACAAGATGGGTCACTCTCGAATCTAGGACTCGCCAGGTACGCTTGGAAAAGGAGGCGCAAGATATCGGACAATTGATAACTCGTTCCTGTAATTGTCAAATTAATTGAGTTTACTTTTTCATTCATATGTACAAGCGAATAGAAGCAAATTGTTAAATATGTTCATCAATCTTAAGCTAATTAGAGAAGATTTAGAAGAGCAACAAGATGACAATTATAACTCGTTCCTGTATTGTCAATTGAACTGCGTTAACTTTTCATTTACATTGCAAAGTAATAAACAGTTTATTTGATAAACATGACTGATTTTAATCATTGATTATGAAATGTCTTTGGAAAAAAAACTTATTTAGATCGCAATCCAAATTGCTTGATTTTAATCAAATATCCTAAATCAAAGCTTAATTAGATATTTATGATATAGGCCTATAGTCTGAGGCTATAGATATATGGAAAAGCCACTGCTCTACTATTAAGAAGACAGACATGAAAGTTTTGTTTCTGTCATTGTGAATTAGAAGCATAAAATAAATATCGTTTCATTTATTGAAAAAAAAATGACTGTGATTTAAAATCAATGATTTTATTGGAATCCACTTGATTTAAATCGCGATTTAAATCAAGATTTAAATCGGCCTGATTTAAATGAAACACCCTGCTTGCAACAGCCAGAAAAATAGAGATACTACTCATTTAAGCAATTAGGAGTTTATTCAGATCAAAATTGATAATTGTCAAAAAAAATTACAAAATTAGTTGTATTGCATGTCAATAAGCGTTTAAAAAATCAATCAACTCCATAAAGCATCGTTTTATAGCCACTTTTTACACAGAATCACATGTTTAAGTGATTGTTTGTCACATTTGGAGTGTACTTGTGTTTTGTTCAGCTTTAATGAAGTATTTGTTTGTTTTGAGGTGGTTGTGGTGAGAGGTTCGTGTTTCAGACTTGCAACAGCCAGAAAAATAGAGATTACTACTCATTTAAGCAATTTCACGAGTTTATTTAGATTAAAATTGATAATAAGTCATGTAAAATTACAAAATTAGTTGTATTGCATGTCAATTAGCGTTTTAAAATCAATCAACTCCATAAAGCATCGTTTGTAGCCACTTTTTACACAGAATCACATGTTTAAGTGATTGTTTGTCACAATTTAGGTGTGTACTTGTGGTTTTGTTCAGCTTCAATGAAGTATTGTTTGTTTGAGGTGTTTTGTTGTGAGTGTTCGTGTTTCAGACTTGCAACAGCCAGAAAATAGAGATTACTACTCATTTAAGCAATTTCACGAGTTTATTTAGATTAAAATTGATAATAAGTCATGTAAAATTACAAAATTAGTTGTATTGCATGTCAATTAGCGTTTAAAAAATCAATCAACTCCATAAAGCATCGTTTGTAGCAACTTTTACACAGAATCACATGTTTAAGTGATTGTTTGTCACAATTTGGAGTGTGTACTTGGTTTTTTTCAGCTCAATAAAGTATTGTTGTTTTGAGGTTGTTGTGTGAGGTTTTCGTGTTTCAGACTTGCAACAGCCAGAAAATAGAGATTACTACTCATTTAAGCAATTTCACGAGTTTATTTAGATTAAAATTGATAAAAGTCATGTAAAATTAAAAATAGTTGTATTGCATGTCAATTAGCGTTTAATTAATCAATCAACTCCAAAAAGTATCGTTTGTAGCCACTTTTTATACACAGAATCACATGTTTAAGTGATTGTTGGTCACAATTTGGAGTGTGTACTTGTGGTTTTGTTCAGCTTCAATGAGTATTTGTTGTTTTGAGGTGGTTGTGGTGAGAGGTTGCGTGTTTCAGACTTGCAACAGCCAAAAAATAGAGATAACTACTCATTTAAGCAATTTCACGAGTTTATTTAGATTAAAATTGATAATAAGTCAGTAAAATTACAAAATTAGTTGTATTGCATGTCAATTAGCGTTTTATAAATCAATCAACTCCATAAAGTATCGTTTGTAGCCACTTTTTACACAGAATCACATGTTTAAGTGATTGTTTGTCACAATTTGGAGTGTTTACTTGTGGTTTTTTACCTTTTTATGAAGTATTGTGTGTTTTGAGGTGGTTGTGGTGAGAGGTTGCGTGTTTCAGACTTGCAACAGCCAGAAAAATAGAGATTACTACTCATTTAAGCAATTTCACGAGTTTATTTAGATTAAAATTGATAATAAGTCAGTAAAATTACAAAATAGTTGTATTGCATGTCAATTAGCGTTTATAAAATCAATCAACTCCATAAAGCATCGTTGTAGCCACTTTTTACACAGAATCACATGTTTAAGTGATTGTTTGTCACAATTTGGAGTGTGTACTTGTGTTTTGTTCAGTTTCAATGAAGTATTTGTTTGTTTTGAGGTGGTTGTGGTGAGAGGTTGCGTGTTTCAGACTTGCAACAGCCAGAAAATAGAGATTACTACTCATTTAAGCAATTTCACGAGTTTATTTAGATTAAATTGATAATAAGTCATGTAAAATTACAAAATTAGTTGTATTGCATGTCAATTAGCGTTTTAAAAATCAATCAACTCCATAAAGCATCGTTTGTAGCCACTTTTTACACAGAATCACATGTTTAAGTGATTGTTTGTCACAATTTGGAGTGTGTACTTGTGGTTTTGTTCAGTTTAATGAAGTATTTGTGTGTTTGAGGTGGTTGTGGTGAGAGGTTGCGTGTTTCAGACTTGCAACAGCCAGAAAAATAGAGATTACTACTCATTTAAGCAATTTCACGAGTTTATTTAGATTAAAATTGATAATAAGTCATGTAAATTACAAAATTAGTTGTATTGCATGTCAATTAGCGTTTTAAAAATCAATCAACTCCATAAAGCATCGTTTGTAGCCACTTTTTACACAGAATCACATGTTTAAGTGATTGTTTGTCACAATTTGGAGTGTGTACTTGTGGTTTTGTTCAGCTTCAATGAAGTATTTGTGTGTTTTGAGGTGGTTGTGGTGAGAGGTTGCGTGTTTCAGACTTGCAACAGCCAGAAAAATAGAGATTACTACTCATTTAAGCAATTTCACGAGTTTATTTAGATTAAAATTGATAATTCGTCAAAAAAATTACAAAATTAGTTGTATTGCATGTCAATTAGCGTTTTAAAAATCAATCAACTCCATAAAGCATCGTTTGTAGCCACTTTTTACACAGAATCACATGTTTAAGTGATTGTTTGTCACAATTTGGAGTGTGTACTTGTGGTTTTGTTCAGCTTCAATGAAGTATTTGTTTGTTTTGAGGTGGTTGTGGTGAGAGGTTGCGTGTTTCAGACTTGCAACAGCCAGAAAAATAGAGATTACTACTCATTTAAGCAATTTCACGAGTTTATTTAGATTAAAATTGATAATAAGTCATGTAAAATTACAAAATTAGTTGTATTGCATGTCAATTAGCGTTTTAAAAATCAATCAACTCCATAAAGCATCGTTTGTAGCCACTTTTTACACAGAATCACATGTTTAAGTGATTGTTTGTCACAATTTGGAGTGTGTACTTGTGGTTTTGTTCAGTTTAATGAAGTATTTGTGTGTTTTGAGGTGGTTGTGGTGAGAGGTTGCGTGTTTCAGACTTGCAACAGCCAGAAAATAGAGATTACTACTCATTTAAGCAATTTCACGAGTTTATTTAGATTAAAATTGATAATAAGTCATGTAAAATTACAAAATAGTTGTATTGCATGTCAATTAGCGTTTTAAAAATCAATCAACTCCATAAGCATCGTTTGTAGCCACTTTTTACACAGAATCACATGTTTAAGTGATTGTTTGTCACAATTTGGAGTGTGTACTTGTGGTTTTGTTCAGTTTTAATGAAGTATTTGTGTGTTTTGAGGTGGTTGTGGTGAGAGGTTGCGTGTTTCAGACTTGCAACAGCCAGAAAATAGAGATAACTACTCATTTAAGCAATTTCACGAGTTTATTTAGATTAAAATTTAATAATTCGTAAAAAATTACAAAATTAGTTGTATTGCATGTCAATTAGCGTTTTATAAATCAATCAACTCCATAAAGTATCGTTTGTAGCCACTTTTTACACAGAATCACATGTTTAAGTGATTGTTTGTCACAATTTGGAGTGTGTACTTGTGGTTTTGTTCAGTTTCAATGAAGTATTTGTTTGTTTTGAGGTGGTTGTGGTGAGAGGTTGCGTGTTTCAGACTTGCAACAGCCAGAAAAATAGAGATTACTACTCATTTAAGCAATTTTACGAGTTTATTTAGATTAAAATTGATAATAAGTCATGTAAAATTACAAAATTAGTTGTATTGCATGTCAATTAGCGTTTTAAAAATCAATCAACTCCATAAAGTATCGTTTGTAGCCACTTTTTACACAGAATCACATGTTTAAGTGATTGTTTGTCACAATTTGGAGTGTGTACTTGTGGTTTTGTTCAGTTTTAATGAAGTATTTGTGTGTTTTGAGGTGGTTGTGGTGAGAGGTTGCGTGTTTCAGACTTGCAACAGCCAGAAAAATAGAGATTACTACTCATTTAAGCAATTTCACGAGTTTATTTAGATTAAAATTGATAATAAGTCATGTAAAATTACAAAATTAGTTGTATTGCATGTCAATTAGCGTTTTAAAAATCAATCAACTCCATAAAGCATCGTTTGTAGCCACTTTTTACACAGAATCACATGTTTAAGTGATTGTTTGTCACAATTTGGAGTGTGTACTTGTGGTTTTGTTCAGTTTCAATGAAGTATTTGTTTGTTTTGAGGTGGTTGTGGTGAGAGGTTGCGTGTTTCAGACTTGCAACAGCCAGAAAAATAGAGATTACTACTCATTTAAGCAATTTCACGAGTTTATTTAGATTAAAATTGATAATAAGTCATGTAAAATTACAAAATTAGTTGTATTGCATGTCAATTAGCGTTTTATAAATCAATCAACTCCATAAAGCATCGTTTGTAGCCACTTTTTACACAGAATCACATGTTTAAGTGATTGTTTGTCACAATTTGGAGTGTGTACTTGTGGTTTTGTACAGTTTTAATGAAGTATTTGTGTGTTTTGAGGTGGTTGTGGTGAGAGGTTGCGTGTTTCAGACTTGCAACAGCCAGAAAAATAGAGATTACTACTCATTTAAGCAATTTCACGAGTTTATTTAGATTAAAATTGATAATAAGTCATGAAAATTACAAAATTAGTTGTATTGCATGTCAATTAGCGTTTTAAAAATCAATCAACTCCATAAAGCATCGTTTGTAGCCACTTTTTACACAGAATCACATGTTTAAGTGATTGTTTGTCACAATTTGGAGTGTGTACTTGTGGTTTTGTTCAGCTTCAATGAAGTATTTGTTTGTTTTGAGGTGTTTGTGGTGAGAGGTTGCGTGTTTCAGACTTGCAACAGCCAGAAAAATAGAGATTACTACTCATTTAAGCAATTTCACGAGTTTATTTAGATAAAATTGATAATAAGTCATGTAAAATTACAAAATTAGTTGTATTGCATGTCAATTAGCGTTTTAAAAATCAATCAACTCCATAAAGCATCGTTTGTAGCCACTTTTTACACAGAATCACATGTTTAAGTGATTGTTTGTCACAATTTGGAGTGTGTACTTGTGGTTTTGTTCAGTTTTAATGAAGTATTTGTGTGTTTTGAGGTGGTTGTGGTGAGAGGTTGCGTGTTTCAGACTTGCAACAGCCAGAAAAATAGAGATTACTACTCATTTAAGCAATTTCACGAGTTTATTTAGATAAAATTGATAATAAGTCATGTAAAATTACAAAATTAGTTGTATTGCATGTCAATTAGCGTTTTATAAATCAATCAACTCCATAAAGCATCGTTTGTAGCCACTTTTACACAGAATCACATGTTTAAGTGATTGTTTGTCACAATTAGGAGTGTGTAATTGTGGGAGGTGGTTGTGGTGAGAGGTTGCGTGTTTCAGACTTGCAACAGCCAGAAAAATAGAGATATTACTCATTAAGCAATTTCACGAGTTTATTTAGATTAAAATTGATAATAAGTCATGTAAAATTACAAAATTAGTTGTATTGCATGTCAATTAGCGTTTTAAAATCAATCAACTCCATAAAGTTCGTTTGTAGCCACTTTTTACACAGAATCACATGTTTAAGTGATTGTTTGTCACAATTTGGAGTGTGTACTTGTAGTTTTGTACAGTTTTAATGAAGTATTTGTGTGTTTTGAGGTGGTTGTGGTGAGAGGTTGCGTGTTTCAGACTTGCAACAGCCAGAAAAATAGAGATTACTACTCATTTAAGCAATTTCACGAGTTTATTTAGATTAAAATTGATAATAAGTCATGTAAAATTACAAAATTAGTTGTATTGCATGTCAATTAGCGTTTTATAAATCAATCAACTCCATAAAGCATCGTTTGTAGCCACTTTTTACACAGAATCACATGTTTAAGTGATTGTTTGTCACAATTTGGAGTGTGTACTTGTGGTTTTGTACAGTTTTAATGAAGTATTTGTGTGTTTTGAGGTGGTTGTGGTGAGAGGTTGCGTGTTTCAGACTTGCAACAGCCAGAAAAATAGAGATTACTACTCATTTAAGCAATTTCACGAGTTTATTTAGATTAAAATTGATAATAAGTCATGTAAAATTACAAAATTAGTTGTATTGCATGTCAATTAGCGTTTTAAAAATCAATCAACTCCATAAAGCATCGTTTGTAGCCACTTTTTACACAGAATCACATGTTTAAGTGATTGTTTGTCACAATTTGGAGTGTGTACTTGTGGTTTTGTTCAGTTTTAATGAAGTATTTGTTGTGTTGAGGTGGTTGTGGTGAGAGGTTGCGTGTTTCAGACTTGCAACAGCCAGAAAAATAGAGATTACTACTCATTTAAGCAATTTCACGAGTTTATTTAGATTAAAATTGATAATAAGTCATGTAAAATTACAAAATTAGTTGTATTGCATGTCAATTAGCGTTTTAAAAATCAATCAACTCCATAAAGCATCGTTTGTAGCCACTTTTTTAACAGAATCACATGTTTAAGTGATTGTTTGTCACAATTTGGAGTGTGTACTTGTGGTTTTGTTCAGTTTTAATGAAGTATTTGTGTTTTTGAGGTGGTTGTGGTGAGAGGTTGCGTGTTTCAGACTTGCAACAGCCAGAAAATAGAGATTACTACTCATTTAAGCAATTTCACGAGTTTATTTAGATTAAATTGATAATAAGTCATGTAAAATTACAAAATTAGTTGTATTGCATGTCAATTAGCGTTTTATAAATCAATCAACTCCATAAAGTATCGTTTGTAGCCACTTTTTAAACAGAATCACATGTTTAAGTGATTGTTTGTCACAATTTGGAGTGTGTACTTGTGGTTTTGTTCAGTTTCAATGAAGTATTTGTTTGTTTTGAGGTGGTTGTGGTGAGAGGTTGCGTGTTTCAGACTTGCAACAGCCAGAAAAAAGAGATTACTACTCATTTAAGCAATTTACGAGTTTATTTAGATTAAAATTGATAATAAGTCATGTAAAATTACAAAATTAGTTGTATTGCATGTCAATTAGCGTTTTATAAATCAATCAACTCCATAAAGTGTCGTTTGTAGCCACTTTTTACACAGAATCACATGTTTAAGTGATTGTTTGTCACAATTTGGAGTGTTTACTTGTGGTTTTGTACAGTTTTAATGAAGTATTTGTGTGTTTTGAGGTGGTTGTGGTGAGAGGTTGCGTGTTTCAGACTTGCAACAGCCAGAAAAATAGAGATTACTACTCATTTAAGCAATTTTACGAGTTTATTTAGATCAAAATTGATAATAAGTCATGTAAAATTACAAAATTAGTTGTATTGCATGTCAATTAGCGTTTTAAAAATCAATCAACTCCATAAAGCATCGTTTGTAGCCACTTTTTACACAGAATCACATGTTTAAGTGATTGTTTGTCACAATTTGGAGTTTGTACTTGTGGTTTTGTTCAGTTTTAATGAAGTATTTGTGTGTTTTGAGGTGGTTGTGGTGAGAGGTTGCGTGTTTCAGACTTGCAACAGCCAGAAAAATAGAGATTACTACTCATTTAAGCAATTTCACGAGTTTATTTAGATAAAAATTGATAATAAGTCATGTAAAATTACAAAATTAGTTGTATTGCATGTCAATTAGCGTTTTTTAAATCAATCAACTCCAAAAACATCGTTTGTAGCCACTTTTTACACAGAATCACATGTTTAAGTGATTGTTTGTCACAATTTGGAGTGTGTACTTGTGGTTTTGTTCAGTTTTATTGAAGTATTTGTGTTTTTTTGAGGTGGTTGTGGTGAGAGGTTGCGTGTTTCAGACTTGCAACAGCCAGAAAAATAGAGATTACTATCATTTAAGCAATTTCACGAGTTTATTTAGATAAAAATTGATAATAAGTCATGTAAAATTACAAATTAGTTGTATTGCATGTCAATTAGCGTTTTATAAATCAATCAACTCCATAAAGTGTCGTTTTTAGCCACTTTTTACACAGAATCACATGTTTAAGTGATTGTTTGTCACAATTTGGAGTGTGTACTTGTGGTTTTGTTCAGTTTTAATGAAGTATTTGTGTGTTTTGAGGTGGTGTTGGTGAGAGGTTGCGTGTTTCAGACTTGCAACAGCCAGAAAAATAGAGATAACTACTCATTTAAGCAATTTTTGGAGTTTATTTAGATCAAAATTGATAATTCGTCAAGTAAAATTACAAAATTAGTTGTATTGCATGTCAATTAGCGTTTTAAAAATCAATCAACTCCATAAAGCATCGTTTGTAGCCACTTTTTACACAGAATCACATGTTTAAGTGATTGTTTGTCACAATTTGGAGTGTGTACTTGTGGTTTTGTTCAGCTTCAATGAAGTATTTGTTTGTTTTGAGGTGGTTGTGGTGAGAGGTTTCGTGTTTCAGACTTGCAACAGCCAGAAAAATAGAGATTACTACTCATTTAAGCAATTTCCCGAGTTTATTTGGATAAAAATTGATAATAAGTCATGTAAAATTACAAAATTAGTTGTATTGCATGTCAATTAGCGTTTTTTAAATCAATCAACTCCAAAAACATCGTTTGTAGCCACTTTTTACATAGAATCACATGTTTAAGTGATTGTTTGTCACAATTTGGAGTGTGTACTCGTGGTTTTGTTCAGTTTCAATGAAGTATTTGTTTGTTTGAGGTGGTTGTGGTGAGAGGTTTCGTGTTTCAGACTTGCAACAGCCAGAAAAATAGAGATTACTACTCATTTAAGCAATTTCACGAGTTTATTTAGATTAAAATTAATAATTTGTCAAGAAAAATTACAAGATTAGTTGTATTGCATGTCAATTAGCGTTTTATAAATCAATCAACTCCATAAAGTATCGTTTTTAGCCACTTTTTAAACAGAATCACATGTTTAAGTGATTGTTTGTCACAATTTGGAGTGTGTTCTTGTGGTTTTGTTCAGCTTTAATGAAGTATTTGTTTGTTTTGAGGTGGTTGTGGTGAGAGGTTGCGTGTTTCAGACTTTCAACAGCCAGAAAATAGAGATTATTACTCATTTAAGCAATTTTACGAGTTTATTTAGATTAAAATTGATAATAAGTCATGTAAAATTACTAAATTAGTTGTATTGTATGTCAATTTGCGTTTTATAAATCAATCAACTCCAAAAAGTATCGTTTGTAGCCACTTTTATACACAGAATCACATATTTAAGTGATTGTTTGTCACAATTTGGAGTGTGTTATTGTGGGTTTGTTCAGTTTTAATGTTGTATTTGTGTGTTTTGAGGAGGCTGTGGTGAGAGGTTGTGTGTTTCAGACTTGCAACAACCAGAAAAATAAAGAAAACTACTCATTTAAGCAATTTCACGAGTTTATTCAGATTAAAATCGATAATAAGTCATATAAAATTACAAAATTAGTTGTATTTCACTCAAGTTAGTGTGTAATCAATCATTTAAGTCCATAAAACATCGTTTTAACAGAATCACATGTTTAAGTGATTGATTGTCACTCATGGAGTGTGTATTTAGGATTTTGTTAAGTTTTAAAAAAGTGTTAATGTGTTTGGAGGTGGTTTTAGTGAGAGATTGCGTGTTTCAGACTTGCAACAGCCAGAAAAATAGAGTTAACTACTTTTTAATGCAATTTTTGAGATTTAATTAGATCAAAATTGATAATTAGTCATTTAAAATTCCAAAATTAGTTGTATTTCACTTCGATTAGTGTGTAATCAATCGGTTTACTGTAATTTCATCGAGAGTAAATTTGTCGCCGAGCTTTTTATAGCCGTTTTTTTGTTGCGGGTAAATACATCGTTTGCTCTTTTAAAGTCAGTCAATTTTGTAGTTCGTCTTTTTGTCACGGGTAAATTTGTCGCCAAGCTTTTTTGTTGTGAAGTAATTTTGTCGTTCTTCTTTTTTTAGTAGGTAATTTTGTCGACAAGCTTTTTTGTAGTGAAGCATTTTCCGCGCTGTTTATTTTTTACTTTGTGGACCTATTTATGGGGACTCTGTCTGGGGTCCCATGGGGTTTGAATCTACCGCTGACATTTTTAGGGAGAAAAGACACGCGGCTTAAGGGTTGTGCACACCTTAGCCTCGGATGTTCCGCCACGAGTTGAAATCTACGCAGGGTTAACGGTGGATTTCAACGTTATAGAACCCCCAGCTGAGACTGGCGTACCCCCCCCCCCCCCCGAGATTAGATTATACAAAACTCTTGGGCAAAATGCATACAAACCCACCACCAATGGGCCCTCGGGTTCTGCCGAACACAATTGGGGTGTTTTGGGGTTACAAATCCACCGCCAATGGGCCCTCATGTTCCGCCGAACGCAATCGGGGTTTTTGGGATTACAAATCCCCCGCCAATGGGCCCATGGGTTCCGCAAGACCTAATCGGGGTGTTTTGGGGTTACAAATCCACTGCCAATGGCCCCTCAGGTTCCGCCAAAAACAATCAGGGTGGTGTGGGGTTACAAACCCACCGCCAATGGGCTTTCGGGCTCTGCCGAACACACTTGGGGTGTTTTGGGGTTACAAACCCACCGCCAATGGGCCTCCGGGTTCCGCCGAACACACACGGGGTGTTTTGGGGTTACCAATTCCCCGCCAATGGGACATTGGGTTCCGCCAAACCTAATTGGGGTGTTTTGGGGTTACAAATCCCCCGCCAATGGGCCCTCGGGTTCCGCCGAACACAATTATTATATTTTAGGGTTCCAAAAACCCTGCCAATGGGCCCTCGGGTTCTGCCTAACACACGCGGGGTGTTTTGGGGTTAAAAATCCACCGTCAATGGGCCCTCGGGTTCTGCCAAACACAATTGGGGTGTTTTGGGGTTACAAATCCCCCGCCCATGGGACCTCGGGTTCCGCCAAACCTAATCAGGGTGTTTTGGGGTTACATATCCCCCGCCAATGGACCCTTGGGTTCCACCAAACCTAATCGGGGTGTTTTGGGGTTACAAACCCACCCGCCAATGGGCCTTTGGGTTCTGCCAAACACATTCGGGGTGTTTTGGGGTTACAAACCCACCGCCAATGGGCCTTCGGGTTCCGCCGAACACACGCAGGGTGTTTTGGGGTTACAAATCCACTGCCAATGGGCCCTCAGGTTCCGCCGAATACAATCGGGGTTTTTGGGATTACAAATACTCCGCCAATGGGCCATCAGGACCCGCCGAACACAACTTGGCTGTTTTGGAGTTACAAATCCCCCGCCAATGGGCCTTCAGGTTCCGCCAAACGCAATCGGGCTGTTTCCCATAAGAAATGTCTCATAACATACCGCCAATGAACCCTTAGATTTTTATCTTGCGACTATGAGTGTTTTAAACAAGCTCCAAACAAAATATCGGGGTATGCCAAGTGTATATAAAACATATTGAGTTTTAAAACCTAATCCCACGTCAATTTCCCTAATTATACCTAATTCAAACCCACCGCTTAAAGAATCTGGGGTCTTATCTGTGTTATACATTATTTGGGTCTTTTAAGTATGGATGAATGATCAGTTGGATTTTATTTCCATGGGGTAATTAATTTTTAGCCGTTAAATGTTAATAATTGTGACCGAGGAATCAAATATTCTAATTGTGCAATTGATGCTGCTGGCATTCATTTATGTTGAACATTTTTGCGAATATGTTTTTTATTGCACTACCACATACAAGAGTATAAATGTCTAGCATAGCCTAAAAATATAGTTTTCGTTTTCTTGTTTCATTAAAATGGCTTTACGCTTGCCTTTTCATGAGGAATAAATGAATATATTTTTGTTTGTCACACATAACTTTATTTTAAACCTTTATACATTGTAAGTTATACGTTCAAGGTGTCCATTGGCGGAGGATTTGTACCCAAAAACAGCTCAATTGTGTTTGGCGGAATCCAAGCGCCCATTGGCAGGGAACTTGTAACCCGAAAATATAATAATTGTGTTAGGCGGAACGTGAGGGCCCATTGGCGGGGGATTTGTAACCCCAAAACACCCCGAGTGTGTTCGGCGGAATCCAATGGCCCATTGGCGGGGGATTTGTAACCCCAAAACACTCCGAATGTGTTCGGCAGAACCCGAGGGCCCATTGGCGGTGAGTTTGTAACCCCAAAACACCCTGATTGTGTTCGGCGGAACCTGAGGGGCCATTGGCGGTGGATTTGTAACCCCAAAACACCCCAATTAGGTTTTGCAGAACCCAAGGGCCCATTGGCAGGGGATTTGTAACCCCAAAACACCCTGATTGTGTCCGACGGAACCTGAGGGTCAATTGGTGGTGGATTGTTAACATAACTTTATTTTAAACCTTTATACATTGTAAGTTATACGTTCAAGGCGTCCATTGGCGGAGGATTTGTACCCCAAAAACAGCTCAATTGTGTTTGGTGGAATCCAAGCGCCCATTGGCAGGGAACTTGTAACCAGAAAATATAATAATTGTGTTAGGCGGAACGTGAGGGCCCATTGGCGGGGGATTTGTAACCCCAAAACACCCCGAGTGTGTTCGGCAGGATCCAATGGCCCATTGGCGGGGATTTGTAACCCCAAAACACTCTGAGTGTGTTCGGCAGAACCCGAGGGCCCATTGGCGGTGAGTTTGTAACCCCAAAACACCCTGATTGTGTTCGGCGGAACCTGAGGGGCCATTGGCGGTGGATTTGTAACCCCAAAACACCCCAATTAGGTTTTGCAGAACCCAAGGGCCCATTGGCAGGGGATTTGTAACCCCAAAACACCCTGATTGTGTCCGACGGAACCTGAGGGTCCATTGGTGGTGGATTGTTAACCCCAAAACACCCCGATTGGGTTTGTCGGAACCCAAGGGCCCATTAGCGGGGGATTTGTAACCCCAAAACACTCCGATTGTGTTCGGCAGAACATGAGGGACCATTGGCGGTGGATTTTTAACCCCAAAACACCCTGATTGGGTTTGGAAGAACCGATGGGCACAATGGTGGGGGATTTGTAACCCCAAAACACCCCGATTGGGTTTGGCAGAACCCAAGGGCCCATTGGCAGAGGATTTGTAACCCCAAAACAGTCCGATTGTTTTAGGCAGAACATGAGGGCCCATTGGCGGTGGATTTTTAACCCCAAAACAGTCCGATTGTGTTCGGCAGAACATGAGGGCCCATTGGTGGTGGATTTTTAACCCCAAAACACCCTGATTGGGTTTGGAAGAACCCAAGGGCCCATTGGCGGGGGATTTGTAATCCCAAAAACCCCGATTGCGTTCGGCGGAACATGAGGGCCCATTGGCGGTGGATTTGTAACCCCAAAACACCCCGATTGTGTTCGGCAGAACCCGAGGGCCCATTGGCGGTGAGTTTGTAACCCCAAAACACCCTGATTGTGTTCGGCGGAACCTGAGGGGCCATTGGCGGTGGATTTGTAACCCCAAAACACCCCAATTAGGTTTTGCAGAACCCAAGGGCCCATTGGCAGGGGATTTGTAACCCCAAAACACCCTGATTGTGTCCGACGGAACCTGAGGGTCCATTGGTGGTGGATTGTTAACCCCAAAACACCCCGATTGGGTTTGTCGGAACCCAAGGGCCCATTAGCGGGGGATTTGTAACCCCAAAACACTCCGATTGTGTTCGGCAGAACATGAGGGACCATTGGCGGTGGATTTTTAACCCCAAAACACCCTGATTGGGTTTGGAAGAACCGATGGGCACAATGGTGGGGGATTTGTAACCCCAAAACACCCCGATTGGGTTTGGCAGAACCCAAGGGCCCATTGGCAGAGGATTTGTAACCCCAAAACAGTCCGATTGTTTTAGGCAGAACATGAGGGCCCATTGGCGGTGGATTTTTAACCCCAAAACAGTCCGATTGTGTTCGGCAGAACATGAGGGCCCATTGGTGGTGGATTTTTAACCCCAAAACACCCTGATTGGGTTTGGAAGAACCCAAGGGCCCATTGGCGGGGGATTTGTAATCCCAAAAACCCGATTGCGTTCGGCGGAACATGAGGGCCCATTGGCGGTGGATTTGTAACCCCAAAACACCCCGATTGTGTTCGGCAGAACCCGAGGGCCCATTGGTGGTGGGTTTGTATGCATTTTGCCTAAGAGTTTTGTATAATCTAATCTTGGGGGGGGGGGGGGTACGCCAGTCTCAGCCGGGGGTTCTATAACGTTGAAATCCACCGTTGACCCTGCGTAGATTTCAACTCGCGGCGGAACACCCGAGGCTAAGGTGTGCACAACCTTTAAGCCGCGTGTCTTTTCTCCCTAAAAATGTCAGCGGTAGATTCAAACCCCATGGGACCCCAGACAGAGTCCCCATGAATAGGTCCACAAAGTAAAAAATAAACAACGCGGAAAATGCTTCACTACAAAAAAGCTTGTCGACAAAATTACCTACGAAAAAAAGAAGAACGACAAAATTACTTCACTACAAAAAAGCTTGGCGACAAATTTACCCGGGACAAAAAGACGAACTACAAAATTGACTGACTATAAAAGAGCAAGCGATGTATTTACCGGCGACAAAAAAAACGGCTATAAAAAGCTCGGTGACAAATTTACTCGCGATGAAATTACTGGACACCTAATCAATAGAGAAGGGCGAAATAAGCCGTAGCTAAACAAGCTATGATTTTTTGTATGGTACCCTTGTCGCTAAGGAGTTTGTTTACGTACGTAATAAGAATCTTTTTTATTTTTCCTTATCTGAGTATTTTGTGAAGTTCCAATTGTTACTTATAATAGTTGTACGTGACAAGCAAATATATCATCATTATGCCGAACAAAAACCCTGCCTTGTGGATTGAAGAACATGGAGGCTTGGATATTTGGAATTACGAACAAACGAAGAACATCTTAAAATGTCAAGTTTGTAATTTGGCAATTCTTTATAAACGACGAATCCAACATGTCTAGACATCAAAAAAGACTTCTTCTTAGAGAACAAAATTCCAATATAACGACGGACTGTTCAGGTCAATCATCATTCAACATTGGTTTGGCCAGAATGTTAGCTGCATGCAACATACCCGTGACTAAAATAGAAAATCCTGCATTTATTCAATTTATGGAGGAGCATACGGAGAAAATTATTCCATCTCAAAGGGTTATAACCAAAATTATTGAAAAAGAGAGCCAGCATGTCATCGATAATATCAAGGAGAAGATAAAAGACGAAGATTTGTTTCTTCTCCTAGACGAGAGCAAGGATCCCAAAGGGCGTTCCATGACAGCCGTGCTTATTGGTCCTCTGGATGGTCGTTTCGATAGCCGTCCCTACCTCATTAACGTCGTGGATATCAAAGAAGCGAACAGCAAAACTATTGTGACGACTGTTGTGGATAATCTTCAAAATGTCTTGGGAGACCATTTTAGTCCATCACGCTTTAAGCTACTGGTCACTGATGGAGCTGCGTATTGTGTTAAGGCTGCCAAGTCTCTGAAGACATCATTCCCAGAGATGATTCACGTCACTTGCTTGGCACATGGAATTCATTGTGTTGCAGAATTAGTTCGTTTTCAATTTCCCAATGTCAATGAGCTAATTTCGGAAGTTAAAAAGGTTGATTTTACATAGTCTTTTCTTTAATTTTCTTATTAGTCGTTCTATGAAGTTTTTATTTATTTAAATTATCCCTATATTTTATTGGAATGATTATCTTTTTTATATTATCTTTTTTACCTGTTATTATATAAACTAAACGATGGTTTAATGAGATGTTCATATATATTTCTATATTTTATTTTCTGACATGATTTTTAAAGCTATTAATGATACAAAACAACTGACTTACATTTGTCTTTCTATTATAATCTGACTTTTTCGATCTTAAGCTTTTTTTCCAGATACTCCACTCTTTCCGACTTTTCGATGTATTTTCTTTTGAGAATATCCACGTCATCAAAAGAATAATGATCTAAGAGGATATTCTTTCGACTATTTTGCTGCAATTCTTGTTTTTTATGTTCCTCCTTTTCCCTCTTAGATTTTCTTTCAGCCATTCTATTTTCCTATTCATCAAATCTAAAAATTATCATTGTTAGAGAAAGGATTTAAGTTTTTTCTAACATTTTTGCACCATAAACTGAAAGTTTCGCAACATATTTTTCCAAATCACCAAACCTAATTTAAATAAACTCTTGTTGTTAAATAAGATCGATAGAAATTTAATTTCATCTTAAGATCGATTAAAAAAAAATTCTGAATAAATTTATTTTGTATTGGTTCAAAAAATTATCTTTATTTGGATGGAGGACGTTTGGAACTCTGTCGCTGTATATATTTCCTTGTATGATCCGGAATTCCTTGGAATATTGTAGAAAGTGCATCTTTTTTAAGGTGAAGGCGCTTTGAATCGGAAGATATATTGTAACATTGTGTTTCAAAATGATTCGAACATAACACAGATGCTTTATTATGTCGAAAGTTTGCCTTGCCCATGTTCCGTACCTACTCTCTTAATAAAATAATGAGAAAATATAAGTTATAATATAGCACAATGAAATAGAAGATGAAAAATAATTGATAAATTTACCGTGCAAGCGATTCATCCTTGGGAAAATAATGTTTTCTGGTATCCTCGGACTTATATTTGCAATTAAATGCGGCGCAAAGAGGCATTCTCGACAATTTACTATACTGTACTGCTGAAGAATATTCTTTGAAGTATGGTATTATCTTAGCAGTTGACATACAAAAAATATTTAAAAAAACTTCAGCTGTTGAAATCAAAGTAAGAGCGTGCTGCAAATCCTCCTGTGCGGGTTGTATTTTTCATTGCAGTGCCATAACCACGGGGGGGCATTAGGGGGCAATGCCCCCCCCCCCCAGTCCAGATTGAACCGTAATATACTACTTTACCACTATTATTAAAATGCCCCCCTTTAAATATAAAATGCCCACCTACTTATTTTTTTCTGGTTACGGCACTGCTTCATTGTAACGTCATTGATCACCTATGACGTCACTTTTACTTGGAGGCTGTTTAAAAAAAGAGCATAGTGAAGCCGTTTCAAGAATAAAATATGAGCATAGCGAGGCTGTTTCGAGGAAAAATGAGGATAGTGAGGCCTTACTGTGCCAGGGTTACTGTTGCAGTGCCAAACAGTTGTTCAGATTCCAAAGCAGGCTTTTGTTGTATTATTTATTGATAAATTACTTCTACACAAAAATATATTTCTTCCATTAAAAAAATACAACTTCTCTTGCATATAGACAATTTGACAAATCCTTCTTGTTACGTAAACCCTTGATATTATTTATATATTGATAATTATTAAATAAAAGTAATATGATGATGTTAAATCTTAATATGTACATTATTTATTAGTTGGTATAGTAGTATTCATTTAATTGATAATTTATGAAATAAAAAATATACTTTGAATGTGGAATGTTATTGTCCTGACGCAAGACTAAATAAGTATATGTAATCTTTAAAAAACTATTGCTGCGTCAAATAACTTAAATTTTATGATATAGTTTATTTCTATCGAAGAGGGCCATCTGTCGGCGGAGAGATAAGTCATTGTGATCATGTCGTCCAGGGAGAGTTAGGTTCCAACAAGAACGATTATATCAACGTCGGTCCTCAGCCAGCATAGTTGCTTCCTCCCACGTATGAATTATCATCATGAAGTGGTCCTCGGGCCTGCAAGAAGTATTAAAGTTGAAGAAACGTTCCATGGTGTCTCAAACAGATATGATCAGGAATCGGTTCTTGGAAAAGAAACAAACTATTATTATTGGCCTAGAATTGACAGAGGCAAATACTTACTGTTGTGTCCTCCGGCACAACCGGGAAGCCACCTTGAGGAGACCAAGGATCAGGGGCGTTCTGTAGTCTAAGCAAGTGATGCAATGCGAGAGGCCCCTAGCAGAGAGGGGGCCTCATCACTGTGACGAAAGGACCCTAACTTTCCTCCTTGCAGGAGGGCTCCAGGATTATCAGTAACGCCACTGCCAAGGATCCTTCTGTAGAGAAAGAGGTGTTGCTCGTCCCGTCTGTCCACAATCACGTGACGGCAGGGAATCCATCGGGGAAAGGGAAATCCTGGAGGGGACTCCAGAGGTCTTCCAGGTTAATTAAAGAAGAGAATGACCAATGGATCCCCCACACGCGAGAGGGAAGAAGGGTGTCCTACACACGATAAGTAAGGTCCAGGAGGGATGAGTAGCTCCATCCATGGTATATGTTCTTTGAAGTGTGATTTTGGCTCTCGGGCATGTCCGTTGCCCAACATCTCATCCTCGTCGACATTGTTATGGACTCACATAGGGCAGAATAACTTCACGATACTTAATGACTCGATTCATAAGTAATAAGGAAACATTATTTCTCTTTGTTTATTGATACTAAGTGAGTTTCCCTTCTTGTGTATGTAAATGATGACTGATTGATGACGTTTTACGCAGGGAAAGAACAGGAGCAACTGAATATATTTTTTAGACTAGATTTTGGACTATTTCGCCCTTCTCTACTAATCAATCACCTCAAGGGAAAAGTACTTCCCGGAGCAGTGTCCGATCATTAGAGCAGGACCCTGGGAGAAGCAGGAATGGGCTCAAGAGATGGGCTCCTATGATGAGAAGCTCACATCGGCCTGGTTTGCCTTCTTTAGAGGCAAAAGTGAGGAAAGAGAAGAATTGAGACATGTGGTGGAGGGTATGGCTGCATATCTTAAAGCCAAGGAAGTCTTGGGAATGACAGACTAATCCTGTAGAAATCCTACCTTGGCCAATGATATCAAAGCAGGGGAAGTGGAGTTGATCAGTGATCTGAAAGCCTCCATTTTGGCATTGAATGCTACATGGGCTGCCATGTGCATGAAATGTCCGGTTCTGCGGGAACTGAAGAATGCCCTCCAGGCACTAAGTAGTGCAGAGAAAACTCCTTCCAGCACAGCAGCAAGGGGAATAAACGTCCTCAACTACATTTCTCCCTTCTCTGGTGAGGAAGAATCAACCAGAGTCACTTTTGAGCGATGTGTATGGACTGGGACGTATGCCACGACGCCATTTTGGGAACTGGAGCAACGGAGGCTGACGCATACCATCATCTCCTAGCAGCAATGTCTCCAGGTAGTCCCGCACATTCCCTAGTGCTCCGTCATCAACGTTCTTCATTGCAGTGCTACTGTCTAGCCATGATAGCTTTAGAAGAAGCCTTTTGAGACCTGGTCCGTATGGCAACGGATCTTGTTGGCCCTGCTCCACTGTCAAGAAGGCCTTCTGAGGGTGTTCAGGATCTCAAGGAGTCCTTGGAATGAAAGAGACACTTTTGAAGGCGGGTGTTGACATTGCCAATGTCTTAGCACAACAGAAAGTGCTGGCAATGCTCCCTCCTTCATATAATGCGGCAGAAGCCTGGCCAAAGTGGGTGGTGTCGGCCTTGTGTGATCAGGCAAAAGTGGCTGCAGCGGGTAGTTGTTCACAAGTTGTTGGGGCCACCAGCCCTGATACTGGCATCGGGGCCCTTTACAAGATGGAGGGAACTGCAGTTATTTGCTCTTTGGCTAGAGGAACAGCATCCTCCTTGGGAGCAAGAGGCGGCAGTATTTCTTGCCACTTAGGAAAAAGAAAATAAGGAGGCGAAGGTCATCCCTCCTCCACCACGTGCTCTCAAAAACAGCATTTTTTCTGGGTGCTTGTGTGGAGCTAAAAATCACAGAGCCACTATATGCGACATAGTTGCAGGAAGGTCTCCTAAACTCTTTTTTTCACCTCCAGGGCACAAGCGTGTCGAGCATGTGGCCTTCATGTTTTCCAGAAAGGGGGAAATTGTCGATATAAGTGCCAGATGTGTGAGTTAAGACATCCCACCAACTATCACCCTCACCACCAGAAGCGCATGGAGAGGTCCTTAAACGTCTCACAGCGCCGAAGTAGTGGGAAGGGAGGACCCCTTCCAAAGAAGTTCAAGAAAGAAGGAGGAAAAAGGGAGAAAAGTGAAAAGAGAAGGGATAGCAAGAGGGCCATAGAGATCCCTAAGACTACCCTTGACGCCGCCGAGCTGGTGAACGCCCTCAAATCATTTTTCAAAGAAAAGAAGAACAAGGATTAGACAGCATTTGCTCAAAGTCGTCGAGAGCCTGCTCCCTCCTCCTCATGTTTGTTTCAGTAAAATTAAATAAAAAACCACTTTGCTATAATGTCTCATTTGATAAGGCTCATGATTGTTTTTCCGAATACCAAGGAAATAATTTAGGCAAAAGCTTGCCTTATTCTAACAATGGTATGAATAAAGTGTCGGTTATAAAAATGTGTCCTGATAATGCTAAAGAGCCTGTTGGTGGGTGTGATATCTCTGAGAGAGTGCTCCTTAGAGTTTCTAAGACCAGTGGGGAAGATATTATCAAGTCAGATACTTAATTGCCTGTAGGATCCACAGTTTATGTTGAAACTGAGAATCAAGCTACATGCATAAAAAAGTCTTCAATTATTAAAGGGAACACACAAACAGCCAATCCGACAGCTATAAAACTTTCTGTAAGACTGATGATGCAATTTACACGAAGACTTCTAAGGGAGTTGGTAGCAGTCTCACTTTACATAGATTTATCTGAGATTGGAGCTAAGGCAGTTTGTGCAGTTCAGAAAATTTATTGTTCAAAGGCTGGGAGGCGTAAAGCAGCAAGAAAGCGACGTCTAGGTAGACGTCGAGGGGGAGAAGAACTGTCGATCCTCATGGCCACGCCTGCACCTGACAAGTCTGGAGCTTCAGTTTCAAAGATGAATAATGCGTATTGCAAAGGGCTCTGGAAGAAATAGAACCTGCTCGGGTTTTATTATTTTCAAATGTGCCCCATATAGGTCAAGATTCCTTTATAGTGGCTCAAAAATGTAACCCGAAAGTCACCTTGGGGGAACCAAGGAAATGTGTCTACTCAGTAACTCCATTCATGAAAGACAAGTATGATGTGGAGAGCATGGCTCACTCCTGGGAATTTGCCATTAATGATGAAGCTGTCATTTACTCGGCAACAGTCCCACAGCATAAGAGATCATGTGGAACAGTAGAGTGCTACCTACGAAACCTCGCTACTCAACAAGAGGTAAAGGTCAGGGCACTGCTAGATTCGGGAGCTAATGTCCCTTTGATAGAACAAAAAACTGCAAAGCATCTTGGCTTGACAGGCAGAAAGCAATTCCTCTGTTTAAATGTAGGTTTCTTTCAGATAAGGTCTCTGGATGGTACATAACCACAGAAATGGCTGGAATAGTCACGGGAAAAGTGGGAAACCCATTCCAACCAATAGACTTCGATCCTAGAAAACATTCCTATCTGAACAATATTGAGTTAGCAGACAAGTTCCCTAGCCCTAACCCAAGACCAATTAGGTCTTGCTTTCGGAGCCCTGTTTCTCACAGCTACAGATAGATGAGACAATCAGGCATCAGAACCCAGCTCTTCCTATAGCTCAGAAGACAAAATTAGGCTGGGTGCTCCGAGGAGCTACCGGAATTTATAAGATGATTCCGATAGCTCAAGTGTTCAGTTCTCTAACGTACACGAACGAACCTTTTGATTTCGAGACAATGTACGAGAATTGCATATTTGACTTTGGAAAATTCTGGTCTGGGAGAACGTAGGTATAAAGCCGCAGGAGACTATGGACTCCGAACTTACTGCATCGGAAATTCAAGCTTTAGAGTTTCCCAAGAAAACGGCTAAGTTCGACCCCAGGATAAAACAATTGATTTCCCTGGAAAGACCCAGACTTAGAAGCTCACAGAATGTCGGATAACATGAGTTGAGCTGTAGCTTGCTTTCACTGTACCGTGTAAAAAGTAAAGGCTTTTCTAGGTATGGTTGACGAAGCTTTTAAGAATTGGTTGAGCAAGGGTTTGCAGAGGCAGTACCTTTAGTTGAAAGGAATCCACCCTGGCCAACATACGTTATGACGTCCCGTCCTGTCTTCAGAATGGACAAAGCCACAACCAAAGTGCGTATCGTCATTAATGCTTCTATTATTGACAAAGTCCCTAAATAAAATGCTCATGCCGGGGCCGAATCTGCTCCCTTAGATCATGGAATTGATCCTCCGATTGATGCAAAAACAGCACATTTTCCTTATTGATGTACGGAAAATGTTCTTAGCAGTTAAGTTGGAGCTGAAATCTGATAAAGACATGCTCAGATATCTTTGGGGGGAACCAGCCAACTCTTTTCAGGCTGACTTCGTTGAGATTTGAAATAATTTCCAGTCCATTCCAAGCAATGCAATGCTTACGAGAGTCAGCAGCTGCTCTAAAGTCAAAGTACTCCGAAGCAGCAGAGTCTATTGAAGCTTATATGGACGACAATAGTGATGGTCGGGATTCAATAAGTGCTACTGCTAATTTGTTGCAAGACATCTTACCAGTCATGGACTCAGGAGGCTTTCACGGTCACAAAATCGTGGCAAGCAATCCAAAAATACTTGAGGGTCTATACCAGGAACGGTTAGACACTAATAGACACTAATTCGGTTCTAGGCTTGAAATTGGATTTTGACACGGATGAGTTTATGTTTAATCTCGATAGCAAGTTCGATGACTTTGAACCTAATACAGACAGAATCACCCGTCGAGATATAGTGGCAGTTGCCAGTCGCATTTTCGACACTCAAGGATTCGTGTCTTCCTACATTATGCAGTACAAAAAGATTCTGCCTAAGATGTGGGCCAACAGTACAGGTTGGGATGAGAACTTAGTCGGTCGACAGATAAAAATGAGATGGGGAAGCTAGTTCCTGATCCAGTTGCAGAAGTAGCCGTGACATTATCCCGAGAATATTGCTATGCGCAACTTTGGTAGATTTTTCTAAGACACATGGGTCTCGAGCTGAACAAGAGATTATCTTGATGCTCCTCAAGTCCAGCTCAAGCATTGTTTCGAAGAAGCGAGGGAGGAAGATTCCAGCAGGTCTCAGCACAACCCAAAAGTGACCAGAAGAGGGACCCCAGTCTCTTGGCTGCCCTCAAGAAATCTGTCATCAATTTAGGATCGCTCCTTGTGGTCTCATGTAGCGTGTTGTAGCAATAGAGTCCAAGTCATTCCTCCTCAGGCAGGGACAGAGTCAAGTCCTTCCTCCTGGAAGGACACTGGCCTCCGCAAATGATTGAATGTTCCATGTAAAGGCATTCCTGGAGACTGGAGGAGGGAATGATACCTTAAGTGTAATGGGCCTATTTGGTTGAGCAAATATGTCTGCAGAACCTTTCCTTATTTAATCTAGTGACCCTTAACTAATATTTAATTGACCTGCATGGAATTGCACTTAATGTAGTTTTGATTATTGGCTGGTTAATTTTTTATCTTGTTTGAATGAAAAATAATCTTTTAATTGATGATTCTCCATTTATAGAACTTTAAAACAATAGACTATGTAATTTTATACCATCATACTGTTTCATAGCTTCAAATTAATTTGTTATCAAAAACATCTATATCACTCACGTTTTTATTACTTTCAGATATTCGAGATGCCCAAAGTTATAAATCCGATCCGTCTTATTCACGAGCTCGGCGGGAACAGAGTGTGGGTTTACGACTCACAAAAAGAATCTCTATGCTGTAGACGAGCAACCTCTTCCATCATGTGCGATCAAATAAACTCCAGAAACATCTTGATCTCTTCAACAAAACACAGACTGTTGAGTTGGAGGAACAGACTTCATCGGTTACACGCCCTACTTTTATCATGGATCTGACAAGAATGATGATCGTATACAACATCCCTTTGGCCAAGGTGGAACAACCTGAGTTCATTATCTTCTTCTAGAAGCATTGCGGCAAGAGACATCCAAGCCAGACAACGCTAACAAAGTGTATGGAGGAGGAATGTGAAACAATTTGCTCCAAGATTAAAGAGCAATTGAAGGAGAAGGATATTTTTGTACAGGCTGACGAGACGACTGATTCGCAAGGACGGGTCATGACCGCAATCATGGCTGGAACTTTGAATGGAGTCACCCTGGAACGTCCGTTCTGGATTGGTCTGAGCAATGTTACTACCATCAATAATCAGAGTCTCCAGTTAGCGGTTATCAGGGCTTTAAGCAACGTCCTTGGAAGTGAATTGGCTAATAAGAAGCTACGTCTTTTTCTCACTGATGGAGCCAGTTATTGTCTCAAGGCTGGTCGTGGACTGAGGCAGCAGTTTCCTAATTTAATACACGTAACCTGTATAGCTCACGCTCTCAATCGTGTTGCTGACCTCGCTAGGACGCAATTTCCGAAAGTAAACCATATCATCTCGGAAGTCAATAAATTTTTTGTGAAGTCATCGATTAGAAAGCGCCACTTCGCAGCTTCCTTCAAAACTCCGCTACCGCCCGAACCGGTGATGAGTCGTTAGGGAACTTGATTGGAAGCTGCCTTCTATTATGAGAGGAATTTTCTGAATGTCAAGAAATTCGTGGAAGAATTGAAGAACGACAGGGCTGCAATAATTGAAGCCAAAGAAATCTTTGAGAAGAAGAGATTCTTACTCAGCTTGAAGTCATCAAAGACAACTTCCCAATACTTGTGAAGGTAATTAAGGCTTTGCAAGACAGGCTTCCTCTGGTCGAAAGCTTCAGATTAATAGAAGAGGTTCAGATCACTCTCACACTGCAACCTTTTCCCAACAAGTTGAAAGAGTTGCTGGATAAGAATCCTGGATATAGGCCAATGATTGAAACAGCAAGTTCCTTGCATAGTGCTAAAGGAAATTAAGAATATGATGCCAATACCTTCTTGATGACCAATGCTCCGATGGTGACATGCAACGTGGAAAGACTTTTCTCTGTCCTAAAGGATGTTATCTCTCCAAAGAGAGGAAGATTAACGGAAGCTCATCTTGAAGATTTTCATTCGTTGGAATGGCAAACTCATTTGATAATATCGTTCCATGACCATCAAAGGGTTTTTCGGATCAGACATTTGAATAAATGATGATAGAAAAATTGTATTCCTCCCTCATTTTGCGACCGTATGCTCTGATATGTAACAAAACGTTTTAGTTAATAATGATTTTATAAAAAAAGTAGGAATATATTATTTTCGAAAATCTTGGTGCTATTTTTTGCAATAGTAAGTGAACGCAAAATTAATTTTTCAAGTGACTACTACTATGACTCTCGAAAAAGAAAATTTTCTATATATATATATAAATTATTCATTTTAAGTATATGCACAAATATAAATAATTTTAATAGGAATATATATACTTAATGGCCATTAAATGTAATCGAAAATTTAAAAAGTAACATTCAAATAGTTTCAAGCTATGATTTCATTTAAGGATTTCTACGATTAACTCTTAAAGGATTAAAATGGAAACAGCTCTGCGTTCAGAAATAGTAAACGGCATATAAAAATGCTAATAAATGTTAACATCCCAAACTATCACTTCTAACCAATTTACACAAATAGTTTTACCTTTTCATTTTTAATAAATTATTTATTCATGGCAATACAAGGCATATTTTCGGTAATTTATTTTAAAATGCCAATAACAGTTTCTAAGATAACCCAGAATTAAATCGTTTTATTTATAGTATGTACTGTTATTTGAAAGTAGTTGGCGCGTAGAACTTTGTATTCACTTACTGTCGTAAAAATTGACAACACAATGTTTTTATATTAAATAGCTTCCTAACAGAATCTTTGATCACAAAATTGTGCGGGTCAACAAAGAATCAATTTATCTATTCTTATATTCCTTTTATATTTTTTGTCTTATCTTTATATAATTGATAAAAGAGTATTCTCATTAATCAGTAAATCAAAATGTGTTATTTTGTATGATATATGTAAATGTTGAAACAAACATACTATGCGAGTACTTACTGGATTCTTTCTTGTAGTAGGTATTTAAACTCAAAAAAGGAAAGCCAAATTCATTCCTTTTCCTTTTAATGTCTCATCTAATATCCAATACCTCGATTCATCTAAAGATCTTTATATTCTAAATGAACATCCCTTAATATATCCTTCGTATGATGTAATTTTTGTTAGTCATAAAGGAGAACTGATAATTTCTCTATACAAGATTTAATTGAATTATCTAATTATTTTTTTCATTAATTTGCGAAAAAAAATATTACTCAAGTAATAAACTAATATGAATTAAACATATGATTGAAATATACATCTAAAAGGCATGTACGGTTATAAATTCAACCAATATTCAGTTTTGTCAAATTTTTCTTTGAAAGGAATGCATATTTAGTTTTATTTATAATCGTTAACATAAAATATAAGATATCAAAAATATATATTCATGAAGAAAGTTTTATTTAAGTATTTTATTAAATAAACAGTAATTTAAATGACCCTTTACACTGTCTTAAAATTGTAGCTGCACTTTTTCATCCCATGAGGATCCAAAACAGACAGGCTCATAATGAAAATGTTTATAAAAGTCATATATGGGTATAAACTGAATATGTTGCATCAGTCTACGTATAAGCCATTCATGTTAGAAGAGAGTTATCATTTTAAAATAACATTCTTTCGATATTGAAGAAAATATGTCTTTTTGTGACATTTTATCTACTTTAATGTATGTGACGAAATATCTCTAGATAATTTAATAAAAAAACTTAAACACTCAGTGCGTTTCAAAAAACGCGGAAAATTTTCTTGCTCGTGAAAATGGCTTATTTCTAGCGCTTTTCTTACGTTTACAAACTTCATTTATACTTCATTAAAAAGAACTTTAAATGAACTTTCAGATGATACCCATTAAATTGATGTGAGACTTCAGGTTGGCCTTGAAGGTCAGGATGAAGTTCATATTGGATTATTAACAATTTCTAAATTAAATTGGATACTGTGCTAACATGCTTTAACCAATCAAAGTGAAAGTTTGGCCAATTATGGATAGCTATTGGTAGTATTGATTGCACCATTATTGTCCCATGAGTATGGACATCAAGGACATTAAGGCCAAAAACATCCTTTTTTTCTTGTTTTCTAAAACAAGTTTTTTGATAAGTTGAATAGAGAAAAATTGAAATTATTCCGTGATCACAGTAACCAATTAAAACACAGCTATCAGACGAGCTATTTTGAGTCAAAATAAGAGTATTTTGAGCTGAGATATTGAGCAAAATGGAAATTAAACGAGAGCGTGTGGCAGCTCTCCTGGCTGCTGGACACAAAGTCCAGGACATCTGTAAGGCTGATAATGTGGGCAAAACCCTTGTGTACAAGGTAAATACCCTTGTAAAGAATGGAAGAGACCTCAACCGCAAGTCTGGGTCTGGACGACCTGCCAATATGGAGCAAAAGGCAGCGATTGTGGCCACAGTTATGGCCAATGGCCTCAAAATTGGCACAGAGCAGTATCTGGAGGTCATGAAGGATGTTGTCAAGCCCTGTATGGACTCTACTTACCCTGATGGCAATTATGTATGGGAACAGGACTCCGCACCTGCCCATAAAGCCAAGAAAACTCACGAGGGGTGTAAGGGCAAGTTGAAAGATTTTTGGCCATGGCAAATGTGGCCGCCCTCCTCCCAAGACCTGGCCCCCCTGGACTATGGAATTTAGGGCGATCTAGAGTGGAGGGCATGCAGAATCCGCCATCCAAATGTTGAAGCCATGAAGGATGCGGTCAACGAGCAGTGGGCCGCTACATCCGAGGCCACTATCATCAGGGTCTGTGCCGCCTTCCGCCCCCGTTTGGAGCGTATGTTGGCCGCAGAGGGTGGACATTTTGAACATAAATAGCTATTGTCTATATTTATAACCTCAGAAAATTTTATGTGTTTTAATAAATTATTTCTCAAGATATTTCACCTTCAATTTTGACCTTAATTTTTCCGCGTTTTTTTTGAAACGCACTGTATATATGTATATATTAGGGCTGTTCTTATTTTTCAAAAGTTTGAAATGTTAGCAACTTTGTGAATTTTCTGTTTCTTGGTGATAAAAGAAGACGACATACAAAGTTTGAACAAAATCGGTCAACATTACGAGGTCAAAGTTTTAAAAATTTAGTAAAAATATAGTTTTTCGCAAATTTCTTCAAAATGGTGGACGTTACAGACTTCAATAATTTTATTAATTTAAAGGAAATCTAATTTACTACCAGACGTATGTTTGATGTTTTTTAATAAAACAAAGTTTTCAGTAAAAACAAAGGAAAAAATGGAGTGTGTATTGTTAGCTTATTTCATAGCTTTTTTGTATCAATTAACTTCACTCGCCTGTAGAAGATGACTTGTTCGCTTCAGAGTAAAATAGTACTTTAAGTTTAGTAAAACTTTAGATGATAAATCCAAAAATGACCTTGGTTGCATTCTATCAATTCAGAATTCAGTACAATCTGAGTTTACATCATATGATTCAGAGCCTGTATTGACCTATAAGAAATCGATTATGAAAAAAATAAAAAATAATGTGTTTCTTAGATTTGCGTCAAGGTATCCTCTCAAAATTTTACTTTGTCTCTGACGCATTTATAATCCATTATATGCGTCATTTTGTACGCGAGATAGGCTTTTTTAATGTACATATAACTCTCTACTTATTAAATTGACATGATTTAGTATACCAAAATATTAAAGCTGGTTAACCAAGCTTTCATTTGATATGTTTGGTGTTCTAAAAATCGCTATACTTTAAGAGATATAAGCAAATACATACTCTCCCCCAAAAATTGATCTTTTGATATGAGAATATACGATTACCATCTGGTAACTGCTGTTAGTGTTCCCTGGATAGGAAGAAAAAAAGAAGGGAGAGAAGTGAGGCAAAATACTCCCTCCCTTCTCTTTCTATCCAGGTAACACTAACAGCATTACCAGATGGTAATCGTATATTCTTAAACGTAAAAATCCTTCAAGAACTTGATGTTTTGGGTTATAAATTTCTTTTGGACAATCTCATGTCACGGAAATTTTTAAGAAAATTGAATATAAAATCAGACAGTCTATGGCGGGTTTTAGCTCTCTCATTAAATGGAATATAACGTCCCGAATCCAGGTTCAGAATTCATTAATATTTCCTAAAGTTATACACCTGTGAAGGGTCACTCCTTATGACAATAAACTAATAAAGAAAATATCTGTGTTCATCGTTCATTTTCGGAAAGGGTTTCTTCCTATTTATCTTGGAAAAGAATAGTGTGTCCGAAAAAGTTTTGAGGATTGGGACTTTTACCAATGGAAGAGACTTGGAAGGCATTTCTCTTTTCGTGGTTTAAGAGACTGAATTGTGAAGACTCGTCATGGACGAATACAATAGTTTCTAAAATGGAATATGAGGGGTAAATGTCCTTTAAAAAAGTGAAAAATAACGGGCCAGGAAAAATTATTGCATGTCTTAAGCTGGTTAATCCTTTTTGGAGTAGTGTTGCAGGGGTAGCAGAATTTTTTTCGCGCAAAATCCTTCCACTTATGGGGTGGCAAAAACCGCTAAAGAATAATAACCGATTGAATTTCCTGAAAGGCACGTTTTTAAAGAAGAATTTTGATTCTTTGGGAGAAATATTTTATTGTAATTTAGAAGAAACTTTTATCGAAGCACTTGAGAAGCGAAGAATTTTAAGTACAATTGAAATAACAAGCAGATAAATTTGACCTCGGGATTGTTTTTTAAATTTTTTTATTTTTTTTAAATAAAAGCCAACGTCCCCTACAATTAACGAACGATATTAAATGTAAATATTTGAGGCAAATTGAGAGGCACCGTGATAAGGTAAATGAAAATTATCCCATGAGCCAAATTATAAAAAGTCTATCAAATAAAAAGTTTGATCACAGTTTATATTGTTTCGATATAGAATTCTATCAAACATCATCACTACAAACAATATCCATGGGAAAACACTTGAAGAAAGGCTTTGCTTCTTTTGTAAGCTACAAAAAGAAACTCTGAGTCATTTGTTAGCTGAATGTGAAGCAACTTGATTTGTCCGTGATAAAATTGCATTAAGAGTTTACTCCAATTTGGATATTATTTTAAGACGAAGCCACTTTTCCTTTTTATATGTCGGCCCTTTTCAGGAGAAAATAAACTTAAAATTTCGTCCAAAAAAGGTTTGGCCTTTATGACCTTTTTGAAAATCACGATTTTCATCATTTCTAATGGTATCTTCGTGCAAAGTAAGAATAACCACAAATATCAGAAGTATTTATTTTTCTACTGTATCTGTTCATTTCAAATCCGTTTTAATATTTGTTTCGAGTTTATTGACTATAATCAATATGCAATATATTTTTGGTATATGTCAATGCATTTCAGAGCAGTTTTTATAATTTCGATATCTGGCATGAAAGTAAAGAAAAAATCAATTTAGTAGGACGAAGTATTATTTATATAGTTAATAAAGTTCATATTATGTAACTACTTTTAGGTTATTCATTGAGGTTGCATTAAATATTATTGTAATTTGTTACAAAGAAAAAAACAGGTCTGCCTTTATATTTGCAAGTTCCTTAAATAATTTGATAACAATATTGGAATGCAATTTTCCAAATCACAGTAACTCTCTAAAAGATACAATTATTTTTGACACTTGTAAAACATTATATGTAAATAAAAGGGATACCTGTTTTTTTTCTTCGTAACAAATCACAATAGTATTTAATGCAAATTGATCTTTTCTTACTTTCATGCCAGATATCAAAATTATAAAAACTGTTGTGAAATGCATTGACATATACCAAAAATATATAACATATTGATTATAGTCAATAGACTCGAAACAAACAAAAAATGTAGCTGCTTAAATATAACACTAAAAAATGATCAACTTTTTGAAATATAAATCCAATTTTTCAAATAGTAAGAAAGATATTGAAATTATAAAAACTGATTTCAAATGCATTGACATACTATTTAAAAAAATACTACTGGCATTTGTGGTTATTCTTACTTTGCACGAAGATAACTGGGCCTGAACCATTAGAAATTATGAAAATCGTGATTTTCAAATAAAAGGCCATAAAGTCCAAACCTTTTTTCGGACGATATTTGAGTGGCATTTTTGGAATCTACGTAAAAATGGGACTCAAATTAGAAATTTCAGCCCAGGGGCAAAATCCTGTTACATAGTGCTATGTTTAATATGTATTATTAATATTTTTTGTATACATTTTTTATAAATCTACAAGTATACAAATCAGGCAAATATTATGGTCTTTAGAAGTCCTATATTGCCCCCCCCCCCTAAGTTTCTGAAATGAATAATAAAATATTAATTTTGCACAACAAAACAAAAATAGCATTTTATAAAATAAGAACACTTCATTCAGAGTCGAAGACCACTTTTAATATGAATCACTCGTCACAAATATGTTCAGATGCTAGTTTTAGCCCTTTAGTTATGGTCTTAAATGAAATTACTTGAGAGGGAAAAGAGGCGATTCCAGCTGAAGTCCTCCTCGATCATGATGACATGTAGACCTTTTGAATGTTGATGAGTCACACGAACTTGAAGGCATGCTCCTTGGGGGAATGCAGGTAGTTGTGGTTACAGTTAAGGATCTGGATACGGTATGGGAAGTAGAATGAGGGAAGAGAGATTAATTATTTAGCCAAGCAGTTAGTTGTCCACTTTGCGTTCACCCAGGAGTAGCTGCAGACTTGGGAACAATTTGTACAGTCCTCTGCGTCCAAACACTCTTCAAGTCTTTAAGTTTTTATTGGCTTCTTTGAATCTGGGTATTTTCTTCTGTTCAATTGTAGAATGAAGGGTATTTTACGAAATAAGATAACTTGTTGTCTGGTTTGTAATCAATATATGCCATAAGGAATTCGAGGGGCAATTTCAAAACTCAAATATGGCATAATTGACGGAAGTGTCAGTTTTAAACAAACACATGCGATGTCTTCCTTGAAAACTCTCCCGAGCGAATGATAAATTTGGTTTACTGAGCCTCCGGGTTGGGCAAAATATGGAAGACTCAGAGACACTATCGCGTGTCGGACTGAGTGGAGAATAGAAACTTGGGAATCAAACATGAGAGGGAAGAGATTTCCATGAGATGCTTGGAGAATGATTGTGCAAACCTTTGTACACAATATACATTAGATGCCATTCTGATGTGGAGGAAAGAGGTCAGCTGTGAATGGTGTTGTTCCAATTGCTTCAGTTATATTTTAGGAGGATGCAGAGCGAAAAGAACCTTCATATTATCTGAAAAAAGGAAATATATATGAAAATTAGTTTCAAATATTGGCATAAGTTTAATTAAATGTAAGCATTAAACGAACTAAAAAATATACAAAACCAAAATCACCTGATATTATGCATATATATTTACAATATCATATTTACAACGGCTAATCAAACATTTTTTTGATTGTATTTTAAAACATTATTTAATAAATAAATATATTTTTTACATTATAAATAATCTACATACACCTTAACTGTCCTTTTAATGACAATTTATTTTCAATAGATATATTTTCAATTGATTATCAAAGTATTTTATACAACCAAAAGTAGCCAATATACATTTTAAGCAAAATTACTGTGTCTCTCATCCTTTCATTTCATCATATATGTTGATAAAATTGCCACAGCTTATTTTAATACTCAATTAAAAGCCATGCAAGCATTTGGAGTCATTACCGAACTTGACTTTGAGTGTAGAATCAATGTTATGGTATTAATTTTATTAATTAATATTAAGCAAAATACTAAGATCAAACTAGGGTTAAATAGAATACATTCATTTTACGAGAAATATACATTGAAACAAACAGGACGTTGCAAGATAAAATTTCAGGACCTATTTTGGATGATTATTTGAATTGCTTAATTCCTGAGAAATAATGTTTCAAATTAAAAAAAGATAGAAGAAATTCAATTTTGAAATTTATATGAAATCAATAAAGAGAAACAATTTTTTAAACCAGAGTCACATTGAATAGTCAGTCACATTTCGTTCAATATGACATAATTCAGTCCGGCTTCCATAACTCATCCATATGCCTTCACGGAGCAGCCTCCATAGAAACGGTTACAGGTATTTTAAATTTCACGACCGCCACTGTCTTGCAGGAGTCGCAGGAATCTCTCAAATCTCCTACAGGGTAATCACAGAGGTTGAGTTCAAGGAAGTTATATGACCACATCTTAGGGTCTCATAAGTGTGGGGCGCTGTCATATAGCAAATCCCCTTGTATGAGGCGATGAGTCCCGTTAAAAAGTGTTCCTCCTTCTAGAGTCTCCAAATGGTCCATCCAGTGAGAACCATATCCCTGAGCATCTCCAAATACATATCCTGGTAGACATCTTTTGAATAGAGCAAGTGCAGTTACATTACACAGCCCTCACTGTTAACGATGTCCACGATCATAAATGCGGCCAGGTTATTTGCCCTAAAAATAATAAAAGATAATATTTTACCAAACACAAATTACCAAAATTAAAGTTATCATTTTTAAGAGAATTATTATGATGAATGTATTGTTTTGTAAATACGTGACCAAATTGTGTCCGTCTCTCAGATCTGATAAACGAAACTATATTAGTCCTAAGCATTTCCTACGTTACCATTGCTTCCTCGGACAAATATAAATTAATATGACCGTGGACATGCTTACCTTGGTAGGACAAAAATTGGGGAGGGCTATTTAGTTTACTAAATAATTATAATTAATGCAGTTAAAATATCTAGAATATTTTTTATAGAAGAACAAAATCATATAAAAAGACTTTTATATTAATAAGTAAATAATGAAAGAGCATTTATATATTTAATTCGAAAGTAAAAAAGTGAAAGTATCGTTCACTCTTATCTTCATGTTTTTTAATGTTCCTTTTGTTGTAACAATTAGCTTTATAAAATACATCGTATAATAATTTAAAAAGTACCAATAATTACTCCGATTTTCTTATGATTATACTATTAAATGAATTACTGAAAGTTTTGATACTTTAACTGGCCAGAAATCCTCGTAAGGGTGAGAGAAACAAATCATTTTCCTTAAAGGTAATGATGATGGAGTTCACTACCCTACAAAAAATTTGAGTAGTCAGATTTGTGAGACTCTCAATAACTCCATAAGAGTGTCAACATTAGAAATTTAGATTGTATATATTGTGGCGGTTGCTTACCTCTCTCCCTCCTTCAGTCGTATTATCCAGTAAATCCCTTTTGTATCAATATATATTTATACGATGCGTAAATAAAGTTAGTGTATATTATGAGTTCAAAGTGATAACATCTCACACGCTTTAATATAATAATTCTTGCTAATGGCTTTAAGCCCTCACCTACATAAGTTTTCTTGTCACAGTGATGAGTAGTATTCTTAAGATACCGTGCCATATTCCTCAGTGAAGTTCGAGTATATATTTTAAAAGATAGTCTAGGGGAGTCGTGAAGTAGTTGTGTAATTGATAGCGACGTCAAAGATCACGATATCCTCAAGTAACGTGTCGTATCCGTCTCACTTGTACCCAAATATTCCATGTCTCCTCAGAAGTTGTCCAGTCATCTTGAGCCTGCTCAAACTTCGTTCAGTAGAATTGGACGGTTTTTTAAGTGGAAAAGGCTCGCTCATAGCCTTGTGGAGTTCTTCAAACTCCTTGCCGGTTTTTTCCGACGGCTTAAGGATTCAGCTGGTGGCAAGTAACGACTGAATGAAGTCTATCAAAAACGATTAAACAGTCATTAGTCAAGAACCCGTCTCGTGCTCACAAGAATTGTGCCTTAATATTTTTGAAAGGAAGTTTGCCCTTTATAGTGATGATCGTTCTTATGTTCGAGCAAATTTCCTGAAAAAATAAAATGAATTGATGTTATTTTTTAATCAAAAATATGATTAATAGTATTTAACAATAATTAATATTTATAATTAATGTTACAGAGCATAACCCCCTCCTCCCACTAGGTATCTAAAGGGGATCATAGTGAGCGAATAAAAGCATTAGTAATTCATTTTCATGTATAAAAAATAACTCACCAGACAATCTTCACTTCAATGAAATACCTTTTTGTTCAAGTCGTGGAGAGATGTTAAGGATGAAACGAGCATAATATTGCACCATCTCAAGGAACAATTTGACCTCCATCGCCAAAGAAGGTGCTTGAGCTTCGATATTAGTCAGGGAGATCAAGATCAAGGAGTCTTATTACATTGGAAATACAAAATCTTGGGTAGGAAAGCTTTTCCTCATAACTTTGCACTTATTTTTTAGGCGAGCCGCCACTACAGATACCCAACGGTTTAATTCCTCCAATATCCTGAGGTACTCCTCCTCAGTCTTTAGGACAACGTTGATCTGTACATTGATTTTAAAGATATCTTCCAAGAGTATCTCCTGTGGATGTGAGTCCATATGGGTGGATGTTATATCGGAGTGGAATATTGAATAATGGGGATATTATTGGAGTCCTCACCTAGGGCGTACAGCTTCAATAAATATTGGTCTCCTATGAGGAGAATAATTCATCCGGGAGAGGAAGAGGATGCAACTGTTTGTTGACAATACAGGGGATGAAGTGCGAGTGGGGCTGTTTCATCGTCACGATCGGCTACATCCAATCAGAAATATCCACCCTCTTCAGCCTAACTCCCTCAATACCTTTTGACTTGATCCTTGACAGAAAAGAATGTAGCTAGATCACATCCCCTTTCAAGATTAACATCAAATTAAAGCTTCTTCTAAGTCCTCAAAGATGTAGGTTGACTTCTGCGGGTCCACAGCACTGTGCATTTTTCTCCTTCGTGGTTACGTCATGACACGGAATACATGTCACGTGCTTAGAGAATCACCTTGAGACTTCTTAAGCCGACTCTATTTTCTTATAAAAGAGCTGAATCGTTCCTCGTAATCTGCTTGGAGTGAGTAAAGGTCGACTCCATCGTTCGTTTGAGCCTTGATGTTCTGGCTCGAGCATCTCTTTTCAAAGATCGTCAGGGGAATCGTGAAGAATCCGCGTCAAGGATTGCGTTCCTTGTGTAGTGTGGCACATCTGCCTCACTCGAAGAGTCCAAATCTCGCATGACTCCTCAAAAGTCGTCGATAGGATAATATTGAGCATGTTCCAACTTGAATAAGTAGAAATGCTCAAAGAAAATGGACTCTTCTTAGAGGCTAAGGCTTCGCAACACCTTCTCGCTAGTTTTCATTTGTATAATACAACTGTTGACTTCCCCTTGATGACAAGTCTCTGATGAGGGTCAGAAACATACCGAATTTGTACGTCCAAGAGTACCACCGATATCCAAGGAGTACCAGCCTTTAAAATGGGGGTTGTATAAGTAGTGCCGCTTGCTATGAGTTCCCTTGGCGTGTTGATGAGTATAAGGTAACAATTAAGCAACATTGTCAAGAAGTCGTGTGACTCCCCCTTGATGACAAGTCTGATGAGGGTCAGAAACATACCAAATTTTGTACGTCCAAGAGTACCACGATATCCAAGGAGTACCAGTCTAATGGGGGTTGTATAAGAGTGCGCTTGCTATGAGTCCCTTGGCGTGTTGATGAGTATAAGGTCAATTAAGCACATGTCAAGAAGTCGGTTGAGATGCCTCGGTGAAGGGAGCTCAACATTCGAGAATTCAATGCAATGATAGATGTCATTTACTCCTTAAAGGGGATGATTAATGCCACAAAAATATCTAAGATGATATCTGAAATAAGAATAAATAATTTATGATCAAAAGTTGATTTCATTCTAGGAATTTAAAAAATATATATTCCTTAATAAAAAGTACCTACAATATTATGAATGTTTATCTCTTACGACTGACATTTGATAAGCTGACACACTAAAAAAATAGATGCGCCGTTCAAGAAGAATTAGTTTGAAAGGAACGAGTACTTGAAATTATATAAGATTGATTCGGTTATTAATTAAAAATAAACAAATAATTTTTTGTCGAATCCTATTTTTTATTAATGACTCAAATGAGGGAAAATATTCGTGAGTTACAGTGTTTCCCCCATGAACAAAGTAAAGGTTAATTTTGGCTTCCTTGAGTTAATTGCAAAATATTCATTCGTTTATGTGCTCTTTTCTATTCAACAAAATGATTCGAATGTGATTTTTTTTAACGAACGAAAATATTCAATCCGAATATTTTAAAATATTAATTTTGCCATCTCTATTTTGAAAGATATTTCTCTTTCTTTCCATTGTTATGATGTATAAGTAGAGATGTAAAGTTGAGGGATATTTGGGCGTGTGAAAGGGAGAATGTCTGAAGGGTGCAATTGAGTTCAAGCTCCTTGTTATCACTATTCTCTCTCCTCTCTTGAGGAATATTTATTTCATTTATGAAGCAGGCCAAGTCGGCCAGAACGGAAGGTATTTATTTTATATTTGAATCTGTTTTTGCTTCTGTTCTGTATACCTGTAGCATAGAGATCTAAGGATATAGAGAGCTGATTCCTTTCAATAGCAGAGAAAACAGCGTTCTGTTGTTTCTGTGTGATCCAAAACAAACAAAGTAATTTGATCTACATCATAATAAGTTCATATTATTTGGATCGAAGTAGATTATATATTATTCGTAACAAAATACTTGAGGTATTTTCTATTTTGAAGGAGTAGACTTGATATGCAGTTACCTTCTTGTGTCCAGAGTCCCTTATTCCACAGGATTCCTGGACAAGGGGAACTCCCTACCTCATCTCTCAGCCGGACTGGACTATTCTTATTGTGAGTTGTTGAATGACCTCCTTGTCACTGCTGGTTTACCCACGAGGCTTGTTTTCTAATCAGATTCATTCTTTTAGCATATTGAGGCCAACTTTACGGCGAAAATGATGACTGAGGACAGTGAATTAATTATCCCTTCAGAATTCATCTGGGGAGGAGTGAATCAAGTACATCAAGACAGTTCTCGCGGGGGAGGCACGTGCAATCCTCCATAGCGAGGAGGACTGTTAGGCACGGATTGAGACTCATCCACGGATCATGTAGCCAACGACTAAGTTGAATGCCTAAAAGACGACCATTCCTTACTTCTTTGCTAATTCCAAGATATGGTTCTTCAGTCAAAACGGAGAGCAAGCAACAGGACTGACTTCCTTTTGAGGAAAAAATCATCATCTCTCGTATAAACTGACTTGTTCTTATTGTAAGTTATTCAATGACATCCTCAACACTAATAATCATTAAGACATATGATATTAAATACTTTATTTGTTTTTCAGCATAGGTGAGGCTCTAATTATCGTCAATGAGCATAGATCATTGAGTGGCATGACTAAATTAGGAACCGACGAGTAATCTAGGACACCGGAGAGCTATATCTTTCTTCAGATCTCTGAAACCGCCACGCCAAGGGGCAGACAGCGAGGACTTTAATATGCTTAGGCAGTTCGGGACATTCCTTGGCTGTTCTGGAATTAACAATGAAAGATTCGAGAAAAGTCACATACATTTTGTTTGCTTCCGTTCCGTATAAGATAATGTATATTATCTTTTAAGAGCTTTTAGATCTTATTAGGATCTCTATTGTGTAATATCTTCATCGACTTTCTTAATGCATGGCGGAACCCCCTCGATGGTGTAGCTTACCCCTATATCCTAATCGATTTTTTCGTATGTTTTATGTATCGCTTTTCTAGTAGGGGAAAATTAAATTGTTTAAATAAATAAAAATTAAAACACTGCTAACTATATAATGGCCTTTATTTCTTTAAAAGCATTTAGTTTCCACAATAACATAATAACCTTTCTAGAGTCCAAAGGTGTATTCAAATAGTATTCAATTAGACCTTCAAGACAGTTGATTTATATTTAATCTAAGACTTAATATGGACTGATGATACCTAGTACAAAACTATATGTTGTAAGTTATACTTATATAAACTATCAGCCAATCTGACAAATAGAAGTCTTACTCCATAAAATTATTCGATCAGGGTGCGTATGATTGTGTTGTGTAAGCAAGTTCGTCACCTAATAATCATAAAATATAGAAGAGAGGCAGAAAATAATTTATATTTCACAAAAATAAATACTGATATGAATATATACAATGTTTCTAATAGCTGTTGAAACTATACATTTTTACAATAAATAGCTTATGCTAATTAATTTTACAGTAACATATAGTTTGGTCTTTGAAAATATTAATGACCATATACCAAATTATTGATGCTTAAATTGAATGAGATTAGTAAGAATGCTTCGCATCCTTGTTCCTTGAATATCCTTACTTTCTTTCCTAAATGGAAGTCTTATACTTATACAACATTTTGAAATCTGTTTAATGAGACAATAAATGGTTGGATTCCGGTGAGGAATCAAAAATCAATATTTTGAAATCTTTTTTCAATACAATATTTTTTATTACAGCCATAGATATTTTTAAAATTAAGTTAGATTCTTTTGGCAGTCTATTATTGCATGAATTAATCAATCTTCTTAAACGTTTTCACTCTCTTGACAAACATATATTACATATTTTGATGGATATTTTAACGCTCTACTTAAAATCCTCCACAATACGGCAAATTCCTCGATAATATGGCATTTTCGCTTTACAATACAAACTGAACTAGAAATCAAGCGTAGCAGCTGTGACATCACAACAAAATAGTCAGCTGTCCCTCTCCAATTGCCTACGTCGATTATCATTGCCTCACCTTATTTATACTCTCCTTGAGAAACACCCCAAAAGAGACTCCACCGTTCCCTCAAAACTCCTCTATGTTTTGGTGTGTTCCTACTTACGTATGCATGAATAATATTCATTTTTGTGAAATAATAAGCAAATTAGTTCTACGGATTAATTTACATATTTATTTACAGATCATAGACAAACTTGAATTCCATCGCTGAATCATAATATGTTTAATATTTGTTTCGGTAAGACGCGTTCTTTTACATGACAATAAATCTTTATAGACACTAAAAACTCGTTCTGCGTCACAATTTACAATTGGGGCATTTTTATATACAATAGATTTTGGATTATTTACACCTACAGTTTCTCTTAAATAAAAATATCCGACGTTTTTAGACAAAATTTCTGTAATTTTTTCCTTGTAGGCAGGGTTTTTTATGTCCAATATTGCATCTTCGACTAGTGTTGAGCTAATCATGAGGGGAAGCCTCTCTTCCAGCGCCTTGATGAGGGTTGGTATCCCATCCATATCCTCATGGATGGAATTTATTTCCTTCCACAAGGACTCCTTATTCACCAGATCTTTAAGTGTTATTAAGGATGTACATTCATCATCCATCTCGTTGATGAATTTTTTTATGGCAGAGAAGTGAATCCAGTAATAACTCACTGCTTTTATCCAAGTTCCCTATCGCGTAATTACAGGCGAAGGTGGCAAGGGAACTTGGAGAGAATCAGTGAATTTTCGTTTTCTAGAGGCGGAAAACAAAAATAGCTTCTTCATTTCTCCAACGAAGAGATTAGCTTCAGGGTTCTCATTGCGGCAAAACTCGGCCAGTCTGTGGAATCCATGAGCCAAACATGTCACATGGATTACTTTAGGGAAGGATTTCTTCAGTTCGCCCGCCGCCTTGACGCAATACGATGCCCCATCCGAAATAAAAAGCTTTAACTGACTCGCCTGGTAATCCGGCCCAAGAAAGTGGTCAACATTCTTCCGAACCAAATTGAAGACTTTTAAATGGTTCAAGGATCCAACATTTAATAAGTCTATCAAGTAGGGTTTGGTTGGATTATCACCATCCAATGATCCCATCAACACAGCCGTCATAGGTCTGTCCTTGATGTCTCTTGTCTCATCCAATGAGATGTAAACATCTTTTCCTTGGACATTCTCTTTGATCTGGGACAGGATGTTGGAGCTCTGGGATTTCAAATGGTTATTAATAGTAGGGCGGGATGGAGGCCTTTGTCCACAATATTTTTCCATGAAGGCAATGAAATTTGGATGATTCACGACTGACAGAGGGATATTACACGATGATAAAAGTTTGGTCACATCATCTATGAAGGAGGACGAACTATCCAAACTAATTAAATTAGCTCGGAATCTCCTAAAGTTGATCCTGTGATTCTTACTATCCATGTGTCGCTCCAAAGGATATAGCTTGACAAGGATTACACTAAATCTGCAGAGCCGACAGGTCATTTTCTTAGTGCCATCATTATAACTCCAAACGTCGGAGCCACCATTGGCTTCAATCCACGAGTTGGGCGTTATTTTAGGCATTATTTATCTAACGGAATAGTAATTTTAACTCTATGATCTTCGGACACAAATTCTTACTGTGGATATACATAGAACAGAAGCAAAAACAGAGATTCAAATATAAAATAAATACCTTCTGTTCTGGCCGACTTGGCCTGCTTCATAAATGAAATAAATATTCCTCAAGAGAGGAGAGAGAATAGTGATAACAAGGAGCTTGAACTCAATTGCACCCTTCAGACATTCTTCCTTTCACACGCCCAAAATATCCCTCAACTTTACATCTGTGTATAAGAGGGCAAGCCAAAGTTGCATCCAGAATATATATTCATCTGCTCGAGCCAAGTGGAAAGAAAGAAAAACTATTTTTAATATAGAACTACAAAATTGAGAAATGATCACCTCATCCTGTGTATGTATAATTTATCAAATGTGTTAGATTTATTACAGATATTTTTATGCTATTATTTGATACCTACACGTGAAGAGTAATGTATCTTTTTTTTGTGAGTTAAGTAAAGGAAATAAAATCTTAATGTTGGTTTCATTTAAAATGTGTAATGATTACACTAATTCATCTCCTTTCTAATTAAATTTACTCATTATTATTTGTGACTGGATTGCTTAACCTTATTTAAAATATCGTAACCCAAATTGACAAATTTTTATAAGTGTAACTATAGTTTTAGCAATTTTTGGAGTCAGGTTTTATATATTCCTACGTAATTACTAAGTGTTTTCGTTTAATTACACTTTACTGTAGAAGAGAAATAAAAAAAGACAGAAAAATTGGCGAAAAGAACACGCATATTAAATTATATTTGACGAATAAAATATATCTAACAAGTATTTTCTTTAGCTTGTCATGTGATCTTAGTACTTACTAGATTGATAGTATCGAAGGACGGTTTTTAAACATACTTTTGTGTTCTTTTTTAATTAACGAATACAGTCACTGATTTATCTTAATCGGTTACGGTTAGTGTAAGATTCTTGATCTCTCGAAAATGAAATTGTATCTCTCACCGATATCAATTTTATATAGTTTGTTGAAAACTACTAATATCGGCGTTATATATTTTCTATCGAATCCAATCTCTGAGTACCTCCAGAAATAACTGTTATTAATTATTCATAAGTTTGTAAGAACTTCAATAGAAATCTATTTAAATACTGCCTCATTACGTTGAACTAATAGAGCTTTATCACCAAGCTTGTAAGCTTTGTACTTTAAAATTCAACTTATGAAATAGGGTTTAATACTATTCTTATTAACTTATTTTATGATGAGGTAGAACTTTCATGCTTTATTATTATTCGGTATTTTGTAATAAACCAAATTGAAAAATTAAATAATAATAGACTTCTTTTTGTTGGTTTCTAAACACTGGCGTTCCCTTCACATGTCTGGGTCATTTTATAGAGCAGTATTTGCTACTATTGTCAATAAACTTATTTTAAGATGATGAAGAACTTTAATTTCATATCATTATTTGGCATTTTCTCATAAACAAAATTGAAAACTTGAATAAAACTATTTTTGTTGGTTATAAACATAAACAAATGACACTATTTCATCCTTATTAACAAATGGAGCAAATATTTATTCAATAACATAATTTTGTAGTTCAAGATTTTAAATTTAGTGTAGCAAAATAGTATGTTCGCGCAACCTCATCATTACTGATAAGTGGATTCATTATAATTATCAGACAATTCCTTCGTTCCCCATGACTATTTGTTGTCGTTGTTGAAGAAAGGGGTGTCTGCATTCCTTTTTTCATGAGAAAGGATGAACATAAAGTTTCACACGATGACTAGTCGTTGAAGAGGGGCGAGGGGGGGGGGAGGTAAATGGAAGTAATGCTCATTTAGCAATGCTGGGACGGCGCCATTGAATTCTATTTTTCTAGTCGTTGGTATATATTATATACTCCTATGAGTGCAGAAGGCTGCTTTTAGGTTGTGGGAAAGGAACTCAAAAAATGTATCTCTCTTTTTCTGTTAGTGGTAAGTATATTTTGATAGGAGCTAGAACATGGCTGTGGTTGGCATAGCTGGCTGCTTATACACACAAAAAAATGTTGGTGCCTGCATTCCCCCCAAAAATTGTATTTCTCTCTGAATGACTGCTTTTAGATCGTGAGAAAGGTACTTAAAAAAATGTGTATGTCTCTTTTTTCTGTTTGTGGTAAGCATATTATAATAGGAGCCAGAACATGGCTATGATTGGCATAGCTGGCTACTTCAACACACAAAAGAATGTCCAAAAAATATTGTTTTTCTTTCTGAATTTATTAATATTTTTTATCAGAAGATATTAAATTCTCTCAACCTTTCCTTCAATTTCTCCGATATTTTTTTTGTTATGAGTGATAATATAAAAAACATTTTTATACCTTGACTTGTTATCTGGAAGGTGAAAAAGAAAGAAAAGGAGCGTAAATAATAAAAACAGCGCTTGACAAAATGAAAGGATTGTTCAAGACACTAAGTGTCCTTTTTAATTAGTCTTAGTGAAATTTATAAATGCTCTAACTGAACTAATCTATTATCATTTTACCATTGATATAAATTGGATTAAGAGTTCTTGTCTCTTATAGCTGAAAATGAATGTTTTTATTATATGGCGATAAATGGATCCCCATCCTGATGATAAGACGTTCAAACAGACATAATTAAGAAAAAATATATTTGGTGGAGGAGTTTGAGAGAACTACATTTAAACATACTTAGACTTGTAAGCAATCAGCAAAAAAATGTCAAATTTTGACCATGACTAAAACAAAACATTGGATGTTAGTTTAAAGGAAATAATCGGATCATATTATTTCTACATAGGTAGGTGTGTTTGGGGAATAATGAAAGTAACCCTAATAATACAGCCATTGACGCCATACTATTCATTCATCAAATAAAAAGTACATCACTGGATGTTCAAACTCCTTTCTTTTTTCCATTATGCTCTTATAGCAAACCAAACAAATATTCTAATATATTTAAGGAACTATAATAATAATAGAGCCAGTATTTGTGATTCCTCTGCTGTTTAATCGAGCCATTTAAGATCTTTACGCCCACAAGAAGTGTGCTTATTTATAATTTTTAAGGTCTAACTTGCAAGTTTTGCCGCCGCATTACTATAATTTTATAATGATGCGGCGGCCAGATACTTGGATGATGCAACGGTGCATAATGAGCCTAGGTCTGTAAACAAAGAGTTGGAGAAATAATATACTTGAGCTTTAATTTATTATATTTATAAGAAATTTTATTTAGTTTTATGTAATGTTAATATTAAGAGGAAGACGGGAAGAGAAAAGAGTTTGAACACCCAGTGACGTAATCCTCAGTTATTAAATCTGCAATATGACGTCGCATAAAATAAACAAGTAGGTTTTACAATCGTTGTCATTGACGTCTACATCAAGCTTGTAATTCTGAGCAAAATAATAATCAATCAACAAATCTCATGAAAGATTCTTAATGGAACTGCAAGTGGATTGGAAGATTTAATACATATTAGTGTTCTTAGGTATTCATTAAGACATTTTTTTAAATTGTAATCAAAACATAAAAAGATTAAAGGGTGCGATAGCCGTGCGTGTTAAGGTATGTTCAACTCTCAATGCTGGGGGCGCAGGTTCGAATCCCAAGATGAGATGGTCATTTCTGGTCTAACTCATTCAGAAGATCCTAGGTTCGATAGACTAATTTTAATGCTATAATGCTTCTTTATATCCTGTCGGATGCAATTCTATCGAACCATATAGGCAAAAGAAAAAATGATAATTTTATTTGTTAATATTAATTAGATGAATCTTTTTGATACTTGTCTAAATTTATCTTTAGTATTATTGTGCTTAAATTTATACAATGTCATAAAGCGACTCTAGGGAGATCATGAGTTTTTGTAGCTACTTATTCAAAATATAGTTTCAACTTACTTCATATTTAATTTAATTTGAGCGTTAGTAACCAGAACACAGATTTTCTTTATCAAAATGCTTATTTAAATAAAAAACATGATGCTCAGGTATATAAAACTAGTTTTATGATAAGAAGTATAAATTTGATATTCTTAATATAAACTTTAATTTGAAAAATATACTTTCCATGATAACTTATTGAACGAATCAAAGTTTTATGACAAACTATGTTATAATTTTAAGACTAAAACATATGAAAAATAAGCTTTATATAGCTAAAAAAATGGTTTTAAATCAAGGCTATGAGGAGGCCACATATTATGTACCCCAAAAAATCTGATTTTTAAATTTGAAGGCTTAAATGACTCTAGAGGTATGTGCAGGCGCCCAATCTTGCTGGAAAGCATATTTACTATTACATATTTACGATTACCAACAACCCTTTTAATCGAAGGAATGGATTTTGACGCATCACATTTATGTAATCCGTTGACAGAGGCTGGAAACCAGCTGTGAACCAAATTGAGGATAGAATTGCATCTGTGGATACAACTAAGCCAAGCATCATCAGAGATGATGGGATCATCTTTGTTTAGAACAAACGTTTAAAAAAGACATAATATTAAAAAAATCAACCTCTCAATTTAGATATATATCATTTTAAAGCTAGTATTCTAGAAACATTTCGACATCCATTATTTGAAAGCATAGTTTTTACAATTAGCGATCTAATTTGCTTTCGTGAAACCATGGTTCTATGTTGTTTTTCTATTATACATTTTTATATGCAAACATTTGTGCTGTTATTTGTTGTGACATTAAATGAAGGCAAAACTCTACGCGCCAACCATGTTTTAATTAACAGCAATTAGTACTAAGTAATACTTATACACATGTTTATTATCATTTATCGTATAAATTGATTAAGTAATGACAAAAAATGTATACGCAATAATAGATATATTACTTCCTTCTTTTTTATTAGATGGGACCAATATTTATTTGGACCATTTTTTTCATGCGTCATCATTTTCTAATTATTTAATAATATATGCATATTTTTATATCGAATTTCTGTTAATCTATAATCTTCTTTATTATGAACATAAATATTGGGAATCCCAATAATATATTTATTCTTCCAAAAAGCGAGTTCATCATTAAAGATGTTGAAGTATTAGGATGGGAAAGATGAGGCAACAACACCAACATGTGAGCTTTACATATATTCTAGGTTAACTGATTGTACCTACAAATACATAAGGGATGTGACATATAATTAATTTAAATATACACGGAAATATTTACACATAAAAATTAATGACGAAAAGAAAAAAAGCTCAAATGTACAAAACAAAAAAAAAATAAGTAATTATATAATTTTGATAGAGTTTTTAGAACACTTTATCGTCACAAATATCTTGGCCAATCGTGATGGTCGTCTATATTTAAGATGAGGATGATAGAATGATGAAGGCTTGATAAATTTTCGATTCCAGGTTAATATTTTCCCAGATTTTATCTTAATTTCATATGAACGCCCGGATTCACATATCTCTATAATTTGTCCGACGTCTGACCAAAGTTTAGTCTTTGAATCAACACTTTCTTATTTAAATTAAGTTTTCTTAAGGCTGATGGGGTATGCTCATGCGTAGACGGATCAGACAATGTATTGAGGGAGTGGAGAAAAGCTTTAAAATTTCTTCTTACGAATAGCTTTGAAGGAGATCGTTTCCTCCGCAATGAAGGAATTCGTTGCATTCTTCTTTAGACCCTCCATGGAAGGGCTTTATTAGTTTTGAGGTTGAATGACGTCAGTAGAAGTTTTTGGTAATCATTCAAAGATTGGCCATGTCTTGCCATGATAAGAGAATTTCATTAGAGAAGGCTGAAGTAACTAGGGGCTTCGACATTGGACGATGATTCGTCGAATTTAGCGGCAAGCTTTATTTTCCCTCAGCTAGTCTTGTTGAACTGGCATCCGCCAAGGTGCCAATTTTTCAAGAAGATATTTCTTTTAGGGCACGTATTAGAAAAGTGCTTACGCGAGCTACAACAATAACATATGCCTTTTGGTAACAAGAGCTCACTTAGCAAACAGTGTAGTCCCATAGTTTTACAGTCTTATCATATCTTCCAGACAAAATGTAAAAGTCATTGAATTGAAGGCAGATCACGCCGTCCGTGTGTGAGCGAAGGGTTACGATTCGGCGACCCGATTCCAGGGACCATATTTAGATGGTTTTATCATCAGCCGCGGAGACAATGCGCCAATCATCTGCCTCTAGGCATCTAATGACCCCTGTGTGCCCTTCCGAGGACATCCAGTCGATCCAGAGAACCTGTCACAATTCGATTTGTCTCCAGAGAAATGCAAGTAACAGCGTCCCCGTGACCAGATAGCGTACAAAGGCACTCTCCCGTCTCCACGGACCATTGTTTGATGGTTTTATCTGCAGAGCCCAAGAAGAGAGTGAATCCCGCCCAGTAAAACAGAGCACGGGTCCTCCATGCCCTCCCATGTAAAAAACACTTACACTTCATTCCTTTTTTGATACAAAGAAAAAACCCTAGTTTGTTGTTAAACACAGATGAGGTTGATCATTATTATAAGCTATTATTATTATTATTTATGAATATTTTCCTTTTAATAGAGTTAATTTTTTAGCAAGAGTTTTTTTCTAGGGAGTAGAGAAAGAAAGTCATACCATGGACCAATATGATCCAATTGCATACTCATCCAAAGAAATATAAAAACACAGAATACTGATTCGGAAAAAGACGAGACATCTGTCAAATTTCTCGTAAATAAGCTATTAGGATATTAAAAACACATCTTAAAAAGTTATCCGTCCTATAAGTATTATAACTTAATGGCTCTTTAGCGACAGCTGACGGATATCACAATATTAATTACTAAATGAACCTGTAGTTTTTAATTTGTGCTTGAATGTTTTCGTGTTTGTATTTAACATAAAAGAAAAATACTTGAGATTTAATATTATTGCGTTTCTGGCTCTAAAGAGAAGTGGAATAAATTGTGTAAACAAACTATCATCCAAACCATTGTAGATAGTGTATTAACTTCCCGTTTTGATATTGATCGTTGTATCTACGATCAGGAATGAACTTTTTTTTGTTTATAAAAAAAGAATAACAATTCTATAAAATATTTTTTTAAAAAACATTATTTTGTAAATATCAAAACAAAACATTCATGTATATTAAACACTTACGTTTTCTACTCTTTCTCTATTCCATGGAAATTAGCTGCCATGTCATCAATTCCTCTATGTTTTAGTACCTTCTCTCCCTCTCATGTCTTCATAAAGAACAATCAATATTAAATTGATGAGGCCTAGTTTAATTTTATATTTCACTCCTTGCAAATAATACCAAATTATATCCTCACCCTTCAGCAACACTACCATGATATTACCTTTACTACACTATTAGCGTTACCTTAGAACCATTAAAATCATTACCCTTTGTTACTTAGTCATTTAACATATATGATATATTTTTCCATTGCAAAAAAATAAAAAAATAAAAAATTCAAAACTAGGGACTATAAACATTTTATTCATCGAAGCTATCACGACATCGTTTAGGAGTATTTTGTAGTTTAAATTCGTGAAATATCAAATTGTTGGTTTGGAAATATTTTATGAAGTCAGGAAGATGCACTATTATTGATCAAATAAAAAATATCCATAAATTCATAGACAAAATAAACGAAAAATAACGACGGAGGCCCGAAGTACAAGTGAACACTTAATTTAACCCAAGACATCTCTTAAAGTTGTACTTTAAAATATTATTACAAATAATTACTAGCTCAATTGAGTTCATGATGTTTTTATGTTTTGTTATTGTTTAATATGTAATTTTTTATGTAAATGAACATGTATTTTAATTTTTTTTTAATTCAATATTTATTTACTAGAATATATCCTAAATTATAAATAAAAAAAACTGTAAATGGTAACACACCATTTCACAGTATAAACAACTTTGATTTTTATTCATTAATATAGTCATACCCGTCTTCAATGAAGTTTTTGCAGTGAGCGAGCCAAACATCAAACCACATTGATACCTTTGTACATACTGTTGAGTAAAAAATGATTTTAGTCCTGGTTCCCCAATGTTGAATCTAAGGTAGACAATGATAAAAACTAATGAGTGAATTTAAGACAATTAACTTACCAAGTCGTCCATGTAGAGCAACTTCTGAGGGTTTTGAAACAATATCAGTACATGATGCACAAGACACACCAATCGCAATTATTGCATATTGCTATTGCCGTTGACTGTGATAGTCACATGTTGATGCGTCATAAACATTGGAAGTAAAGAATCTAAAAATCTTGGATCTATACCACAAATTTTATAATCTTATTTTTAAATCTAGAACAACGCAAAATTTATCACTCAACAAAAATGTCAGCTCAACAAAAGTATATCCTCAAATAAATTAGTGAAAAAATAAGTTGCAGACTTAATAAGCCGATTTGATAAACTTTTAGTGATTTACGCTCATTTTTCTGTAAGCGCTTTGTGTTTATGTAAAAGTTGGAGATAACAAGCTTACGCAAAATTAAATTTAAAAATTTATTTATTTTATAAAATATAATTTTTTAAATTTTGTGATATTTAATGTAAAAATACTTTAAAAATAGTTTTATTTAAAATTGCAGTGGTTTGAATATAAAACTGACCATAACTTCTGTTGCATTGACCATACAGAAACAAAAAATGCACTTATAAATATACAAATTAACCATTTTTGTTTATTAAATTTTTGTGAAATTTCAAAATAATATATACAAATTGTGACAATTATTTCATATGTGATGCTCCAAAAAATGAGTTTTTTTCTAAAAAGTCAAAACAGTTCAATTTTTAAATTGCTAAATTTAAAACTAAAGATATTTGGAACTTCAAAATTGTTTTCAGATGTTTTGGGATCGAAAGTGACAAAATTCCCAACTTTTTCTAAGTATATATATATATATCACTTACATTCCTAGATGTCGTCAGCCCCTGACAAAAGCCAGCATGGAGTCCAGGTTCAGGTAGGCAAGGAGCTCTTCAACTGTATAAAGAGTCACTCGTCCACCATCCGGATCTTTTCTGATGAGAAAATTTTAACAGTGGACCAAAGTAGGAATGCTAGGAATGACCATTTCTTGGCCTTCTGTGTTGAGGTTGAGGAAGCCTCTTATTAAAGGCACCAAACACCCAGCTTCTGCCATGATGATCTGTCTTGTTGCATCTTATGGGAAGATAATGTAACCACATTGATTTCCAAGGAGCCTCAAGAAGTCATGGAGACAATGGTCTTGCCCTGTTTGACTAACTCTATCAAGAGCAATTATGTTTTCCAACAAGACTCCGCACCTGATTATAAAGCCAAGATACCTCAAAAGTGGTACAAATGCAAATTTGGCAGAATTTTGGCCTTGGTCAATATGACCTCCATCCTGACCAACTGCAATCCTCTTGAATATGAGATATGGCGCGCCATTGAGAGGAAGTCCTGTGCCACCCCTCATGTTTTTTTATTGCATAATAAATATATGAAGTTTCATTTTCATACTACTTGTACTTTTTGAAATTTTTGAAAAAGCCATGCTTGGCAAAATTCGTTTACCCTTGAATTTCAAAGCATCAACATGAACTCATTTAAACTTTTTTGAAATATGGGTTCAATAAACGAAATTAGAATTTCAAAACATTAACATAAACTTAATCAAACTTTGATAAATGAATGCTATGCTTATTTATGTAAAAATTTACGCATTAACATCGTTTTTCTTTTATACATTGTATATTTTTTTTGGAGCCGTGAATAAAAAAAAATGATTATGAACTCAATCTTCAAATGATCAAGCAGCGGAAAAAAGCTTTGAACAAAATACTGATTGAAAATAAAATCTCCAGAGGAGACCATAGAGAATTGGCAACATATGTATATTTTTATTAGTCTCAAAATTTAAAAAAACTCAACATAAAGATCTCTGGACCAATAGAGCCTGCTCGGTTTATGTCGAAGGCTATTTATTACATTAAGTTGGAGAATCTTGCCCACTTAACATACTTAATTAATACGTCATCCCTATACAAAAAAGTAAAGAAATATCCTAATTTATTTCTTTATATTATGCCACATGGTTTTTGACAGCACAACCATGCGCGTCTTCACCAAAAAGAGATTTAAAACCTGTTTGGAGAATGAAGCTTTATTTCAGCATCAATCTTTATCTTTCCGGAAAATGTTTCAACCAAACTTGGTATTTACATGGTAGTATGATTCCTTTAAGTCTTGGTTACGAAAGCCTACCTGACCAAGAAAGGATGGACATTCCAAATCAAATACTGTAAGAAATTAATAAGGATACTTTGCAACCAGATATAACATACGAAAAAATAACAAAAAGAAACGATGATTACTGTTGATGTAGATAAGCGGTCAAGGTTATCCAAATCTGTAAACCAAAACTATGCTCTTATGTTTAATTTGCTTGGAATTTACAAGGAAAAGATGGAATTGATGAAACTGACTCTACAATACTAACATCTTAATTATCATTATATGGAGTTAAAAAAGTGTAATGAACGAAAGAAACACTGCTAATATTCTCAAGATTTCATTAATACAAGTAACAAAAAATCTGGGTCAAGACACACTTCTTTCAATTAATATAAAAGAAAACTAGAAAGAAGACCTAAGCATTTATTTGCATGGATGATTGAGGCAAACTTGAAATTGTAACTTATTAAGAGGATAAATATAATTTTATCATTTTTTTAAAATAAATTGAGATTAAAACTAGCCTTGTAATAAAGAAAAGTAAAACTGATATACTTTCATTGGGATTTTGGAATCCGAGAAGCTCATTTTTGGTCCAGAGCTGCAGGGTCGTTGAGTCTGTCAATATTCTTGGCATTGAATGGATGAGAAACGGAGTCTCAAAATTTAGCTGGGCACAAATACACACGAAGATATATGGGAAAATTAGACTTAATTATACCTTATCTCTACAAAAAAGTGTCGACCTGTATAATTAGTTTTGTATAAGATCATATCTATCATATCTCTTGCTGAATTAGCACAATTGAGGATATAATTGTATCTATGGATACAACTAAACCAAGCATCATCGGAGATATAACTTCTGGGATCATCTTTTTTACATCAAACGTATACAAAAGACATGATATTAAAAAATCCTCTCAATTTAGAAATATAATATTTTAAAGCAAGTGTTCTAGATTATATTCGACATCCAATATTTGAAAGCTTAGTTTTTACCATTAGCAATCTAATTTGCTTTTGTGAAACCATGGTTGTATGTTGTTTTTCTATTGTAGATTTTTATATACAAACATTTGTGCTGTTATTTGTTTTGACATGAAATGAACGCAAAACTCTACACGCCAACCTTTTTCTAATTAACAGCAATTAGTACTAACTAATACTAATGCACATGTTCATTACTATTTATCGTATAAATTGAGTTATTAATAACAAAATATATATATGCGCAATAACAGATATATTATTTCCTTCTTTATTATTAGATGGTGTAAATATTTATATGGGCCATTTTTTCATGCACCATCCTTTTTCGTTTCTATCTTGGGGAATTTCTTCCTAATATCATTGTATATATTTATCTCTTGGTGGAAAACACTTTTGAAATAGTTGGTTGCTGTTTTGCAGGTTAGTTTGTTGCTGATTTTAAAAGGAAAATCTAATCAATTAGATTATGTTTCTTTAATTTTTGTTCTAAAATGGACGATCAACAATTGTATCGAAAGTAGAATGGATAATATATTTATTTACTCCATGATTGAATAAGTTACTCATTAAAAAATCGTTTAGTTTAAACCTTAAAATTCTATTATGTGCAGTTTTATGTCATAATAACATAGTTTTTAAGTAAAATTTCAACAAAAAAATGCGAGCCTTCAAAGAGGAAGGACAAATAATTTGAAGAAATTATTTAAAAAATGTCCATTTAAATAGACGAATTAGCCTTAATTTGTTGCAAAGTCGTTATTTTGAAACACTGTCCAATTATTGATTTCGGTTAATTTTTGCCATTTGTCTTTTTCCTTTCCCTTTTGTTGATCCCTTGTCTGAGTATGTCGTGCTTTTTTGTCCCTTTTAAGTTTTGTTAGGAAAATAACAAATTAAATTCATGTTTTTATGAGTTATAACCTCTATGTACATATTAATGTCTAATATAATAAAACTAGCGGATGTTACCGGCACTGCCCGGGATTATCCAACTTGAAAATAGTCTTTGGAATAGAAAAAAATCATACAAATAATTTTAGTGGTGTCATCGGGTTTTTTGCCTATATTGTTCGACAGAATTGCATCCGAATGGATAAAAATAAACCTTATAGCAAGTGATTTTTATATTAAAATCAGTTCCTTAATAACACATTATTGGGTCTTTATTGTGATTTTTCCTTTTCTATTACTTAACCCTAACCAGGCCGGGTTATTTTGGCTCCTCTATAGCCGGGGGGGGGGTGGATTCCACCCCCCCCCCCTCAGATCTCGGCAACAGAGCGACGAAAATTTGTGAAATTTGGCACACAACTAGGTCTTCCACTAATGTACAACCACACAAAATTTCATCACCATAGAACAAAAGGTTTTTTAATTATGCATGTTCATTTATTCAAATATACAAATTTTGCATCAAAATGTGATCTTTCATACACATAACAGAAATTAATGCCACTAACATCAATCTTTAGCATTATTACATCATAGTATCATACTGATATATCATACATGTCACAGAACAGTTAAAATTAATTTGCATACAGTAATTAATTATGCAAATTAGTCGGTATTTATGCATATTGTATGCTATGGGAAGTTCACGTTTTTGCCACGCGGACGTTCGCAAAATGACCTGCCGCGCCGTAGGGGTAGGTCCGATTTTTTCGAAAATGGTATCAAAAGATGCGCAATACTTCAATCTTAAAAGTCATAAAATTTTAGCGCGTAACTATTTTTTTTCACGAAAATATCCCAGAAAAACCGGAGGGGGGGTGGATTCCGCCCCCCCCCGGCCTGGTTAGGGTTAAGGTTGGATTTTTAAACTTGGTAAAAAGAAGTTTTTTTTCGGTCATTCCATAGAGTGTTTATATTATTTTATTATGAAAGTAGTTCCTTAAAAAGTTTTCATTGCATCTTAATTGCCATTTTTTCGTGTTCTATTCCTTAAGGCTGGGTATTTAAACTTCATAAAGAAAAATTATTTTTGAAGTCATTTCATAGAGAACATAGAGTGCCGAAGATATGTATGGCAACACTAAATGTTTGATCTCCGTTGATGGGGGAATACAGCAAAAGAAAAAAACTTGAAGGTTATAACCTTAATGATAATATATTATCTAAAAGCGAATGTCAACTTGCGCTGTTCCGGATTTTCCAACTTGACAATAGTCTGGAATGGAAAAAAAATCACATGAATAATTTCAGTGATGTCATTGCATTTGACTTTTCATATTAAAATTGGTTCCTTAAAAAGTTGTCATTGGGTCATTGCCATTTTTTTTCGCTTTGTATTCCTTAAGAGTGGGTAAATAAACATCGTAAAAAGAAGTTTTTTAAAAAGTCATTTCATAGAGAACATAGAGTGACAAATATATGTATGGTAGCACTGAATATCAGAGTATTTGTTTGATCTCAGTTGATGGGGGAAAACAGCAAAAACTTTAGAGGGAGTGCAACATTTCATCTCTAGGCATTATTAAAATTAGATTAGCGCGATGTTGCGTTATTAAAAAATTGTTATTTTCCACAAAACTTAAATTCAGGAACAGAAAAAAATTACCTTTAAGTAATCATTAAAAAACGAATTTTCCGGTAATGACCCAAAATAAAACACGTCTTACTACCTCAGACTCATACACAGAAAATTTGGTCAAAATCTAACTTGGCAATTTTAAAAATCGGCAAAAAAACGTTTTGGCTAATCAAATAAGCATGGTGATGACAAACTTTCCGGGAGTTGACAACCCCACAAAAACACTCCCTGAGCTCTTAAAACTATTCACTGAAAATTTCGTTAAGATCTTATGAATCGTTCGGGAGATACAAGGAAACGAACGAACGAATCAACATTTTTTTTTTTGTATAATACTCATCAGTTGTTAGGCGCTTTGATGTGTGGATAATATAAGTCTACTTAATTATTTTGTAAAATAATGGTAATTAAAATGCTCCGTACTTTAACTTTCAACTCATATGACTATATATTTACAAAATTTATAAATGAGAATACTCTTTTTTCTCAATTTACAAATCGCTAGTTGCAGTTAGAGCAAAAACTAGAAGTTTAAATATTTTTGATCTTATTGCATAAAAAATGGAATTTACTGCAACCACTTTTCTAAGTGTATATCAAAATTACTTTGAAGGCCGCATGATGACGGTTTTTTATGAGTTAATTGTTTAAAATGTATATATATATTTCAAATCTGTCATTAAACATGAGCCATTTCAAAGCCATTTTGTATCCCCAACGCCACCATAAACAAAAATTAAAAGAAAAAATGATTCCTTAATAAACAAATCTTTTTATTGAACAAAATAAAAAGTTCGAATATTTTTTTTACGAGTCGTTTTTTTCATAACTGGTGTTTAAATCAAACCTTTAAAATCCGTTGTTGTGATTATAAACTATCCCAAGATGACATTTTGCGTGTATAAACTACATGAATGATCGTTAAAATACTCTTTTTATCTACAAATGAAATTCAATAATTCCTTTTATAATAAGGATTTAATTGAATTATGTAGTAATATATGCATCTTTTTATATCAAATTTCTGTTAATATATAATCTTCAGTGCTATGACTAGGGCTGGGCAAAAAAATGTGAATAAAAATCTGGAACCAAAACACGTTTTTTAAATGATTCGTACATTTAGCAACTTTCTAGTTTATTCACATATTTAGCAATTTTTCTAGTTTATTCGCATATTTTGCTATTTTCTTCCTTATTCAACCATGTAATCTACTTCAATGGCGTGAAATAATTTGTTGGGCACCTCAGTGACGACATCATATATATCGTTTTGGCCTTTGACCTCCTCAACATGGAAGAAGTGCCTGCCTAACTGGCCACTATCAAGGCCAACTTTTCAGGACTGGTGGCTGCCATTACCGCACTAGAAGAAAGGCTTCACTTGCGTGAGAGCCTGGGGATCATAGAGAAAGTGAGAGGGGCACTGAAGATGGAGCCCTTTGCTCCAAGATGAACCAGGTTCCAAAGAATCATAGCTTTGGTATCATGGATAATATTGTTGGAATTATCAATGGGTCCTCTACTGGACTCCATGGTCTAGCGCCAAATGACCCCTACCTCTTCAAGTGCGCCCCTATAACCATTGTAGACTGTGAGAGGGAATTTTCTAAACTTAAGAAAACCTTGGTAGATCAGTGCACCAGTCTGGCGGAATCATTCCCTGTAATCTCATATTGAAATTTCTTTCTTATGTATTTATGGTTTATTAGTCACACAATATCTTTATTTTTACTATATATATTTTTTGTATGATCAAAAAGTTTATTTAATCCTTTAATGTTTACAAGAAATAAAAGATATCTAAATTGTAAAAGAAAATTTATTCGCATATTTCATCATTTTTCCGCATATTTCTTAGTTTTTGTTCCAGATTTTTGGGCTTTAAAAGGTATTCTTTTACTCCAAATTTGCCCAGCCCTAGTTATGACCATATATATTGGGAATTCCAAAAAGCGAGGTCGTCATTCATGATGTTGAAGTATTAGGGTCGGAAAGATGAGACAACAATACGAACATGTGAGCTGTACATATATTCTAGGTCAACTGATTGTATCTACAAATATATAAGATATGTGACATATAATTAATTGAAATATACACGGAAATATTTACACATAAAAATTAATGACAAAAAGAAAAAAAATAACGAAAAAAAATATATATATACAATAAAAACATAACAATAAATAAGTAATTAAATAATTTGATACTATTTTTAGAAAAGTTTATCTACACAAACTTATTGGCCAATCGTGATCGTCGTCTATATTTAAGATGAGGATGATATTTCTCGGGAAGAGGTAAAAGAAATTCCATACCGCTCCAAAACGTTAAGGGCTGTTTTTTATTTTTCAAATGTTTGAAATATTAGCAACATTGTGGATTTTCTGTTTCTTGGTGATAAAAGAGGGCGACATACAAAGTTTGAACAAAATCGGTCAACATTACGAGGTCGCGCAACGAGGTCTAAATTTTAAAAATATAGTTTTCCGCAATTTTTTTTTTTTTTTTTTTTGATTTAAAATATTTATTTATGATCTAAAAGATATCTCGAACAGAATAAAATGCACGTATAAAGGATGAATAAATAAATGAAAAGTATAAAGCTACGTTAAAACAAATATAACATAATAATAAAAATTATAACTTGTCGGAAGAAAAATTAAAGAACTCCCAACCTATCATCCTTCTTTTATGAGATATCTTGAGATAAAATAGTGATTTAGAAAACCAGTTGAGTCGCTTATTTATATTCGGTTGTAGGGCAATCACCCCCCAGACAATCACCCCCCGGACTAGCACCCCCCGACAACCACCCCCTGGACTAGCACCCCCCGTGCCAATCACCCCCCGGACATTTACCCCCCGTTAGTAATAGATATTATCTCTTAAAGTCCACTTATGAAGTTAACACTGTTTTCTAACTATTAACAAATGTGACGTCACTGGTTAGCACGCACACAGTTAATCTTAAAAAATAGCTTAGGATCTATATGAGATAAATAAAAGATCTTGAGTTGATAGGTTTCAAACTGTATGATTGTCAATTTGTACATAAATATCCCCGATTTATGGTCTAAGACACGAAATTTGCAAAATTATGCACGTTTAATTTATAAAAAAATCCAATTCTAAAGAACTGTGTGCGTGCTAACCAGTGACGTCACATTTGTTATTAGTTAGAAAACAGTGTTAACTTCATAAGTGGACTTTAAGAGATAATATCTATTACTAACGGGGGGTAAATGTCCGGGGGGTGATTGGCACGGGGGGTGCTAGTCCAGGGGGTGATTGTCGGGGGGTGCTAGTCCGGGGGGTGATTGTCTGGGGGGTGGTTGTCCTGATACGTTTATATTCTCCTTCGATCCAATGCGTCATTAGATTCAGTCCACTTGCAGTTGAAGGGGAGAGGGCCCGTTTGTTTTGAAAACATCCCTGGGGATGGAGCGTAGAATTTCCAGGCTTCTTCTGATGAGATCTTGGAGACCCACAGGAAGCCCTCCTCCGCACGTTCTTGAGGCGTAGAGAGCCCTCTGCACCGTGGATATAAGATGTTCGATCTCGTAAGCCTCCTCGTATGTAGGTGATGTGGACACCAGCCAGTCTGTGGGGGTTAATGATACTCCAAATTCTTCTAGAATAATATCTTCCACAGCTTTTATGACTGGGATCATTCTGTGGCAAAGGTAAAAGAAGTGGAAGGAAGTCTCCTCGACCTCCCCACACCAATGGCATCCTCGCTTCTTTGGGTCCACATGGGATTTACTCAGGAATAAAGAGGACGTGGGTTTTCCGCAAATTTCTTCAAAATGGTTGACGTTACAGACTTCAATAATAATAATTAATTTAAAGGGAATTTAATTTTATACCAGACGTATGTTTGATGTTTTAAAAAAAAAACAAAGTTTTCAGTAAAAACAAAGAAAAAAATGGAGTGTGTAATGATAGCATATTTCATAGCTTTTTTGTATCAATTAACTTCACTCGCCTGTAGAAGATGACTTGTTCGCTTCAGAGTAAAATAGTATTTAAAAGTTTAGTACACCTTTAGATGATAAATCCAAAAATTACCTTAGTTGCATTCTATCAATTCATAATTTAGTACAATATGAGTTTACATCATATGGTTCAGAGCCTGTATTGACCTATTAGAAATAGATTATGAAAAAAAAATAATAATAATGAGTTTCTTAGATTTGCGTCAAGGAATCCTCTCAAAATTTTACTTTGTCTCTGACGCATTTATAATCCATTATATACGTCATTTTGTAGGCGAGATATGTTTTTTAATGTACATATAACTCTCTACTTATTAAATTGACATGATTTAGTATACCAAAATATTATAGCTGGTTTACCAAGCTTTCATTTGATATGTTTGGTGTTCTAAAAATTCATTTTATCACGACAGTACTTAACATTGTGTCCAACACGATGGCAAAAGGAGGGTGTCCAGTAATATAATCGTACATATTATTATCGCGCACGCCTTAATCGCAGCCTTTAACATCGTATGCTTTTTTTCGTACGTTCCTTTATCGCACGCCTTTAACATCGCAATCTTTTTTAAAGGGAGTATTATTAACGCGTTGCTCAATTGTCGTTGCTGCTTATAATCGCCCGTTTAAACATCGTGGTCATTATCATCGTAGTTTTACTTCAATGAATTCATGAATCCAAAAGAGGAAAAAAAGAAAAAAAGAAAAGGGGGCTGAAGGGAAATAATAATAATAAAAGATATCATCTCATCATCAGGCGTGAGTAAAAACAACAACAACAACAAACATCTCGAAATTTCTGAAGAATTGTAGTGCTGTTTAAGTCATGGAGAATCCAGTATTATCTTTGCTTAATTTCTTCGAAGGACTTGAAGCCAGGTCTTTGTGGTAAGTGGAAAAATGCATTTATGGACAAATATATAAGAGTCGTGTCCTACTCGTCCAGTTTTATAGGACTTGGATCCGGACTCTTGGGACTCCAGGACTCTGATTCGGATGTGATTGGTCTTATAGTACTTGAATTCAGATTTTGGGACTCAAGGACTCGGATTCGATCAATTTTTGAGGACTTGAAATCGGACTTGGGAATCCTGAATGATTATATTCAGGATATGGACTCTCATTTTTGGCTGTGATTCTACGTGTCCCATCCAAGCTATATTATATTTAAGTTTGTATTATAAGTAAGTAGGTTGTAGTAAAGATATGGAATATATGAAATACCATTTGCCATTAATATCAAATAACCTTTCATGATGCCTATTAACAGAAAATCCTTTACGTAATATGTAAAATATTATAGAAAAAGTTATTGTTTATCGTTACTAGTTTTATTTTATTTTCAAAAGTGCTTTTTCATTTTTTCATTCATACTGTTTGAATCGATAGATCACTTTTTATATGTTTAGAATATATTTTACGTCATAATTTTAGGAGTTGAAATCCTGGATTTATCGGCTCCTTACTTCAACGACGACCCGAGTTTATCAAACATAAACATTTGAGCTCCATGGACAACGGGAATAGTTATATTAAGTCATCAGGATTGATGAGTTACTAGTAAGAGTCCATTCACGGGACCTTTTGGCGTTAACACACTCAAGCTAAAGACGTTTACGAGCACTACCAAGACGAACTTCTCTACGGAATTAATCTTTATGCAAGAGGAGTTCAAGCATCCAAGACGAAGGAAAGAAGATTGTATACTGCTACAAACACTCTTTTGCGGCAAAGAAAGTCTCCGCTCCTCGATGAGTGACGTGGAGCTACAGGTGGACCTGGCCATGGAGAGGTAGTGTCGGTGGAGACCCAGCTTTACTACCGGAATCCAATACTATTGTACCCTTCCCTCGCCGTTCTCCGAGGAACCCGAGTTGCCTCCGTGAGTGTCGTGAGACTGTAAGGCTATTGAAATCCTCGAAGCATTGGCATATGAGTGTAAAAGTAGAAGAAGACTTCTAAACACAAATGCAACCCAATTCACAAGCAAAGTCTTCTGATCTAAAATTAAGGATTGAAATATATCCATCTCTTATTTGCCCCCTCACTATCTTTAATTGACAGACACGAGTAAGATATCATACCATTAACAATTTAGTACCACAATCAATCTCTTCCAATAAAAAAAGAATGTATTTTTATATATTTATAAACATTTTAGTTTTAAATTAGGTCTCCAAACAAAAGTTAAAATACAAAAATTAAATGTTGAAAAATAAATAATAATAAACATGATCTTACGATATCAAGCAAAAACAATCAGTCAATAAAACAATAAATCGACCATAAAAGATACTAAATATAAAAGACAAACCAATAATACCACTAAGGACTTAACTCAGACCTAGGATAAGTGAGGACAAATCTCCACTTATTTTAAAATAAAATGAAAACTAACATAATTAATTTTAAAAATTTAATAAATACACTATATTTATTAATTTAATGAGCATTATTTTTCTTGTTTTTTAGGATCATCCAATCATGGAGGATGGAACAAATAATCGTATGTCTTCCTAATATCACGAAATCCAAAGGATCTTATCAAGATTAAACCATGAACGTATTTATTGCTCATGTAAATAAATGGAAAAGCGCCAATGTTTCTCATGTGGGGCTTATAATATCGCATAAAACATTTTTGATACAAGATCATTCGCCCCAAAAAAGTTTTTTGTTCAATAGCTTTTTGCATATCTGAATTGAGTTTACTTTTCAACAAATCATATGTTCTGTTTATATGGCTTCTCGTCCTTTTTTTTTGTTGTTGTAGATTTTAATGAAAAAGTGTATTAAAAACTTTCATAGAACTAAATATAAGCCTTGGTCTATACCCTATTTTCAGATACACTTAGTCGAAGCATTTATTTGTAAAGTGTGTGTGGTTCGTCGAAAATCTTTTAAGTAACGATCCTGTTGCAGAAAGTTTTATGCGAAATTATCGGGCACGGTCCCTCACACAGGAAATGTTTAAGAGAATATAAGAAAAAATGTAGAAATGTTATTTCTATAAAATAAACAAGCACAGCTAACTTATCAAAAAAAGGTGGAACAAATTATTTTTAATAGTGTTTTATTCAACATTAATTTTGTTTCATATGTTTAAATTTAAAAATCTTCTGTAAATGATTTATTTGATTTAAAAAACTATATATTATTTCTTATATTCTCTTATATACTTCCTGATAATTTTGCATAAAACATTCTTGCTACAGAAACGTTACCTAATTTTTTTAAACTCTTTAAAACGAAACGACCCTGGGTTGGAGGTTGTGTCATACAATTTATTCCATTGGCAAAACCACCAATGTAAACAAAAAGGGAGAGAGAGTAAAGGAAGAATCAGTTTCATTTGAATACAATGGAGGCAATTATCAACGTTCCAAAGGATGCCAAATCATCCAGGCAAATTCTACAAATAAGGGTTCGCCTACGGTCTAATCCTCCTTCGTGTCCTGAATGTCTGTGTCCAATGAGGCGGTGGAAATGTGGTACCCATGGAAACGGGACCATCAGCGAAAGGAGTGGCTCCCGTTGGAAAAACTACAAACTCCCTTTCAACAAATTCAGACGATTGCTTTGGTCCTGGGCCCATAAAATGTCCTTCTGAACGGTTCACCATGCCTTGGGAATGTGTGCTCCATCAGCCGTGTACTAGAAAATTGAGTTCTAGTGTATGCAAAATTTGAGGCCCAGGCATGGTGCCTTGAATTGATGAATCCCTCATGACAAAGAGGAAGTATAATCTAGGCCATCTCGTGCCTTAGAGCTGGGTGTTTGGGGAAGATTGCACGGCAACAAAGGAGAGATTCTTCAAGATGCTGAAGGTGAAAAGAATTTAATTATTATTATATTTGCTTTAATCACTTTAATTTATTCTTAGGATCGAAGTGCCGCACCACTTAGTTATGGAGAGCATAGACACGGGTTCCACAAATATATATTGATTGATAGGCGGCCTATAATGGAATCCGTTAATTGCCTGCCCATCCTCATTACCTTCACGACGTCGTGAATCATTCACGAAACTTCGTGGGTCCTAGGACGAGCGTTCATACTAATAATGTGCTTTTGACTTTAGTCCATTACTTGTTGGAGATCCCTCGATCCCTTCCTCCATCCCTTGATCATCAACCCTAACAGGACTACCCCCCCCCCCAGACTAACGCACCCCGGACTATCACCCCCCGTGCCATTTAAACCCATAACTAATATTTTTATTCCATGAAGTCCGCTTATTAATTTAACTATGTTTTTTTTGTGACAATTGACCAGTTTAAAATTTGTATTATAAGTAAGTAGGTTGTAGTAAAGATATGGAATATATGAAATACCATTTGCCATTAATATCAAATAACCTTTCATGATGCCTATTAACAGAAAATCCTTTACGTAATATGTAAAATATTATAGAAAAAGTTATTGTTTATCGTTACTAGTTTTATTTTATTTTCAAAAGTGCTTTTTCATTTTTTCATTCATACTGTTTGAATCGATAGATCACTTTTTATATGTTTAGAAAATATTTTACGTCATAATTTTAGGAGTTGAAATCCTGGATTTATCGGCTCCTTACTTCAACGACGACCCGAGTTTATCAAACATAAACATTTGAGCTCCATAGACAACGGGAATAGTTATATTAAGTCATCAGGATTGATGAGTTACTAGTAAGAGTCCATTCACGGGACCTTTTGGCGTTAACACACTCAAGCCAAAGACGTTTACGAGTACTACCAAGACGAACTTCTCTACGGAATTAATCTTTATGCAAGAGGAGTTCAAGCATCCAAGACGAAGGAAAGAAGATTGTATACTGCTACAAACACTCTTTTGCGGCAAAGAAAGTCTCCGCTCCTCGATGAGTGACGTGGAGCTACAGGTGGACCTGGCCATGGAGAGGTAGTGTCGGTGGAGACCCAGTTTTACTACCGGAATCCAATACATGAAGTCCGCTTATGAAGTTAACTATGTTTTTTTGTGACAATTGTCCAGTTTAAAATTTGAATGTAATCAGATAAAACAATAATAATACTTTAGTTTATCATTATTTAATAAATCTTATGTTTCTCATTTCAAATCTCGCAATAATTGTAACTGGTCACCAAACTTATCAATTTTTTTTAATAAAAAGTGCTAATTAATTTTTATTTATTTTCTAAGATATGTCGTTAAAATGATTAAGCTAATAAAATTTTACTTTAACATGATTTGAAAGAGTTTTTACTATGGATATATGGTCTCTTACAAAATTTCTTACAAATCCAATAAGTTATAGGCGTCTCTTTGAAATAAATCATTTAAACTACTTTTTCACTAGTATTTTATCACTATTTACACTTCAGATAGGGAGAGGTCCTCTCGGAGCAGGAGGGGAAGTACCGAACGATGTCACCCGCAAATCGCCAACTTGAAACCTACGGAATCCTTATGTAGAGCTGCTGCTGATATGAATAATGGCTTTTAGGTCTCCCTCATAATTAAGATATTATCTTATCAATTTATTATATTATAATACAGACATAGATTAAATACTACTATAGATGAGAAAAAAAAAATTAAACGAATTTACTGTTCCTACACTTTAATTCATGAAAGTAATTAATTTATATTAGATGGCTAATAAATTTCATTCACAATTTCTTATATCATAATACAGAAAAAAATTCAATATTACTTTAGATGATAAATAAATATTTTAAACGAATTTACTTTTCCGACAGTTTAATTCCCCTTCATTCTTTCTGAGGGATTCCAAACATTAGAAACGTTGACCTTTTTTACTCTTCTTCGCGCTACTGAAACTCAAACATGTGCTGAGTCGGTCATTGGCTTACTTCCTGGAAAAGGTCTATGGCCTATTGAGTAGTCTTAAGGGTTGTTTCATCTTCAAACTTATAATATATTTACAATGGTACAACCTACTTACTTTTAACATAAACTTATGAACAATGATATGAACAACTTTTGGTAAATTAGTTACCGTGAATAATTTAAAATTATTTATGATACGATCACAACAAATTAAAAGCCCAAATATTGTATTCTATATATATTATTAAAAATTACTTAGAATAATAAATTATGAAAATTCAAAATAAAGACAGAATTAGATTTCACGCAATTATTGTTCATTAATCACCATTCACAAATCAGATTAATTTTGTGTCAAAAAGTATATTGATAAAAAAAGATGATACCCCTTCATAATGTTTAAATAAATATGTTTCAATCAATACTTATTATATAAACCTTCCATGATCATGGGTATAAATATTAATGTCTTCTATAATAATCATTTAAAAGAGACGCTTAATTGTGGAACAATTACATCATCAAACAAAGCTCCATGGAGCGTATACAGCTGATTGATAAAGGAGGGCTTGCTTTAAATGTGCCATCGGCGTACCACTTCCTCGCTCGCAACAGCACCTCTAAATTTCTATGGTCCGCAACCTGTTTCTATGAAAAAAACTGAAAAATGCAAAATCCATAAAGATCGACAAACCCACCATTTGTAATATATGCATGGAGATAGTCCCAACCGCTTTCCACCTAATCAACGATGACATCGCTTGCATATGAGAGTACCAAGTCATGCAAGAGGAGGAATGAAGATCTTCGTATGATTAAATTTATTAAATGTAAAAAGATTAACGAAGATTGATTTTAACTGTAATTTAATTGTTCATAAGTAGGATTATAAATAATTAATATAATGCAAGCTCAATATCCATTTTTGCTGTTGTAGACATATACCACTTTGTGTGGTCGTTGGTCTTTGCTGTATGTATGTATTGTTGCCTTTGATCATTGTATAATTGTAATATTTATGTACTATGGTAAAACAGCAATAATTCTTAACTTCAAAAAAAAAGTACTCATTGTCTGAACAACATAAAGCACTAAGGATCTTTTGCAGGGTTTTGCTTTTGTCTCAGACAGTTATAACATAAAAATAACCTCCTCATGTTGTTCTTAACAGTCATTTATTGCAATAACAAGAACTTAGTAGCGTAGAGTCATAAGATATTGTGCAAAGAACATTCTATGAGTTGCAAAAAAATGTGAAAAAAAAACATACTAGGTCAGTTGAGCAGACAAGAATAACATGACAGGAAAGAGTGTTGACAGATACCTTTATGCTATATATAGAAATATAGAAGTAAAAGAAATAGGACATATTTCAAGTCAGTATTTCCATTAGTGTAATCAATAGTTCCATAGTGCAATACAGATTTTACTTTATAAATTAAGAAGCACAAAATCCCCCCCATCGAAAAATGTTTTTAAATATGTAGATAGAATTGTTGATGATGTTTGATTTTATTTTGTTTAATATTAGTTGTGTGAAATTTTATGTTTGTACGTGTAATGAATAAGTTGTTTTTATGTTTGGTAACATTCAAGAATAAATGTTGTACGAAGGTACAAAAAAAAGAAGTTCCATAGTGCAGTGATTGGATAATAAAACAAACAAAGAAACACACACACACAAGATTCCGGGTCTGGGATAGCTCTGGCATCAGTGTGTGGTCAATAGAACATTTATGTACAGTGATAGTCCCAGAAACAGTTCAAATACTGCTTGATGCTGCTGAACCTCCCCTTGAAAGGAATCATCATCTCATCCACATAATTGTGCTCTTCGGGTACCACATGCAGGAATTTCTCTTTGTATGCCTCAAGCCATGGTTTGAGTTTCCAGAGTCTCTTTTCAGTCTCTGACACTGTTGAATTGTTCACAAAATGTAATGTTGCCAAAAGAGATTGGAATCTGTTGCGGGGCATCACATCAGCAACTGGGGAGTGCCGCGTATCTGTCTCCCAACACATACGGGTTCCAGCCATCACAGATCTTCCATTACTTTGAACGCTGTACTCATTTGTATGGGTTGCCAATCATGTCTTCTGAGACTAACTTTTCAAAGTACTGCAACGGTGTGTGGAGGACAGTTGCATCATCTGTGAGAGCTTGACCAGAAAAATCAGTATTGGGACTGATGAAATCCTTTTTTTGCCAGCGATATCTGTCACGGGGCTTGATGTGTTCATTTGATTGGGGCTCAATATCCAATGTCCTGGCTGTGCAGTCAGTGGGTTCCTGGTTTTCTTTGTCCACACAGGCATCGTTATCTGACTCCTCATCACTCGCATCAGTGTCGCCAAACTCTATGTCCACATCACTCTCTACATTTTGGACCATCTAAATCACATCCGTCACACTGTACCGAGGAATAATATGTAATCTAATATAAGGCTAGAATGTATAAATCATGTGTAGTTTAAAGTAATATAGAAAAAATGTAAATGGAAGGTCCTCTGAAGAAGTTCCTCTCAAAACAGGGATGTTTTGACTACCACATTCACCCAACGTTGTAATATTACAACGCTTACAAAACAAGCTCTAAATATAATGTAATGCACATTTTCCACAATGAATACTTATGGACACGTTCTAGACACTGTAATAAACACACCAAAAAAATATTTAAAGCATTTTACTTAATTCAATCAGATAAATCCAGTCCAGTAAATGAAGGGGTTGATGCTCTCTCAAAAATCTGGAGGTTGTGTGACTTTTCGAGCTGAGGGCAGAACTTATATACAAATGTGTCACCCAATAGCTTTCTGAGACTGAACAATAGGACCAAATGAGTATGTTAATGTGGTTGAACCAAAAAAAAAAAAAAAAAAGTTTTTTGGGGGATGCAAAAATTGTTGTAATTCTGCAACTGTGGGTCTTACAGGGATCTTTTTATGTTTTGATTACAATTTAAAAAAATGTCTTAATGAATACCTAAGAACACTAATATGTATTAAATCTTCCAATCCACTTGCAGTTCCATTAAAAATCTTTCATGAGATTTGTTGATTGATTATTATTTTGCTCGGAATTACAAGCTTGATGTAGACGTCAATGACAACGATTGTATTATCGTGCAGACCTACTTGTTTATTTTATGTGGCGTCATATTGCAGATTTAATAACTGAGGATTACGTCACTGGGTGTTCAAACTCTTTTTTCTTCCCGTCTTCCTCTTAATATTAACATTACGTAAAACTAAATAAAATTTCTTATAAATATAATACATTAAAGCTCAAGTACATTATTTCTCTAACTCTTTGTTTACAGACCTAGGCTCATTATGCATCGTTGCATCATCCAAGTATCTGGCCGCCGCATCATTATAAAATTACAGTAATGCAGCGGCATAACTTGCAAGTTAGTCCTTAAAAATTAAAAATAAGCACACTTTTTGTGGGCGTAAAGATCTTAAATGGCTCGATTAAACAGCAGAGGAATCACATATACTTGCTCTATTATTATTATAGTTCCTTAAATATATTAGAATATTGGTTTGGTTTGCTATAAGAGCATAATAGAAAAAAGAAAGGAGTTTGAACATCCAGTGATGTACTTTTTATTTGATGAATGAATAGTATGGCGTCAATGGCTGTATTATTAGGGTTACTTTCATTATTCCCCAAACACACCTACCTATGTAGAAATAATATGATCCGATTATTTCCTTTAAAACTTACATCCAATGTTTTGTTTTAGTCATGGTCAAAATTTGACGTTGGATTGACCTATTAGATAATTTTTGGTTGCACGGTCTTATAGTGTTTAAATTCACTAAAAATGGATTTTACATAGTGTTCTATTTCTCAATTATTTTTGATCGCTGACGGCTACAATCATTGAAGTCTCATTTTTTGTATTGCAATGAATATTGGATGGCATTTTTTTCTGATTGCTTACAAGCCTAAGTATGTTTAAATGTAGTTCTCTCAAACTCCTCCACCAAAATATATTTTTTCTTAATTATGTCTGTTTGAACGTCTTATCATCAGGACGGGGATCCATTTATCGTCATATAATAAAACATTCATTTTCAGCTATAAGAGACAAAAACTCTTGATCCAATTTATATCAATGGTAAAAGGATAATAGATAAGTTCAGTTAAAGCATTTATAAATTTCACTAAGACTAATTAAAAAGGACACTTAGTGTCTTGTACAATCCTTTCATTTTGTCAAGCGCTGTTTTTATTATTTACGCTTCTTTTCTTTCTTTTTCGCCTTCCAGATAACAAGTCCAGATATAAAAATGTTTTTTATATTATCACGCATTACAAAAAAAAATATCGGAGAAATTGAAGGAAAGGTTGAGAGAATTTAATATCTTCTGATAAAAAATATTAATAAATTCAGAAAGAAAAACAATATTTTTTGGACATTCTTTTGTGTGTTGAAGTAGCCAGCTATGCCAATCATAGCCATGTTCTAGTTCCTATTAAAATATGCTTACCACAAACAGAAAAAAGAGACATACACATTTTTTTAAGTACCTTTCTCACGATCTAAAAGCAGCCATTCAGAGAGAAATACAATTTTTGGGGGACATGCAGGCACCAACATTTTTTTTGTGTGTATAAGCAGCCAGCTATGCCAATCACAGCCATGTTCTAGCTCCTATTAAAATATACTTACCACTAACAGAAAAAAGAGAGATACATTTTTTGAGTTCCTTTCCCACGACCTAAAAGCAGCCTTCTGCACTCAAAGGAGTATATAATATATACCAACGACTAGAAAAATAGAATTCAATGGCGCCGTCCCAGCATTGCTAAATGAGCATTACTTTCATTTACCATGACAATAGTAGCAAATACTGCTCTATAAAATGACCCAAACATGTGAAGGGAACGCCAGTGTTTAGAAACCAACAAAAAGAAGTCTATTATTATTTAATTTTTCAATTTGGTTTATTACAAAATACCGAATAATAATAAAGCATGAAAGTTCTACCTCATGATAAAATAAGTTTATAAGAATAGTAGTAAACCCTATTTCATAAGTTGAATTTTAAAAGTACAAAGCTTACAAGCTTGGTGATAAAGCTCTATTAATTCAACGTAATGAGGCAGTATTTAAATAGATTTCTATTGAAGTTCTTCCCGACTTATGAATAATTAATAACAGTTATTTCTGGAGGTATTTAGAGATTGGATTTGATAGAAAATATATAACGCCGATATTAGTAGTTTTCAGCAAACTATATAAAATTGATATCGGTGAGAGATACAATTTCATTTTCGAGAGATCAAGAATCTTACACTAACCGCAACCGATTAAGATAAATCATTGACTGTATTCGTTAATTAAAAAAGAACACAAAAATATGTTTAAAAACCGTCCTGCGATACTATCAATAAATATTCATTCAGTAATCACAGTTCTAGTAAGTACTAAGATCACATGACAAGCTAAAGAAAATACTTGTTAGATATATTTTATTCGTCAAATATAATTTAATATGCGTGTTTTTTTCGCCAATTTTTTTGTCTTTTTTTATTTCTCTTCTACAGTAAAAGTGTAAATAAACGAAAACACTTAGTAATTACGTAGAAATATATAAAACCTGACTCCAAAAATAGCTAAAACCATGGTTACACTTATAAAAATTGGTCAATTTGGGTTACGATATTTTAAATAAGGTTAAGCAATCCAGTCACAAATAATAATGAGTAAATTTAATTAGAAAGGAGATTAATTAGTGTAATCATTACACATTTTAAATGAAACCAACATTAACATTTTATTTCCTTTACTTAACCCATTACTTCCATTACGTACTTTAAAGTACGTGTTGTAACCTGATTTTGTGGTATTATGCTGTTCAAATACTTTATCTTAGAAGCTTATTTTATAAATAAAATAGATAGATTTACGTGTTAATAACATTTATTATTTTATTTCATTGTACCGACAACTGATTCAGTTTGTTATAAATAGTCAAAGAATAAAGTCAATATTTCAAAATGAAAAATTCTGTGCTCCCGTTAAGTTCAACCATTAAAAAAACGTAAGTATTGTCACATTTTTAATATTTTTTCTTTTATTACTTAAGATATAGTTCCAAACTTTTTTCTCAATGAAAAAAAAATGTCGTAATTGTAGTTTTTGTGGTCAAAATTATATTGTAGATTTTGAACGTACTTTAAAGTACGTGATGGAAGATGACCTGAAAATTTGTGTTTGTTTATTATACATATTATATCGTTATAATTTTTTTTTTTTGGGAAATTCAGAACTTTTGGACTTAGCACAATTGAAATTTTGGATCTACTTGATGACTACCCTCCAAACAATCCAACAGATATTGTAATTTTCCTTCCTCTTGAGACAAACGATTTAAGTGATGAAAAGTGGCTATATGACAACATCTTCCAAAATAATGTGTTGGGAAACGAGGGAAGATACATGCAACAACTTTGGAAAAAATGTATCTCCAGATCAAACTATGAAAAACTAATACAATACACTTCGAAAGTATCCCAAATCCTAAAAATACATTATGGAAAGTACAACCTTTGATGGACGGCATAAATCAAACTGCAAAAATGTATGTTCAAAGAACTGAGTATATTTCGATCGATGAGTCAGTGGTGAAATTTTTTGGACCTCATCCCCTCAAACAATTTTTGCGTGGAAAAACAGTACGCTTCGGTTTCAAGATCTGGTGTGCATGTACTCCATTTGGAGAGCTCCTCTATTGTCTTCCCTATAGGGGAAATACAAAGATTACACCAAGAGGACTTGGACAGGGTCCAGATGTGGTCGTTTAAATGGTAGAGCAACTTGATCTAAAACAAGGCCATAAGATTGTTTGTGATAATATATTTGCTTCTCTTGACCTTATGGATTATTTGGGATCTAAAGGCCTTGGAATAGTTGGAACAATGAGGCAAAAAAAAATATGAATCTACCAACACAAAAATCAATGAACAAGGCGAACAAAGGCTTTATGAAATATGTTTATATTGACAATTATTTGTGCGTTACAGCGTGGAAAGATTCAGGGTCAGCTTTCATAGGGTCAAACTTTTTGGATTCAGAGCTAATTGGATATGTGAACAAATACAATCGAGAACAACCAGATCCGGCAGCAGGCCAAGGCTTTTGGAGGGACCCTACAGTTGTTATGGGGGGGGGGCACAATTGGCACATTCATAAAAGATTGGGCCCACGTCACTCAGTGGGCGGGCCTCACCCCCCTGGGGCCCGCACATCCCGCCGGGCCTGAGAACAACGGAAGAAGATACCCACAGCATGCCCTAATTCATCTATCGTTTAGAGTCAAAATATGGCTTGCTGGATAACTCAGTCTCAAATTATAGAATTACTTCGCGGACAAAAAAATGGCATTGGGCATTATACAACTGGTTTCTGAATGTCAAAATGGTGCAGGCCTGGCGCCTCTATAGACGAGTTGGAAAGCTAGAAAATGTAAGGAAAAGGAAAACAAGCAAAAGAGATCCTTTTTTCGCTGCTAAAGATGTGATGTGGGTCTTCTCCCACAATACTTGACGGACTACCACACAAAAAAGTAAATGAAAATAAAATATTGTTCATAGGTATTTGCATAAGTTATAAAGCAAATAATTTGTAAGAATTGTATATAAATGAAAATATTATTTTTGATATGCTTAGTTTCTCAATAAAAGTAAAAAAGTGAAATATTTTTTTTCCTAGTTCTTCCATCACGTACTTTAAAGTACGTGGCCATTGCTAAGGTCTGAGGGGCGGTAGAGAAAAAAAATATCATTATTATCCATATATATACTAAAAGGAATAACATATCAAATTTTCAGCGAAAAATAATAATTTTAAAGGGGTCATGGAAGTAATGGGTTAACTCACAAAAAGAGATACATTACTCTTCACGTGTAGGTATCAAATAATAGCATAAAAAATCTATAATAAATCTAACACATTTGATAAATTATACATACACAGGATGAGGTGATCATTTCTCAATTTTGTAGTTCTATATTAAAAATAGTTTTTCTTTCTTTCCGCTTGGCTCGAGCAGGTGAATATATATTCTGGATGCAGCTTTGGCTTGCCCTCTTATACACCATAACAATGGAAAGAAAGAGAAATATCTTTCAAAATAGAGATGGCAAAATTAATATTTTAAAATATTCGGATTTAATATTTTCGTTCGTTAAAAAAAATTCACGATCGAATCATTTTGTTAAATAGAAAAGAGCACATAAACGAATAAATATTTTGCAATTATCTTAAGGAAGCCAAAATTAACATTTACTTTGTTCATGGGGGAAACACTGTAACTCACGAATATTTTCACTCATTTGAGTCATTTATAAAAATAGGATTCGTATAAAAGACTATGAACGACAAAAAATTGATTGGTTTATTTTTAATTAATAACCGAATCAATCTTATATAATTTCAAGTACTCGTTCCTTTCAAACTAATTCTTCCTGAACGGCGCATCACTATTTTTTTAGTGTGTCAGCTTATCATATGTCAGTCGTAGAGAGATAAACATTCATAATATTTATATTGCATATCCGTGATGATCTTGGAGATTCTGTCTTTTACTGATATGACGAAAATCAACGACTGATAAAGCGACAAATGGATTATTCTGTCTCAACTAAAGTAAGTATTCCTTGGTTTCTTAAAAAGTTGTAGGTACTTTTTATTAAGGAATATATATTTTTTAAATTCCTAGAATGAAATCAACTTTTGATCATAAACTATTTATTTTTATTTCAGAGATCATCTTAGAGGATTTTTGTGGCATTAATTATCCCCTTTTAAGGAAGTGAAATGACATTTAGTCATTGCATTGATGTCTCGAATGTTGAGCTCCCTTCACCGAGGCATTCAACACGACTTCTTGACAATGTTGCTTAATTGTTACCTTATACCCATCAACACGCCAAGGGAACTCATAGCAAGCGGCACTACTTATACAACCCCCATTTTTAAGGCTGGTACTCCTTGGATATCGGTGGTACTCTTGGACGTACAAATTCGGTATGTTTCTGGCCCTCATCAGAGACTTGTCATCCAGGGGGAAGTCAACAGTTGTATTATACAACTGAAAACTAGCGAGAAGGTGTTGCGAAGCCTTACCCTCTAAAGAAGAGTCCATTTTCTTTGAGCATTTCTACTTATTCAAGTTGGAACATGCTCAATATGATCCTATCGACGACTTTTGAGGAGTCATGCAAGATATGGACTCTTCGAGTGAGGCAGATGTGCCACTCTACTCAAGGAACGCAATACTTGACGCAGATTCTTCACGATTCCCCTGACGATCTTTGAAAAGAGATGCTCGAACCAGAACATCTAGGCTCAAACGAACGATGGAGTCGAACTTTACTCACTCCAAGCAGATTACGAGGAACGATTCAGCTCTTTTATAGGAATATAGAGTCGGCTTAAGAAGTCTCAAGGTGATTCTCTAAGCACGTGAAATGTATTCCGTGTCAAGACGTAACCACGAAGGAGAAAAATGCACAGTGCTGTGGACCCGCAGAAGTCAACCTACATCTTCGAGGACTTAGAAGAAGCTGTCATTTCCTGTTACTCTTCAAAGGGGATGTGATCTAGCTACATTCTTTTCTGTCAAGGATCAAGTCAAAAGGTATTGAGGGAGTTAGGCTGAAGAGGGTGGATATTTCTGATTGGATGTAGCCGATCGTGACGATGAAACAGCCCCACTCGCACTTCATCCCCTGTATTGTCAACAAACAGTTGCATCCTCTTCCTCTCCCGGATGAATTATTCTCCTCATAGGAGACCAATATTTATTGAAGCTGTACGCCCTAGATGAGGAGTCCAATAATATCCCCATTATTCAACATTCCACTCCGATATAACATCCACCCATATGGATTCACATCCACAGGAGATACTCTTGGAAGATATCTTTAGAATCAATGTACAGATCAACGTTGTCCTAAAGACTGAGGAGGAGTACCTCAGGATACTGGAGGAAATATACCGTTGGGTATCCGTAGTGGCGGCTCGCCTAAAAAATAAGTGCAAAGTTATGAGGAAAAGCTTTCCTACACAAGAATTTTTATTTCCAATTTCCCTAACTAATATCGAAGCTCAAGCACCTTCTTTGGCGATGGAGGTCAAATTGTTCCTTGAGATGGTGCAATATTATGCTCGTTTCATCCTTAACATCTCTCCACGACTTGAACAAAAAGGTCTTTCATTGAAGTGAAGAATGTCAGATGAGTTATTTTTTATACATGAAAAATGAATTACTGATGCTCTTATTCGCTCACTATGATCCCCTTTAGATACCTAGTGGGAGGAAGGGGGTATGCTCAGTAATATTAATTATTGTTAAATACTATTCATCATATATCCGGTAAAGCAGGCGTGCTGACGTGCGTTTTTTCTTTATCAGAAATTATTTAAATAATTCGTGCTAGTTTAAAGTGCTAATTAGTTAATGACCCTGTCATTATGACAGGAAAAAACCCCGATTCGGGAGACCCCCCGGAGAAACCACCAAAGTCGAAAAAGCTCACGGAATGGACTTCTGCGGAGACCTCCAAACAACCGAAAATTAATGAGCTCCTTGTTCAAAAGAAAAACCCTCCCAAAAATGCTGAAAAGCATTTAAACCTCACTTCAACACGGAATACGTCGAGTGCTCATCGAAAGATGGACGACAGCTCGAAAAATCCCGAAGAATCACTTAGTAAACAAGCAGGACAAGAAGAAGACAACAGTGAAAAACAACAATACAACTCTGTTACGGAGAAAGGAACCCAGGAATGGAATCCCTTCACAATTAAAGACCGTAAGCTGAAAGAAGAAGACGAGGTCAATAACGAGAGTGGTTGGTTCCAAATTCCACTTTATGTATCAAAGATTGGAGGTGGAAATCGAATGACCTACAAAGATATGACCTTCACAAACGCAGCCCGACTATGGACAGAAGTATTAGGATTGGAGCCGGAAGATTTGGATTCAATGTGCCTAAGACTCCCGCATCGTCCTCTCTTTACATCTGTTAGAAGAGTTCAGAAAGAACAACTTATTTCAAATGTAACACTTCCCTGCAACATAAAATTATTCGATAAAGACGGTAATCCTTATGATGCTAGGGTTGAATCTAGGGAACTGATGAAAGTAATGGATGTACCAATTCCGTTCGAAATTCGAATACCAGAGGTTAGAGGCATCTTAACACCCGAAGTGGTCAAGCACTGCGTTGGACTCTTCGCCAAAGTCGAATCCTACGAAAGGCTTCATCAAAGAACCGAAGATAAATTTGCATTATACAATGCAGAAATAGTAAAGAGCTGGCCCGAGGCAGTTAAAAACAGAGTCACTTCTCATACCCCACACGTCATTGTAAAAGTGATTGGCAGCCCGAAAAACATCCCTTGCTATCTCCCAATCGATCAAACGATTCGACCTCTACACTTTACTGGAAAACCGAAGCAATGTTCACAATGTTATAAGTTTGGTCATTTCGCGAATGAATGTGCCTATAAAAGAAAATCTCCATCCGAGTATAGAAGATGGCTGGCACGGCGAATGAATAGGAGAGATCAAAACGGAGAAAAAATACCCATCACAGTTAGTACGGACGAGCCAAAAAAAGAAACGGCAAAAGTAAATGAAGAAATTACTCCAAGCAGTCCTGACTGCTCAGAAAAAAACACGGACGGAAATCAAAAGCCTGCAAAAAACGAAGAAGCACCAACGTCAAGGAGCCAAGCTGAACTTGAAGCTCAAGAAATTACTCTATGTAGTCCCGACTACCCAGTATGTAATAGGGAAGCTGTCAATCAAAAATCCTCAACCGAGGAACAAATATTAACACTTAGGACCCAAGTTGAACCTGAAGATAAAGAACCAGATGCCTCAGTGACGGAAAAGAACAGTGGAGAAGAAGAAGAAGAAGGAACAACAACTGATGCAAGTGAAGGAACGAATCCAACAGAAGGAGATACAAAAGTAAGCCCCAAGTTCCGCTCAAAGAAGAAAAGAAAAGACAGACTTTCGTCCGGCGGAGGAATGAGCGTTGATTACAAGAAACCAAGAGAGCAAGAAGAAGGTAATGCCACTTAATATTATTCAAATGAATGCGAATGGGCTATCTTCAAACAAGAAAAAGGGGAAGCTCATCAAATACCTGAATATGATCAAGTATCCAGACATAATTTCCATATCAGATACGCGACTTAAAGCCTCGGAAAACTTTTCCTTTCTTAGCCCTACATATAAAGTGATAACATCAAATGCAAAAGTAAATGATCAAGGATATCCATCAAGAGGAGTGGCCATTCTTGTCCGTCCCAATTTTGAAATAAAAAAAATGTTCTCGGACAAAGAGGGGAACATGCTTCTAACGCGTATACATAATAGCGATATAGACTTTTATTTTTTAAGTGTATATATTCCTTCAGGCGACAAAAAGATTTTAAACATAAATTTTAGAACCTTTAACATTGATCCTGAATGCGACAACGTAATTGTTGCGGGCGACTTCAATGTGGCAGAACAAAAAAATAGAGACTACACCTCTTCCTCTGGCTTTACCAATACACCGGAGCTTCTAAAATGGAAGGAACATAATTGCATGAATGACATGGCGGAAATATTAAAAAAATTCCAGCCAACATATATTAGAAAGTATAACAACTACGTATGTATGAGTAGAATTGACCAAATATATATATCAAACTCCCTGCTATGTCATAACGTTCAGCTTACGAGAATAACGTCCAACGGGTTGTCGGACCATTTCTTCCTTCAGGCTGCTCTTACGAAAGACAGTGTCCTTAAAAGAAGATCCAAATGGAAATTAAACAATAGTCTATTACGGAAGGAATGTGTCTTAGAACACCTAAAAGAAGGAATTAAAAAAGCCAAAGAAGACATAAATGCAGGTTGGACGGTAAGAGAGTCCTTAGATCAATTCTATAGATCTGCAAAAAACATTTTGAAATCAGCTGGCCAAAAAGAAGCTCGTGAGAGGATATGTAGGGAAAAATACATACGCTCACGCATGCAACAAGCAGAAGACACTGGTCTTCAGGTAGAGCTAGAAGAAATCATGGAATACAAAATGCATGGAGCGAGAGTCCGTTCAAGGATTCTTAATCATAATATAAAATCAAAAAATTTGAATCTTCTTAAGTATTTTGAGAAAAAACATGGAAGAAGAATAACGGATGAAATTCAAGTAGGCAATCAAAAAGCTACATCAACAAGAAAAACAATAGACAACATTCAGCAATATTATCAAAACCTCTACCAATCAAAAAGACCTTTGCTTTTAAATGAATTAGAATCGGAAGAGTGTCTTTCAAAAGAAGAAAAAAATAATTTAATCAGAGTTTTTACGAAAGCCGAGGTGGAAAACTATATAAAGAAGAAGCTAAAGTACAATAAGGCTCCAGGACCCTCTGGATTAACAAATGAGTTTTATAAAGAATTACCCGAAATAGCAGAACCCCTGGCAGACCTTTTTAATGAATATTTTTATGGAAAAGGACCTAATAAAAAAGCAAAAAAGGGCATAATAACTCTTTTCCCCAAAATAAATAAAGACCCCCAAGACATCAAAAATTGGAGACCAATAACTTTATTGGACACAGAATATAAAATTTACAGTGGATGCTTAACAGAAAGATTAAAGCCTATCTTGGAGAACGTCCTCCCTGCAACGCAATTTGGTTTTAGAAAAGGTAGACAATCCGAAGACGTAGTCATGTCTCTTCAATCACTAATTGAGGATGCAAAAGAAAAAAATAATAGCTTCGCTCTCCTTTTCATCGATTTTAAAAAGGCGTTTGACTCCTTAGAGCATTCCTTTCTATTACATCAAATGCAAAATATGGGGTTCCCAAGAGTCTTCGTTAAAGCCGTCCAAAACATTTTATCCGAAGCCGAGTCGGCAATAGATATTCCAGGAGAACCCATTATAAAATTGGAACGAGGCACTCGTCAAGGAGACCCCATAAGTCCGCTCCTCTTCTCCATTGCCGTACGTCCCCTTCAAAAACGAATGGATAAGCTCCTCCAGGGGTATAAAATAGGCGGTGAAAGGATTACGAATATCTTTTTTGCAGACGATTGCACGGTGGTACTTGGCAAGGGCGACATCAGGCGGGAGCACGAACTCCTCAAAAAACTCCTAGAAGAATACAGAAAGCAGTCAGGGCTTGTGATTAATGAAGAAAAGACACAAATAATTACCAACATGAAATGTGCCGAAAATGTCTTTGACGCCCATTATTTAGCCTCAGAAGCAATGGTCCTCGGAAATATCGTCTCCCTTAGCGGATGGAGTTCGAAGAACCTTAAAAGAATAGACGAGAAAATATCCGCGACAATATCAGATCTGAAAAGACATAAAATGGACGTATTAGACAAAATAATTTGCTGGAACATGACCATACTCCCCAAGGTCAATCATATCCTCAGGTGCACCTCATTCAACTCGGCGTTCGCCCAGGCGTGGAAGAAAAAGGGAGTAGAATTCGTGGGGACTCCCAAATATATAGGTCACAACAGACTCTTCGTCCCTAGATCCAGGGGTGGACTTGGAATGATGGACATCGAGCTTCACTGGAATATCTTGGTGTTCTCGTGGTATAAACGGGCAAAACTTGTGGATTTCCCCTGGAAGATATTTTATATAAAAGCATGTGAGGGAAAACCTCAAAACCATCCAAAAACCTCACCTTGGAGAGAACTTGCTCCACCCGAGGAGCTGTTGAGGATCTATTGGAGAGGAATGGGAGCGGCTGGTCCGATTGACGGAAACCCCGAAGTGAGAATGCCCCTTTCAAATAAAATAAGAGAGCAGCTCCAATTAGAGAGAATCAACGATGTACTCACGTTGCGAGACACATCTCACCCAGGGGTGATCTTTCTTCGGAATGCATTGAGACGGGCCTTTAAGCCTCAAAAAAGTATTCCTCCGTTAAAAGAGGTCTTCAATGTGCGGAATCTCGTCCTGAAGGAAGACATGAGGAGAACTCATCCACCGTTTGACCTTACCCACAAGATGAAGACGCCGGAGTCGATTTACAAAAATAAACATCAATATATAATGACGTCAATCTTCGATCCTCTACTAACCTCGAAACAAGCGTATCTAAAATACAGGATCTCCTTTGGACTCTATTATGTGGGCGAGGGAGAAATATGCGAGATATGTAGTGAGAAGAAGAAGAAAACATTATCCCATATCTTCAGAGACTGCTCTCGGCTTAACAGGATTTGGGATTTGATGGACGAGGTTTTTGAGGAGGTCCTGAAAAGAAAAAGTTCCGCGGAGGAAAAATTATATGGGATGTTCCCCGAATCTAATATCCATAGAATTGCCTCCAAGTGCATTGCAAAACTTCAGACTATGATCGCCATAACAAGATTCAAGAAGATCGAGCCCCATCAATCTATGGCAATGACTGCACTTAATGAATTTAAATTTTTAGACATTATTTAAAAATGTTTTATTGTTACACAACGTGGATGCATATATGTGTGTGTTTTGTTATTATTACTATTATCAAACTTAAATATTTTATTAATTTTATCACATCTTACTTGTTTGATATTATTTTATATTTTAATTGATAAAAAGTCTGCTACATTTTACAATTAGTTTTAATTTACATTTTTATATGCATGTTATTATATGTGTGTATGTTCTCATGAAATAAAAGTTTGTGACGTAAAAAAAAAAAAAAAAAAAAAAACTATTCATCATATTTTAATTTAAAAATATCATCAATTCATTTTTTCAGGAGATTTGCTCGAACATAAGAACGATCATCACTTTGAAAGCCTAACTTCCTTTCAAAAATATTAAGGCACAATCCTTGTGAGCACGAGACGGACTCTTGACTAATGACTGTTTAATCGTTTTTGATAGACTTCATTCAGTCGTTACTTGCCACCAGCTGAATCCTTAAAAGCGAGCCTTTTCCACTTAAAAAACCGTCCAATTCTACTGATCGAAGTTTGAGCAGGCTCAAGATAACTGGACAACTTCTGAGGAGACATGGAATATTTGGGTACAAGTGAGACGGATACGACACGTTACTTGAGGATATCGTGATCTTTGACGTTGCTATCAATTACACAACTGCTTCACGACTCCCCTAGACTATCTTTTAAAATATATACTCGAACTTCACTGAGGAATATTGCACGGTATCTTAAGAATACTACTCACCACTGTGACAAGAAAACTTATGTAGGTGAGGGCTTAAAGCCATTACCAAGAATTATTATATTAAAGCGTGTGAGATGTTATCAATTTGAACTCATAATATACACTAACTTTATTTATGCATCGTATAAATATATATTCATACAAAAGGGATTTACTGGATAATACGACTGAAGGAGGGAGAGAGGTAAGCAACCACCACAATATATACAATCTAAATTTCTAATGTTGACACTCTTATGGAGTTAGTGAGAGTCTCACAAATCTGACTACTCAATTTTTTTGTGGGGTCATCATTACCTTTAAGGAAAATGATTTGTTTCTCTCATCCTTACGAAGATTTCTTGCCAGTTAAAGTATCAAAACTTTCAGTAATTCATTTAATAGTAGAATCATAAGAAAATCGGAGTAATTATTGGTACTTTTTAAATTATTATACAATGTATTTTATAAAGCTAATAGTTACAACAGAAGGAACATTAAAAAACATGAAGATAAGAGTGAACGTTACTTATTAATTACTTATTAATATAAAAGTCTTTTTATATGATTTTGTTCTTCTATAAAAAATATTCAAGATATTTTAACTGAATTAATTATAATTATTTAGTAAACTAAATAGCCCTCCCCAATTTTTGTCCTACCAGGGTAAGCATGTCCACGGTCATATTAATTTATATTTGTCCGAGGAAGCAATGGTAACGTAGGAAATGCTTAGCACTAATATAGTTTCGTTTATCAGATCATAGAAACGGACACAATTTGGTCACGTATTTATAAAACAATACATTCATCATAATAATTCTCTTAATAATGATAACTTTAATTTTGGTAATTTGTGTTTGATAAAATATTATCTTTTATTAATTTTAGGGCAAATAACCTGGCCGCATTTATGATCGTGGACATCGTTAACAGTGAGGGCTGTGTAATCTAACTGCACATGTGATTCTGTGAAAAAAGTGGCTACAAACGATGCTTTATGGAGTTGATTGATTTTTAAAACGCTAATTGACATGCAATACAATTAATTTTGTAATTTTACATGACTTTTTATCAATTTTTATCTAAATAAACTAGTGAAATTGCTTAAATAAGTAGTGATATCTATTTTTCTGGCTGTTGCAAGTCTGAAACACGCAACTTTTCATTACAACCACCACAAAACACACAAATACTTCATCAAAACTGAACAAAACCACAAGTACACACTCCAAATTGTGACAAACAATCACTTAAACATATGATTCTGTGTAAAAAGTGACTAAAAACGATGTTTTATGGAGTTGTTTGATTTATAAAACGCTAATTGACATGATATACAACTAATTTTGTAATTTTACATGACTTATTATCAATTTTAATCTAAATAAACTCGTGAAATTGCTTAAATGAGTAGTAATCTCTATTTTTCTGGCTGTTAAGAGTCTGAAACACGCATTCTCTCACCACAACTACCACAAAACACACAAATACTTCATGAAAACTGGACAAAACCACAAGTACACACTCCAAATTGTGACAAACAATCACTTGAACATATGATTCTGTTTAAATAGTGACAACAAACGATGTTTCATGGAGTTGGTTGATTTAAAAATCGCTATTTGATATGAAATACAACTAATTTTGTAATTTTTCTTGACGAAATATCAAATTTGATCTGAATTAACTCCTTAAATTGCTTAAATGAGTAGTTATTTCTATTTTTCTGGCTGTTGCAAGTCTGAAACATGCAACCTCTCACCACAACCACCTCAAAACAAACAAATACTTCATTGAAAATGAACAAAACCACAAGTACACACTCCAAATTGTGACAAACAATCACTTAAACATGTGATTCTGTGTGAAAAGTGGCTAAAACGATGCTTTATGGAGTTGATTGATTTAAAAATCGCTAATTGACATGAAATACAACTAATTTTGTAATTTTTCTGACGAAGTATCAATTTTGATCTGAACTAACTCCTAAAATTGCTTAAATGAGTAGTTATCTCTATTTTTCTTACTGTTGCAAATCTGAAACACGTAACCTCTCACCACAACCACCTCAAAACAAACAAATACTTCATTGAAGCTGAACAAAACCACAAGTACACACTCCAAATTGTGACAAACAATCACTTAAACATGTGATTCTGTGTAAAAAGTGACTACAAACGATGTTTTATGGAGTTGATTGATTTAAAAATCGCTAATTGACATGCAATACAACTAATTTTGTAATTTTTCATGACTTAGTATCAATTTTGATCTAAATAACTCCTAAAATTGCTTAAATGAGTAGTTATCTCTATTTTTCTGGCTGTTGCAAGTCTGAAACACGCAACCTCTCACCAAATCAAACTAAAAACAAACAAATACTTCATTGAAGCTGAACAAAACCACAAGTACACACTCCAAATTGTGACAAACAATCACTTAAACATGTGATTCTGTGTAAAAAGTGACTACAAACGATGTTTATGGAGTTGATTGATTAAAAAACGCTAATTGACATGAAATACAACTAATTTTGTAATTTTCTTGACGAATTATCAATTTTGATCTAAATAAACTCCTAAAATTGCTTAAATGAGTAGTTATCTCTATTTTTCTGGCTGTTGCAAGTCTGAAACACGCAACCTCTCACCAAATCAACCTAAAAACAAACAAATACTTCATTGAAGCTGAACAAAACCACAAGTACACACTCCAAATTGTGACAAACAATCACTTAAACATGTGATTCTGTGTAAAAAGTGGTTACAAACGATGCTTTATGGAGTTGATTGATTTTTAAAACGCTAATTGACATGCAATACAACTAATTTGTAATTTTACATGACTTATTATCAATTTTAATCTAAATAAACTCGTGAAATTGCTTAAATGAGTAGTAATCTCTATTTTTCTGGCTGTTGCAAGTCTGAAACACGCAACCTCTCACCACAACCACCTCAAAACAAACAAAAACTTCATTGAACTGAACAAAACCACAAGTACACACTCCAAATTGTGACAAACAATCACTTAAACATGTGATTCTGTGTAAAAAGTGGCTACAAACGATGCTTTATGGAGTTGATTGATTTTTAAAACGCTAATTGACATGCAATACAACTAATTTGTAATTTTTCTTGACAAAGTATCAATTTTGATCTGAAATAACTCCTAAAATTGCTTAAATGAGTAGTTATCTCTATTTTTCTGGCTGTTGCAAGTCTGAAACACGCAACCTCTCACCACAAAACAAACAAATACTTCATTAAAACTGAACAAAACCACAAGTACACACTCCAAATTGTGACAAACAATCACTTAAACATGTGATTCTGTGTAAAAAGTGGCTACAAACGATACTTTATGGAGTTGGTTGATTTAAAAATCGCTATTGACATGAAATACAACTAATTTTGTAATTTTTCTTGACAAAGTATCAATTTTGATCTGAATTAACTCCTAAAATTGCTTAAATGAGTAGTTATCTCTATTTTCTGGCTGTTGCAAGTCTGAAACACGCTACCTCTCACCACAACCACCTCGAAACAAACAAATACTTCATTGAAGCTGAACAAAACCACAAGTACACACTCCAAATTGTGACAAACAATCACTTAAACATGTGATTCTGTGTAAAAAGTGGCTACAAACGATACTTTATGGAGTTGTTTGATTTTTAAAACGCTAATTGACATGAAATACAACTAATTTTTAATTTTACATGACTTATTATCAATTTTAATCTAAATAAACTCCTAAAATTGCTTAAATGAGTAGTTATCTCTATTTTTCTGGCTGTTGCAAGTCTGAAACACGCAACCTCTCACCACAATACCACAAAACACACAAATACTTCATGAAAACTGAACAAAACCACAAGTACACACTCCAAATTGTGACAAACAATCACTTGAACATATGATTCTGTTTAAAAAGTGACAACAAACGATGTTTCATGGAGTTGGTTGATTTAAAAATCGCTAATTGACATGAAATACAACTAATTTTTTAATTTTACATGACTTATTGTCAATTTTGATCTGAACTAACTCGTGAAATTGCTTAAATGAGTAGTAATCTCTATTTTTCTGGCTGTTGCAAGTCTGAAACACGCAACCTCTCACCACAACCACCTCAAAACAAAAAAATACTTCATTGAAGCTGAACAAAACCACAAGTACACACTCCAAACCGTGACAAACAATCACTTAAACATGTGATTCTGTGTAAAAAGTGACTACAAACGATGTTTTATGGAGTTGATTGATTTAAAAATCGCTTATTGACATGAAATACAACTAATTTTGTAATTTTTCTTGACAAAGTATCAATGTTAAACTAAATAAACTCGTTAAATTCCTTTAATGAGTAGAAATCTCTATTTTTCTGTCTTTTGCAAGTCTGAAACACGGAACCTCTCACCACAACCACCTCAACATAAGTAAATTCTTCATTAAAACTGTACAAAACTACAAGTACACACTCCAAATTGTGACAAACAATCACTTAAACATGTGATTCTGAGTAAAAAGTGGCTACAAAAGATAGTTTTTGGAGTCGTTTGATTTTTAAAACACTAATTGACATGAAAAACAACTAATTTTTAATTTTAAATGACTTATTATCAATTTTAATCTAAATAAACTCGTGAAATTGCTTAAATGAGTAGTAATCTCTATTTTTTTGGTTTTTGCAAGTCTGAAACACACAGCCTCTCACCACAAACACCATAAAACACACAAACACTTCATTAAAACTGAACAAAACCACAAGTACACACTCCAAACTGCGATCGCTGATCGGAGTATCGCAAAAAGTCCTGATCTTTATATTTTTTGATCGTAAGAAAATCACTAAAAAATAGCGATCTGATCATTTTGTATAAAATAACTAAAAAAGAAAAAATGTTTGTAATAAGGATTTTTGAGACAAACCCTACATTTCTTAAAACTTAACTAGCTATCACATTGACCACAATCCATTCCTGCGACTAATATTTGTTTAGAAAACACCAAATACAGACAGCCACTAATGGAAAAAGCCAGTTTGTGCTATCCTGATATATTTTTTGTCCTAAAATATTCAGACAGGCGTCTATGGAAAAGTCATTGTTTTGGAGCTCATAGGCTATGAACAACATTTATTCTGGCATCTCCTGTCTTAAAAATATGCAGACATATTTCAATTGTGGAGCCTGAGTGTTGGAGCTCGTATGAGAAACCATCATTCTGATATTTTTGTCCTAAAATATACAAACAGGCGCCTATGGATAAGTCGTTGTTTTAGGGCTTGTGAAATGATGGAGATGTTGGTCAAGATTTATTCTAGAAGAGACTGCCTCGTTTTCAGCCACTTTTTACACAGAATCACATGTTTAAGTGATTGTTGGTCACAATTTAGAGTCTGTACTTGTGGTTTTGTTCAGCTTCAATGAAGTATTTGTTTGTTTTAAGGTGGTTGTGGTGAGAGGTTGCGTGTTTCAGACTTGCAAAAGCCAGAAAAATAGAGATTACTTCTCATTTAAGCAATTTCACGAGTTTTTTTAGATTAAAATTGATAATAAGTCATGTAAAATTACAAAATTAGTTGTGTTGCATGTCAATTAGCGTTTTAAAAATCAATCAACTTCATAAAGTGTCGTTTGTAGCCATTTTTTACACAGAATCACATGTTTAAGTGATTGTTTGTCACAATTTGGAGTGTGTACTTGTAGTTTTGTACAGTTTTAATGAAGTATTTACATGTGTAAAGGTGGTTGTGGTTAGAGGTTGCGTGTTTCAGACTTGCAAAAGCCAGAAAAATAGAGATTTCTACTCATTTAAGGAATTTAACGAGTTTATTTAGATTAACATTGATAATAAGTCATGTAAAATTACAAAATTAGTTGTATTGCATGTCAATTAGCGTTTTATAAATCAATCAACTCCATAAAGCATCGTTTTCAGCCACTTTTTACACAGAATCACATGTTTAAGTGATTGTTGGTCACAATTTGGAGTGTGTACTTGTGGTTTTGTTCAGCTTTAATGAAGTATTTGTTTGTTTTGAGTGGTTGTGGTTAGAGGTTGCGTGTTTCAGACTTGCAACAGCCAGAAAAATAGAGATTACTTCTCATTTAAGCAATTTCACGAGTTTATTTAGATTAAAATTGATAATAAGTCATGTAAAATTACAAAATTAGTTGTATTGCATGTCAATTAGCGTTTTAAAAATCAATCAACTCCATAAAGCATCGTTTGTAGCCACTTTTTACACAGAATCACATGTTTAAGTGATTGTTGGTCACAATTTGGAGTGTGTACTTGTGGTTTTGTTAGCTTTAATGAAGTATTTGTTTGTTTTGAGGTGGTTGTGGTGAGAGGTTGCGTGTTTCAGACTTGCAAAAGCCAGAAAAATAGAGATTACTTCTCATTTAAGCAATTTCACGAGTTTTTTAGATTAAAATTGATAATAAGTCATGTAAAATTACAAAATTAGTTGTATTGCATGTCAATTAGCGTTTTATAAATCAATCAACTCCATAAAGTGTCGTTTGTAGCCACTTTTTACACAGAATCACATGTTTAAGTGATTGTTTGTCACAATTTGGAGTGTGTACTTGTGGTTTTGTTCAGTTTTAATGAAGTATTTGTTTGTTTTGAGGTGGTTGGTGAGAGGTTGCGTGTTTCAGACTTGCAACAGCCAGAAAAATAGAGATTACTTCTCATTTAAGCAATTTCACGAGTTTATTTAGATTAAAATTGATAATAAGTCATGTAAAATTACAAAATTAGTTGTATTGCATGTCAATTAGCGTTTTAAAATCAATCAACTCCATAAAGTGTCGTTTGTAGCCACTTTTTACACAGAATCACATGTTTAAGTGATTGTTTGTCACAATTTGGAGTGTGTACTTGTGGTTTTGTACAGTTTTAATGAAGTATTTGTTGTGTTGAGGTGGTTGTGGTGAGAGGTTGCGTGTTTCAGACTTGCAAAAGCCAGAAAAATAGAGATTACTACTCATTTAAGCAATTTCACGAGTTTATTTAGATTAAAATTGATAATAAGTCATGTAAAATTACAAAATTAGTTGTATTGCATGTCAATTAGCGTTTTATAAATCAATCAACTCCATAAAGCATCGTTTGTAGCCACTTTTTACACAGAATCACATGTTTAAGTGATTGTTTGTCACAATTTGGAGTGTGTACTTGTGGTTTTGTTCAGCTTTAATGAAGTATTTTTTTGTTTTGAGGTGGTTGTGGTGAGAGGTTGCGTGTTTCAGACTTGCAACAGCCAGAAAAATAGAGATTACTACTCATTTAAGCAATTTCACGAGTTTATTTAGATTAAAATTGATAATAAGTCATGTAAAATTACAAAATTAGTTGTATTGCATGTCAATTAGCGTGTTATAAATCAATCAACTCCATAAAGCATCGTTTGTAGCCACTTTTTACACAGAATCACATGTTTAAGTGATTGTTTGTCACAATTTGGAGTGTGTACTTGTGGTTTTGTTCAGTTTAATGAAGTATTTGTTTGTTTTGAGGTGGTTGTGGTGAGAGGTTGCGTGTTTCAGACTTGCAAAAGCCAGAAAAATAGAGATTACTACTCATTTAAGCAATTTCACGAGTTTATTTAGATTAAAATTGATAATAAGTCATGTAAAATTACAAAATTAGTTGTATTGCATGTCAATTAGCGTTTTATAAATCAATCAACTCCATAAAGTGTCGTTTGTAGCCACTTTTTACACAGAATCACATGTTTAAGTGATTGTTTGTCACAATTTGGAGTGTGTACTTGTGGTTTTGTTCAGTTTTAATGAAGTATTTGTTTGTTTTGAGGTGGTTGTGGTGAGAGGTTGCGTGTTTCAGACTTGCAACAGCCAGAAAAATAGAGATTACTTCTCATTTAAGCAATTTCACGAGTTTATTTAGATTAAAATTGATAATAAGTCATGTAAAATTACAAAATTAGTTGTATTGCATGTCAATTAGCGTTTTAAAATCAATCAACTCCATAAAGTGTCGTTTGTAGCCACTTTTTACACAGAATCACATGTTTAAGTGATTGTTTGTCACAATTTGGAGTGTGTACTTGTGGTTTTGTACAGTTTTAATGAAGTATTTGTTGTTTGAGGTGGTTGTGGTGAGAGGTTGCGTGTTTCAGACTTGCAACAGCCAGAAAAATAGAGATTACTACTCATTTAAGCAATTTCACGAGTTTATTTAGATTAAAATTGATAATAAGTCATGTAAAATTACAAAATTAGTTGTATTGCATGTCAATTAGCGTTTTAAATCAATCAACTCCATAAAGCATCGTTTGTAGCCACTTTTTACACAGAATCACATGTTTAAGTGATTGTTTGTCACAATTTGGAGTGTGTACTTGTGGTTTTGTTCAGTTTTAATGAAGTATTTGTTTGTTTTGAGGTGGTTGTGGTGAGAGGTTGCGTGTTTCAGACTTGCAACAGCCAGAAAAATAGAGATTACTACTCATTTAAGCAATTTCACGAGTTTATTTAGATTAAAATTGATAATAAGTCATGTAAAATTACAAAATTAGTTGTATTGCATGTCAATTAGCGTTTTATAAATCAATCAACTCCATAAAGTATCGTTTGTAGCCACTTTTTACACAGAATCACATGTTTAAGTGATTGTTTGTCACAATTTGGAGTGTGTACTTGTGGTTTTGTTCAGTTTAATGAAGTATTTGTTTGTTTTGAGGTGGTTGTGGTGAGAGGTTGCGTGTTTCAGACTTGCAACAGCCAGAAAAATAGAGATTACTACTCATTTAAGCAATTTCACGAGTTTATTTAGATTAAAATTGATAATAAGTCATGTAAAATTACAAAATTAGTTGTATTGCATGTCAATTAGCGTTTTAAATCAATCAACTCCATAAAGTGTCGTTTGTAGCCACTTTTTACACAGAATCACATGTTTAAGTGATTGTTTGTCACAATTTGGAGTGTGTACTTGTGGTTTTGTACAGTTTTAATGAAGTATTTTTGTGTTTGAGGTGGTTGTGGTGAGAGGTTGCGTGTTTCAGACTTGCAACAGCCAGAAAAATAGAGATTACTACTCATTTAAGCAATTTCACGAGTTTATTTAGATTAAAATTGATAATAAGTCATGTAAAATTACAAAATTAGTTGTATTGCATGTCAATTAGCGTTTTATAAATCAATCAACTCCATAAAGCATCGTTTGTAGCCACTTTTTACACAGAATCACATGTTTAAGTGATTGTTTGTCACAATTTGGAGTGTGTACTTGTGGTTTTGTTCAGTTTTAATGAAGTATTTGTTTGTTTTGAGGTGGTTGTGGTGAGAGGTTGCGTGTTTCAGACTTGCAACAGCCAGAAAAATAGAGATTACTACTCATTTAAGCAATTTCACGAGTTTATTTAGATTAAAATTGATAATAAGTCATGTAAAATTACAAAATTAGTTGTATTGCATGTCAATTAGCGTTTTATAAATCAATCAACTCCATAAAGTGTCGTTTGTAGCCACTTTTTACACAGAATCACATGTTTAAGTGATTGTTTGTCACAATTTGGAGTGTGTACTTGTGGTTTTGTACAGTTTTAATGAAGTATTTGTTTGTTTTGAGGTGGTTGTGGTGAGAGGTTGCGTGTTTCAGACTTGCAACAGCCAGAAAAATAGAGATTACTACTCATTTAAGCAATTTCACGAGTTTATTTAGATTAAAATTGATAATAAGTCATGTAAAATTACAAAATTAGTTGTATTGCATGTCAATTAGCGTTTTATAAATCAATCAACTCCATAAAGCATCGTTTGTAGCCACTTTTTACACAGAATCACATGTTTAAGTGATTGTTTGTCACAATTTGGAGTGTGTACTTGTGGTTTTGTTCAGTTTTAATGAAGTATTTGTTTGTTTTGAGGTGGTTGTGGTGAGAGGTTGCGTGTTTCAGACTTGCAACAGCCAGAAAAATAGAGATTACTACTCATTTAAGCAATTTCACGAGTTTATTTAGATTAAAATTGATAATAAGTCATGTAAAATTACAAAATTAGTTGTATTGCATGTCAATTAGCGTTTTATAAATCAATCAACTCCATAAAGCATCGTTTGTAGCCACTTTTTACACAGAATCACATGTTTAAGTGATTGTTTGTCACAATTTGGAGTGTGTACTTGTGGTTTTGTTCAGTTTTAATGAAGTATTTGTTTGTTTTGAGGTGGTTGTGGTGAGAGGTTGCGTGTTTCAGACTTGCAACAGCCAGAAAAATAGAGATTACTACTCATTTAAGCAATTTCACGAGTTTATTTAGATTAAAATTGATAATAAGTCATGTAAAATTACAAAATTAGTTGTATTGCATGTCAATTAGCGTTTTAAAAATCAATCAACTCCATAAAGCATCGTTTGTAGCCACTTTTTACACAGAATCACATGTTTAAGTGATTGTTTGTCACAATTTGGAGTGTGTACTTGTGGTTTTGTCAGTTTTAATGAAGTATTTGTTGTTTTGAGGTGGTTGTGGTGAGAGGTTGCGTGTTTCAGACTTGCAAAAGCCAGAAAAATAGAGATTACTACTCATTTAAGCAATTTCACGAGTTTATTTAGATTAAAATTGATAATAAGTCATGTAAAATTACAAAATTAGTTGTATTGCATGTCAATTAGCGTTTTATAAATCAATCAACTCCATAAAGCATCGTTTGTAGCCACTTTTTACACAGAATCACATGTTTAAGTGATTGTTTGTCACAATTTGGAGTGTGTACTTGTGGTTTTGTTCAGTTTTAATGAAGTATTTGTTTGTTTTGAGGTGGTTGTGGTGAGAGGTTGCGTGTTTCAGACTTGCAAAAGCCAGAAAAATAGAGATTACTACTCATTTAAGCAATTTCACGAGTTTATTTAGATTAAAATTGATAATAAGTCATGTAAAATTACAAAATTAGTTGTATTGCATGTCAATTAGCGTTTTAAAATCAATCAACTCCATAAAGTGTCGTTTGTAGCCACTTTTTACACAGAATCACATGTTTAAGTGATTGTTTGTCACAATTTGGAGTGTGTACTTGTGGTTTTGTTCAGTTTTAATGAAGTATTTGTTGTTTTGAGGTGGTTGTGGTGAGAGGTTGCGTGTTTCAGACTTGCAAAACCAGAAAAATAGAGATTACTACTCATTTAAGCAATTTCACGAGTTTATTTAGATTAAAATTGATAATAAGTCATGTAAAATTACAAAATTAGTTGTATTGCATGTCAATTAGCGTTTTATAAATCAATCAACTCCATAAAGCATCGTTTGTAGCCACTTTTTACACAGAATCACATGTTTAAGTGATTGTTTGTCACAATTTGGAGTGTGTACTTGTGGTTTTGTTCAGTTTTAATGAAGTATTTGTTGTTTTGAGGTGGTTGTGGTGAGAGGTTGCGTGTTTCAGACTTGCAAAAGCCAGAAAAATAGAGATTACTACTCATTTAAGCAATTTCACGAGTTTATTTAGATTAAAATTGATAATAAGTCATGTAAAATTACAAAATTAGTTGTATTGCATGTCAATTAGCGTTTTATAAATCAATCAACTCCATAAAGTGTCGTTTGTAGCCACTTTTTACACAGAATCACATGTTTAAGTGATTGTTTGTCACAATTTGGAGTGTGTACTTGTGGTTTTGTTCAGTTTTAATGAAGTATTTGTGTGTTTTGAGGTGGTTGTGGTGAGAGGTTGCGTGTTTCAGACTTGCAACAGCCAGAAAAATAGAGATTACTACTCATTTAAGCAATTTCACGAGTTTATTTAGATTAAAATTGATAATAAGTCATGTAAAATTACAAAATTAGTTGTATTGCATGTCAATTAGCGTTTTATAAATCAATCAACTCCATAAAGCATCGTTTGTAGCCACTTTTTACACAGAATCACATGTTTAAGTGATTGTTTGTCACAATTTGGAGTGTGTACTTGTGGTTTTGTTCAGTTTTAATGAAGTATTTGTTGTTTTGAGGTGGTTGTGGTGAGAGGTTGCGTGTTTCAGACTTGCAACAGCCAGAAAAATAGAGATTACTACTCATTTAAGCAATTTCACGAGTTTATTTAGATTAAAATTGATAATAAGTCATGTAAAATTACAAAATTAGTTGTATTGCATGTCAATTAGCGTTTTATAAATCAATCAACTCCATAAAGCATCGTTTGTAGCCACTTTTTACACAGAATCACATGTTTAAGTGATTGTTTGTCACAATTTGGAGTGTGTACTTGTGGTTTTGTTCAGTTTTAATGAAGTATTTGTTTGTTTTGAGGTGGTTGTGGTGAGAGGTTGCGTGTTTCAGACTTGCAACAGCCAGAAAAATAGAGATTACTACTCATTTAAGCAATTTCACGAGTTTATTTAGATTAAAATTGATAATAAGTCATGTAAAATTACAAAATTAGTTGTATTGCATGTCAATTAGCGTTTTAAAATCAATCAACTCCATAAAGTGTCGTTTGTAGCCACTTTTTACACAGAATCACATGTTTAAGTGATTGTTTGTCACAATTTGGAGTGTGTACTTGTGGTTTTGTACAGTTTTAATGAAGTATTTGTGTGTTTTGAGGTGGTTGTGGTGAGAGGTTGCGTGTTTCAGACTTGCAAAAGCCAGAAAAATAGAGATTACTACTCATTTAAGCAATTTCACGAGTTTATTTAGATTAAAATTGATAATAAGTCATGTAAAATTACAAAATTAGTTGTATTGCATGTCAATTAGCGTTTTATAAATCAATCAACTCCATAAAGCATCGTTTGTAGCCACTTTTTACACAGAATCACATGTTTAAGTGATTGTTTGTCACAATTTGGAGTGTGTACTTGTGGTTTTGTTCAGTTTTAATGAAGTATTTGTTGTTTTGAGGTGGTTGTGGTGAGAGGTTGCGTGTTTCAGACTTGCAACAGCCAGAAAAATAGAGATTACTACTCATTTAAGCAATTTCACGAGTTTATTTAGATTAAAATTGATAATAAGTCATGTAAAATTACAAAATTAGTTGTATTGCATGTCAATTAGCGTTTTAAAAATCAATCAACTCCATAAAGCATCGTTTGTAGCCACTTTTTACACAGAATCACATGTTTAAGTGATTGTTTGTCACAATTTGGAGTGTGTACTTGTGGTTTTGTACAGTTTTAATGAAGTATTTGTTGTTTTGAGGTGGTTGTGGTGAGAGGTTGCGTGTTTCAGACTTGCAAAAGCCAGAAAAATAGAGATTACTACTCATTTAAGCAATTTCACGAGTTTATTTAGATTAAAATTGATAATAAGTCATGTAAAATTACAAAATTAGTTGTATTGCATGTCAATTAGCGTTTTATAAATCAATCAACTCCATAAAGCATCGTTTGTAGCCACTTTTTACACAGAATCACATGTTTAAGTGATTGTTTGTCACAATTTGGAGTGTGTACTTGTGGTTTTGTACAGTTTTAATGAAGTATTTGTTTGTTTTGAGGTGGTTGTGGTGAGAGGTTGCGTGTTTCAGACTTGCAAAGCCAGAAAAATAGAGATTACTACTCATTTAAGCAATTTCACGAGTTTATTTAGATTAAAATTGATAATAAGTCATGTAAAATTACAAAATTAGTTGTATTGCATGTCAATTAGCGTTTTATAAATCAATCAACTCCATAAAGCATCGTTTGTAGCCACTTTTTACACAGAATCACATGTTTAAGTGATTGTTTGTCACAATTTGGAGTGTGTACTTGTGGTTTTGTTCAGTTTTAATGAAGTATTTGTTTGTTTTGAGGTGGTTGTGGTGAGAGGTTGCGTGTTTCAGACTTGCAACAGCCAGAAAAATAGAGATTACTACTCATTTAAGCAATTTCACGAGTTTATTTAGATTAAAATTGATAATAAGTCATGTAAAATTACAAAATTAGTTGTATTGCATGTCAATTAGCGTTTTATAAATCAATCAACTCCATAAAGTGTCGTTTGTAGCCACTTTTTACACAGAATCACATGTTTAAGTGATTGTTTGTCACAATTTGGAGTGTGTACTTGTGGTTTTGTTCAGTTTTAATGAAGTATTTGTTTGTTTTGAGGTGGTTGTGGTGAGAGGTTGCGTGTTTCAGACTTGCAAAAGCCAGAAAAATAGAGATTACTACTCATTTAAGCAATTTCACGAGTTTATTTAGATTAAAATTGATAATAAGTCATGTAAAATTACAAAATTAGTTGTATTGCATGTCAATTAGCGTTTTATAAATCAATCAACTCCATAAAGTGTCGTTTGTAGCCACTTTTTACACAGAATCACATGTTTAAGTGATTGTTTGTCACAATTTGGAGTGTGTACTTGTGGTTTTGTTCAGTTTTAATGAAGTATTTGTTTGTTTTGAGGTGGTTGTGGTGAGAGGTTGCGTGTTTCAGACTTGCAAAAGCCAGAAAAATAGAGATTACTACTCATTTAAGCAATTTCACGAGTTTATTTAGATTAAAATTGATAATAAGTCATGTAAAATTACAAAATTAGTTGTATTGCATGTCAATTAGCGTTTTAAAAATCAATCAACTCCATAAAGCATCGTTTGTAGCCACTTTTTACACAGAATCACATGTTTAAGTGATTGTTTGTCACAATTTGGAGTGTGTACTTGTGGTTTTGTACAGTTTTAATGAAGTATTTGTTGTTTTGAGGTGGTTGTGGTGAGAGGTTGCGTGTTTCAGACTTGCAAAAGCCAGAAAAATAGAGATTACTACTCATTTAAGCAATTTCACGAGTTTATTTAGATTAAAATTGATAATAAGTCATGTAAAATTACAAAATTAGTTGTATTGCATGTCAATTAGCGTTTTTAAAATCAATCAACTCCATAAAGCATCGTTTGTAGCCACTTTTTACACAGAATCACATGTTTAAGTGATTGTTTGTCACAATTTGGAGTGTGTACTTGTGGTTTTGTTCAGTTTTAATGAAGTATTTGTTTGTTTTGAGGTGGTTGTGGTGAGAGGTTGCGTGTTTCAGACTTGCAAAAGCCAGAAAAATAGAGATTACTACTCATTTAAGCAATTTCACGAGTTTATTTAGATTAAAATTGATAATAAGTCATGTAAAATTACAAAATTAGTTGTATTGCATGTCAATTAGCGTTTTATAAATCAATCAACTCCATAAAGCATCGTTTGTAGCCACTTTTTACACAGAATCACATGTTTAAGTGATTGTTTGTCACAATTTGGAGTGTGTACTTGTGGTTTTGTACAGTTTTAATGAAGTATTTGTTTGTTTTGAGGTGGTTGTGGTGAGAGGTTGCGTGTTTCAGACTTGCAAAAGCCAGAAAAATAGAGATTACTTCTCATTTAAGCAATTTCACGAGTTTATTTAGATTAAAATTGATAATAAGTCATGTAAAATTACAAAATTAGTTGTATTGCATGTCAATTAGCGTTTTATAAATCAATCAACTCCATAAAGCATCGTTTGTAGCCACTTTTTACACAGAATCACATGTTTAAGTGATTGTTTGTCACAATTTGGAGTGTGTACTTGTGGTTTTGTACAGTTTTAATGAAGTATTTGTTTGTTTTGAGGTGGTTGTGGTGAGAGGTTGCGTGTTTCAGACTTGCAAAAGCCAGAAAAATAGAGATTACTACTCATTTAAGCAATTTCACGAGTTTATTTAGATTAAAATTGATAATAAGTCATGTAAAATTACAAAATTAGTTGTATTGCATGTCAATTAGCGTTTTAAATCAATCAACTCCATAAAGTGTCGTTTGTAGCCACTTTTTACACAGAATCACATGTTTAAGTGATTGTTTGTCACAATTTGGAGTGTGTACTTGTGGTTTTGTACAGTTTTAATGAAGTATTTGTTGTTTTGAGGTGGTTGTGGTGAGAGGTTGCGTGTTTCAGACTTGCAAAAGCCAGAAAAATAGAGATTACTTACTCATTTAAGCAATTTCACGAGTTTATTTAGATTAAAATTGATAATAAGTCATGTAAAATTACAAAATTAGTTGTATTGCATGTCAATTAGCGTTTTAAAAATCAATCAACTCCATAAAGCATCGTTTGTAGCCACTTTTTACACAGAATCACATGTTTAAGTGATTGTTTGTCACAATTTGGAGTGTGTACTTGTGGTTTTGTACAGTTTTAATGAAGTATTTGTTTGTTTTGAGGTGGTTGTGGTGAGAGGTTGCGTGTTTCAGACTTGCAAAAGCCAGAAAAATAGAGATTACTACTCATTTAAGCAATTTCACGAGTTTATTTAGATTAAAATTGATAATAAGTCATGTAAAATTACAAAATTAGTTGTATTGCATGTCAATTAGCGTTTTAAAAATCAATCAACTCCATAAAGCATCGTTTGTAGCCACTTTTTACACAGAATCACATGTTTAAGTGATTGTTTGTCACAATTTGGAGTGTGTACTTGTGGTTTTGTACAGTTTTAATGAAGTATTTGTTTGTTTTGAGGTGGTTGTGGTGAGAGGTTGCGTGTTTCAGACTTGCAAAAGCCAGAAAAATAGAGATTACTACTCATTTAAGCAATTTCACGAGTTTATTTAGATTAAAATTGATAATAAGTCATGTAAAATTACAAAATTAGTTGTATTGCATGTCAATTAGCGTTTTATAAATCAATCAACTCCATAAAGCATCGTTTGTAGCCACTTTTTACACAGAATCACATGTTTAAGTGATTGTTTGTCACAATTTGGAGTGTGTACTTGTGGTTTTGTACAGTTTTAATGAAGTATTTGTTGTTTTGAGGTGGTTGTGGTGAGAGGTTGCGTGTTTCAGACTTGCAAAAGCCAGAAAAATAGAGATTACTACTCATTTAAGCAATTTCACGAGTTTATTTAGATTAAAATTGATAATAAGTCATGTAAAATTACAAAATTAGTTGTATTGCATGTCAATTAGCGTTTTATAAATCAATCAACTCCATAAAGCATCGTTTGTAGCCACTTTTTACACAGAATCACATGTTTAAGTGATTGTTTGTCACAATTTGGAGTGTGTACTTGTGGTTTTGTACAGTTTTAATGAAGTATTTGTTGTTTTGAGGTGGTTGTGGTGAGAGGTTGCGTGTTTCAGACTTGCAAAAGCCAGAAAAATAGAGATTACTACTCATTTAAGCAATTTCACGAGTTTATTTAGATTAAAATTGATAATAAGTCATGTAAAATTACAAAATTAGTTGTATTGCATGTCAATTAGCGTTTAAAAATCAATCAACTCCATAAAGTGTCGTTTGTAGCCACTTTTTACACAGAATCACATGTTTAAGTGATTGTTTGTCACAATTTGGAGTGTGTACTTGTGGTTTTGTACAGTTTTAATGAAGTATTTGTTGTTTTGAGGTGGTTGTGGTGAGAGGTTGCGTGTTTCAGACTTGCAAAAGCCAGAAAAATAGAGATTACTACTCATTTAAGCAATTTCACGAGTTTATTTAGATTAAAATTGATAATAAGTCATGTAAAATTACAAAATTAGTTGTATTGCATGTCAATTAGCGTTTTATAAATCAATCAACTCCATAAAGTGTCGTTTGTAGCCACTTTTTACACAGAATCACATGTTTAAGTGATTGTTTGTCACAATTTGGAGTGTGTACTTGTGGTTTTGTACAGTTTTAATGAAGTATTTGTTGTTTTGAGGTGGTTGTGGTGAGAGGTTGCGTGTTTCAGACTTGCAAAAGCCAGAAAAATAGAGATTTCTCATTTAAGCAATTTCACGAGTTTATTTAGATTAAAATTGATAATAAGTCATGTAAAATTACAAAATTAGTTGTATTGCATGTCAATTAGCGTTTTATAAATCAATCAACTCCATAAAGTGTCGTTTGTAGCCACTTTTTACACAGAATCACATGTTTAAGTGATTGTTTGTCACAATTTGGAGTGTGTACTTGTGGTTTTGTACAGTTTTAATGAAGTATTTGTGTGTTTTGAGGTGGTTGTGGTGAGAGGTTGCGTGTTTCAGACTTGCAACAGCCAGAAAAATAGAGATTACTTCTCATTTAAGCAATTTCACGAGTTTATTTAGATTAAAATTGATAATAAGTCATGTAAAATTACAAAATTAGTTGTATTGCATGTCAATTAGCGTTTTAAAATCAATCAACTCCATAAAGTGTCGTTTGTAGCCACTTTTTACACAGAATCACATGTTTAAGTGATTGTTTGTCACAATTTGGAGTGTGTACTTGTGTTTTGTACAGTTTTAATGAAGTATTTGTTGTTTTGAGGTGGTTGTGGTGAGAGGTTGCGTGTTTCAGACTTGCAAAAGCCAGAAAAATAGAGATTCTACTCATTTAAGCAATTTCACGAGTTTATTTAGATTAAAATTGATAATAAGTCATGTAAAATTACAAAATTAGTTGTATTGCATGTCAATTAGCGTTTTATAAATCAATCAACTCCATAAAGCATCGTTTGTAGCCACTTTTTACACAGAATCACATGTTTAAGTGATTGTTTTTTTTTTTTTTTTTTCAGTTCGTAAAATTCCAAAGTAATTGCGTTAAAAAACATAAATAGACATTGTAATCTAAAATTAATACTTTGGAGAAGAACGACAACAATTAAAACATAGAATAAAAATTAATCAAACATAAAATGGCACAATATATAATTTAAAAAACGCTTCTCCAATATTTTAAATAATAAATCACTTTGAATATTTCAAAATCCGACGTAAAATCTTTAAATGAAGTAGGGAGCTTGATGGGAAGTATCGTACCTCCTCTGAAGCAAACGTCCACGAGTCGTTTCGAAGAGACGGAATTTTCAGGGAAAAAGCAGTGTATCTGGCTGCAGCTGATAGCAAAATTGCTCGTAGGTCTGTTGGTTTCACATACTCTCGCTTCGTTAAAGAGCTGGCAATCCGTGCTTTGGCGTTTAACAAAGCAAAGTCCACGGCCTTAGAGTTGTCGGAACGACGTCCTTTTCTTTTTTGAAGCCCAAACAGCACAACTGCCTTTATAATTCCCTCCCCACAACTATCCAGACCTCTGACGTTTAAGGAAACGAATTTCTTCAATATAGAGACAGCCTGACAATCCACGAAGGCATGTAAGGTGTCACTATAAAGTCTCCCACAATCCTTGCAATGCTCCGAAAAGATTATGCAATTAGAAGAAATTTGTAGTTGGCTTGTGAATGTCCTCCCGTCGTGGATTCCAACTAAGGACTGATTTATTCTCTGCCTCCATGTTTCAGGAAGCTTTAATAAACTGAGAAAGAAATCAGTCAACCCCTTAGTTTCGTGGCTCAAATTGGGAAATGCCATTTTGAGGTGCCACGGCCGTGGCATTAAATGAACCGCAGCGGCCTTTCTTAGAGGGAATTTAAACCTTCCATCATCAAATGGATATAATAAGAGACTGGAGTGTATGGATAAAACATTGTTGTTTAGAGCTTTTTCTTCCAAAGCTGCGGAATCTCCCAAATTTTTGAAGAAATAGGGTCTCGAGTGATTTTTCCGAATGATGTCCACTGTTGAATCACTGAGAAATTTGGGCTCACACTTCCAAATTATTCTCTGAGCTGCCGCCCAACTTGAGGAAATACGTTGCGTGGAATCGTTTGTGAGATCAGTTCCGAACATTAATCTCATACATAGACTATTGTTCGTGACAGTCCTCCTCCATTCCTGGTCGGGTTTCCTCAGAATATCTATAAAAATATTTATATATATTTGGGAACTATACGAGATAGAAGAACCAATCCTCCCCCAATTAACTTCTTAGGTCTCCTAATAGCGGGAAGGTAGTTTTTGTGAAAAATTGATAATAAGTCAAAAAGACTTCTTCTTCATTCATGGCTCTTTCAGCAATCTCGGGAGATGCAGTGGCCTTATATAGAACTAGAGGAATGATGTTGAGACAATATAAGTGTATACTTTTGGTTTTGTTCAGCTCCAATGAAGTATTTTTTGTTTTGAGGTGGTTGTGGTTAGAGGTTGCGTGTTTCAGACTTGCAACAGCCAGAAAAATAGAGATTACTACTCATTTAAGCAATTTCACGAGTTTATTTAGATTAAATTGATAATAAGTCATGTAAAATGACAAAATTAGTTGTATTGCATGTCAATTAGCGTGTTATAAATCAATCAACTCCATAAAGCATCGTTTTCAGCCACTTTTTACACAGAATCACATGTTTAAGTGATTGTTTGTCACAATTTGGAGTGTGTACTTGTGGTTTTGTTCAGCTTTAATGAAGTATTTGTTTGTTTTGAGGTGGTTGTGGTGAGAGGTTGCGTGTTTCAGACTTGCAAAAGCCAGAAAAATAGAGATTACTACTCATTTAAGCAATTTCACGAGTTTAGTTAGATTAAATTGATAATAAGTCATGTAAAATTACAAAATTAGTTGTATTGCATGTCAATTAGCGTGTTATAAATCAATCAACTCCATAAAGCATCGTTTGTAGCCACTTTTTACACAGAATCACATGTTTAAGTGATTGTTGGTCACAATTTGGAGTGTGTACTTGTGGTTTTGTTCAGCTTCAATGAAGTATTTGTTTGTTTTGTGGTGGTTGTGGTGAGAGGTTGCGTGTTTCAGACTTGCAACAGCCAGAAAAATAGAGATTATTACTCATTTAAGCAATTTCACGAGTTTAGTTAGATTAAAATTGATAATAAGTCATGTAAAATGACAAAATTAGTTGTATTGCATGTCAATTAGCGTGTTATAAATCAATCAACTCCATAAAGTGTCGTTTGTAGCCACTTTTTACACAGAATCACATGTTTAAGTGATTGTTTGTCACAATTTGAGTGTGTACTTGTGGTTTTGTTCAGTTTTAATGAAGTATTTTTGTTTTGAGGTGGTTGTGGTGAGAGGTTGCGTGTTTCAGACTTGCAAAAGCCAGAAAAATAGAGATTTCTACTCATTTAAGCAATTTCACGAGTTTATTTAGATTAAAATTGATAATAAGTCATGTAAAATTACAAAATTAGTTGTATTGCATGTCAATTAGCGTTTTAAAAATCAATCAACTCCATAAAGTGTCGTTTGTAGCCACTTTTTACACAGAATCACATGTTTAAGTGATTGTTGGTCACAATTTGGAGTGTGTACTTGTGGTTTTGTTCAGCTTCAATGAAGTATTTGTTTGTTTTGAGGTGGTTGTGGTGAGAGGTTGCGTGTTTCAGACTTGCAACAGCCAGAAAAATAGAGATTACTTCTCATTTAAGCAATTTCACGAGTTTATTTAGATTAAAATTGATAATAAGTCATGTAAAATGACAAAATTAGTTGTATTGCATGTCAATTAGCGTGTTAAAATCAATCAACTCCATAAAGTGTCGTTTGTAGCCACTTTTTACACAGAATCACATGTTTAAGTGATTGTTTGTCACAATTTGGAGTGTGTACTTGTAGTTTTGTACAGTTTTAATGAAGTATTTACTTGTGTTGAGGTGGTTGTGGTGAGAGGTTGCGTGTTTCAGACTTGCAAAAGCCAGAAAAATAGAGATTACTACTCATTTAAGCAATTTCACGAGTTTATTTAGATTAAAATTGATAATAAGTCATGTAAAATTACAAAATTAGTTGTATTGCATGTCAATTAGCGTTTTAAAAATCAATCAACTCCATAAAGCATCGTTTGTAGCCACTTTTTACACAGAATCACATGTTTAAGTGATTGTTGGTCACAATTTGGAGTGTGTACTTGTGGTTTTGTTCAGCTTCAATGAAGTATTTGTTTGTTTTGAGGTGGTTGTGGTGAGAGGTTGCGTGTTTCAGACTTGCAACAGCCAGAAAAATAGAGATTATTACTCATTTAAGCAATTTCACGAGTTTATTTAGATTAAAATTGATAATAAGTCATGTAAAATTACAAAATTAGTTGTATTGCATGTCAATTAGCGTTTTATAAATCAATCAACTCCATAAAGTGTCGTTTGTAGCCACTTTTTACACAGAATCACATGTTTAAGTGATTGTTTGTCACAATTTAGAGTGTGTACTTGTGGTTTTGTAGTTTTAATGAAGTATTTGTTTGTTTTGAGGTGGTTGTGGTGAGAGGTTGCGTGTTTCAGACTTGCAAAAGCCAGAAAAATAGAGATTTCTACTCATTTAAGCAATTTCACGAGTTTATTTAGATTAAAATTGATAATAAGTCATGTAAAATTACAAAATTAGTTGTATTGCATGTCAATTAGCGTTTTAAAAATCAATCAACTCCATAAAGTGTCGTTTGTAGCCACTTTTTACACAGAATCACATGTTTAAGTGATTGTTTGTCACAATTTGGAGTGTGTACTTGTGGTTTTGTTCAGCTTCAATGAAGTATTTGTTTGTTTTGAGGTGGTTGTGGTGAGAGGTTGCGTGTTTCAGACTTGCAAAAGCCAGAAAAATAGAGATTACTTCTCATTTAAGCAATTTCACGAGTTTATTTAGATTAAAATTGATAATAAGTCATGTAAAATTACAAAATTAGTTGTATTGCATGTCAATTAGCGTTTTATAAATCAATCAACTCCATAAAGTGTCGTTTGTAGCCACTTTTTACACAGAATCACATGTTTAAGTGATTGTTTGTCACAATTTGGAGTGTGTACTTGTGGTTTTGTACAGTTTTAATGAAGTATTTGTTTGTTTTGAGGTGGTTGTGGTGAGAGGTTGCGTGTTTCAGACTTGCAAAAGCCAGAAAAATAGAGATTATTACTCATTTAAGCAATTTCACGAGTTTATTTAGATTAAAATTGATAATAAGTCATGTAAAATTACAAAATTAGTTGTATTGCATGTCAATTAGCGTTTTATAAATCAATCAACTCCATAAAGCATCGTTTGTAGCCACTTTTTACACAGAATCACATGTTTAAGTGATTGTTTTTCACAATTTGGAGTGTGTACTTGTGGTTTTGTTCAGCTTTAATGAAGTATTTGTTTGTTTTGAGGTGGTTGTGGTGAGAGGTTGCGTGTTTCAGACTTGCAAAAGCCAGAAAAATAGAGATTTCTACTCATTTAAGCAATTTCACGAGTTTATTTAGATTAAAATTGATAATAAGTCATGTAAAATTACAAAATTAGTTGTATTGCATGTCAATTAGCGTTTTATAAATCAATCAACTCCATAAAGTGTCGTTTGTAGCCACTTTTTACACAGAATCACATGTTTAAGTGATTGTTGGTCACAATTTGGAGTGTGTACTTGTGGTTTTGTTCAGCTTCAATGAAGTATTTGTTTGTTTTGAGGTGGTTGTGGTGAGAGGTTGCGTGTTTCAGACTTGCAACAGCCAGAAAAATAGAGATTACTTCTCATTTAAGCAATTTCACGAGTTTATTTAGATTAAAATTGATAATAAGTCATGTAAAATTACAAAATTAGTTGTATTGCATGTCAATTAGCGTTTTAAAAATCAATCAACTCCATAAAGTGTCGTTTGTAGCCACTTTTTACACAGAATCACATGTTTAAGTGATTGTTTGTCACAATTTGGAGTGTGTACTTGTGTTTTGTACAGTTTTAATGAAGTATTTGTTGTTTTGAGGTGGTTGTGGTGAGAGGTTGCGTGTTTCAGACTTGCAAAAGCCAGAAAAATAGAGATTACTACTCATTTAAGCAATTTCACGAGTTTATTTAGATTAAAATTGATAATAAGTCATGTAAAATTACAAAATTAGTTGTATTGCATGTCAATTAGCGTTTTAAAAATCAATCAACTCCATAAAGTGTCGTTTGTAGCCACTTTTTACACAGAATCACATGTTTAAGTGATTGTTGGTCACAATTTGGAGTGTGTACTTGTGGTTTTGTCAGTTTTCAATGAAGTATTTGTTTGTTTTGAGGTGGTTGTGGTGAGAGGTTGCGTGTTTCAGACTTGCAAAAGCCAGAAAAATAGAGATTACTACTCATTTAAGCAATTTCACGAGTTTATTTAGATTAAAATTGATAATAAGTCATGTAAAATTACAAAATTAGTTGTATTGCATGTCAATTAGCGTTTTAAAAATCAATCAACTCCATAAAGCATCGTTTGTAGCCACTTTTTACACAGAATCACATGTTTAAGTGATTGTTTGTCACAATTTGGAGTGTGTACTTGTGGTTTTGTACAGTTTTAATGAAGTATTTGTTTGTTTTGAGGTGGTTGTGGTGAGAGGTTGCGTGTTTCAGACTTGCAAAAGCCAGAAAAATAGAGATTACTACTCATTTAAGCAATTTCACGAGTTTATTTAGATTAAATTGATAATAAGTCATGTAAAATTACAAAATTAGTTGTATTGCATGTCAATTAGCGTTTTATAAATCAATCAACTCCATAAAGCATCGTTTGTAGCCACTTTTTACACAGAATCACATGTTTAAGTGATTGTTTGTCACAATTTGGAGTGTGTACTTGTGGTTTTGTTCAGCTTTAATGAAGTATTTGTTGTTTTGAGGTGGTTGTGGTGAGAGGTTGCGTGTTTCAGACTTGCAAAAGCCAGAAAAATAGAGATTACTACTCATTTAAGCAATTTCACGAGTTTATTTAGATTAAATTGATAATAAGTCATGTAAAATTACAAAATTAGTTGTATTGCATGTCAATTAGCGTTTTATAAATCAATCAACTCCATAAAGTATCGTTTGTAGCCACTTTTTACACAGAATCACATGTTTAAGTGATTGTTGGTCACAATTTGGAGTGTGTACTTGTGGTTTTGTTCAGTTTCAATGAAGTATTTGTTTGTTTTGAGGTGGTTGTGGTGAGAGGTTGCGTGTTTCAGACTTGCAACAGCCAGAAAAATAGAGATTACTACTCATTTAAGCAATTTCACGAGTTTATTTAGATTAAATTGATAATAAGTCATGTAAAATTACAAAATTAGTTGTATTGCATGTCAATTAGCGTTTTAAAAATCAATCAACTCCATAAAGTGTCGTTTGTAGCCACTTTTTACACAGAATCACATGTTTAAGTGATTGTTTGTCACAATTTGGAGTGTGTACTTGTAGTTTTGTACAGTTTTAATGAAGTATTTACTTGTGTTGAGGTGGTTGTGGTGAGAGGTTGCGTGTTTCAGACTTGCAAAAGCCAGAAAAATAGAGATTACTACTCATTTAAGCAATTTCACGAGTTTATTTAGATTAAAATTGATAATAAGTCATGTAAAATTACAAAATTAGTTGTATTGCATGTCAATTAGCGTTTTATAAATCAATCAACTCCATAAAGCATCGTTTGTAGCCACTTTTTACACAGAATCACATGTTTAAGTGATTGTTTGTCACAATTTGGAGTGTGTACTTGTGGTTTTGTACAGTTTTAATGAAGTATTTGTTGTGTTTTGAGGTGGTTGTGGTGAGAGGTTGCGTGTTTCAGACTTGCAAAAGCCAGAAAAATAGAGATTTCTTCTCATTTAAGCAATTTCACGAGTTTATTTAGATTAAAATTGATAATAAGTCATGTAAAATTACAAAATTAGTTGTATTGCATGTCAATTAGCGTTTTATAAATCAATCAACTCCATAAAGTGTCGTTTGTAGCCACTTTTTACACAGAATCACATGTTTAAGTGATTGTTTTTCACAATTTGGAGTGTGTACTTGTGGTTTTGTACAGTTTTAATGAAGTATGTGTGTTTTGAGGTGGTTGTGGTGAGAGGTTGCGTGTTTCAGACTTGCAACAGCCAGAAAAATAGAGATTTCTTCTCATTTAAGCAATTTCACGAGTTTATTTAGATTAAAATTGATAATAAGTCATGTAAAATTACAAAATTAGTTGTATTGCATGTCAATTAGCGTTTTATAAATCAATCAACTCCATAAAGTGTCGTTTGTAGCCACTTTTTACACAGAATCACATGTTTAAGTGATTGTTTTTCACAATTAAGAGTGTGTACTTGTGGTTTTGTACAGTTTTAATGAAGTATTTGTGTGTTTTGAGGTGGTTGTGGTGAGAGGTTGCGTGTTTCAGACTTGCAACAGCCAGAAAAATAGAGATTACTACTCATTTAAGCAATTTCACGAGTTTATTTAGATTAAAATTGATAATAAGTCATGTAAAATTACAAAATTAGTTGTATTGCATGTCAATTAGCGTTTTATAAATCAATCAACTCCATAAAGCATCGTTTTAGCCACTTTTTACACAGAATCACATGTTTAAGTGATTGTTGGTCACAATTAAGAGTGTGTACTTGTGGTTTTGTACAGTTTTAATGAAGTATTTGTGTGCTTTGAGGTGGTTGTGGTGAGAGGTTGCGTGTTTCAGACTTGCAAAAGCCAGAAAAATAGAGATTACTTCTCATTTAAGCAATTTCACGAGTTTATTTAGATTAAATTGATAATAAGTCATGTAAAATTACAAAATTAGTTGTGTTGCATGTCAATTAGCGTTTTAAAAATCAATCAACTCCATAAAGTGTCGTTTGTAGCCACTTTTTACACAGAATCACATGTTTAAGTGATTGTTTGTCACAATTTGGAGTGTGTACTTGTAGTTTTGTACAGTTTTAATGAAGTATTTACTTGTGTTGAGGTGGTTGTGGTGAGAAGTTGCGTGTTTCAGACTTGCAAAAGCCAGAAAAATAGAGATTTCTACTCATTTAAGCAATTTCACGAGTTTATTTAGATTAAAATTGATAATAAGTCATGTAAAATTACAAAATTAGTTGTATTGCATGTCAATTAGCGTTTTATAAATCAATCAACTCCATAAAGCATCGTTTGTAGCCACTTTTTAAACAGAATCACATGTTTAAGTGATTGTTTTTCACAATTTAGAGTGTGTACTTGTGGTTTTGTACAGTTTTAATGAAGTATTTACTTGTGTTGAGGTGGTTGTGGTGAGAGGTTGCGTGTTTCAGACTTGCAAAAGCCAGAAAAATAGAGATTTCTTCTCATTTAAGCAATTTCACGAGTTTATTTAGATTAAAATTGATAATAAGTCATGTAAAATGACAAAATTAGTTGTATTGCATGTCAATTAGCGTGTTATAAATCAATCAACTCCATAAAGTGTCGTTTGTAGCCACTTTTTACACAGAATCACATGTTTAAGTGATTGTTTTTCACAATTAAGAGTGTGTACTTGTGGTTTTGTACAGTTTTAATGAAGTATTTGTGTGTTTTGAGGTGGTTGTGGTGAGATGTTGCGTGTTTCAGACTTGCAACAGCCAGAAAAATAGAGATTTCTTCTCATTTAAGCAATTTAACGAGTTTATTTAGATTAAAATTGATAATAAGTCATGTAAAATGACAAAATTAGTTGTATTGCATGTCAATTAGCGTGTTATAAATCAATCAACTCCATAAAGTGTCGTTTGTAGCCACTTTTTACACAGAATCACATGTTAAAGTGATTGTTTTTCACAATTAAGAGTGTGTACTTGTGGTTTTGTACAGTTTTAATGAAGTATTTGTGTGTTTTGAGGTGGTTGTGGTGAGATGTTGCGTGTTTCAGACTTGCAACAGCCAGAAAAATAGAGATTTCTTCTCATTTAAGCAATTTAACGAGTTTATTTAGATTAAAATTGATAATAAGTCATGTAAAATGACAAAATTAGTTGTATTGCATGTCAATTAGCGTGTTATAAATCAACCAACTCCATAAAGTGTCGTTTGTAGCCACTTTTTACACAGAATCACATGTTAAAGTGATTGTTTTTCACAATTAAGAGTGTGTACTTGTGGTTTTGTACAGTTTTAATGAAGTATTTGTGTGTTTTGAGGTGGTTGTGGTGAGATGTTGCGTGTTTCAGACTTTCAACAGCCAGAAAAATAGAGATTACTACTCATTTAAGCAATTTCACGAGTATATTTAGATTAATATTGATAATAAGTCATGTAAAATGACAAAATTAGTTGTATTGCATGTCAATTAGCGTGTTATAAATCAATCAACTCTATAAAGTGTCGTTTGTAGCCACTTTTTACACAGAATCACATGTTTAAGTGATTGTTTTTCACAATTAAGAGTGTGTACTTGTGGTTTTGTACAGTTTTAATGAAGTATATGTGTGTTTTGAGGTGGTTGTGGTGAGATGTTGCGTGTTTCAGACTTGCAACAGCCAGAAAAATAGAGATTTCTTCTCATTTAAGCAATTTAACGAGTTTATTTAGATTAAAATTGATAATAAGTCATGTAATATGACAAAATTAGTTGTATTGCATGTCAATTAGCGTGTTATAAATCAACCAACTCCATAAAGTGTCGTTTGTAGCCACTTTTTACACAGAATCACATGTTAAAGTGATTGTTTTTCACAATTAAGAGTGTGTACTTTTGTTTTTGTACAGTTTTAATGAAGTATTTGTGTGTTTTTGAGGTTGTTGTGGTGAGATGTTGCGTGTTTCAGACTTGCAACAGCCAGAAAAATAGTGATTACTACGCATTTAAGCAATTTCACGAGTATATTTAGATTAAAATTGATAATAAGTCATGTATAATGACAAAATTAGTTGTATTGCATGCCAATTAGCGTTTTATAAATCAATCAACTCCATTAAGCATCGTTTTCAGCCACTTTTTACACAGAATCTCATGTTTAAGTGATTGTTGGTCACAATTAAGAGTGTGTACTTGTGGTTTTGTACAGTTTTAATGAAGTATTTGTGTGCTTTGAGGTGGTTGTGGTGAGAGGTTGCGTGTTTCAGACTTTCAACAGCCAGAAAAATAGAGATTATTACTCATTTAAGCAATTTCACGAGTTTATTTAGATTAAAATTGATAATAAGTCATGTAAAATTACAAATTAGTTGTATTGCATGTCAATTAGCCATTTATTATATCAATCAACTCCATAAAGCATCGGTGGTAGCCACTTTTTACACAGAATCACATGTTTACGTGATTGTTGGTCACAATTTGGAGTGTGTATTTGTGGTTTTGTTCAGCTTCAATGAAGTATTTGTTTGTTTTGAGGTGGTTGTGGTTAGAGGTTGCGTGTTTCAGACTTGCAAAAGCCAGAAAAATAAAGATTTCTACTCATTTAAGCAATTTCAAGAGTTTATCTATCTAAGTCAATGTCCGCCCTCCGGGACATATTTGGGCCGGGATCCGGATTTTTTAAATTTACAGTTTTTCGCAATTTATTTTTGCTAATTCATATTGAGCTTCACAAAAGGAGCAACTTTGATGTATTAAGTATCCGAATCCGAGGTTGTTAAGACCCTCAAATCCGGGATTGAATATTAGGTCCTATTTCATGGACGAAGCGTAATATTTTTGGAATCCTAAATTTTGGGGGGCCTTTTGTGGGTTGTCAGTTAGATTGATCGCATCAAATTATAAAATAGTATCTATAGAGTGTGCATTTCTAATAAGTTTGTGGGCGATAAAAAATGAATTTTTGTTTACAATTTTTTGAGTTTTGGCATAAAAACTGGAAAAATAAAAAGAGTTTTTTCTCCGCTCCTGGTGGACCCACAGATTTCAACTTGGATTGATAAGAAGGACCTTTAGAAGGCTGACAACAAACTATAAAATAAATAATTCTCAAGTGTTTAATATTTTTTCAGAAAACCCAAAAAACTAATTTTTTCAAAAAACTTAAGGGGGTCCCCAATGATTTTTGGCATTTTTTGAAATTTTGAAATTTTTAAGGGTGGACAAATCTCGCCAGTCCTATGTTTCATCAAAATTGATTTCAATCATGTTACTAAATGTATCTCCTACATTCTCACAGACAAGAAAATTCACATTTTATACCCAATAAAAACTTTGTTAAATTGAGTATTAACTATTTAAAAGCTTCTTATTGTCTTTTTCACGTCAAGATACATACCAACATTCTACCAGTTCTTAGAAGAAAAAAAAGATCCAATAATTATTTCATAAAAAATCGATTTATTCCTCACAAATAACCTTTGCTGTTTTAACCATTATTGTTAAAAATGACCCTGGACACAAATACACTTTCAATGCCGAATTTTAACTCGATTGGTCCAGTGGTTTGGCCGTGATGCTCATTCGGACCCACATACTTCCATACACATACCCTTCTTACTTTTTTTTGTTTGTTATTTTTCTTCAATATTTTATTATTGTTCTTATTATTTGTTTGTATATAAAGATATATGTTTTTATATTAGTAACCATGAAGGCTAGGGCTATATTAGCTCCGTAATAAACCATACAACTATGATATATATATATATAAAATAATGTGTGTGGTTAAAATCACACCAAGCTTTAAAAACTTCATTGTTTAATGCAAGGTTCAATCTTTGCCTCAACATATTATCCATAGATATGTTACCATGTATAATGCTGTGGCCGTAGGCCACCCACCCGCCCGGAGCGGCAATGGGCTAGTTTATATTAAAATTGATAATAAGTCATGTAAATTACAAAATTAGTTGTATTGCATGTCAATTAGCGTGATATAAATCAATCAACTCCATAAAGTGTCGTAAGTAGCCACTTTTTACACAGAATCACATGTTTAAGTGATTGTTTATCACAATTTAGAATGTGTACTTGTGGTTTTGTCCAGTTTTAATGAAGTATTTGTAAGTTTTGAGGTGGTTGTGGTGAGAGGTTGCGTGTTTCAGACTTTCAACAGCCAGAAAAATAGAGATTACTACTCATTTAAGCAATTTCACGAGTTTATTTATATTAAAATTGATAATAAGTCATGTAAAATTACAAATTAGTTGTATTACATGTCAATTTGCAATTTATAAATCAATCAACTCCATAAATCATCGGTTTTAGCCACATTTTACACAGAATCACATGTTTAAGTGATTGTTGGTCACAATTTGGAGTGTGTACTTGTAGTTTTTTACAGTTTTAATGAAGTATCTACTTGTTTTAAGGTGGTTGTGGTGAGAGGTTGCGTGTTTAAGACTTGCAAAAGCCAGAAAAATAGAGATTACTACTCATTTAAGCAATTTCACGAGTTTATTTAGATTAAAATTGATAATAAGTCATGTAAATTTACAAAATTAGTTGTATTGCATGTCAATTAGCGTTTTAAAAATCAATCAACTCCATAAAGCATCGTTTGCAGCCACTTTTCACACAGAATCACTTGTTTAAGTGATTGTTGGTCAGAATTTAGAGTTTGTACTTGTGGTTTTGTTCAGCTTCAATGAAGTATTCGTTTGTTTTGAGGTGGTTGTGGTGAGAGGTTGCTTGTTTCAGACTTGCAACAGCCAGAAAAATAGAGATTACTACTCATTTAAGCAATTTCACAAGTTTATTTAGATTAAAATTATTAATAAGTCATGTAAAATGACAAAATTTGTTGTATTGCATGTCAATAAGCGGGATATAAATCAATCAACTCCATAAAGTGTCGTTTGTAGCCACTTTTTACACAGAATCACATGCTTAAGTGATTGTTTTTCACAATTTAGATTAATTGTGGTTTTGTCCAGATTTATTGAAGTATATTTTTTTTTGTACACCCGTACAACATTTATTTTAAACTAATATAACATTATGGTTATATCCAAATCTGAGATAATTATAAATAAATCGTAACAATTTAACATATAAAACTAGAGATCATCAAATAATCTATTTACAAAATTAAAACATTTTTTGATAGGGGGGTTTTAGCGCTTCTGAGTAAGTATTTGTGTATTTTGAAGTGGTTGTGGTGAGAGGTTGCGTGTTTATAGACTTGCAAAAGCAAGAAAAATCAAGGTACTCATTTAAGCAATTTCACGAGTTTATTTATATAAAAATTGATAATAAGTCATGTAAAATTACAAATTAGTTGTATTGCATGTCAATTAGCAATTTATAAATCAATCAACTCCATAAAGCATCGTTTGTAGCCACTTTTTACACAGAATCACATGTTTAAGTGATTATTTGTCACAATTTGGAGTGTGTACTTGTAGTTTTTTACAGTTTTAATGAAGTATCTACTTGTGTTAAGGTGGTTGTGGTGAGAGGTTGCGTGTTTCAGACTAGCAAAAGCCATAAAATAGAGATTTCTACTCATTTAAGCAATTTCAAGAGTTTATTAAGATTAAAATTGATAATAAGTCATGTAAAATTACAAAATTTTGTTGTTTTGCATGTCAATTAGCGTTTTTAAAAATCAATCAACTCCATAACGCATCGTTTTCAGCCACTTTTTACACAGAATCACATCTTTAAGGGATTGTTGGTCACAATTTGGAGTGTGTACTTGTGTTTTTGTTCAGCTTCAATGGAGTATTTGTTTGTTTTGAGGTGGTTGTGGTGAGAGGTTGCGTGTTTCAGACTTGCAACAACAAGAAAATTAGAGATTAATACTCATTTACACAGAATCACATGTTTAAGTGATTGTTGTACACAATTTTGAGTGTTAACTTGTGGTTTTGTTTAGCTTCAATGAAGTATTTGTTTGTTTTGAGGTGGTTGTGGTGAGAGGTTGCGTGTTTCAGACTAGGAACAGCCAGAAAAATAGAGATTACTTCTCATTTAAGCAATTTCACGAGTTTATTTAGACTAAAATTGATATTAAGTCATGTAAAATTACAAAATTAGTTGTGTTGCATTTCAATTAGCGTTTTAAAAATCAATCAACTCCATAAAGTGTCGTTTGTAGCCACTTTTTACACAGAATCACATGTTTAAGTGACTGTTTGTCACAATTTGGAGTCTGTACTTGTAGTTTTGTACAGTTTTAATGAAGTATTTACTTGTGTTGAGGTGGTTGTGGTGAGAGGTTGCGTGTTTCAGACTTGCAAAAGCCAGAAAAATAGAGATTTCTACTCATTTAAGCAATTTCACGAGTTTAATAAGATTAAAATTGATAATAAGTCATGTAAAATTACAAAATTTGTTGTGTTGCATGTCAATTAGCGTTTTAAAAATCAATCAACTCCATAAAGTGTCGTTTGTAGCCACTTTTTACACAGAATCACATGTTTAAGTGATTGTTTGTCACAATTTGGAGTCTGTACTTGTAGTTTTGTACAGTTTTAATGAAGTATTTACTTGTGTTGAGGTGGTTGTGGTGAGAGGTTGCGTGTTTCAGACTTGCAACAGCAAGAAAATTAGAGAATAATACTCATTTAAGCAATTTCACAAGTTTATAAAGATTAAAATTGATAATAAGTCATGTAAAATTACAAAATTAGTTGTATTGCATGTAAATTAGCGTTTTAAAAATCAATCAACTCCATAAAGCGTCGTTTGCAGCCACTTTTCACACAGAATCACATGTTTAAGTGATTGTTGGTCACATTTTGGAGTGTGTACTTGTGGTTTTGTTCAGCTTCAATGAAGTATTTGTTTGTTTTGAGGTGGTTGTGGTGAGAGGTTGCGTGTTTCAGACTTGCAATAGGCAGAAAAATTGAGATTACTACTCATTTAAGCAATTTCACAAGTTTATTTAGATTAAAATTGATAATTAATCATGTAAAATGACAAGATTAGTTGTATTGCATGTCAATTTGCGTTTTAAAAATCAATCAACTCCATAAAGCATCGTTTGCAGCCACTTTTTACACAGAATCACATGTTTAAGTGATTGTTGGTCACAATTTGGAGTGTGTACTTGTGGTTTTGTTCAGCTTCAATGAAGTATTTGTTTGTTTTGAGGTGGTTGTGGTGAGAGGTTGCGTGTTTCAGACTAGGAACAGCCAGAAAAATAGAGATTACTTCTCATTTAAGCAATTTCACGAGTTTATTTAGATTAAAATGATAATAAGTCATGTAAAGTTACAAAATTAGTTGTATTGCATGTAAATTAGCGTTTAAAAAATCAATCAACTCCATAAAGCTTCGTTTGTATTTGCTCTGTTGGCTGTGATTGTGAAGAGCCTCTCATTCAAACTATCTGCCACTGCTTAGATGAACTGTGATACATCAATGATGGGGGACCTGCCGACTTTAAATCTTCTTCCTTGAATTTCATGTCTTTCTCTCCCTGACTTGTCTCAACTGTATGTTGTCCTGGGTATGTGATATGGCTTTCTATCCTCTTGATGTATGTTAGCATGATGTCATGAGCCTTTGGGAGAGTGATCCTCCTGTTCTGAAGAATCTCAGAGAGGTTCTTCAGTCCTATCAGAACATCAGCCATCAGAGCAAGATTTTTCAGAAAGTTGATGGAGCACAACATAGAGAGCAAGCCTTGAAATTTGGCTCTCTCTCTGCCATCTTTTGTGCTGTCTTCTGATGCATCTCAGAAATGCTGTGCCAGTGCTCCATAGGAATGCCAGACTGCATTAACAGCTCGCCATGAGGAAGCCACCCATCGGACATTGAAAACTCTTCCATTTCTTATCAATGTAATTTGGAGATTGTGGGCATGCTTTTTTGGGACTGACTGTATAATGTATACAGGGCGTCAAGGAACGCCTGGAAGTCCTTTGTCCCTCCAGTGGCTTCTAATGCCTGAGTCGCCGCCAGCTCCAGCATATGATTCAGGCAGTGCTTTAGAATTATATTTGGGAAGTCACCTTGGAGCAGCTTCCCAACGCCTGACTTCACTCCCAGCATCACATTGGCCCCATCACTGCAAAATCCAATCAGCATCTCCTGCAAGAGCTCCATTGTGAATCCATTGTTGAGGAGACAGTGCATTATCTTGCCTTTGATGTGAGCAGCAGACAAATTGTCCAGCTCAATCAAATCTAAGGGAAAAGCAATGGGTTTCCATCTCACCGTCAATGCTGGCCTTTAAAAACACAATCATATTCACTGATCTAACAACCTTGCACCCCTTGCTATAATCGAAGCAAGTGCAGGATGCCAAATGCCTATTGAAAAAATGGAGGACTTCTCCACATTGACGTTAAGTCTACTTGTTAAAAAAAAATCCAAATTATAAATAAAAATTTAAAACTCTGATAAATTAATATTTAATAGCCGTTTAGTTGCATGTGGTATTATGAATGTGGTATTGTGAATTATGGTAAGATGAATCAAAAGTCAGTGCCATCATCACAAAAGTACAACAAATTATATACGCGAAGAGATCGTTGGAGGACCCTGACGTAGCAACGATTTTACATATTGTTAAGTTATTCTTTAAGCTTCTTGAAGTTGATTTACAATCTAGTGAAATAGGTCTTGAACTTAAGAAGTTATTCTTTGGCCTTTCACATAGACATATCATATAATTCAATATGGGCATATCACATAAAGTTAAATGAATTATTAATGCTATAAAAATATATACAAATGATTAAAGGCATTCTAAATAACGTTATATAACACTAAATAAATTACATGATACTATAAATGCTCCCTCATCGAGGAAAAGATGCCCTCGACTTTTTAATCAAAAGAATTAGAATATTATTCAAATGCTCCGTGTTTTTCCGGATTACTCTTTAGCCACAGCTCTTTGACCGTTGATTTGTAAAAGTAATCTACCGAAAAACACCGATTGTACAATCATAATTATAAACTCTATCAGCATCACTAAATATATAAAAATCTTTTGCCCACCACACGAGCTACATGCGCAAGCCTCTTCAGATGTTTGGTGGATATAGGCTTGTTCGGTTCGGTGAAAGTCTGTAACTTTTGTTTGATGGCGGATGTGGTTGACCCATAGTTCCTCTAGATCCAAGGCCTTCACGACGTCCTCCACCGCCTCCACTTGTGCCGTTTCAACCTCCCGCAGTTTCATTACACTCGTCAGTGTTTGTTCCCCGATGTTGTAATAGTCGATTCTGACACTACACTGCAATAGCAGCATCAGCATCCATATTCCTTCCTCCAAGGACCTCGCGGTGTTCCGTTGACAGAGATCCTTTTCACGACGCTTGTGTCATTTGTGCCCGTTGAGTGTCAATAAAGATTTTATCTTCTCTGATCTGGTACACAAATACATCGTCTCCTTGGTGCAACATGATGTCACACCTCTTTCATGTCGTATACCCACGAATCAATTCCTTCAGGCATTCTTTTCCAGCTGGGATGAAAAGTCTTAGATGTCGGCCAAGGTGAATCTTGTTGATTTTGTATGACCCACCAATAAGTATTTTTCGATTTCTTTGAAGGTACCCATGATAAAAGGTAGTCGATACGCCTCATCTATCCCGCCTGTCGTTTGCTGTAATTGTATAAAAAGATGATATGTTGTGTTATATTTTCACTTTTTATGCGGCTCATTGATTCGTCATGCTGTCTCTTGTTGAATGTCTTCATGATCTTCGCAGTGTGGTGAATTTCTGACAGTTCTTGCGTCCATCCTGTCATCCCGGCTCGAAGGTTACAAGAACTTCATAAAATCACAATAAACACCCTATATTACACTCATATTAAGGACAAACAACCACTTAGACACGTGATTCTGCCGAAAAAGAGGTAACAAACGATGTTTTACACCCTTAAGCGATTGATTTCACACTAATTAATGGAAGATACAACTGAATCTGAAATGTTATATGATTATTCATCAATTTTGGACTGAATACAGACGTCACATTGCATAAATGAATAGTTATCTCTGTTTGTATGCCTGTTGCAAATCTTAAACACGCAACCTCTAACAAAAACCACCACCATACACACAAGAACTTCATAAAATCACAACAAACACACTATTTGACAACCAAACTAAGGACAAACAACCACTTAGACACGATATTCTGCCGAAAAAGAGGCTACCAACGATGTTTTACAGCCTTAAGCGATTGATTTCACACTAATTGATGGAAGATACAACTGAATCTGGAATATTAAATTATTAATCATCAATTTTGAGCTGAATACACGCGTCAAATAGCAAAAATGAGAAGTTATTTCTGTTTTTATGGCTGTTGCAAATCTGAAACACGCAACCTCTCACAAAAACCACCTCCATACAAATAAGAACTTCATAAATCACTACAAACACGCTATTTTGTACCCAAGTTAATGACAAACAACCACTTAGACACGTGATTCTGCCAAAGAAGAGGTTACAAACGATGTTTTACAGCCTTAAGCGATTGATTTCACACTATTTTTTTTATTTTTTTTGTACCGACGTACAACAAAACTTTATTTCTGTGTCAATTCACTTCAAACAATTATAAGTATATATAGGTATACACGTATGTATATAAAATTACAATATAAAAACAAAAGACATCATTACATTAATCATTGAGAAGGCATTCTTTAATAATGTTTTCTATACATGTTAACATATTATGTGGGAGGGGGATTTTAGAGCACTTAAATTTATAAAGAATACTAAAAGTTTTTGTAATCATAAAATTAATTTCATTTTGATAAGAACCAACATATATAAAAGCAAAGTTATTTTTATTTAAAATAATATCATACTTTTGTTGTAAAATTCTGAAATTGCATCCCTGTATCTTTTGGTGACAACACATTCGGCTAAAAAGTGAAATACAGTTTCTCTGGAGCTTGAGCAAAAGAAACAGAGTCTGTCCTCACTAGTTTTTCCATGAATACTCCCAATTGTCAGCGTGTTTGTAAGAATTTTGTATTTAAACCAGTATAGTGTAAAATCAAAAAGGTTATTTTCCAATGTTTTTAAAATCTTAACATTAGTTGCGGATTCATTAAAATTTTCTTTTTTTCGTTGTAATTGACGTAAGTACTGTTGTTTCGTGTTTTCGTCTATTAGTATTATGCGAATATCTTTGTTTGTTAGACTTTTTAAGAAATTAAACAGAGAATCCCTTGGTCCTATCTTTCTGTTTTTAATGATAATGTTCTTTTTAATTCTCTTCCTCTCTAACTCTTCGGTAAAAGATTCTTTAATATCTATGTTAAAAATTTCTCCAATAAAATCCAGTTTGTTCTTGATGGCCATGCCGCTTATAAATTTATATCTATGATTATTTTTTGTTGGCTCTTGCCATTCCATAGTTGGCAGGATTTTCGAACATATTTCATAGCTAAGATCAGAAACAGAATTCCAAAAAGGGTGTAGCGACTTTAAAGAATTAATAATTTTCAAGGGGCCTTCGCTTTTGACTTTATCCCAGCTTATTACGTTCTCTTGCTCAATGTAAGACCGTATTATTTTATTCCAGGAAACTTCTCCGCCGACTAATTTTGAGAACCAAGAAAACAATAGGGTTTTCCACATTCTTCTAATAGGGATTAGACCTAATCCACCATACTTTCTTAGGCAGGAGATCCGCTTCCATGTAATAGTTTTTTGTTCGGCCACCTTGAGAAAATTTGCGCAAATTTTATCAATTTGGTCCGCACTTTTCTCATCGAAGGCAGTCACTCTCATCAGGTGCACTACTTTGGGAAGGACAAGAGAGTTCCAAATTTGTATTCTAGCGGAAAGTTTTTTTCCAATAGAAAGTTATATCTGGAAGAATTTTTACGAATTTTTTCTTCAATTTCTTTGAGGTTATCAGGTAAACATTCTCTTTCTATGGCTATCGTAGTACCCAGTATTTTGACTTCTGATACATTCTGTACAGGCACATCAGATTGGTCATATTCTAGATTGGTAATCACTTTGGTTTTCGTCATGTTCACAGCTAGGCCAGAACACTTTTTGAATTTTTCGAGAATCTGGAGTGTGGTGTCGATTGATCTCTTCACCACCTCCCTGTCTCCAGAGTATATGAGAGATATATCGTCTGCGAATGCTTCAACTTTATTTTCAAATTGTCCTACTTTTAAACCCTTTACCATTTCGTTCGTGTTAATTTCTCTAATTAAATTATCGATAGCTAGGATGAATAGACTAGACGACAAAGGGTCTCCCTGCCTACATCCTCTCTTCACTGTGAAGCCTTCATCATACTTTGAATATTTTGTTTGAATATTCCAAAGGCACAGAGAGACCATTCTTGTGAACTTTCCTCCAAAACCACGTGCTTTTAAACTATTTACTAGAAATTCCCGCGTGACGCTATCATAGGCTTTTTTGAAATCGATGGACAATAATCCCAGCCCTCTGTCCTGTCTTTTTCCGATTTCCACCGAGTCCACTATACCTCGAATGGCATTTTCCATAAACCTTCCGCCCACGAATCCTTTCTGGGATGGGTGAATGATGTTGGGTAATACATGCTTTATTCTTTTGCTAAGTATGCCGCTGTATATTTTATAGCAACTATTGAGCATAGTTAAAGGCCTCAAATTTTGGATGTATCTCGGGTCTTTTCCACTCTTGGGAATGAGTGTCAAAATTCCAAATGTTATATGCTTATCAAAAGTGCCTTGAGATATTGCTTCACTATAAACTTCTTTCAAAAGCGAACTTAAAAAATCAATGTATTTCTTAAAAAATTCCATAGGAAATCCATCAGGTCCAGGTGCCTTTTTCTTTTTGTTATAAAAACGTATATAGTTCCTAATCTCTTCTTCATAAATTTCTTGTTCTGTTGTTGCTATGATGGTCGGTGATACTTGTGGAATGTCTTCTCTGCTTGATCCGAATGACATTTGAACAGACGCCTTACAGAGGCCATCAACCGTTTCATACTCACATGTTTCGCAGACATTTTCTTTCGTTTCTTTACATCCAGGGCATTTGAAGATTTCGTTGTAAAATTTTGTTATTTCGTTACAAATATCTCTTTGCTTGTCAAACTTTTTTCCTTCATCATTAACTAATATCTTGATACTCTTCTTTGACATCCAGTTTCCCTCAGCCGCCCTTATATGTTTTAAAATAGTTTGCTCTCTGGGGATTTTATTTTGGCTAGTCCGGATAAGACTTCCTTCACACGAAACGTTGTATATTTCTCTTTCTTCGTCTGTGTGGGTATTAAAGTGTTTTTTTCTGGTAAGAGAATCAAATTTGAACATTTTCTGCTTCTCTTCTCGACTCTTCTTGGTCCCCAATTTAATATATTCCCTCCTACAACAGTCCTGTAGTAGTTTGAGGGCATGGGCCGCTGTTTTTATAACATTGAATCGGAGTTTAAAAATTATTTCCGAAATTATTTCTTTAATTCTTTCATCCGTCTCAATATCTTCCAAAAGTCGGACATTTAATTTCCAATATTTTTTTTCGTGTTTTTTTGGAAGGTTTATGCAAATTTTTATTGGTTTATGATCGGATCGATTTGGTAACAAACTTTTATATTTTTCTATATAAGGAGCCAACTGTGCCGATAAAAATATATAGTCAAGTCTTGCGCTTTTAACTATATTTGACTTCCATTTAACAAAAAATGTATGATCAGGTCGTTCATTTATTCTTGTGGCAGGATCGATTAATCCTCTTCTTTCCATAATCTCTTTGAACTTGCAAGCTGTTTTTTTATTATTTTCGTTAATGTAGTTTTTTGTGTCCCTCGTTTGATCCAAAACAAAGTTCATGTCTCCAAGCACTACAAATCTCAGATCATTCACTTCATCAGAATCCATATATTTAGACTCGAGTGTCTCAAAAAAGGCTGGGTCATCGTTATTTGGCCCATAGACAGAAATTATTCATAAGGGCTGGCTACCAAAGGTCAAGTCAATAACTGCATAATTTCCATTATCGTCAATCGTACGCAGTTTAGCATCGTAGATTTTCTTGATTATTACCAAGATACCCCTTGATGGATGGTTGCCTATTTTCTTTATAGCTGGAGTTTGGAATATGTCATAATCATTTGGAATTAGATACCGTAAATCCACCAATGTTAGCCTTGTGTCGCATAAAGACAAGATACATGGACCGTCCTTTAAAAATATTCTACTACATGTTTTCGTTTCTTTTGGTCAACAATCGAATTTACGTTAGCTGATGTTATTTTTAGTTGGCTCATTTTACCAAAAAATATGTTTTAAAATCAATCAATAAAAAAACTAAAACAAATCAAAAGGCTCTGACTAAAAGAATTGGGAGGGGGCAACACAACTTAGAATAAATAAAACTTAGTTTAAATAATAACAATAAAACCGTACTCACTAAAAACAACCGTTTGTAGTTTGCTGAGGTGTATTCTCACTTTCGTCATTGGACTAGCTTGAGGGGCTTCTTTCTCGTGGTTTTTTCTTTGTTTCTTATTGTGGGCTGCAAAATGTTCGTTTATTTGGATTTTTGGATTTGCCCCTTGTAGTTGTATCGGTCTTTTTCTTGGCGTTTTCCTTCTTTCTGAGTACTAGCTTCCAGTCGTCCCTTAACTCCTTTTTCTTCATTATTGTCTGCTCCGATGGCACTTTTTCATCCACAGGCTCGATGCATTGGTTCGTTGATATTCCATTTAAGGGCTGTAAGTTTTCTTTATCATCTCTTTTGGAAAATGTGGCTGTCGTCACTTGATGTTGAACTCCTTCTATTATCGTCGGTAGTTCGAATTCTTTCCTGAAGTATTTATCATATTCCGTGTACGTCATCCTTTTTTGCTCGTTACATTCGCGTTTTCAATGCCCATATTTTAGGCATTTAAAACATTGTGTTATTTGGAAGCTACATGTCAATTCCACTTGCCGCCCTCTGACTGGGACGAATACCGGTATTTTTCTTTTAGGTTTGAAATTTTGAACAAAGTTTCCCGTTAGTATTTTATTTTTTGGCATATTCTATTTCTTCTTCATTCTCCGGTCCCATTTGATGAACGATTTCTTCCTGGTCTCCAATTACTTCGCCGAATTCAGAGAGTATTCCTTTCAATCCGTCCATGTCAATTTCAGAGCCATTTTTTATCACAATTTTAATGGGGTTTTGTGTTTTTTTGAAGTTTTCTAAGCCTCGAATATTAAAAAATATGTTTTCCTCGACTTCCAATAGTCCTTGTACTTTTGAAAATCTTGTTAGCACATTCATGGGTTTTTTAAATGTTAAGACAATATATCCCGCTCCGGACTTGTATTCATTTATCCTTTTTATTGCATCTTCACAAATAGCAAGAGACTCAAAGATTTTTTTATAATGGCGGACTTTCGGGAGAAAGCCCCTGAGGCCTGTCCTGTCTTTATTCTTCCAGTCAATGTAGATCTTATCCCAAAAGGGATCTATTTGCCTATTTTCACTTTTGTGTAATCCTTTTTTTGTCTTGTTTGAATAAGACATTTTCATGTTCTTATCTTCTTCTTTCTCACCACCCACTTTGAGTGCGCCTACCTCTTCTTCTTCAAGGTAAGACTTGTTTTTTCCTTCTTCAGCTTCATCTTTCCCGACCGGATTATCCCCTTTGTCCAGAGAGTTCGTGTCCTCTTCTTCTCATTCCTTACCCTCCTCGAGAGGGCCTACCTCTCCGTTCTCACGATTAGGCTGTTTTTTTGTTATCTCCTCTGCGCGCATCTCTTTCTTGTTATTCTTCTCATCCCCTTTACGGGTCAACCGCGGGTCGGGAAGTTCAGAAGGTTCATTGGAGCGCCCGCCCGTTTCTTCTTCCCTTACTTCATCACTCACAGGAGAAACCGCCTTCTCTTGTTGTAAACACGGATCCTGCGGGTTTACTTCTCCTCCATTCTTGTCTTCCTTCGCCCTGAGTACGTTGGAAGCTACTTGATCCGGTGGTTTACCAGGAACATCCTCTTGTCTATTCATATTTTAAATAGACAAGGATCCCTCTTCTTCACCTTATGACTTGAGATATGTGTGGAAATGTTCTATATTGGGAGCTGTAGCACTTAGATTTACCTTTTTAACAAAAGGTAAACAAATGTAGAACTTCACTTATAAAAGGACACTCACACACGATCAAAAATATTACTTATATTAAAAAGAGAGTGGAGGAGCCTGTTGACACACGTCCTCCCTTCTCAAATACATAAACAACTGAATACAACTGAATCTGGAATATTATATGATAAATCATCAATTTAGAACAGAATAAACACGTCAAATTGCAAAAATGAGTATTTATCTCTGCTTTATGGCTTTTGCAAATCTGAAATACGCATCCTCTCACAAAAAACACCACTAAACACACAAGAACTTGATAAAATCACAACAAACACACAGTTTGACACCCAAATTAAATAAAAAAAACCTTCAGACACTTGACAATTCAGATATTTTGATCTGTTATAACATTATGCACATTAAATTAACAAGATTTAGTACGGTTGTTACATAGAAATGGTTTCACGGGGTTTAAATGTACATTGGTATATAATAATGTGAGTTAGGGAGGGGGAGGGTGATATAAAACTTCAAACATCAAATAGTGAACACTAAAATCGTAATTTGGAATCCCAAGTTCCTTTTTTATGCCATAAAATAAATATTAAAACACTGTTATCTAAATTTCATATGCAAAAAATTTAAACTCAGAAAAAAACAGAAACGATAGCCGTAATCATAAAAAAGGAACTTGGGATTCCAAATTACGAAGTGGCAAATATTAAACACACAACCTCTCACAAAAACCACAACCATACACATAAACACTTCATAAAATCACAACAAACACACTATTTGACACCCAAATTAATGGCAAACAACCACTGAGACACGTGATTCTGTCAAAAAAGAGGTTACTAACGATGTTTTTCAGCCTTAAGCGATTGATTTCACACTAATTTATGGAAGATACAACTGAATCTGGATTATTAAATGATTAATCATCAATTTTGAGCTGAATACACACGTCAAATTGCAAAAATGAGTAGATATATCTGTTTTTTTTGGCTGTTGCAATTTTTAAACACGCAACCTCTTACAAAACCACCACTATACACACAAAAACTTCATAAAATCACAACAAACACCCATATAAGGACAAACAACCACTTAGACACGTGATTCTCCCGAAAAAGAGGTAAAAAACGATGTTTTATAGCCTTAAGCGATTGATTTCACCCTAATTGCTGGAAGATACAACTGATTCTAGAAAATTATATGATTAACCATCAATTTTGAGATGAATACACACGTCAAATCGCATAAATGAGTAGTTATCTCTCTTTTATGACTGTTGCAAATCTGAAACACGCAACCTCTCACTAAAACTACCACCATAAACTCAAGAACCTCATAAAATCACAACAAACACAATATTTGACACCTATATTAAGGACATACAACAACTTAGACACGTGATTCTGCCGAAAAATCCATCCATCTTCCATAAATTAGTGTGAAATCAATCGCTTAAGGCTGAAAAAGATCGTTTGTAACCACTTTTTCAGCAGAATAAAGTGTCTAAGTGGTTGTTTGTCTTTTATTTAGGTGTCAAATAGTTTGTTTGTTGTGATTTTATGAGGAACTTGTGTGTATGGTGGGGGTTTTTGTGAAAGAGTTGCGTGTTTAAGATTCGCAACAGCCATAACAATAGAGATAACTATTCATTTTTGCAATTTGACGTGTTTATTCATTTCAAAATTGATAATTGATCATATAACATTCCAGATCCAGTTGTATTTTCCATCAATTAGTGTGAATTCAATCGCTTAAGGCTGTAACACATCGTTTGTAACCTCTTTTTCGGCAGAATCAAGTGACTAAGTGGTCATTAATTTGGGTGTCAAATAGTGTGTCTGTAGTGATTTTATGAAGTTCTTGAGTGTATGGTGGTGGTTTTAGTGAGAGGTTGCGTGTTTCAGATTTGCAACAGCCATAAAAACAGTGATAACTACTCATTTTTGCAATTTGACGTATTTATTCTGTTCAAAATTGATGATTTATCATATAATATTCCAGTCAGTTGTATCTTCCATCAATTAGTGTGAAATCAATCGCTTAAGGCTGTAAAACATCGTTTGTTACCTCTTTATCGGCAGAATAAAGTGTCTAAGTGGTTGTTTGTCTTTAATTTAGGTGTCAAATAGTTTGTTTGTTGTGATTTTTATGAAGAACTTGTGTGTATGGTGGTGGTTTTTGTGAGAGGTTTCGCGTTTAAGATTTGCAACAGCCTTAAAACAGAGATAACTACTCATTTTTTGCAATTTGACGTGTTTATTCAGTTCAAAATTGATGATTATTCAGATAATATGCCAGATTCAATTGTATCTTTCATCAATTAGTGTGAAATCAATCGTTTAAGGATGTAAAACATCGTTTGTAACTTCTTTTTAGGTAAAACCACATGTCTGAGTGGTTATATGTCATTAATTTGGGTGTCCAATAGTGTGTTTGTTTTGTTTATGAAGTACTGTTGTGCAAGGTTGTAGTTTTTTTGAGAGGTTGCCTGTTTCAGATTTTCAACAGCCATAAAAATAGAGATAACTATTATTTTCTGTTATTTAACGAGTTTAATCAGATCAAAATTGATAATTAGTAATCCAATACTCAAAAATTAGTTATATTCTCTTTAATGTGTGTGAAATAAATCTATTAAGACATCGCTTTTAAAAACTAATTAACAGAATCACGTGGTTCATTGGTTGTTTGTCATTACTTGTGGTGTCTAAAGGAGATTATGGTAAGTTCTATGATGTATTTGTGTGTTAGTGGTTGTTTTGGTAAGAGGTTGTGTGTTTAAGATTAGCAATAGCCATAAAAATTGAGATTACTACTCATTTCTGCAATTTTATGAGTTTTTAAAGATCAAAATGGATAATTTATCATCCAATATTCCAAAATCAGTAGCATTCTCTTCAAAAAATGTGAAATAAATCGATTAAGAAATAAAAATTTAGCCTTGTATTTCATACTATTAGCATTACCTTTGTGCGTAATTACAAATATTTTCTAAAATTTTCTTTTATTTATTGCTAAACTTAAGTCAATTGTTATACGACAATATTTGAAGTTAGATCTAACTTAAAGCTTAAATAAAGTATATTGACTGTGTTATATGTTTTTAATTTATTTATTGCAACAATAAACTAACACTAAATAATTACGCAATGAACATACATTAATTATTTCTTGTTGATTGAGGTTTTGTGACTGACATTTTATATAACAATATGATCACAAAAGAGACTATGACGTCAACCGTACATTCTTTTTATTAAGTGTTCGCGCCACATTTTAAATATCACATACCTGGTATTCTATATACCTTGAGAGTACATATGAACATTAAGCTACGGTAAGGTAGGCTTCGTGAAGAATAAATAATAACAAAACATAATAAATAATAATAAGCGGAGCTTTGTTATGTAAATGCAGAGAAGGAGGCTTTCCGACGAAGGATTCTCAATTACGGACTTCTCGGATCATCTTTGCTGGACGACATTTCTCTACGGTCTTTCACCTGGAGAACCTCCCCTGGCTACAATAGATCATTGATGCTCCGGATTTCTGCAGTACTCCGGATTCCCACCGGTCTGGATCCCAAGGCACTCTCGGGATCCATACAGTTCTTTGTATGTTAGGGCTCTTACTCCACGACTGATCGCCAAGAGAGTCTTATCAGAAGGAAGCGGGTCTTAAATACACACAATGTAGAGAGCTCATGGAAAAGGGCAGCTCTTTGAATATGAACGGAGTTCATTGGACCTCAAATATAGTTTGCATCCTATATTTTATTACACACTCTTTTTAAAGTTTTGTTGGTTATCTCTATTTGTATACTCTCGTTGCATCCTTGTCTCCTATGAACTAGATACACTAAGTTAATTTGATCTCCACATTGCTTCTTATTACTATTTGAGATCCATGGTCAAGAATTTGCCTATTAACAAAAAATTAAAGACAATACCAAAAAGAAAGACAAAAAGAAAAACTGATTGGCCTTAATACAATATTTGTTCGTCAATTTATCATCAATTATGAATATATTACAGAATAAGAAGTGTATTTTATTAAATATAACAAAAAATGTTTAGAATCTTATTAAACTTGTCAAAAATGCTTCTGCAACGTTGTGTTCTTTGACATTGTTACTATTCCTATAATCTATCAAATATAACATGGAACATCAAATTCATTTTTAAATAGCTTCTTCTGTGTGAAACCTGATTGAATCTATCGTTTCTTTTTTATTTAGCAAAAAGAATAACTTATCTTATGAAACCAAAATATGAATATTTTTATTTCTTATTCACGTTAATCATTTTTAATTAATGAGAATAATTTTTTGTTGAAAATGCTTTTATTACTTCCTTTTGAAACGCATTGTGATCATATAACACATATATCGTGCATATTAATTACCCCCCCCCCCCCTCCCTTCCGGCTGCAATTGATCCATGACTCTCTCAGGATCCGGATTCTTACCACTCTGAATCTCCAAAGTACTCTCTGGATCTACAACTGACTGATATGATAACCCTATCGGGAGGAAGCAGCTCTCGAGCCCACGTGATATATGGAGCTCAGAGAGGAGGTGGACGGAGTTCATTGGACCACTAATTTCGTTTGCATAATATATTTTCTTATTCACTCTTATTTAAAAATTTGTTGTTGTTTTCTCTATCTATATACTATGTTTACATCCTTGTCTCAAGGAAATAAATTAACTCAATTAATTTGATCCTCTATTTAAAATAATTAATTCAGTGATTGGGCTAATTATTTAACAGTGATTAATTTTTGCTGTCATGTCCGAGGACGTGAACACACTAGAGCCTGACTCTCAGGCTTCCCCGATAGTGGAAGACCCATACCCGCTCCGGACTACTGAAGACAAGGACGGAACTTTTCCCCCTCATGAAGACCATCAGGAGAAGGTAGACGAGGAGGCCATCTCCTCAATAACCAAAGGTAAGACCCGTTGGTCTATCTTTAACTTAAAAATAGAAAAGTGTGGGACCGAAAAATCCCTCCCTACGGACGAAGAGTTTACGGACTATGATGTGGCTGAAATAGCCATATTTAAATTAGGAATTCCCTCCTATGACATCACGCATCTAAGCTCAGAAATGGGCCCTGGTAGAGCTATCATTGGAGTAAGATCTCCAGTTGAAATAATTGAAAAATTCCGAAATCTGGAATTACCGCTTACTTATAAGCAACAGGAAACAAACATAAGTTTCTCTATCGACATAATAGGCCTAAAGAAGGCTATTCTGGTAAACGCTTCACGAGCATTTAAGCTGCAAGCTCTACGATTCTAAGGAAAGGCATCCGAAGAGGAATTGATTGAGGCCCTGAAACCCTTCACAGACGAAGCCTCCGGAAAGGGATTTGTCAGATCCGAAAAAAATAAAAGCATGCTTAATAAACATCCAGCTTTTAAAAATATAAGTACACAGCCAGGATCCTGCAACCTTCTAATTGAAGTTAAAGGAATGGCATCCAAAATTCCAACCCTCTTACCCGTTAGAGGAAGCATCGTAAAACTTGATTTTGAAGGAGCCCGTCGTCAATGTTCAAACTGTTTCAGTTTTAGACACAGTCTTTCAAAGAATACCGCAAAACTCTCTATGGCCCACCTCCTGTATTGGGAGGATCAAATGAACCTAAAATAGACTCCTCAAATTTAATTCTTAAGTCTAACACAAAAAAAGACCAAAACATAAAACTCTCTCATGAGGGAGTTTCAGGAAAGCCTTCTTATGGGTCGGTGGTGGCACTGGGAAGTCAGGGGGAACCCTCTCATAGTGGTACATCTAAGAAGGAAGATATTTCGAAAAATACAATTAAAAATCGCAATAATAAAAGAGCTAGGCGACATTCATCAGCTGATGAACCCATACCATCGTCTCCTTTGGAGGAAGCGGAGGTTTTGAGGAATGAACCGGGTCCAGCTCCAGCAGATGGAGAGGATTGTGCAATAAAATTAAATTCAACAACTCCATCCCAAATCTCAGATCCTCTAGGAGCATCAGAAAAAAATGCATTAAACATTATAATGTCGACCTCTCAGAGGGATAGCTTACTTCCACAAAAAGGGAGTAACAAAAGCAATAAGAAGAGCAAAAAGATTCCTAACCCCAAAACACCGTGATGTTGTCAATTATTTCCTTCAATGTAAACTCAATAGCCGCCCCAAGTCGTGCGAAGAAGATTTTTGAGTACCTAAAATTTATACAGCTTCCAGACATAATAATTCTATTGGACACTCGTGTAAGAGATTATAACGTACTGTCTCTACTAATTCCAAAAGGCTACCTAGTTTTCGGGGCGGGAGCTTTAAGCTTGTCCTCACATCCCTCTCGAGGAGTACTAGTACTTATAAAGGAGGTGTGTAGTCCCGTTCTTGTGAAAAAAGACACGCAAGGAAATTATGTTATTGTTGATGTCACACTACATGGAAATCGTTATAGAATATTTGCTATTTACGGACCCAACAAAGATGGAAAAAACTTCTTTTCAAAAGTGGTATTTGATAATACATCTATTGATCTAAACAATATCATAGCAGGGGACCTAAATGTAACACTTAACGCGAAAACAGATGCCATTGATTATAAAGGCTCAAATAATAAACAAAACTTAGATGATCTAAGATACGTTATGCTACGGCTCCTACTAGAAGACGTAGCCACACAAGAAAAAAAACCTCCGCCTTCAATGACATTCCACGGAAAAACTAAATTTGGTAAATATTTTGGTGGAAGACTCGATTATATACTTGTGTCAAAGCCATTAATTAAAGAGTTAAAGAGTTTCCAGACTCTCCCAAAATACATTTCAGACCATTGTCCTATAATTGCGTCTTTCACTTGCCCTCTTAAGAGAAATAAAAATTTCTGGAAGCTAAATGTAGACTTGCTCAAAGATAAAGATTGCGAAAAACAAATAAGGAAAGTAATTGCTCAATACCAGCAAAAAATTGAGATCGGTACGCATAGCTCAACAGGAGCATTCAAGGAAATATTATCTTTATCAAGGCATTTTTTCAAGCAAAAAGGAGCTGAGGAAAATAAGAAAAGAATTGAGAAGCAAAAAAAACTTGAAGAAATAAAAGAACATGAAGAAGATTATGCATTAGCAAAGGAGAAACTTCAGGAGCTTCTGGATCAGGAGACAAAAGGAGTACTCATTCGTTCTAAACAAATAGAGATAGAAGGCTTCGTTAAGGGGAGAAATACATTTAAATATATTGAGAAATATCGACAGAATAACAAAATAAGCAGCATAAGACTAGATGACGGCTCCATTGCTTCTAATCCAAAAATAGTGGTTCAAAAGTTGGGTGACTACTTTAACAATATATTTAGATGTCCGGACTGCACAATGAACGAAAATTGTAAGTTCTGTTTCCACTGGAGAATACACGGAAGGTCTCCTTATTCTTGGATTGACCAGAGAAACAGAGAAACCGCTTGGCTTAAGACGTTGGATAAAGGAAAACTCGAACGGCTCGGCAATATAGGGTCCCCAATATCTAGAAAAGAAATATTTAGTTACATAACAAGATATAAAAAAAGATACAAATCACCTGGGCCATCTGGTTTCCCTTTTCAGTTTTATCAGTATTATGCTGACATCCTTAGTCCCATTTTGGAAGGAGTATATCGGGAAATCTTTAGCAAGGGCTTTGTCCCGGAGTACATCAACGAAGGAATCCTGACTTTGGTGCTAAAGAAAGGTAAAGACAAAGAGGAAATTAGCAGCTACAGACCCATCACGTTATTAAATACGTCCTATAAAATACTGACTGGAATCATAAATGAAAGGTTGTCTATTTTTCTGCCACATTTTATATCGGATTCTCAAAAAGGTTTTATGAAAAAAAGATCTGCAGAAGAACTACCCTTATCAATACAAGAACACTTTGATTATAATTATCAAAATAACATTAAGTCTGCGGCACTTTTAGTTGACTTTGAAAAGGCGTTTGATTCGCTCTCGCACAGACACATTCTCAGTGAATTAAAAAAACAAAGCTTTCCTCCAGTTTTTATAGACATGATAGGAGTCATTTTAAGAGGTTCAACAACGCATATTGAAGTATTAGGCTCTACTAGTAGTTTTATTAGTAGAAAAGGCTGCCGCCAGGGTGATAGCCTCTCCCCATCACTTTTCATCATTGGAATAAATTGCCTCAGTAAAGACATTCAGTCTCACCCACAAATTAAAGGAGTGAAGTGCACATCAATGACGTACAAGGCACTCATGTACGCAGACGACCTCACAATTGTACTGTCTGGTTCCGATATTGAAGTTCAGAGGAGTATATCGGAGTCTTTAAAAGTCCTAGAAAACTTTAAAAAAGAATCAGGATTAAAAATAAATATTAACAAATCTGAAATACTCACATCTGATTCAGACTTGATGAAGAGTCGCTTCCCCTCATTTAAGTGCACAAAAGCAGCATCTCTCCTCGGGATATTTGTGGGTCCCTCAAGTGGCGAGGCTTGCCGTCTAAACTTGGAAAAAATAATCGATAGGGTTAAGAAAACAACAAGATTATATATCCCAGCAAAATTGAACATGATAGATAAAATAAATGTCTGGAATAAATTAATTCTTCCCAAGATCACACACCTACTAAGATATGTGCCCTTTGACCATCATACAAGCCATCAAATCGAAGATATAAGGAAAAGCTTCTTGTGGGGGACCAAAAGACCTTACGTATCAGATGAACGGATCACTCAAGCACAATATCGCTGGGGCTTAGGCTGTAAAAAGTCGGATACGGAATGGAAAATTTTAAATCTTTACTGGCTCAAGAAACTACGTCTTAGCTCAGAATTATGGGCCGAAAAAATAAAAGCATCTTTTAAGTTCAAAACCTCTTTTAATTTTAGCGAAAGAATAGCTATGGGTCCCCTTGAGCTTATTAAAGTAGTCGAAAAAATTGACGCTAAATGGAAAAAAATGGCGGAGTCCTGGAAATCGCTTTTGGTCCATATTCTTCCTTTACTGGGGCCAAATGAACCAGTAAATTTTAATCCTAGAATCAGTAATTCTGATATTCTTTTAAAAGAACATTCGTATACGACAATTGACCAACTTAGGAGCTCGGAATCAAAAGGCAATACTTGGCTACTCATACGTGCAAGTGAAGCTAAAGCCGTTCAAGAAAGAGGGAATACATGGGTCCTCCAACCCCAGCGGTTATTGCCATGGAAACTATTCAAAACAAGGACATTAGAAGAAGTGTGGATAACTTTAAAATTCAAATGGCTAAATCTCAAACAGACAGTCAAAAATCAACACCAACCTTATTAGTAAAAAGAAGACTCAAACGACTGGAGATAAGTGACAATAAAGTTATCCAAGAGGCATGGAGAACTATCTTCTGCAACAAATATACAGACTCAAAAACAAAATGGCTTAGATATAGATTAGCGACATCCAGCCTATTTACCAACAAGTCAAAACACAAAGAAGAAGAAAGGACCTGTTCGTATTGTGGAAGCACCTCCGAGTCATCATTCCACCTTTTTTACGAGTGCCAAAAGATAAACAGCATTAGACTACATGTGGAGGACAAAATCCAAAACACTTACGGAATTTCCTTATCCAAGTCGGACTGGCTTGTGGCAATATGCCCAGAATCAGAAGACCATTACAAAGTGGAAAATATCATCTCATGCACAATATCCTGGATCTATGGAGCGAGGCAAACGAGGATTCTCCCTTCACTCAGGGTCTTCTCGAGAATGGTGGACCGAATGATGGAGGTGATGGATGGGCTCCCTTGACCACGAGCATAATCCGAAGCCAATATTCATTTTACCCTATAGTGTTGGATGTTTTTATGATCCTCAAAAATCTTTGTTTTTAATAACTCTCTTTTGTTTAATATTTACCTCACGTGCTTGTTTTTATTATTGTTCTTAGTTTGCGTCAACTCCCTCCCTTTTTATTATTGTAAATCATCCCTTTTAAACTGTCCTGAAAAAAAACACACATCAGAAGACGCAGGTTTTAGTTTATTATAGTTCAAGTTCATTCGAACCTAATAATATTTTCAAAATGTATTTTATATGCGTATAGAAAAAGTGAAATATATATATATATTTAAAAAAAAAAATTTGATCTCCACATTGCTTTTTATTTGAGATCCATACCCGAGACTTTTTCATACACACAAATACAGAGGATAGACAAATGATTATAACTTAGCTATATTAGTTTTTCATTCCAATTCATGTTCATTATATGGGAGACAATGAGAAAGAGCATCTTTTGCCTATTAAAGATAATAAGATATCATTAGACGATAAATATAAAGACGATTTTTTTTGCCTTAAATACTATAATTTTTTTATTTTAAATATCATCAACTAAAATCCATACCCGAGGTTTTTATACAAACACCGAAGGGTGGTTCATTATCCAATACTTGATTCTTCTTACGTTATTTTTTGAAGTTAAATTTGAGGATGATTACCTGCTTATTTTTTATGAAATTTAAGGAAGTCTATCATGCCTCTTTGAGACCTTAATTGCAGCTATGATTGAATCCAGGACAGAAGAACCTCACTACTATCTATATCACTTCATCGAATGCTTACTAAAATCAAAATATATAAAGATATAAGCGTCGACCATCTCATAAAAGTCGTTTTAAATTTACCATAATTATTTTTACATTTTTAAACATACTTTTTTATCCCTTTTATATTTTTCTGGTGTTAATGAGTTAAAAAAACATCTGTAATTCAAATTAATCAAAATAAATCTGTTGATGATGAAAAATAAAAAGTTTTAACCGAAAAAAAATAACGAGCAAAAAGATCTAAATCCTTTTCTTGAATTTTGATGAACCGCTCCCAATTGAACTTCATATCACCTTATTGTGCTGGATAATGCGGATTAAATATTATTCCATCATGTACTCAATATAATAAATGTAATTATAAGTAACGTATAATGCTTATTAAAAAATATTGTATTATGTACCAAATATAGATGTATCTAAATGTATATCTAAATAAATGATCTTGTTGGATCTATCATAATCGTCCATTTGTTGTATTAATCTATCATTTATATATATGGGAATATATAGAGTACTATAGGGATCCAGAGTGCATTAAGGATCTATTGTAGCCAGGGGATGTTCTGCTGGTGAAAGACCGTAGAGAAATGTCGTCCAGCAAAGATGATCCGAGAAGTCCGTAATTGAGAATCCTTCGTCGGAAGGAGGCCTCCTTCTCTGCATTAACATAACAAAGCTCCGTTTATTATTATTTATTATGTTATTGTTATTGTTTATTCTTCAAGAAACCTACCTTACCGTAGCTTATTGTTCATATGTACCCTTATGGGTCTATTATATACGAATATACTCCTTTATATATGAACGAAGAAGTACTCATAAACGGGCTCAGTTTACTAGTTTTATAAAATAAAACTAACCAAATGTGCTCATTAATGCTAAATAGAGCTATTTTGACTGAATAAGCTGGGCCCAAAAGTATGTAGTTTCCTTTAAAAATATATTTATACAAAAGTGTCGTGAAGGGAAACATTTGTATTTTCAATAATTCCCAACAAAAAAATGCTTCACCCGATTTTAGTAGTAGGGTAGTGTAGTATCTCCCAAAAGTCTAAGAAGGTCATCTAGAATATCAAATATGAAGACAGCTATTAACCTTGTACCTTTTTATTAACATTCTATCTTTTATATATTTACTAACCAGTTTTGATATTTAAGTAGGTATGTTGTGAGCAGGAAGAGTTAAATACATGACTTGACTATATTTGATTGGATGACTCGATTAGGGTCAGGGCTAGAGATAGTTATATGATACATGCATATAACTTCCTCTATCCCTTATATATATAAAATGGTGTTTTTCTTTATATATGTCCGGGCAGGGGGTATTCACTCCCATTCCCGACGTTGAAGACTGAAGACCTGGATCCTGGACTACATTGGATTAGTATTTATATAATTGTGTATAGTCAAGTGCATTGAGAATCTATATAATATACAGCAATCCAACAGGACCCAATCAACACATTTGTTATTGACTAATTATTTACGGTAAGAGTTCCACTCTTTTAATACATTTGGGGTTCACTCATAAACATCATTTCCTAAGAGGAAATCTCTATGGTATTCGTTCCTAGTATTTATCCTATGAATAAATAAATATGTTGTAGTGCTCTTGTGTCACGACGGACACTACAAATGGCGCAGTCGGTAGGATAGTGTCGTTTTCTGGACATTGTTTTGATTGTTTAATTTCTGCCATATTTGAAGGCCTTTGAATTTAGTAAGAGTAAACTATGCAGAGCAATGTTATAATATCTAACAGGAATGTAAGAACGCTAAGTGTATCATAGAGAGATCTGAGGAGGAACGTACTTATTCTAGTTGTCATATTGAGGTATAGGGCGGTCAGCGAAAACCTTCTTAGTATTCCTCGAAAGCAAGGTTCACCCTGTAGATTCTGTCCTCAGACAAAACACCTTCGAGGGATCGAGAGCCGTAGCCATCATATAAGATGTAAGTCTAACGAGCTTCCGGGGGTATTAATTCAATGTGTTGTGATTGCCCCGTAGTGGTTTGATAGTCGGTTATTAGACCTCTGCGTGTTAATCATGATAGTTAAGAAACGTGTATGCAGCTTATAACTAAAGCATTTATAGTCACCTAAAGAAAAGGTAGTCATGTCTTATAATTAATATTTCTTGAATAAATCATAGATCTTGTATCTATATTTTTATTTTTTATTTTTATTTTTATTGTGATATTTTTGTTGTTACAAAAGTATATGTAAAGTACGAAATAAGTTAAAGTATGAAATTACAGAAAGAAAGAATGAATATTGATTATGAGAAATGACTGCTGACACTCAAGTAAAATAAATTAGTAATGATTATTTTTTAGATAGACACTCAAGTAAAATAAATTAGTAATGATTATTTTATAGACAGAAAGAATATTCCGAACAAAGCAAAAAGCAAAGACAGCATAGATAATGTCTGTGAAATGAAAAGATGCATAAAACTAATGCAGAAAAAATATGTGCATATATGTGTTTATATTTATATTAATATGTATATGTGTGTGTGGAAGATGAGCTTGTATGCAGTCCGGGAGAGGAAAAGTACGGAACGTGTAGTTTATTTTTCCCTTTTTCTTTGGAAGTAAAGAAATGAGTAATAGTGACCTCCTGCATGTGTGTGTATTTGTATATGTATTTATATGAAGAGCATATGTGTATGAATTAGGTTATTGATGAAAAACTAAGTAATAGTGACCTCCTTCATGTGTATATGTTTTTGTATATCTTTTTATATAGTGAGCATATATGCGTAAATCAGGTTATTGATGAAATGAAAATGAAAAGCGTGCCTGCAGTCAGGCTACAGTACGATTCCCTTCTTTGAGTGTATGTACGATAGTAATATGATATTGAGTGAAGAGTGTATGGAATTACTGAGTATTTAAAAATTAAGAGAAAAAGAAAATATGCGTAATATATGTATGCAACCATGGAGGTGACATTGAACTTGAAAATAATATAGTTTTGAGAATGCTTAACCTTAGAAAGAGATGTTGTGTATGAGTGATATATTTAATTTTTAAATAATTTGATTATATATATATAATATTATAATACGAGATTATCGCATTGATCATTTATTTTGTGCACATGAATTGAAATCATTTATTTAATTCTTGTTTATTTATGGCATTGATATTTTGTTCTATTTATAAAATGTAAATGTATAAATGTAATAGCAGAAATTAAAGTAAGAAGTATTAGAGACAAGTAAAATTGTTAGTGCTAATATATAAAAATTATGTGATGAATGAATGATCGGTGAGATAATTAGATTTGATTATGTAGTAATGACATAGCTTGATTTTCGGGAATATAAAGTGATAGATAGATAATGTAGAAAAATTTAAGGAAAATGCACACGTAAAAACTGATTTAATATACCCTGGGGGGCGAAACGACTGAGAGACTTATAGAAGATAGGGGGGTGAATCGTGGTAGTTGATTTTAAACGCAATTGACACCCCTGGAGAGGTCAGGATAACTAGTAGTAGTACTAAGCCTTGCCCATGTGACGGCTAATTTTTATGTTCTTAATGATTTCATGAGATGAGTGCCAGACGTACCAAAATTAACCAAACCGACCCATTGACACGCCGTCCAGACCGACCGTGCCGCCGCCGTCCAGCCTGACCCCGCCGTCCCGACCGATACTGCTGTTACCCAACCTGAAGCCGCCACCATGAAAGCACTATCCAACCCACCAACTGTGGAGCGTGGACCGTTGGATTGAGCAGTGCGGAGATAGAACACCTTCTCCACCATTGGGGAATCACGCACGGTGGCTACGAGCTGAAGAAGAGGGACAGCGACGAGGAGAAGAAGCCTGCGGTGGAGGCCATAACGCCTCAGACGGTTGAAGGGAGTCAGGCGGCTGCATCGGTAGAGCTGCGGAATCCTCTACGACCATGGGATGGAGTAGACCGCGACGTCTGGACCTGGCGAAACGAGGTTATTCATAGCCTTAGCGTCACTGGAGGAACGGAGCGACAGAAATGTTGCTGGGTGGTGGAACTCATCACGGGGCCCGTCCGTGAGCCGATAAATCATATCATCAACGATGTGTACATGTCTAACAACCCTACAGTGTTAGGGAAGCCCGCTGTCCAGATCAAAGACAGTGTTCAACTAATGGACCTCATTGCTGACGTCCAGAAGAACATAGAGCACTTTGAGACAGCTGAGAGGCTACATCGGGCGGAATCGCGACCGCATGCGTCATCGAGGACAACAAGACCACCCTCGTCAGACGTAGGAGCGGTTGGGGGAGCACCGGATATATGCCCCATGCACCCCAAGGGCAAGCATCGCCTTCGTGACTGCTGGCTAGTGCTACAAGATATGGGCCAGCAGATACCGGGATAAATGTTTCGGCTGTGGAAAAGAGGGCCATTCGAAAATGGATTGCCCTCGCCGAAAGAAGTCGGGAAACTAGTGAGGGGGGCCGCACCCCCCTTAGATAACGTTTCCAGAGACGTGGAGTCAACTGACAGGGAGACCCAAGATGGAGTCTCGGAGGGACCGTACTGCGAAGACCTTGCTAATACAATTGCAAGTGTTGAATTGCCTGGAAGTCAGCCCATATGGTTTTGGGCTAGACTCAATGATAACCGATTTCAAATATTGGCAGACACCGGAAATCGGGCTCTTGATCTTATGGATGAGGAGTTATGGAAGAGGAGCACGGGAAGTCACCGTGACTTGGAGAAGGCAGACATCGCAGTGGGCGCTGTAGGGAACAACCCGTTACACATCCTCGGTGTTCCAGCGGAGCCGGTCCACATCATGGTGGAAGGCATGGACTCGCCATGGAGATTGACACCCTTAGTAATTCGTGGTCTAGGGGTGCCATTCATTTTGTCGCTTCAGTCAATGAGAGATCTGTCAGTCTCGTTGGAGCTGGGCGACGATGTCATTGCAAAGGTGGGGCCTCAAGGGCAAGAAATAAAGATATCTATATTTCTGGGTCCTACTGATGCAACTGATGGAGAACTTTCGGCATTGACATTCATCGGACGCCAGGAGAAGGCTGACGTTTACGCTATGGAAAGGACTGTCATCCCTGCGGAACGGACAGTCATGATGGAGGCCATCATTCCAAACTACGATGTGACGGAGGACGGAGCTACAAGCATCGCGTGGTTCACATCGGACTGTGATGACGACAACATCAACATCGCATCACAGCTGGCGAATGTACGAAAGATGAGACGAGGGGAGAGTCGGGTATCGTTGGCCGTTTCGACTCTTAGAGAGGACTCGTGGAGAATCAAGGGCACAAGTAAGCTTGATTCTATTATATTATTGAAGCAGTTTAATAAAATCCATGAATTAAAAATATATAATAATATACATAGTAATGTGGCTTCAATAGGGATGGTTAATATCTGCCAACCATCCACCGAACTTAAACAGACAGACCCAAATTGTCACTTTGATCTAGCATTAAAATATTTATAATAATTATGTGGTTAAACCAATATATATAAAAAGCTAGTAAGTCGAAGAAAATCAAAGATGAAATTAATAATATGTTTGGGGGAAAGTTCGTGATAATAAATTTCTGAGTGTTGAGGAAGTAGACTAGTGGAAGAATTATTATATCACTTCTATAATATTCTATCAAAAGACTCCTCGAATGTTGGCCGCACGGATGTACTTAAATTTGCGGTTGATACTAGTCAAAATGTACCGGTAAAGGCAAAAGTAAAACTTATGAATCCAGCAGTAAAATACAATTTTAAGATCCAACTGCAGCAATGGATCAATGAAGGAATTATTGAACCGACAGTAAGTGAATAGGGCTCAGCCTTAGTCCCTTTGAAAAAGGATAGAATAAGCTGACAATAGTTTTAACCTATAACACTTAAAAATTCCTTTGGATGCCAAATGTTTGGTCCCAAGAACGCATGCGGCACATATGCACGATTAATGCGAGAAGTGTATGGGGATTAAATAGACCGGCGGGGACTCCTCGGGTTCTTTGATGATAATTTTATCTTGAGAACCACATTCATGCAAACATTTTATAGATTTGCTGAATTTTTACTCAGAACTGAGAAGGCCAATCTCAGGATTAAGGCAACTAAGACGGATCTCTTTACGCCGAAAATTAATTGGCTAGGGCACGAAATAGGTGAGGGACATGTAGCTCCTGCAGACAAACTTGTGCAAGCTGTAGAGCAATGGCCCATTCCTGCATCCAGGAGGGATCTCCAAACCTTCTTGGGCAAGACCTCCTATTATCGGAAGTTCATACAGGGTTATGCAACGTTGTCCGAACCAATTGAAAAACTTCTTCGAAAAGACCAGGAATGGCAATGAGGGCAAAAGCAACAAGCAGCTTTTGAGCAATTAAAACAGTGTCTTTTACAAAAACCTCTTTTAATTACTCCTGATTTCACAAAACCTTTTATTTTGGAAATAGATGCCTCGAACTTTGCTATTGGAGCTGTGCTGACGCAGATGGGAGATGATGGAAAAAAACATCCAATTGCGTACGGTAGAAAGTCTCTTAATAAATCTCAAAGAAACTACTCTGCTACTCAAAGAGTTACTAGCTACAGTTAAATTTACTGAACACTTTAAATACTTTTTGATGGGAAGACATTTTGAAATAAAAACAGACCATCAACCCCTTCAATGGCTGATGAAGTCTGTAGCTCTTACAGGAATGTTACATCGTTGGAAGGACCGCCTTACGGAGTTTGATTTCACGATTACATACAAGCCAGGGAAGAAGAATCAGAATGCTGATGCCCTGAGTAGACGTCCTGATCATATGGAGGACGTGCTTGAAGAGCGGACGATGCCCAATGAGTTTGATTGCAAATTGATGGAATCTCTTGGGCGACCCATCAAAATGGTAGCAGCAGTAACAACCAGAAGTAGACAGAAGAAAATGGATAAGGAACAGGAACGCCTTATGGAGATTGAGAAGAAAATGGTTGATGGACAAGAGACAGCAGCGGAACCTGGGAATGGAATTGTTGGCAAAATGGATGATGCAACTTCGTTTCAACATCTTGATTTTGCTAGAAAACAATCAAAGGATGCTTGTTTGAAGACGCTAAAGAAGTGCTTACTTCAAAAATTTACCTCTAATAATGTATATAATAAATATAGAAGACAAACACTCTCATCTGAATTTAAATCTTATTTAAAAAAGTATAGTACTTTACTCCTTCTCGAAAATAAAATATATTTAAGGGAGGTTGATAATGATTTAAGAATTTGTGTTCCAGGAAACCTAAGGCGTAAAGTTATAGCAACTATACAAGCCCACCCTATGTCGGCTCATCCAGGCATAAGTAAAAGTAAACTCATTGCGCGTCAATACTTTTATTGGCCTGGAATGCTTGATGACATTGAAAAAGAAATTAAAGGGTGTGAAGTCTGTATTCGTTCTAAGGAAAGAACACAAAATAATTCAGAGCCATTGGGACAAACATCTTATATGCTAAATTTTAGCAAAAGAATTATTTCCTAGGTATGGTACTGGAATGAAACTCGTTACAGACAGGGGAACACAATTTATATCAAGATTAATGAGAGAAGTTTGTGATAAGCTAGGAGTTATTAAAACAGAAACTCAGGCTTATCAACCCCATACAAATCCAGTTGAACGACTTCATCGTGACCTTAGTCAAGCTATAAGGTCGTTAATGGTCCAAGAGGACATTCCAGAGAATAAATGGCATGAATGCTTGGGTGGAGCTTTGGCTCAAATTCGGTTTACAATTCCACCTAGAACTGGGTATTCTCCATTTTATTTAGTTACAGGAACACGTCCAGTCATCCCCGCAACACAACTTGATAATAATTTGCAACAGGCACCGAGTTCAGTAGAACAAGTGGTAAACTCATTGTCAGACGCAATTGATAGAGTGAGAGTTCGTCAACTAGATGGTCATTTGAAAAATAAAGAGCAATATGATAAAAAAGTTACCAAGAGTAACTATAAAGTTGGCGACAAAGTATTTTAATGGGCTCCGCAAACAGAAATGAATCGTAAACTTGCAATACATCAGCAAGGACCTTTTCTAGTAAATAAAATCAACAATACCATTATGACACGTAAAGGTCCAAAAGCAGTAGCAAAGAATCGTTTACGAATAGCAACTGAAAATGATATTTCTAAAGTGGAATTGCCATTTCTAAAGCCCATAGAACGTACTAGAAAAAATTTACCATGTGATTCAAGCATAGATGAAGACATTGAGCCGGTTATTGCAGAACAAGTTGTTGAACAAAGTCAAACAAATTTTTCCACATTACCCACATCATATGATGATACAGATGATATTTTTTATATGCCTCCTACAAAAAATCTTCCAAAAAGGGGGGATGAGAGGAATGAGGATAATAAAAATTTGTGTTCTAGTAAAGGAATGGAAGACAACGCGGGCAAGGAAGATGACAAGAATGTGACCATGGATACATGTATGGAAGACGAGGGAGAAGATGTTAGTCAAGACATCACTCCTCGTGAAGAGGAAAAAGAAGAAGAAGAGCAGCACGCGTCTAGCTGTGAGACTGTAGACTCACCTCACAGCAGTGGAGCAACTACCTCTCGTAAAAACAAGTTTAAAGGCCTACTTGGAGCTGCCTTTGATGAGATGGTAGACATGTTGGAAGCAACTACACGACCCAGGAAAAGAAAATCTACGAGCCCACTACAACGAAATGAAGTTAAAGAATTTCGCGAGACTTCAACTTATTTGACAGGAAATATGGAAAAAGAAGAAGACGAGAGGGCGAGTAAGATTGGGAAATAAATAGAGTGTTTTGCAGACATGGATAATCATTCAGAGTAGTGAACTTATTTAATAAATATGTTTTGCCGTTTGATTTTATTTTTATTGTACTTGTGTTTCAAGTCAATTCATCTATAGTAATTGAATGAAGGAATTCTTCAATACTATTTGAGGAAATGGGTACTTTTGGAACTTCAATACAGATGAGATATCTTTTGAAGTACCATTGAAGACGATTAGTGCAAAGTGGACAGGGATCTACTTACTATGGATTGGACAATCAAACAGATGGAAGGCATCAGGATGTCCAAATCGTTGATTCAAGCACTACAAAGAAGGATTGAAGATGTGAAGTACCACAAGGATGAGTTGATGGCTCTCAATGGTTTTGGAGAGAGCAAGAGGGAACCAAGACAGGCAATGCTAGGCCTAGGACTATTGGAGGGGCACTAGCAGGTGGATTGTTTTCGTCCTTTTTCAGTAACCATCATTCACGTTATGAAACAGAGATTTTGGAAACACTGGAACTCCAAGAAAAGGAATTGAAAACAATAAGGGTATTAATTAATACTATGGCGAGAGCTTATGGTTCTGTGGTGAACATAACTCAGCAAATGCATGAAGAATTGGTTCTTGTAGAGGATGCGGAGACTATGATCACAGTTTTAACTATGGTATCTGAACAGATCAATCGATGGAAAGATGGACTTCAGAATGCCATGACTGGGCGTTTAACACCTGACTTGCTGACTATCAAGGACGCTCAAAAGGTGATGAAGACACTCAGTACACAGAACCATGATGGATCAATAAGTCTAGTTGAGAGTGAGAATATTGGTAAAATATATTCTTTGCCCGCTCAACTAGTGAAGACAAAGACTGGCATGGATGTGGTGATAAGGATCCCTTTGTACTTCAAGAAGGACTTGTTTCGTCTTTACAAATATAGACAACTCCCAATGACAATCGAGAAGGGAGTTAGGGTGGCTTACAAGTCACCTATTGGTAAATATTTAGTAATAGACGAAATCAATGGGATCTATAAAGAACTGGAGACGGATGAACTATTGGATTGTATTAATATGAATAATATTCGTCTCTGCCCACACCTAAGACTCTTCAAGAGAGGAGAAGAGGGATGCCTGCCAGCATTGATCAATGGAAAGCTGGATCTCGCCAGGAAATTGTGTGACGTCATGTTACATAGAGACGACGACACCTTCGTGGCTCAAATAAATGAAAATCAAATGTTTGTGGATGTACAAACAACGGAGGTGGTGCAAACGTCGTGTTTCAATGCTTCGGGGATGGACCAAAGTCATTGCGAGGTATTGGTTGAGGGATCGTGGATGTTGACGCTGCAGGACCGCTGTAGCGTCAGGATCGGGAATTACATCATCAAGGAGAAGCCGAGGACGAGTCGAATGAGGGTGCAAATGGTAGAAACTGCATTTGTTGATACAGCTGAGAATATCATCGCTTTGTTGGATCTACACGACAACTGGATCTATGGAACGGTGATATCAGACATTCGTCAACAGCTGGACGAGCATGCAGAGCCGGGAAAATCGGTGTCAGTGGAACACCTACGCCGACTCGCACAAGCTTCGAGGGCCTCAGATAATCGACTATGGATATACGCGGTCATCGTAGTGGAGGGTATGATAATAATTTTACTTGCAGCTTGCTTCGGGAGACTACTTCGTGGAGTCTACACGAGACGAGCCGCTGTGGAAGCCACTACGACGAAGACGCGGGAGTAATCCAAAGAGATGGGCGCGGACTCAAGATCCAAGGGCCGCTGTCTCTATATGAAAGTCGAGGGCGACTTTCCCTTGATGGGGGAGCATTTGTAGTTTCTCCCAAAAGTCTAAGAAGGTCATCTAGAATATCAAATATGAAGACAGCTATTAACCTTGTACCTTTTTATTAACATTCTATCTTTTATATATTTACTAACCAGTTTTGATATTTAAGTAGGTATGTTGTGAGCAGGAAGAGTTAAATACATGACTTGACTATATTTGATTGGATGACTCGATTAGGGTCAGGGCTAGAGATAGTTATATGATACATGCATATAACTTCCTCTATCCCTTATATATATAAAATTGTGTTTTTCTTTATATATGTCCGGGCAGGGGGTATTCACTCCCATTCCCGACGTTGAAGACTGAAGACCTGGATCCTGGACTACATTGGATTAGTATTTATATAATTGTGTATAGTCAAGTGCATTGAGAATCTATAAAATATACAGCAATCCAACAGGACCCAATCAACACATTTGTTATTGACTAATTATTTACGGTAAGAGTTCCACTCTTTTAATACATTTGGGGTTCACTCATAAACATCATTTCCTAAGAGGAAATCTCTTTGGTATTCGTTCCTAGTATTTATCCTATGAATAAATAAATATGTTGTAGTGCTCTTGTGTCACGACGGACACTACAGTAGTTAGAAAATGATCAATGTAGTAAATCAATCAAGACGTAAGAACACTATGAGATTTTAAATAACTGTAAAATTCTGAGGAGAACATTAGGGAACATTTGCGAGTCGGAGAGGACATTGACGGAAAAACTTCCTAATATTCCCAATTAATAAAACTTTGATGCACTCTCATAGTCCATCTGTTTTATAGCTTCATTGACCTCGTGGATGTCCAATAGTAGGGACAAGCGAGTGAGTCATTTTTGAAATTGATTTTGTGGCATCATTTTGTTTGACCTTGGCGTGGTTCCCAAGTTCTTTACATAAACAAATGAGAGATGCAGTAACATTTACCCCTGTGGGGAGATAATGCTTTTTTGCAGGTAAATGCAACCCAAGCGCCAAGCTTTGGGGATAATTTCTTTGTTTCATCCAGTCACAGCCCATATGATCCCTTGTCAAAGCAGTTCTCTTGATTTTTTCCAGTTATATATGTTACCTTGTTTCAAGTGACCTCACTGCCTGAGTGGATTACTTGTCCAGTAAGGGGCAGGAGGGATGCCGTAAAATATTAAGAGAATGATTTACTAATAAAGAACGATTGCGGAAGCTGAGTAACTTATATTGCGAGTTTTATTTTATATAATTGTGATTATGATGTATGAAAAGGGAGAAGGATGAAATTCTGAAAATGAGCAATATTAAGTATTCTCTGAAAAGGATGAATTTAACTAATATTCAAATATGAATTTGATTTTTTAGATAATTAAGTGCTGCATGATAAATACATATTAAGTACGTATGAGTAAGAAATGTAACAGTAATAATAACCCTGTACTAAATTTTGAAAGATTTAATAAAATCAATTGTAAACAACATGTATAAGTGTAGACATCCAATAATTATGACTCAGGTGATTTTATTCTATTGCAAACCAATAGAATTTATTTTATTTTATTTATTTGTGATTACGCGTTTAATGCGGGTGAAAAAATAACAAATTTATTTATTTCTGAAATTGAGATCATGTGTCTAGCACGATATTGAAAAGATTAATATATTTTCAAGAAAATTCAAGAAAAACATATTTTTACAAGGACGGATGTGTTAACTTTAAGCGTGCCCTTGTCCATCCATCATACCCCTTAAAGTGTTTGTTTATATTTATTACTATCATCCACGATAGACATACACACAAAAACGCACATATAACACTAAAGTAGAGAACACAGCCACACTACGGGGTATCTGTGTTACAATAATAATAATAATGATAACAATACCTATGTACATATACTTATTCCTATTTAAATACTAAAATTATTTACAGTAATATTTTTCATTATTTTATATTGCATAAATTTAATTATTCTAATGTTTTCGTCCTCCTCTTGAGAAACTTTATGCCTCTCATAGGACAGAGCAGGACATCTGTTTATGAGGTGATCTGCAGTATGCGGTTCTTCCGTGCAGAGATCGCAAATTGGACTGATGCTCTTCCATTTACTCAAGTGCGAAAGAAAAGGTCCATGGCCAGTGACTGCTTGAGCAAGCAGTTTCATATTCTCTCGTCGAAATTTGATCGTGTTTTGTTGAGGAGTTTTCAATATTAGACGAGTGTGCTTCATATTTATGCTGTTTTTGTGACGGCTGCTCCACCTTTGATAAAACAAACTATCTACTGCCTTCTTCACGTAGCTCGGCGGTACTCCGGTGCATATTTGATTTTGACTCTCACAGCCACTTTTTGCACGATAATCGGCGAATTCATTTCCAGTTATGTCACTGTGACCTTTACACCATTCAAGGTATATGTTTTTCTCCTTTTTTGCTCTTATCAAAGTTTCTTTACATTCTTTGACTATGCAGCTCTTCGTGAGTGGATTGAGGAGAGCCGCAATTGCCGATTGAGAGTCGGATCGTACAACAATATTCCTTTGTGTTTTTTCCAGTTTCAGAAGATCTTTCACAGATATTAAAATGGCGAGGACCTCAGCCTGAAATGCCGATGGCTCGATTTTTAATGACGCCAGTGAATGATGTAGAGTCATGTCACCCCTAGTGAGAGCCCATCCTGCGCCCGTATTTCCATCTTGGTCTTTAGAACCGTCAGTATAGATTATTGTATCCGGACTTCTGTTAAGCTGACATTTCTGTTGAATGATATATTTGGCGTTGTTTTAGAGTTAAAAATAAGATTAGGATAACTAAAAATTATGACAAAATTGATTCGAAAACTTTAAATTCTGAATATATCAATCAATGTTTTTGATAAATGAATGGTACTTTTTAGAACTGATATTGTATTAAGTGATTTTGACAAATAAAAAATTAAACTCTTGGCTAATGGTTGAAGACCCTTTATGTGTAACAAACAAATAATTGAGGCCAATATTGGAAAGTAGTTGACCAAAAGATCTCATAGTTTAGATTTTTTACATCAAAAGTAATGAAAACCACAATTACTTTAAATATTTTGATCACAAACTGCACACTCTTGAATAATTTTATAGACTATATCTAGTTATTTTCATTTTTATGGATGTTGCAAATCTTAAACACGCAACCTCATACAAAAATCACCACCATACACACAAGTACCTCATATAAACTCAACAAAATCATTATTTGACACCCTAAATAATGACAAACAACCACTTAAACACTTGATTCTGCCAAAGAAAAAAGGTTACAAACGGTGTTTTTAAAGGCTTATGCAATTAATTTTGCACTGATTGATGCAGGATACAACTGAATTTGGAATATTGGATGACTAATTATATTATTAGAACTGATTAAACTAGTAAAATTTCAAAAATGAATAGTTATCTCAATTTTTATGGATGTTACAAATCTTAAACACGCAACCTCTCACAAAAATCACCACCATACACACAGGTACTTCATATAACCTAAACCAAATCACTATTTTAACGCATGTTAAGGCGTGTTCAACTCTCAATGTTTTTAGGACCAAAACATTTGAAGAAGCTTTATATAGGTAAAAATGGTTTCAAATCAAAGCTATTCATTGAAACCAGCTATGAACCAAATTGAGGATAGAATTGTATCTGTGGATATAACTAAACCAAGCATCATCAAAGATATAACTTCTGAAATCATTCTTTTAGAACAAGCGTTTAAACAAGGTATGATATTTAAAGAAAATCAACTTCTCAATTTAGAGATATTTTATTTTAAAGATAGTGTTATAGATTTTATTCAACATCCATTATTTGAAAGCTTAGTTTACAATTAAATTAGTTTACAATTAAGTAAATCATTCTCTTAATATTTTACGGCATCCCTTCTGCCCCTTACTGGACAAGTAATCCACTCAGGCAGTGAGGTCACTTGAAACAAGGTAACATATATAACTGGAAAAAATCAAGAGAACTGCTTTGACAAGGGATCATATGGGCTGTGACTGGATGAAACAAAGAAATTATCCCCAAAGCTTGGCGCTTGGGTTGCATTTACCTGCAAAAAAGCATTATCTCCCCACAGGGGTAAATGTTACTGCATCTCTCATTTGTTTATGTAAAGAACTTGGGAACCACGCCAAGGTCAAACAAAATGATGCCACAAAATCAATTTCAAAAATGACTCACTCGCTTGTCCCTACTATTGGACATCCACGAGGTCAATGAAGCTATAAAACAGATGGACTATGAGAGTGCATCAAAGTTTTATTAATTGGGAATATTAGGAAGTTTTTCCGTCAATGTCCTCTCCGACTCGCAAATGTTCCCTAATGTTCTCCTCAGAATTTTACAGTTATTTAAAATCTCATAGTGTTCTTACGTCTTGATTGATTTACTACATTGATCATTTTCTAACCACCCTACTACTAAAATCGGGTGAAGCATTTTTTTGTTGGGAATTATTGAAAATACAAATGTTTCCCTTCACGACACTTTTGTATAAATATATTTTTAAAGGAAACTACATACTTTTGGGCCCAGCTTATTCAGTCAAAATAGCTCTATTTAGCATTAATGAGCACATTTGGTTAGTTTTATTTTATAAAACTAGTAAACTGAGCCCGTTTATGAGTACTTCTTCGTTCATATATAAAGGAGTACATTCGTATATAATAGACCCATAAGGGTACATATGAACAATAAGCTACGGTAAGGTAGGTTTCTTGAAGAATAAACAATAACAATAACATAATAAATAATAATAAACGGAACTTTGTTATGTTAATGCAGAGAAGGAGGCCTCCTTCCGACGAAGGATTCTCAATTACGGACTTCTCGGATCATCTTTGCTGGACGACATTTCTCTACGGTCTTTCACCAGCAGAACATCCCCTGGCTACAATAGATCCTTAATGCACTCTGGATCCCTATAGTACTCTATATATTCCCATATATATAAATGATAGATTAATACAACAAATGGACGATTATGATAGATCCAACAAGATCATTTATTTAGATATACATTTAGATACATCTATATTTGGTACATAATACAATATTTTTTAATAAGCATTATACGTTACTTATAATTACATTTATTATATTGAGTACATGATGGAATAATATTTAATCCGCATTATCCAGCACAATAAGGTGATATGAAGTTTAATTGGGAGCGGTTCATCAAAATTCAAGAAAAGGAATTTAGATCTTTTTGCTCGTTATTTTTTTTCGGTTAAAACTTTTTATTTTTCATCATCAACAGATTTATTTTGATTAATTTGAATTACAGATGTTTTTTTAACTCATTAACACCAGAAAAATATAAAAGGGATAAAAAAGTATATTTAAAAATGTAAAAATAATTATGGTAAATTTAAAACGTCTTTTATGAGATGGTCGACGCTTATATCTTTATATATTTTGATTTTAGTAAGCATTCGATGAAGTGATGTAAATAGTAGTGAGGTTCTTCTGTCCTGGATTCAATCATAGCTGCAATTAAGGTCTCAAAGAGGCATGATAGACTTCCTTAAATTTCATAAAAAATAAGCAGGTAATCATCCTCAAATTTAACTTCAAAAAATAACGTAAGAAGAATCAAGTATTGGATAATGAACCACCCTTCGGTGTTTGTATAAAAACCTCGGATATGGTTTTTAGTTGATGATATTACAAAAAAAAATATATAGTATTTAAGGCAAAAAAAATCGTCTCTATATTTATCGTCTAACATTTAGATACATCTATAATTTGTACATATTACAATATTTTTTAATAAGCATTATACGTTACTTATAATTACATTTATTTTATTGAGTACTTGATGGAATAATATTGAATCTGCATTATCCAGCACAATAAGGTGATATGAAGTTCAATTGGGAGTGGTTCATCAAAATTCAAGAAAAGGAATTTATATCTTTTTGCTCGTTATTTTTTTATTTGGTTAAAACTTTTTATTTTTCATCATCAACAGATTTATTTTGATTAATTTGAATTACAGATGTTTTTTTAACTCATTAACACCAGAAAAATATAAAAGGCATAAAAAAGTATGTTTAAAAATGTAAAAAAAATTACATTTTTTTTCCCCTTCTTATGTATACTGGACGGACGTCTTTTTTTTCGTCCTGTGTTTTTATTCGTTTGAAGTGGATTTTGAGTGTATTTTAACCCTTTTTTGTGTAAAAAAGTGTGCAAAGTACTCCTCATCTCACTCCCTCGTCATCTGCGGATCATTTCTTTCCGGAAGGCCCTGTTTCGTCGATTGAAGTTCGTCTCGGGACCCCCAGGAAAAAAACTAGGTCATTGTTTTTGTTTATTTGTTCTTCGACGGAACATTTAAGACAAGCATGAATAGTAAACCTCATGAGAAACCCCCCGATGACAGTGAGCATCAACTGTCATTGTCATCAACTGTCAATGATAAAAGATACGCAAGTATTTTAAAAAAAATAGTAGCACTCATCGTAGTGCAGTGGTTCCTGTGAACCTAGATAATAATTATAAGTGGGAGACATTTGTCCTCACGCTGGAGAACACTTAGGGTATCACCTTTAGAGGTGACAATTTAAGGCACGTCGACATCTATGACATTGCAATGAGATTTGGCTTCAAGGAACATGAAGTTGCAGGGGCAAATCCCAGATTTAGTCATGGGCATGCTTGTTTTTACTCAAGATTTCCCATTGATGTAAGAAGCCGAATTAATGAGCTGAAGGGATATCAATCATTAGAGGTTAAAAATATGGATGGATCTATGGAAAAGGTTACCTTTAGACTTAAATGAATAGATAAAATCCTTATTAACAAGAAGAAAAAGATCACTTTAACCCTGATCAACACCTTTAAGCGGGTGAATGAAATGAGGCTAGTGGAATGGTTGAAATTTTTGGGGAAGTTGAAAATCATTATCCCAAACGCAACCCATTTGATGAAAAAGCGGAGTCAAAATATAAAAGTTATAAGGAACTCTGGAGGGATGGAGACTATATGGTCGAAATTGTTGCCGACCCTTCCTCAATTCCACAAATCTTACCTTTCGAAGGCAACTTAGTAAAGGTTAAATTTTCTGGCGTTAGGCTCCAATGTCAAAAGTGTTTCAACTTTGGACATCTGAAGCAACATTGCATGGAAAAAAGATTGAAAACTTCAGAGTATGAACGTGCATTAAGGCAAACACTTCAGGAGCGACAAGCCAGTGTTAATATCATTCAAGATCACAGAGAGATTGAAAAGCCCAAAGAGATTATCTCCTCACTTGAAAATGTCGAGAACATAGGATCTGTTGCTGACATTGAACAAGTTGATATAAATATTCCTTGTGAAGTAGAGGGAGTAACTTCAGTCCTTCAGAGTGAGGAACCCCCTTTGGAAATTGTTCCAGAAGTTGAAGTAGTTTCTACAGACACTCAAAGTGAGGAACCTCCCTTGGACTCTGTTCCAGATAACAATGATGTCGCTGTGAACACTTATAATTCTAAGCAAGCTACTAATGAAGGACATACCATTATTTCTACTCAGCTAACAAAGAAGAAGACTTTTTTGGATCCAAGCTTAATTTTGGAAAGCCGGACTCGCTCTAATTCAACTGGGAAAAGGAGCAAGCCCGACCTGAATGATTCCCCTGATAAAGCATCAAACCCCCCTAAACAATCGAAGTTATAACTAAACTTTATTGTAGCCAAAGATTACTGAAAAAAAAAGTTTTTACCCCACTAAGCAACCAAAGATAAAAATAGTCACCTGATAATATTTCAAACCCTCCAAAACATCATGAATAGTTCCACTTTGCAATCCAAGATCACTGATTTCTTTTCCGGGCCCATTGGGGAAAAAATGTCTTGTAATATGGGAATCAAGAAAATAATCTCCCTAAACACAAGGGGAGGAAGAGACAGAAGGAGGAGGCATGCCTTAGTAAACCATCTCCTATCCTTAAATGCTGATATTATATGTCTTCAGGATGTCAAATCTTTGGTCTCTGCTACTTGTTTTAAAGATTGTTCTTTTTGCTTACCCAAACAATTCTATCATTTCTTTACTGGATCTGGAAAAAACAGAGGAGTTTTAACTTTAGTCTCAAGAAGAATATCCATTATCAGTTTTATTCAAGAATACTCGTTGGAGAGCCAATGGCACAAAATTTGCATTTCCTGTAATGGTGCCATATTTTATATTATTAATGCTTACGGTCCTAACGTGAAATCCTCACCTTTTTATCAGTCAATAATAAATAGTCTTAAAAATAGCACTGTTCCTTTTATTTTAATTGGAGACTTGAATGTGGATCTCAACAAGCCTGAGCATTTTTATCATAATAGTAGAGCTTTAAAAAAGTAACAATGAGTTTTAATTTAGTCGATATGGCGGACAAGCATCAGCCTGGTTCTTATTCGTGGTCAAGGGGAGCGCAAAGATCAAGATTGGAACATGCTTTGGTTTCTCCATCAATCGCAAATAATGTTAAAAAAGCTCTCTACCGCTCGGAATCGTTGTCTGATCACAAAATTTTAGAACTGGAATTTCTTTGTCATGGAATTATAAGATTTTGGATGATGAAAAGTTCTTAGCCAAACTAAAAAAGAATCTGGAGAAAAGTTTTAATGAAAACCTCAATCCTTATCAAGCTACAATTCTTCTCTCTAAAATTATTTTTACCACTTCATATTATTTTATCTACAAACAAAGGATCGAAAAACGAAAAAGGAGAGATCAAATTGAAAGGATTCTTAATAATGGATCCCTATTTGCCCAAAATGTTTTAGCCGACAACATCAATACTTTCAAAATAGCCAAAGTGGCAGAGGCTGAAATAGAAGAGAAAATATCCAAGGAACAACATCCTAATAAAAGATTACGCAATCTTTATAGGGGAACCCACTCTACTGCACGCTCCATTTTGAAAATCATAGATGGAAAAAAAGTTATTACAAATAAAAGGGAGATCCTGGATTACTTTCACTCTCAATTCCAGTCAATTGTTGGTGAGAGAATAGGACATTTTCCGAGACCTAAAAAATCAAAAAAGGACGTGCAAAGTTCCGAAAATACAATTTTCACTTTGGACAGTTTGACTGAATATGTTAATAAAAAAATGAAGCAAAATAAAGCTTGTGGACCTTATGGCATTATGGGAAAGTTTTATCTTCGTTTTTCTACCCAAATTATTCCTTTTTTAGTACAAATAGGAGGTGGGATGGAGAAGAAGGGTCGTATGCCCAGTTCCTTGACTAAAGGAACCATAGCATTGATCCCGAAGAAGGGTGATGGGACTGACTTCAGTCATTGGAGGCCAATAACCATTTTAAACGAATCATACATAATTTTATCAGGAACTCTGGCCCAGAAAATGCAAATTATTTTAAATGAAAAAATTGGACCCCACCAAAAGGGTTTTTTGAAAAATCGAAAGATTCAGGACATCTCTTTCAACATTCAAACTGCCATTGACTCTACTAAAAAGAGAGGTAAATTTGGAGCTATACTGGCAATAGATTTTTCAAAAGCATTTGATTCAATTTCCCATGGGACAGTATTAAAAGCTGTCAAAAAACTCCTGCCTCGAAAATACTTCAATCCAGTGCCCGCCTTGCTCTTCAATGGTACATCTACCCTCTCAATTAATGGATGTGAAAGCAAACCTATTACCTTAGGAAGGAGTTGTAGGCAAGGATGTCCTTCCGCCCCTCTTCTGTTCATAGCTGCAATGGAGGAATTTGCGCAAAACATCATTAAAAAATACAGTGGATTTCGTGTAGACTTTGAAGGCTCCTGTCACATCATTGACATGTACGCTGATGACGTAACTATTACCGTTGAAGCTAATTCTGAAGCCCAAATCATCAAACGAACGGAAGTAATTTTAGATTATTTTTAAAAATTGAGAAAATTTCCGGTTTATCTTTAAATAAGAAAAAACATGTGTTCTACCGATTGGCGCCTGGAATCCTGCTCAAAACCTTAGTATTCGTTCGTGTTTTATTAAACAGCGAGTGGAAATCTTGGGTGTTTATTGGTGCAGAAATGGAATAGATGATAAGAATTGGACTGAGATTAATACTAAGGTCAATCAAAATACCATACAATGGAGGAATTTTAATCTTAAGAAGAGAATAGATCTGTATAACTACAAAGTTATCCCTCTGGTTCTCTACAGAGCCTCTTCGTCTCCCTTTATAGCCGAGAAAGTGATTTTAGAAGAAAACAAATGGATAAACTCCTTATTTCATTTTAGTTATGTCCCTGCTGTTAAAAGGAATGCCTTGGTGGGGGCATTACCCAATTATCTAATATCGTTCCAAAAATATACAATAAAGTAACTATTGATATATTCAACCGTCCGTCCTTAGAGTGGAGAAGATCAGTTACTCACCATGAAATATCATGGTGGCTTCTGTTTGGCTCAGATCTAACTAATTCTGTGTCGTCAAATATTTCAGCTGTTTGGGGATGCCTACAGAGAATTCTTTGGAGGAATGTCCCATCATATGAGGGCGATTCTACCATAGATATAATACGCCAAAACTACCTAAAAAGATACTTCTTCAAAACTTTAGGAAAGCCTGAAAAACTTGAAGAATGGGTAATTAAAGAGCGTCATTTCACTCTCCACTGTGCGTATGACGGATCTATTCTTCATGACGGAAGATTTCGTTTCGCCCTACAACGGTCTGCTAATAAACATTTACCCTTAAAGCCTTGGCACCTGAAAATGATAGGTCCTTATTGTCCTGATACCAAAGAAATGAATAAAATTTGCCTCAAATATATTAAACTTCTGAAGCTTCCTGAGAACTGGAAAAAAGAATGTTGGGTTCTTTAAAATATATCTATGATGAAACAAAGTTCACAGCGCAACTACAAATTTCTGCAGACTTGATCAGATTTTACGAACCATGTAAAGATTGTGGCAAGATCTACAACGACACCATCCACGCTTTCGTGGACTGTCTCATGGTATCAGTTTTAAAGAAATTCGTTGCCTTGAATGTGAGAGGAATGGAGAAGTGCGTGAACAATTATGTACAGGCCTATATTCTCTTTGGATCCAACGGGAGACGAAAGTCTACATCAGCAAGGTCAAAAGCAATCGAATTCGCTATATTGAATTCGAAAGCCTTGGTTGCAAAAAAGCTGACCTCACGGGATCTTTTGCTGCCAACATAATTACGTGGAATAATTGTAGCAGCCGTTGCAAGGTACGCTGCTTTTTCGACCCGCGTTCCTGATGCTTCTGGCGACAACTGGACCTGGGCTTCGGATCTAATAAAATATTTTCCATCGATCTCTACACACCACCTCAAAGCTGTTAACAAGGTTTTAAAACATTTTAAATAATTGTGTAACTTCAATTTTAAATGTGATGAATATTTGTATTTTAAATGTTTGTTTATATTACCATGCTTTTTTTTATTTATAATAATTTTATTATTGCCTTTTTATGATATTTGTTTTGATGTTCTTCTGCCATTGTATTAATTTTAGATTATAATATCTATTTATGTACTTATCACAATTACTTTAGCATTTGTAGAGAACTGGAATTCTCAATATAATAAATGTAATTATAAGTAACGTATAATGCTTATTAAAAAATATTGTAATTTGTACCAATTATAGATGTATCTAAATGTATATCTAAATATATATATAAAAGAATGCAATTTAACTAAATAAATGATCTTGTTGGATCTATCATAATCGTCCATTTGTTGTATTAATCTATCATTGATATATATGGGAATATATAGAGTACTGTAGGGATCCAGAGTGCATTAAGGATCTATTGTAGCCAGGGGATGTTCTGCTGGTAAATCAATCAAGACGTAAGAACACTATGAGATTTTAAATAACTGTAAAATTCTGAGGAGAACATTAGGGAACATTTGCGAGTCGGAGAGGACATTGACGGAAAAACTTCCTAATATTCCCAATTAATAAAACTTTGATGCACTCTCATAGTCCATCTGTTTTATAGCTTCATTGACCTCGTGGATGTCCAATAGTAGGGACAAGCGAGTGAGTCATTTTTGAAATTGATTTTGTGGCATCATTTTGTTTGACCTTGGCGTGGTTCCCAAGTTCTTTACATAAACAAATGAGAGATGCAGTAACATTTACCCCTGTGGGGAGATAATGCTTTTTTGCAGGTAAATGCAACCCAAGCGCCAAGCTTTGGGGATAATTTCTTTGTTTCATCCAGTCACAGCCCATATGATCCCTTGTCAAAGCAGTTCTCTTGATTTTTTCCAGTTATATATGTTACCTTGTTTCAAGTGACCTCACTGCCTGAGTGGATTACTTGTCCAGTAAGGGGCAGAAGGGATGCCGTAAAATATTAAGAGAATGATTTACTTAATTGTAAACTAATTTAATTGTAAACTAAGCTTTCAAATAATGGATGTTGAATAAAATCTATAACACTATCTTTAAAATAAAATATCTCTAAATTGAGAAGTTGATTTTCTTTAAATATCATACCTTGTTTAAACGCTTGTTCTAAAAGAATGATTTCAGAAGTTATATCTTTGATGATGCTTGGTTTAGTTATATCCACAGATACAATTCTATCCTCAATTTGGTTCATAGCTGGTTTCAATGAATAGCTTTGATTTGAAACCATTTTTACCTATATAAAGCTTCTTCAAATGTTTTGGTCCTAAAAACATTGAGAGTTGAACACGCCTTAACATGCGTTAAAATAGTGATTTGGTTTAGGTTATATGAAGTACCTGTGTGTATGGTGGTGATTTTTGTGAGAGGTTGCGTGTTTAAGATTTGTAACATCCATAAAAATTGAGATAACTATTCATTTTTGAAATTTTACTAGTTTAATCAGTTCTAATAATATAATTAGTCATCCAATATTCCAAATTCAGTTGTATCCTGCATCAATCAGTGCAAAATTAATTGCATAAGCCTTTAAAAACACCGTTTGTAACCTTTTTTCTTTGGCAGAATCAAGTGTTTAAGTGGTTGTTTGTCATTATTTAGGGTGTCAAATAATGATTTTGTTGAGTTTATATGAGGTACTTGTGTGTATGGTGGTGATTTTTGTATGAGGTTGCGTGTTTAAGATTTGCAACATCCATAAAAATGAAAATAACTAGATATAGTCTATAAAATTATTCAAGAGTGTGCAGTTTGTGATCAAAATATTTAAAGTAATTGTGGTTTTCATTACTTTTGATGTAAAAAATCTAAACTATGAGATCTTTTGGTCAACTACTTTCCAATATTGGCCTCAATTATTTGTTTGTTACACATAAAGGGTCTTCAACCATTAGCCAAGAGTTTAATTTTTTATTTGTCAAAATCACTTAATACAATATCAGTTCTAAAAAGTACCATTCATTTATCAAAAACATTGATTGATATATTCAGAATTTAAAGTTTTCGAATCAATTTTGTCATAATTTTTAGTTATCCTAATCTTATTTTTAACTCTAAAACAACGCCAAATATATCATTCAACAGAAATGTCAGCTTAACAGAAGTCCGGATACAATAATCTATACTGACGGTTCTAAAGACCAAGATGGAAATACGGGCGCAGGATGGGCTCTCACTAGGGGTGACATGACTCTACATCATTCACTGGCGTCATTAAAAATCGAGCCATCGGCATTTCAGGCTGAGGTCCTCGCCATTTTAATATCTGTGAAAGATCTTCTGAAACTGGAAAAAACACAAAGGAATATTGTTGTACGATCCGACTCTCAATCGGCAATTGCGGCTCTCCTCAATCCACTCACGAAGAGCTGCATAGTCAAAGAATGTAAAGAAACTTTGATAAGAGCAAAAAAGGAGAAAAACATATACCTTGAATGGTGTAAAGGTCACAGTGACATAACTGGAAATGAATTCGCCGATTATCGTGCAAAAAGTGGCTGTGAGAGTCAAAATCAAATATGCACCGGAGTACCGCCGAGCTACGTGAAGAAGGCAGTAGATAGTTTGTTTTATCAAAGGTGGAGCAGCCGTCACAAAAACAGCATAAATATGAAGCACACTCGTCTAATATTGAAAACTCCTCAACAAAACACGATCAAATTTCGACGAGAGAATATGAAACTGCTTGCTCAAGCAGTCACTGGCCATGGACCTTTTCTTTCGCACTTGAGTAAATGGAAGAGCATCAGTCCAATTTGCGATCTCTGCACGGAAGAACCGCATACTGCAGATCACCTCATAAACAGATGTCCTGCTCTGTCCTATGAGAGGCATAAAGTTTCTCAAGAGGAGGACGAAAACATTAGAATAATTAAATTTATGCAATATAAAATAATGAAAAATATTACTGTAAATAATTTTAGTATTTAAATAGGAATAAGTATATGTACATAGGTATTGTTATCATTATTATTATTATTGTAACACAGATACCCCGTAGTGTGGCTGTGTTCTCTACTTTAGTGTTATATGTGCGTTTTTGTGTGTATGTCTATCGTGGATGATAGTAATAAATATAAACAAACACTTTAAGGGGTATGATGGATGGACAAGGGCACGCTTAAAGTTAACACATCCGTCCTTGTAAAAATATGTTTTTCTTGAATTTTCTTGAAAATATATTAATCTTTTCAATATCGTGCTAGACACATGATCTCAATTTCAGAAATAAATAAATTTGTTATTTTTTCACCCGCATTAAACGCGTAATCACAAATAAATAAAATAAAATAAATTCTATTGGTTTGCAATAGAATAAAATCACCTGAGTCATAATTATTGGATGTCTACACTTATACATGTTGTTTACAATTGATTTTATTAAATCTTTCAAAATTTAGTACAGGGTTATTATTACTGTTACATTTCTTACTCATACGTACTTAATATGTATTTATCATGCAGCACTTAATTATCTAAAAAATCAAATTCATATTTGAATATTAGTTAAATTCATCCTTTTCAGAGAATACTTAATATTGCTCATTTTCAGAATTTCATCCTTCTCCCTTTTCATACATCATAATCACAATTATATAAAATAAAACTCGCAATATAAGTTACTCAGCTTCCGCAATCGTTCTTTATTAGTAAATCATTCTCTTAATATTTTACGGCATCCCTCCTGCCCCTTACTGGACAAGTAATCCACTCAGGCAGTGAGGTCACTTGAAACAAGGTAACATATATAACTGGAAAAAATCAAGAGAACTGCTTTGACAAGGGATCATATGGGCTGTGACTGGATGAAACAAAGAAATTATCCCCAAAGCTTGGCGCTTGGGTTGCATTTACCTGCAAAAAAGCATTATCTCCCCACAGGGGTAAATGTTACTGCATCTCTCATTTGTTTATGTAAAGAACTTGGGAACCACGCCAAGGTCAAACAAAATGATGCCACAAAATCAATTTCAAAAATGACTCACTCGCTTGTCCCTACTATTGGACATCCACGAGGTCAATGAAGCTATAAAACAGATGGACTATGAGAGTGCATCAAAGTTTTATTAATTGGGAATATTAGGAAGTTTTTCCGTCAATGTCCTCTCCGACTCGCAAATGTTCCCTAATGTTCTCCTCAGAATTTTACAGTTATTTAAAATCTCATAGTGTTCTTACGTCTTGATTGATTTACTACATTGATCATTTTCTAACTACTGTAGTGTCCGTCGTGACACAAGAGCACTACAACATATTTATTTATTCATAGGATAAATACTAGGAACGAATACCAAAGAGATTTCCTCTTAGGAAATGATGTTTATGAGTGAACCCCAAATGTATTAAAAGAGTGGAACTCTTACCGTAAATAATTAGTCAATAACAAATGTGTTGATTGGGTCCTGTTGGATTGCTGTATATTTTATAGATTCTCAATGCACTTGACTATACACAATTATATAAATACTAATCCAATGTAGTCCAGGATCCAGGTCTTCAGTCTTCAACGTCGGGAATGGGAGTGAATACCCCCTGCCCGGACATATATAAAGAAAAACACAATTTTATATATATAAGGGATAGAGGAAGTTATATGCATGTATCATATAACTATCTCTAGCCCTGACCCTAATCGAGTCATCCAATCAAATATAGTCAAGTCATGTATTTAACTCTTCCTGCTCACAACATACCTACTTAAATATCAAAACTGGTTAGTAAATATATAAAAGATAGAATGTTAATAAAAAGGTACAAGGTTAATAGCTGTCTTCATATTTGATATTCTAGATGACCTTCTTAGACTTTTGGGAGAAACTACAAATGCTCCCCCATCAAGGGAAAGTCGCCCTCGACTTTCATATAGAGACAGCGGCCCTTGGATCTTGAGTCCGCGCCCATCTCTTTGGATTACTCCCGCGTCTTCGTCGTAGTGGCTTCCACAGCGGCTCGTCTCGTGTAGACTCCACGAAGTAGTCTCCCGAAGCAAGCTGCAAGTAAAATTATTATCATACCCTCCACTACGATGACCGCGTATATCCATAGTCGATTATCTGAGGCCCTCGAAGCTTGTGCGAGTCGGCGTAGGTGTTCCACTGACACCGATTTTCCCGGCTCTGCATGCTCGTCCAGCTGTTGACGAATGTCTGATATCACCGTTCCATAGATCCAGTTGTCGTGTAGATCCAACAAAGCGATGATATTCTCAGCTGTATCAACAAATGCAGTTTCTACCATTTGCACCCTCATTCGACTCGTCCTCGGCTTCTCCTTGATGATGTAATTCCCGATCCTGACGCTACAGCGGTCCTGCAGCGTCAACATCCACGATCCCTCAACCAATACCTCGCAATGACTTTGGTCCATCCCCGAAGCATTGAAACACGACGTTTGCACCACCTCCGTTGTTTGTACATCCACAAACATTTGATTTTCATTTATTTGAGCCACGAAGGTGTCGTCGTCTCTATGTAACATGACGTCACACAATTTCCTGGCGAGATCCAGCTTTCCATTGATCAATGCTGGCAGGCATCCCTCTTCTCCTCTCTTGAAGAGTCTTAGGTGTGGGCAGAGACGAATATTATTCATATTAATACAATCCAATAGTTCATCCGTCTCCAGTTCTTTATAGATCCCATTGATTTCGTCTATTACTAAATATTTACCAATAGGTGACTTGTAAGCCACCCTAACTCCCTTCTCGATTGTCATTGGGAGTTGTCTATATTTGTAAAGACGAAACAAGTCCTTCTTGAAGTACAAAGGGATCCTTATCACCACATCCATGCCAGTCTTTGTCTTCACTAGTTGAGCGGGCAAAGAATATATTTTACCAATATTCTCACTCTCAACTAGACTTATTGATCCATCATGGTTCTGTGTACTGAGTGTCTTCATCACCTTTTGAGCGTCCTTGATAGTCAGCAAGTCAGGTGTTAAACGCCCAGTCATGGCATTCTGAAGTCCATCTTTCCATCGATTGATCTGTTCAGATACCATAGTTAAAACTGTGATCATAGTCTCCGCATCCTCTACAAGAACCAATTCTTCATGCATTTGCTGAGTTATGTTCACCACAGAACCATAAGCTCTCGCCATAGTATTAATTAATACCCTTATTGTTTTCAATTCCTTTTCTTGGAGTTCCAGTGTTTCCAAAATCTCTGTTTCATAACGTGAATGATGGTTACTGAAAAAGGACGAAAACAATCCACCTGCTAGTGCCCCTCCAATAGTCCTAGGCCTAGCATTGCCTGTCTTGGTTCCCTCTTGCTCTCTCCAAAACCATTGAGAGCCATCAACTCATCCTTGTGGTACTTCACATCTTCAGTCCTTCTTTGTAGTGCTTGAATCAACGATTTGGACATCCTGATGCCTTCCATCTGTTTGATTGTCCAATCCATAGTAAGTAGATCCCTGTCCACTTTGCACTAATCGTCTTCAATGGTACTTCAAAAGATATCTCATCTGTATTGAAGTTCCAAAAGTACCCATTTCCTCAAATAGTATTGAAGAATTCCTTCATTCAATTACTATAGATGAATTGACTTGAAACACAAGTACAATAAAAATAAAATCAAACGGCAAAACATATTTATTAAATAAGTTCACTACTCTGAATGATTATCCATGTCTGCAAAACACTCTATTTATTTCCCAATCTTACTCGCCCTCTCGTCTTCTTCTTTTTCCATATTTCCTGTCAAATAAGTTGAAGTCTCGCGAAATTCTTTAACTTCATTTCGTTGTAGTGGGCTCGTAGATTTTCTTTTCCTGGGTCGTGTAGTTGCTTCCAACATGTCTACCATCTCATCAAAGGCAGCTCCAAGTAGGCCTTTAAACTTGTTTTTACGAGAGGTAGTTGCTCCACTGCTGTGAGGTGAGTCTACAGTCTCACAGCTAGACGCGTGCTGCTCTTCTTCTTCTTTTTCCTCTTCACGAGGAGTGATGTCTTGACTAACATCTTCTCCCTCGTCTTCCATACATGTATCCATGGTCACATTCTTGTCATCTTCCTTGCCCGCGTTGTCTTCCATTCCTTTACTAGAACACAAATTTTTATTATCCTCATTCCTCTCATCCCCCCTTTTTGGAAGATTTTTTGTAGGAGGCATATAAAAAATATCATCTGTATCATCATATGATGTGGGTAATGTGGAAAAATTTGTTTGACTTTGTTCAACAACTTGTTCTGCAATAACCGGCTCAATGTCTTCATCTATGCTTGAATCACATGGTAAATTTTTTCTAGTACGTTCTATGGGCTTTAGAAATGGCAATTCCACTTTAGAAATATCATTTTCAGTTGCTATTCGTAAACGATTCTTTGCTACTGCTTTTGGACCTTTACGTGTCATAATAGTATTGTTGATTTTATTTACTAGAAAAGGTCCTTGCTGATGTATTGCAAGTTTACGATTCATTTCTGTTTGCGGAGCCCATTAAAATACTTTGTCGCCAACTTTATAGTTACTCTTGGTAACTTTTTTATCATATTGCTCTTTATTTTTCAAATGACCATCTAGTTGACGAACTCTCACTCTATCAATTGCGTCTGACAATGAGTTTACCACTTGTTCTACTGAACTCGGTGCCTGTTGCAAATTATTATCAAGTTGTGTTGCGGGGATGACTGGACGTGTTCCTGTAACTAAATAAAATGGAGAATACCCAGTTCTAGGTGGAATTGTAAACCGAATTTGAGCCAAAGCTCCACCCAAGCATTCATGCCATTTATTCTCTGGAATGTCCTCTTGGACCATTAACGACCTTATAGCTTGACTAAGGTCACGATGAAGTCGTTCAACTGGATTTGTATGGGGTTGATAAGCCTGAGTTTCTGTTTTAATAACTCCTAGCTTATCACAAACTTCTCTCATTAATCTTGATATAAATTGTGTTCCCCTGTCTGTAACGAGTTTCATTCCAGTACCATACCTAGGAAATAATTCTTTTGCTAAAATTTAGCATATAAGATGTTTGTCCCAGTGGCTCTGAATTATTTTGTGTTCTTTCCTTAGAACGAATACAGACTTCACACCCTTTAATTTCTTTTTCAATGTCATCAAGCATTCCAGGCCAATAAAAGTATTGACGCGCAATGAGTTTACTTTTACTTATGCCTGGATGAGCCGACATAGGGTGGGCTTGTATAGTTGCTATAACTTTACGCCTTAGGTTTCCTGGAACACAAATTCTTAAATCATTATCAACCTCCCTTAAATATATTTTATTTTCGAGAAGGAGTAAAGTACTATACTTTTTTAAATAAGATTTAAATTCAGATGAGATTGTTAGTCTTCTATATTTATTATATACATTATTAGAGGTAAATTTTTGAAGTAAGCACTTCTTTAGCGTCTTCAAACAAGCATCCTTTGATTGTTTTCTAGCAAAATCAAGATGTTGAAACGAAGTTGCATCATCCATTTTGCCAACAATTCCATTCCCAGGTTCCGCTGCTGTCTCTTGTCCATCAACCATTTTCTTCTCAATCTCCATAAGGCGTTCCTGTTCCTTATCCATTTTCTTCTGTCTACTTCTGGTTGTTACTGCTGCTACCATTTTGATGGGTCGCCCAAGAGATTCCATCAATTTGCAATCAAACTCATTGGGCATCGTCCGCTCTTCAAGCACGTCCTCCATATGATCAGGACGTCTACTCAGGGCATCAGCATTCTGATTCTTCTTCCCTGGCTTGTATGTAATCGTGAAATCAAACTCCGTAAGGCGGTCCTTCCAACGATGTAACATTCCTGTAAGAGCTACAGACTTCATCAGCCATTGAAGGGGTTGATGGTCTGTTTTTTATTTCAAAATGTCTTCCCATCAAAAAGTATTTAAAGTGTTCAGTAAATTTAACTGTAGCTAGTAACTCTTTGAGTAACAGAGTAGTTTCTTTGAGATTTATTAAGAGACTTTCTACCGTACGCAATTGGATGTTTTTTTCCATCATCTCCCATCTGCGTCAGCACAGCTCCTATAGCAAAGTTCGAGGCATCTATTTCCAAAATAAAAGGTTTTGTGAAATCAGGAGTAATTAAAAGATGTTTTTGTAAAAGACACTGTTTTAATTGCTCAAAAGCTGCTTGTTGCTTTTGCCCTCATTGCCATTCCTGGTCTTTTCGAAGAAGTTTTTCAATTGGTTCGGACAACGTTGCATAACCCTGTATGAACTTCCGATAATAGGAGGTCTTGCCCAAGAAGGTTTGGAGATCCCTCCTGGATGCGGGAATGGGCCATTGCTCTACAGCTTGCACAAGTTTGTCTGCAGGAGCTACATGTCCCTCACCTATTTCGTGCCCTAGCCAATTAATTTTCGGCGTAAAGAGATCCGTCTTAGTTGCCTTAATCCTGAGATTGGCCTTCTCAGTTCTGAGTAAAAATTCAGCAAATCTATAAAATGTTTGCATGAATGTGGTTCTCAAGATAAAATTATCATCAAAGAACCCGAGGAGTCCCCGCCGGTCTATTTAATCCCCATACACTTCTCGCATTAATCGTGCATATGTGCCGCATGCGTTCTTGGGACCAAACATTTGGCATCCAAAAGAATCTTTAAGTGTTATAGGTTAAAACTATTGTCAGCTTATTCTATCCTTTTTCAAAGGGACTAAGGCTGAGCCCTATTCACTTACTGTCGGTTCAATAATTCCTTCATTGATCCATTGCTGCAGTTGGATCTTAAAATTGTATTTTACTGCTGGATTCATAAGTTTTACTTTTGCCTTTACCGGTACATTTTGACTAGTATCAACCGCAAATTTAAGTACATCCGTGCGGCCAACATTCGAGGAGTCTTTTGATAGAATATTATAGAAGTGATATAATAATTCTTCCACTAGTCTACTTCCTCAACACTCAGAAATTTATTATCACGAACTTTCCCCCAAACATATTATTAATTTCATCTTTGATTTTCTTCGACTTACTAGCTTTTATATATATATTGGTTTAACCACATAATTATTATAAATATTTTAATGCTAGATCAAAGTGACAATTTGGGTCTGTCTGTTTAAGTTCGGTGGATGGTTGGCAGATATTAACCATCCCTATTGAAGCCACATTACTATGTATATTATTATATATTTTTAATTCATGGATTTTATTAAACTGCTTCAATAATATAATAGAATCAAGCTTACTTGTGCCCTTGATTCTCCACGAGTCCTCTCTAAGAGTCGAAACGGCCAACGATACCCGACTCTCCCCTCGTCTCATCTTTCGTACATTCGCCAGCTGTGATGCGATGTTGATGTTGTCGTCATCACAGTCCGATGTGAACCACGCGATGCTTGTAGCTCCGTCCTCCGTCACATCGTAGTTTGGAATGATGGCCTCCATCATGACTGTCCGTTCCGCAGGGATGACAGTCCTTTCCATAGCGTAAACGTCAGCCTTCTCCTGGCGTCCGATGAATGTCAATGCCGAAAGTTCTCCATCAGTTGCATCAGTAGGACCCAGAAATATAGATATCTTTATTTCTTGCCCTTGAGGCCCCACCTTTGCAATGACATCGTCGCCCAGCTCCAACGAGACTGACAGATCTCTCATTGACTGAAGCGACAAAATGAATGGCACCCCTAGACCACGAATTACTAAGGGTGTCAATCTCCATGGCGAGTCCATGCCTTCCACCATGATGTGGACCGGCTCCGCTGGAACACCGAGGATGTGTAACGGGTTGTTCCCTACAGCGCCCACTGCGATGTCTGCCTTCTCCAAGTCACGGTGACTTCCCGTGCTCCTCTTCCATAACTCCTCATCCATAAGATCAAGAGCCCGATTTCCGGTGTCTGCCAATATTTGAAATCGGTTATCATTGAGTCTAGCCCAAAACCATATGGGCTGACTTCCAGGCAATTCAACACTTGCAATTGTATTAGCAAGGTCTTCGCAGTACGGTCCCTCCGAGACTCCATCTTGGGTCTCCCTGTCAGTTGACTCCACGTCTCTGGAAACGTTATCTAAGGGGGGTGCGGCCCCCCTCACTAGTTTCCCGACTTCTTTCGGCGAGGGCAATCCATTTTCGAATGGCCCTCTTTTCCACAGCCGAAACATTTATCCCGGTATCTGCTGGCCCATATCTTGTAGCACTAGCCAGCAGTCACGAAGGCGATGCTTGCCCTTGGGGTGCATGGGGCATATATCCGGTGCTCCCCCAACCGCTCCTACGTCTGACGAGGGTGGTCTTGTTGTCCTCGATGACGCATGCGGTCGCGATTCCGCCCGATGTAGCCTCTCAGCTGTCTCAAAGTGCTCTATGTTCTTCTGGACGTCAGCAATGAGGTCCATTAGTTGAACACTGTCTTTGATCTGGACAGCGGGCTTCCCTAACACTGTAGGGTTGTTAGACATGTACACATCGTTGATGATATGATTTATCGGCTCACGGACGGGCCCCGTGATGAGTTCCACCACCCAGCAACATTTCTGTCGCTCCGTTCCTCCAGTGACGCTAAGGCTATGAATAACCTCGTTTCGCCAGGTCCAGACGTCGCGGTCTACTCCATCCCATGGTCGTAGAGGATTACGCAGCTCTACCGATGCAGCCGCCTGACTCCCTTCAACCGTCTGAGGCGTTATGGCCTCCACCGCAGGCTTCTTCTCCTCGTCGCTGTCCCTCTTCTTCAGCTCGTAGCCACCGTGCGTGATTCCCCAATGGTGGAGAAGGTGTTCTATCTCCGCACTGCTCAATCCAACGGTCCACGCTCCACAGTTGGTGGGTTGGATAGTGCTTTCATGGTGGCGGCTTCAGGTTGGGTAACAGCAGTATCGGTCGGGACGGCGGGGTCAGGCTGGACGGCGGCGGCACGGTCGGTCTGGACGGCGTGTCAATTGGGTCGGTTTGGTTAATTTTGGTACGTCTGGCACTCATCTCATGAAATCATTAAGAACATAAAAATTAGCCGTCACATGGGCAAGGCTTAGTACTACTACTAGTTATCCTGACCTCTCCAGGGGTGTCAATTGCGTTTAAAATCAACTACCACGATTCACCCCCCTATCTTCTATAAGTCTCTCAGTCGTTTCGCCCCCCAGGGTATATTAAATCAGTTTTTACGTGTGCATTTTTCTTAAATTTTTCTACATTATCTATCTATCACTTTATATTCCCGAAAATCAAGCTATGTCATTACTACATAATCAAATCTAATTATCTCACCGATCATTCATTCATCACATAATTTTATATATTAGCACTAACAATTTTACTTGTCTCTAATACTTCTTACTTTAATTTCTGCTATTACATTTATACATTTACATTTTATAAATAGAACAAAATATCAATGCCATAAATAAACAAGAATTAAATAAATGATTTCAATTCATGTGCACAAAATAAATGATCAATGCGATAATCTCGTATTATAATATTATATATATATAATCAAATTATTTAAAAATTAAATATATCACTCATACACAACATCTCTTTCTAAGGTTAAGCATTCTCAAAATTATATTATTTTCAAGTTCAATGTCACCTCCATGGTTGCATACATATATTACGCATATTTTCTTTTTCTCTTAATTTTTAAATACTCAGTAATTCCATACACTCTTCACTCAATATCATATTACTATCGTACATACACTCAAAGAAGGGAATCGTACTGTAGCCTGACTGCAGGCACGCTTTTCATTTTCATTTCATCAATAACCTGATTTACGCATATATGCTCACTATATAAAAAGATATACAAAAACATATACACATGAAGGAGGTCACTATTACTTAGTTTTTCATCAATAACCTAATTCATACACATATGCTCTTCATATAAATACATATACAAATACACACACATGCAGGAGGTCACTATTACTCATTTCTTTACTTCCAAAGAAAAAGGGAAAAATAAACTACATGTTCCGTACTTTTCCTCTCCCGGACTGCATACAAGCTCATCTTCCACACACACATATACATATTAATATAAATATAAACACATATATGCACATATTTTTCTGCATTAGTTTTATGCATCTTTTCATTTCACAGACATTATCTATGCTGTCTTTGCTTTTTGCTTTGTTCGGAATATTCTTTCTGTCTATAAAATAATCATTACTAATTTATTTTACTTGAGTGTCTATCTAAAAATAATCATTACTAATTTATTTTACTTGAGTGTCAGCAGTCATTTCTCATAATCAATATTCATTCTTTCTTTCTGTAATTTCATACTTTAACTTATTTCGTACTTTACATATACTTTTGTAACAACAAAAATATCACAATAAAAATAAAAATAATAAAAATAAAAATATAGATACAAGATCTATGATTTATTCAAGAAATATTAATTATAAGACATGACTACCTTTTCTTTAGGTGACTATAAATGCTTTAGTTATAAGCTGCATACACGTTTCTTAACTATCATGATTAACACGCAGAGGTCTAATAACCGACTATCAAACCACTACGGGGCAATCACAACACATTGAATTAATACCCCCGGAAGCTCGTTAGACTTACATCTTATATGATGGCTACGGCTCTCGATCCCTCGAAGGTGTTTTGTCTGAGGACAGAATCTACAGGGTGAACCTTGCTTTCGAGGAATACTAAGAAGGTTTTCGCTGACCGCCCTATACCTCAATATGACAACTAGAATAAGTACGTTCCTCCTCAGATCTCTCTATGATACACTTAGCGTTCTTACATTCCTGTTAGATATTATAACATTGCTCTGCATAGTTTACTCTTACTAAATTCAAAGGCCTTCAAATATGGCAGAAATTAAACAATCAAAACAATGTCCAGAAAACGACACTATCCTACCGACTGCGCCATTTGTAGTGTCCGTCGTGACACAAGAGCACTACAACATATTTATTTATTCATAGGATAAATACTAGGAACGAATACCATAGAGATTTCCTCTTAGGAAATGATGTTTATGAGTGAACCCCAAATGTATTAAAAGAGTGGAACTCTTACCGTAAATAATTAGTCAATAACAAATGTGTTGATTGGGTCCTGTTGGATTGCTGTATATTATATAGATTCTCAATGCACTTGACTATACACAATTATATAAATACTAATCCAATGTAGTCCAGGATCCAGGTCTTCAGTCTTCAACGTCGGGAATGGGAGTGAATACCCCCTGCCCGGACATATATAAAGAAAAACACCATTTTATATATATATAAGGGATAGAGGAAGTTATATGCATGTATCATATAACTATCTCTAGCCCTGACCCTAATCGAGTCATCCAAGCCATTTTGTTTTTGAGTCTGTATATTTGTTGCAGAAGATAGTTCTCCATGCCTCTTGGATAACTTTATTGTCACTTATCTCCAGTCGTTTGAGTCTTCTTTTTACTAATAAGGTTGGTGTTGATTTTTGATTGTCTGTTTGAGATTTAGCCATTTGAATTTTAAAGTTATCCACACTTCTTCTAATGTCCTTGTTTTGAATAGTTTCCATGGCAATAACCGCTGGGGTTGGAGGACCCATGTATTCCCTCTTTCTTGAACGGCTTTAGCTTCACTTGCACGTATGAGTAGCCAAGTATTGCCTTTGATTCCGAGCTCCTAAGTTGGTCAATTGTCGTATACGAATGTTCTTTTAAAAGAATATCAGAATTACTGATTCTAGGATTAAAATTTACTGGTTCATTTGGCCCCAGTAAAGGAAGAATATGGACCAAAAGTGATTTCCAGGACTCTGCCATTTTTTTCCATTTAGCGTCAATTTTTTCGACTACTTTAATAAGCTCAAGGGGACCCATAGCTATTCTTTCGCTAAAATTAAAAGAGGTTTTGAACTTAAAAGATGATTTTATTTTTTCGGCCCATAATTCTGAGCTAAGACGTAGTTTCTTGAGCCAGTAAAGATTTAAAATTTTCCATTCCGTATCCGACTTTTTACAGCCTAAGCCCCAGCGATATTGTGCTTGAGTGATCCGTTCATCTGATACGTAAGGTCTTTTGGTCCCCCACAAGAAGCTTTTCCTTATATCTTCGATTTGATGGCTTGTATGATGGTCAAAGGGCACATATCTTAGTAGGTGTGTGATCTTGGGAAGAATTAATTTATTCCAGACATTTATTTTATCTATCATGTTCAATTTTGCTGGGATATATAATCTTGTTGTTTTCTTAACCCTATCGATTATTTTTTCCAAGTTTAGACGGCAAGCCTCGCCACTTGAGGGACCCACAAATATCCCGATGAGAGATGCTGCTTTTGTGCACTTAAATGAGGGGAAGCGACTCTTCATCAAGTCTGAATCAGATGTGAGTATTTCAGATTTGTTAATATTTATTTTTAATCCTGATTCTTTTTTAAAGTTTTCTAGGACTTTTAAAGACTCCGATATACTCCTCTGAACTTCAATATCGGAACCAGACAGTACAATTGTGAGGTCGTCTGCGTACATGAGTGCCTTGTACGTCATTGATGTGCACTTCACTCCTTTAATTTGTGGGTGAGACTGAATGTCTTTACTGAGGCAATTTATTCCAATGATGAAAAGTGATGGGGAGAGGCTATCACCCTGGCGGCAGCCTTTTCTACTAATAAAACTACTAGTAGAGCCTAATACTTCAATATGCGTTGTTGAACCTCTTAAAATGACTCCTATCATGTCTATAAAAACTGGAGGAAAGCTTTGTTTTTTTAATTCACTGAGAATGTGTCTGTGCGAGAGCGAATCAAACGCCTTTTCAAAGTCAACTAAAAGTGCCGCAGACTTAATGTTATTTTGATAATTATAATCAAAGTGTTCTTGTATTGATAAGGGTAGTTCTTCTGCAGATCTTTTTTTCATAAAACCTTTTTGAGCATCCAATATAAAATGTGGCAGAAAAATAGACAACCTTTCATTTATGATTCCAGTCAGTATTTTATAGGACGTATTTAATAACGTGATGGGTCTGTAGCTGCTAATTTCCTCTTTGTCTTTACCTTTCTTTAGCACAAAAGTCAGGATTCCTTCGTTGATGTACTCCGGGACAAAGCCCTTGCTAAAGATTTCCCGATATACTCCTTCCAAAATGGGACTAAGGATGTCAGCATAATACTGATAAAACTGAAAAGGGAAACCAGATGGCCCAGGTGATTTGTATCTTTTTTATATCTTGTTATGTATCTAAATATTTCTTTTCTAGATATTGGGGACCCTATATTGCCGAGCCGTTCGAGTTTTCCTTTATCCAACGTCTTAAGCCAAGCGGTTTCTCTGTTTCTCTGGTCAATCCAAGAATAAGGAGACCTTCCGTGTATTCTCCAGTGGAAACAGAACTTACAATTTTCGTTCATTGTGCAGTCCGGACATCTAAATATATTGTTAAAGTAGTCACCCAACTTTTGAACCACTATTTTTGGATTAGAAGCAATGGAGCCGTCATCTAGTCTTATGCTGCTTATTTTGTTATTCTGTCGATATTTCTCAATATATTTAAATGTATTTCTCCCCTTAACGAAGCCTTCTATCTCTATTTGTTTAGAACGAATGAGTACTCCTTTTGTCTCCTGATCCAGAAGCTCCTGAAGTTTCTCCTTTGCTAATGCATAATCTTCTTCATGTTCTTTTATTTCTTCAAGTTTTTTTTGCTTCTCAATTCTTTTCTTATTTTCCTCAGCTCCTTTTTGCTTGAAAAAATGCCTTGATAAAGATAATATTTCCTTGAATGCTCCTGTTGAGCTATGCGTACCGATCTCAATTTTTTGCTGGTATTGAGCAATTACTTTCCTTATTTGTTTTTCGCAATCTTTATCTTTGAGCAAGTCTACATTTAGCTTCCAGAAATTTTTATTTCTCTTAAGAGGGCAAGTGAAAGACGCAATTATAGGACAATGGTCTGAAATGTATTTTGGGAGAGTCTGGAAACTCTTTAACTCTTTAATTAATGGCTTTGACACAAGTATATAATCGAGTCTTCCACCAAAATATTTACCAAATTTAGTTTTTCCGTGGAATGTCATTGAAGGCGGAGGTTTTTTTTCTTGTGTGGCTACGTCTTCTAGTAGGAGCCGTAGCATAACGTATCTTAGATCATCTAAGTTTTGTTTATTATTTGAGCCTTTATAATCAATGGCATCTGTTTTCGCGTTAAGTGTTACATTTAGGTCCCCTGCTATTATATTGTTTAGATCAATAGATGTATTATCAAATACCACTTTTGAAAAGAAGTTTTTTCCATCTTTGTTGGGTCCGTAAATAGCAAATATTCTATAACGATTTCCATGTAGTGTGACATCAACAATAACATAATTTCCTTGCGTGTCTTTTTTCACAAGAACGGGACTACACACCTCCTTTATAAGTACTAGTACTCCTCGAGAGGGATGTGAGGACAAGCTTAAAGCTTCCGCCCCGAAAACTAGGTAGCCTTTTGGAATTAGTAGAGACAGTACGTTATAATCTCTTACACGAGTGTCCAATAGAATTATTATGTCTGGAAGCTGTATAAATTTTAGGTACTCAAAAATCTTCTTCGCACGACTTGGGGCGGCTATTGAGTTTACATTGAAGGAAATAATTGACAACATCACGGTGTTTTGGGGTTAGGAATCTTTTTGCTCTTCTTATTGCTTTTGTTACTCCCTTTTTGTGGAAGTAAGCTATCCCTCTGAGAGGTCGACATTATAATGTTTAATGCATTTTTTTCTGATGCTCCTAGAGGATCTGAGATTTGGGATGGAGTTGTTGAATTTAATTTTATTGCACAATCCTCTCCATCTGCTGGAGCTGGACCCGGTTCATTCCTCAAAACCTCCGCTTCCTCCAAAGGAGACGATGGTATGGGTTCATCAGCTGATGAATGTCGCCTAGCTCTTTTATTATTGCGATTTTTAATTGTATTTTTCGAAATATCTTCCTTCTTAGATGTACCACTATGAGAGGGTTCCCCCTGACTTCCCAGTGCCACCACCGACCCATAAGAAGGCTTTCCTGAAACTCCCTCATGAGAGAGTTTTATGTTTTGGTCTTTTTTTGTGTTAGACTTAAGAATTAAATTTGAGGAGTCTATTTTAGGTTCATTTGATCCTCCCAATACAGGAGGTGGGCCATAGAGAGTTTTGCGGTATTCTTTGAAAGACTGTGTCTAAAACTGAAACAGTTTGAACATTGACGACGGGCTCCTTCAAAATCAAGTTTTACGATGCTTCCTCTAACGGGTAAGAGGGTTGGAATTTTGGATGCCATTCCTTTAACTTCAATTAGAAGGTTGCAGGATCCTGGCTGTGTACTTATATTTTTAAAAGCTGGATGTTTATTAAGCATGCTTATATTTTTTTCGGATCTGACAAATCCCTTTCCGGAGGCTTCGTCTGTGAAGGGTTTCAGGGCCTCAATCAATTCCTCTTCGGATGCCTTTCCTTAGAATCGTAGAGCTTGCAGCTTAAATGCTCGTGAAGCGTTTACCAGAATAGCCTTCTTTAGGCCTATTATGTCGATAGAGAAACTTATGTTTGTTTCCTGTTGCTTATAAGTAAGCGGTAATTCCAGATTTCGGAATTTTTCAATTATTTCAACTGGAGATCTTACTCCAATGATAGCTCTACCAGGGCCCATTTCTGAGCTTAGATGCGTGATGTCATAGGAGGGAATTCCTAATTTAAATATGGCTATTTCAGCCACATCATAGTCCGTAAACTCTTCGTCCGTAGGGAGGGATTTTTCGGTCCCACACTTTTCTATTTTTAAGTTAAAGATAGACCAACGGGTCTTACCTTTGGTTATTGAGGAGATGGCCTCCTCGTCTACCTTCTCCTGATGGTCTTCATGAGGGGGAAAAGTTCCGTCCTTGTCTTCATTAGTCCGGAGTGGGTATGGGTCTTCCACTATCGGGGAAGCCTGAGAGTCAGGCTCTAGTGTGTTCACGTCCTCGGACATGACAGCAAAAATTAATCACTGTTAAATAATTAGCCCAATCACTGAATAAAATTATTTTAAATAGAGGATCAAATTAATTGAGTTAATTTATTTCCTTGAGACAAGGATGTAAACATAGTATATAGATAGAGAAAACAACAACAAATTTTTAATAAGAGTGAATAAGAAAATATATTATGCAAACGAAATTAGTGGTCCAATGAACTCCGTCCACCTCCTCTCTGAGCTCCATATATCACGTGAGCTCGAGAGCTGCTTCCTCCCGATAGGGTTATCATATCAGTCAGTTGTAGATCCAGAGAGTACTTTGGAGATTCAGAGTGGTAAGAATCCGGATCCTGAGAGAGTCATGGATCAATTGCAGCCGGAAGGGAGGGGGGGGGGGTAATTAATATGCACGATATATGTGTTATATGATCACAATGCGTTTCAAAAGGAAGTAATAAAAGCATTTTCAACAAAAAATTATTCTCATTAATTAAAAATGATTAACGTGAATAAGAAATAAAAATATTCATATTTTGGTTTCATAAGATAAGTTATTCTTTTTGCTAAATAAAAAAGAAACGATAGATTCAATCAGGTTTCACACAGAAGAAGCTATTTAAAAATGAATTTGATGTTCCATGTTATATTTGATAGATTATAGGAATAGTAACAATGTCAAAGAACACAACGTTGCAGAAGCATTTTTGACAAGTTTAATAAGATTCTAAACATTTTTTGTTATATTTAATAAAATACACTTCTTATTCTGTAATATATTCATAATTGATGATAAATTGACGAACAAATATTGTATTAAGGCCAATCAGTTTTTCTTTTGTCTTTCTTTTTGGTATTGTCTTTAATTTTTTGTTAATAGGCAAATTCTTGACCATGGATCTCAAATAGTAATAAGAAGCAATGTGGAGATCAAATTAACTTAGTGTATCTAGTTCATAGGAGACAAGGATGCAACGAGAGTATACAAATAGAGATAACCAACAAAACTTTAAAAAGAGTGTGTAATAAAATATAGGATGCAAACTATATTTGAGGTCCAATGAACTCCGTTCATATTCAAAGAGCTGCCCTTTTCCATGAGCTCTCTACATTGTGTGTATTTAAGACCCGCTTCCTTCTGATAAGACTCTCTTGGCGATCAGTCGTGGAGTAAGAGCCCTAACATACAAAGAACTGTATGGATCCCGAGAGTGCCTTGGAGATCCAGACCGGTGGGAATCCGGAGTACTGCAGAAATCCGGAGCATCAATGATCTATTGTAGCCAGGGGAGGTTCTCCAGGTGAAAGACCGTAGAGAAATGTCGTCCAGCAAAGATGATCCGAGAAGTCCGTAATTGAGAATCCTTCGTCGGAAAGCCTCCTTCTCTGCATTTACATAACAAAGCTCCGCTTATTATTATTTATTATGTTTTTGTTATTATTTATTCTTCACGAAGCCTACCTTACCGTAGCTTAATGTTCATATGTACTCTCAAGGTATATAGAATACCAGGTATGTGATATTTAAAATGTGGCGCGAACACTTAATAAAAAGAATGTACGGTTGACGTCATAGTCTCTTTTGTGATCATATTGTTATATAAAATGTCAGTCACAAAACCTCAATCAACAAGAAATAATTAATGTATGTTCATTGCGTAATTATTTAGTGTTAGTTTATTGTTGCAATAAATAAATTAAAAACATATAACACAGTCAATATACTTTATTTAAGCTTTAAGTTAGATCTAACTTCAAATATTGTCGTATAACAATTGACTTAAGTTTAGCAATAAATAAAAGAAAATTTTAGAAAATATTTGTAATTACGCACAAAGGTAATGCTAATAGTATGAAATACAAGGCTAAATTTTTATTTCTTAATCGATTTATTTCACATTTTTTGAAGAGAATGCTACTGATTTTGGAATATTGGATGATAAATTATCCATTTTGATCTTTAAAAACTCATAAAATTGCAGAAATGAGTAGTAATCTCAATTTTTATGGCTATTGCTAATCTTAAACACACAACCTCTTACCAAAACAACCACTAACACACAAATACATCATAGAACTTACCATAATCTCCTTTAGACACCACAAGTAATGACAAACAACCAATGAACCACGTGATTCTGTTAATTAGTTTTTAAAAGCGATGTCTTAATAGATTTATTTCACACACATTAAAGAGAATATAACTAATTTTTGAGTATTGGATTACTAATTATCAATTTTGATCTGATTAAACTCGTTAAATAACAGAAAATAATAGTTATCTCTATTTTTATGGCTGTTGAAAATCTGAAACAGGCAACCTCTCAAAAAAACTACAACCTTGCACAACAGTACTTCATAAACAAAACAAACACACTATTGGACACCCAAATTAATGACATATAACCACTCAGACATGTGGTTTTACCTAAAAAGAAGTTACAAACGATGTTTTACATCCTTAAACGATTGATTTCACACTAATTGATGAAAGATACAATTGAATCTGGCATATTATCTGAATAATCATCAATTTTGAACTGAATAAACACGTCAAATTGCAAAAAATGAGTAGTTATCTCTGTTTTAAGGCTGTTGCAAATCTTAAACGCGAAACCTCTCACAAAAACCACCACCATACACACAAGTTCTTCATAAAAATCACAACAAACAAACTATTTGACACCTAAATTAAAGACAAACAACCACTTAGACACTTTATTCTGCCGATAAAGAGGTAACAAACGATGTTTTACAGCCTTAAGCGATTGATTTCACACTAATTGATGGAAGATACAACTGACTGGAATATTATATGATAAATCATCAATTTTGAACAGAATAAATACGTCAAATTGCAAAAATGAGTAGTTATCACTGTTTTTATGGCTGTTGCAAATCTGAAACACGCAACCTCTCACTAAAACCACCACCATACACTCAAGAACTTCATAAAATCACTACAGACACACTATTTGACACCCAAATTAATGACCACTTAGTCACTTGATTCTGCCGAAAAAGAGGTTACAAACGATGTGTTACAGCCTTAAGCGATTGAATTCACACTAATTGATGGAAAATACAACTGGATCTGGAATGTTATATGATCAATTATCAATTTTGAAATGAATAAACACGTCAAATTGCAAAAATGAATAGTTATCTCTATTGTTATGGCTGTTGCGAATCTTAAACACGCAACTCTTTCACAAAAACCCCACCATACACACAAGTTCCTCATAAAATCACAACAAACAAACTATTTGACACCTAAATAAAAGACAAACAACCACTTAGACACTTTATTCTGCTGAAAAAGTGGTTACAAACGATCTTTTTCAGCCTTAAGCGATTGATTTCACACTAATTTATGGAAGATGGATGGATTTTTCGGCAGAATCACGTGTCTAAGTTGTTGTATGTCCTTAATATAGGTGTCAAATATTGTGTTTGTTGTGATTTTATGAGGTTCTTGAGTTTATGGTGGTAGTTTTAGTGAGAGGTTGCATGTTTCAGATTTGCAACAGTCATAAAAGAGAGATAACTACTCATTTATGCGATTTGATGTGTGTATTCATCTCAAAATTGATGGTTAATCATATAATTTTCTAGAATCAGTTGTATCTTCCAGCAATTAGGGTGAAATCAATCGCTTAAGGCTATAAAACATCGTTTTTTACCTCTTTTTCGGGAGAATCACGTGTCTAAGTGGTTGTTTGTCCTTATATGGGTGTTTGTTGTGATTTTATGAAGTTTTTGTGTGTATAGTGGTGGTTTTGTAAGAGGTTGCGTGTTTAAAAATTGCAACAGCCAAAAAAAACAGATATATCTACTCATTTTTGCAATTTGACGTGTGTATTCAGCTCAAAATTGATGATTAATCCTTTAATAATCCAGATTCAGTTGTATCTTCCATAAATTAGTGTGAAATCAATCGCTTAAGGCTGAAAAACATCGTTAGTAACCTCTTTTTTGACAGAATCACGTGTCTCAGTGGTTGTTTGCCATTAATTTGGGTGTCAAATAGTGTGTTTGTTGTGATTTTATGAAGTGTTTATGTGTATGGTTGTGGTTTTTGTGAGAGGTTGTGTGTTTAATATTTGCCACTTCGTAATTTGGAATCCCAAGTTCCTTTTTTATGATTACGGCTATCGTTTCTGTTTTTTTCTGAGTTTAAATTTTTTGCATATGAAATTTAGATAACAGTGTTTTAATATTTTATTTTATGGCATAAAAAAGGAACTTGGGATTCCAAATTACGATTTTAGTGTTCACTATTTGATGT
>CP045898.1:20223625-20256289 GCA_013387185.1 Caligus rogercresseyi
CTGTACACCTTGTAAAACGGTACACTCTAGCCCTAGACTGTACTCACCCTAAATTTGCGGTCATTAAATCTGAAATACCGACCGTCCTTAAAGAAGTATGTATATCCATTCGAATACATTAGGGCATCGTCTAAATTATTTGGAATGCCTTCCCAATTCGATATGGGCTTGGGATAAGACTCTTTACATGGGGGCCTCGCCTCTGGGTCGAATCGCCAATATGAGCTACCATGAAAAGATTAAAAGAGATCTTAATAGAGGTCGAAATGAGGCATCTCTTTAGTTTTACATTAGAATAACAATGTTTAGCCTATAAAATAATGAACTTAATGCTAAGCTTCCAAGACAATAAACTATAGTCGATACGTGATTGGTTGTAAATAAAAATCAAACAGTTTATACAAATTACAAGTGATTTAAATACCAAGTCGTATGACTATGATCATTAGTAAATATTGTTGTTGTGGGATAACATTTTTTTATTAAACTCATATTTCGTCTTCATCAATGAAGGACGAATGGAATCAAATTGAGAAAATAATAGAAATTGTCATACGATAATATAAAAACAGCTAGTGAATGCGATAAAAGAAACCGCTTATATTTTATATCTCAGTATACCATTGACCCCCTAAATATTTATTTATATATTTTTTAAAATCCAAAGACACTGTTAGAGTACCAATTAATGTTGAGTTGTATAACTATAAATGTTGATATTTTAAATTGAACTATAACAAAAATCGTACCTTTCGCCTTAAAAAATTTATCAAGAAATTAAATGTAGCTAAAACACGAGAGGAACCTTAAATAATAACAAAATCCAAGCAGTATGTTGCTATTTTTGTTTTGCGAACAAAAATAAAAAAAAACTCAAATGAAAGTATTAAGAAATTACTCAAAAACTTTGTTTGAGCAAGTATAATTTATATTATAATTATATGAAATGATAGAATATCTCTTAGCTCATATATATATATATATAATATATATGAACTAATAGATTGAAAGTCCAAAATTCGATTTATAAATGCTTAATCTATTGCCATTACCCTTAATCTGATAACCAGTCAAACAATTAATTAGGTTTAATAAGGTATCTGCATATGCCAAGAAAAGAAATTATCGCTTGTTCCTGGTTTTTAATGACAACATAATGCCAAGCACCGGGCGTGTAGCATTATAAATGTTAATCTCCTGCTCACGTCATCAAAATCGATAGTAATCTTACAATACAATAGATTTCTGATGCCATGAAAAATTATAGGATGTTTGACGTTCCACGAAAGCATTAAATAAATTGTATTGAATATACCTTGGGTTTAATCGATCCATAGCGTAGAAAAGGTTAATGTCAGCTACTGTACAGAATGGTGAACTACGCCATTACGTATATGTATGAATTGGAAGACATTTGTACTTATATTTATTAAAAGGATATTATGTAATAATCGTCAAGCTTGAGGATCGTATTATTTTTTTGGGCCTATTTAATTGCACTGATAACAATTCTTACACCTAATAGTATCTCACCATTTTTCAGATCGCAATTTAATTGATTGGAACGCTGATATTAAATATTTAGATATATCTCAGTAAATATCGGATCACATTTTTTTCTGTTCGCTCACAAGCCTCATGATGATCACGTAAATGATTCTCCTCACCTTAAAAAAGTAAATCTTCCCATTCCCACTCCAAAAAAATGAGGCGTCCACATCGTTTGGTATTCCCACGAAGCCCTTTGATATCAACTTAGGGTAACCGACGTCCATTTTCTGATTAGTGAACCGCCAGTATTTGGAACCTTTAAAGAAGTAGGTTCGACCATTGGTCCAGGTGAAGCCAGAGTCGATATTGGATGGCAGACCCCGCCAGTCATTGCTTATCCGCCTGGGGTATCCATCTGCGACGGAGTCATCCGTGAGCCTCCAATATTTGGATCCCTGGAAAGCGTAGGTCTCCTTATCCTTAGTGGTTATGATGGCATCGATCTTGGGATTGCTGCATATCTCTCTTTTGTCTGGGAGACTCGATCGGGGAGCATCGAAGGGCGGGGGTCACGGAACGGACTGTTGTTGGAGGGGTGCGTTCCTTGCGCTTACCATAAAGGGTCTGGAAGTATATATAAATGGTTATATGTTATGGATTACTCCATCCTATTCAACAGTATAAAAAGAATACTTTTTAATATTATATTAAGATTTATCTGCACCTCAATTATTTAAACAAATTATGTCGACAAAACCAAACATCTTTAAATTTGCAAAAATATAGTTGCTCCCAATTTTGAGTTTAAAAAAATATTTCTTTAAATTAATTTTAAAGTTTATATATATTTTTTTATAGATTAAAATTGAGGCAGTTTTATTAAGCTTCACAACTGTGAACTTGGACAGTTCTTAGCATAGACCTAATTGTTAAAATATGAGGTTATATTTTTATACACTATCATATTCGATAAATATATATAATGGCACACCAATCATTGTCCACATAAACAATTGCTAATGATGTCTTTTTGAATAACTTAGCATGAATTCTTCACTGATTTAATTCTAAATATTTTTCAAAGATAGTTTCATTCAATCAGGTATACAGGATATCAAATATTCCAGAGTTTCTAGCTGAATTGAGAACCAATATTCTTTAGCTAAGAAAATACTCTATGTATATCGTAAATAAAACCTCAATTGAATTAATGACAGGATCATCTTTCTTTAAATTCTCATCCGACCTTCTTTGCCTATAGTTTTTTTATTGTTATTAATATGTATAGGAAAGTATTGACTACAGTTTTATGGGTTTCTTGTTTTTTATTTATAAGTTATCTATTATATCTTTATAATATTAATGACACCTATTTTTAATGAATTGCTTAAAACACCCGCCATTATTTTTATTGCTTACCTCCCTTTTAATTGTATCTGATATCATTTTAATAGCATATATATTTAGAAAAATGTTATGAAATATATTAAAAAAAGTCAGGACTGTTCCTTTTTTATCTTAATAATTATCTTTATTATTTACCATAATGTCTTTTGATATAACTCTGTATGTAATATATATCTATGCCAATAAAGTTAAAAAATTGTCTATATATATCAGAGATTAATATTACTCTCTGACCTTTGCGGACATTCCTTACAACACAATGAATGACATCTTTAAACAATAAGAGGACATTTAAAAGCAGTCAATAAAATGTGATTTAAAATAAAGGAAATTCCATTTGATTTTAATACTTTTTCAAGGGTCTTATATTTGTTTGCATGAATATGGTAAAATATAGTTCTCAAAGTTTAATAACAATGCTACGGAATCAAATAAAAGTCTTATATTTTCTATTTTTAAAATTGTAAAAGTTATGTTTAATAATTCCTTTTTTAAGGGAGAAAACTTTTCAACCGATTTCAAGCGTATTTTTATAATTCATCGTAATTTTTTGCATTCAGTATATAATTGTTTGATTAGGCACACAAAACAATGATATATACATATATATTATATATAAATGTTAGCACATGATTTCTGTTATATATATATATGATATATATATATATATATATATATATTATATATATATATATATATATATTGATATATACTATATATATATATATATATATATATATATATATATATATATATATATATATATATATATATATCTATATATATATATATATATATACTATAAATAGATATTTGGATATATCAATATGACATATACTTACTCGATATATTAGAAATATATGTTTATTAGGATCAATATAAAAAATATTAAATGATGGTTAGTTTTCAAAAGTATTAAAGTTTCAATAGTTTTGGAGCAAAGTTTCTATAAAAATGATATTTACTCTTGTTGTAAAAAATGTTTTTGCTTTTTAACAAAACAAAAAAAAAGAAAAAAATGCGGGTTTGCTATTAGGAAAAAGTGGATAAAAGGATTATTTTCTTTAGAACACATCCACTTCTTAAAAATACAACCTTTTTGGGTTTTTTATATAGTCTATTCAACACTTATTTTTATAAAACTAAAACATGGTCCATTAAGTCGGACCATGTGGATAGTATGGTTTAAAATTATCCATATAATTGATTGTAACTTGCTGAGTTGTTTATTTGTGGATCCAAGCTACTTGATGCACTCTCAATTAACCACATCAATGGCTACATTGTCATCCATACTGTATCAAATATTATAAAAAAGTTTTCTTTATGTGATATAATAATATTAAAATGAAAAATAAAAGTTTAGCAAAGTAAAAATGAGTAATCCAAACACATTAACTTCTTAAAAATACTACCCTTTTTACTTTTTACATAGAATATAGTTGGACCCTTATATTGGATAAAACACTGAACACTTGTACTTATATCTGTCGGACCAGAGATGCATTTCAATTAACCATATAGATACAAATGAGTAACCAAAGGTATAAAATTATGAATTGGAGTTGTGCAAAAATTGAGCATCCCTAGTTATAAGTGGGGTTTAAATAATTGACTAAATGAATTTTGTAATATACAGTATGGGCTGAGAATGTTATGGCCGACTATCGATTTCACTAGAAAGCTATCAACAATATTTCGGCCATTAAAATCCACTATCGTTCGACCTCTACTTTCGAATAAATATTTAAAAAAATACAATTTTTCTTTTATAATGTTGTAAACATCTATCAGTTTATAAATCTAAAATAATAAAGTCTCATTCCCTTTTACCTCAATGGCTTTGATGTGTCCAAGTCCAGCTTCAGCTTGGGATCATATCCTCGATAAAATGGGGCCATGAGGGCTTCATGCGTCTTGCTGTGAGACAGACCAAAGAGTGTCCGAACTCATGAGCCGCGGCTTGGACCAGATTGGTGCCCGTCAGGCTCTTTGAGCTCCAATGCTCATCATCATCAAAATGGGCGTCTCCTCCATACACGGGGAAAAAGGCATGCGCCAAAGTTCCTCCAGCTCATCAAAGGGATCCCCCGTCGCCATGTTCCTTGCGATCAAATCTGAAAAGTCATGAGGAAGGGAAAAATGAAATAGGAATTTTGTGACATTCGCCAATGAACGCATGTTATTTATTAATTGATTTAGTTCTTTTAATAAAAGTAATTTGCATTTGCTAGTGTCTTACCTCTGATGCACTCATCCGTAACGAGTCGTTGCGAAAAATATTTGTTGCTTAAGATTTGTAGGCATTTTTTAATTTTTTTAAATTCCACATTTTAAGCTAGTGACATTATGAGACTTTGCTGCAAATACCGACAAAAAATCCTTAGTGGTTCTGCCATTTTTACTTTATTTTGAGACTCATTGTTAGAAGATACAAGAGGACCTCAAAGGATCAAATCAACAAAGGAGTTCCTGAATGAAAGTGGTATATATATAACTTCATTCAGGAATCCTTGGATTTGATCCTTTGAGGTCCTCTTGTATATTCTAACAATGAGTCTCAAAATAAAGTAAAAATGGCAGAACCACTAAGGAGTTTTTGTCGGTATTTGCAGCGAAGTCTCATAATGTCACTAGCTTAAAATGTGGAATTTAAAAAAAATTAAAAAATGCCTACAAATCTTAAGCAACAAATATTTTTCTCAACGACTCGTTACGGATGAGTGCATCAGAGGTAAGACACTAGCAAATGCAAATTACTTTTATAAAAGAACTAAATCAATTAAAAATAACATGCGTTCATTGGCGAATGTCACAAAATTCCTATTTCATTTTCCCTTCCTCATGACTTTTCAGATTTGATCGCAAGGAACATGGCGACGGGGATCCCTTTGATGGAGCTGGAGGAACTTTGGCGCATGCCTTTTTCCCCGTGTATGGAGGAGACGCCCATTTTGATGAGATGAGCATTGGAGCTCAAAGAGCCTGACGGGCACCAATCTGGTCCAAGCCGCCGCTCATGAGTTCGGACACTCTTTGGGTCTGTCTCACAGCAAGACGCATGAAGCCCTCATGGCCCCATTTTATCGAGGATATGATCCCAAGCTGAAGCTGGACTTGGACGACATCAAAGCCATTGAGGTAAAAGGGAATGAGACTTTATTATTTTAGATTTATAAACTGATAAGATGTTTACAACATTATAAAAGAAAAATGTATTTTTTTAAATATTTATTCGAAAGTAGAGGTCGAACGATAGTGGATTTTAATGGCCGAAATATTGTTGATAGCTTTCTAGTGAAAGCCGACAGTCGATTAGTCGGCCATAACATTCTCAGCCCATACTGTATATTACAAAATTCATTTAGTCAATTATTTAAACCCCACTTATAACTAGGGATGCTCAATTTTTGCACAACTCCAATTCATAATTTTATACCTTTGGTTACTCATTTTATCTATGTGGTTAATTTATCTTGGTCCACGATTAAAAGTAGCAAATGTTCAGTGTTTTATCAAATATAAGTGTAAATATAATTTATGTAAAAAGTAACAAAAAGGGTAGTATTTTTAGAAGTTAATGTGTTTGGATTACTCATTTTTACTTTGCTAAACTTTTATTTTTCATTTTAATATTATTATATCACATAAAGAAAACTTTTTTATAATATTTGATACAGTATGGATGACAATGTAGCCATTGATGTGGTTAATTGAAGTGCATCAAGTAGCTTGGATCCACAATAAAACAACTCAGCAAGTTACAATCAATTATATGGATAATTTTAAACCATACTATCCACATGGTCCGACTTAATGGACCATGTTTTAGTTTTATAAAAAATAAGTGTTGAATAGACCATATATAAAAAACCAAAAAAGGTTGTATTTTTAAGAAGTGGATGTGTTCTAAAGAAAAATAATCCTTTTATCCACTTTTTCCTAATAGCAAACCCGCATTTTTTTCTTTTTTTTGTTTGTTACAAAAGCAAAAACATTTTTAGTAATATCATTTTTATAGAAACTTTGCTCAAAACTAGTGAAACTTTAATACTTTTGAAACTAGCCTCAAATTTTTTATATTGATCTAATAAACATATTTGATATATCTAATATTCATTGATAATCCAAATATATATTATAGTATATTATATATAGAGATCTATTATATATATATATATATATATATAATATAGATATATATAATTATATATATATATTATATATATATATACTATATATATATATATATATATATATATATATATATATATATATATATATATATATAGATATATATATATATAAACAGAAAATCCACAATGTTGCTAACATTTCAAACATTTAAAAATAAGAATAACCCTAATATATATGTATATATCATTGTTTTGTGTGCCTAATCAAACAATTATATACTGAATGCAAAAAAATTACGATGAATTATAAAAATAACGCTTGAAATCGGTTGAAAAGTTTTCCCCTTAAAAAAGGAATTATTAAACATAAAACTTTTACAATTTTAAAAATAGAAAATATAAGACTTTTATTGATTCCGTAGCATTGATATTAAACTTTGAGAACTATATTTACCATATTCATGCAAACAAATATAAGACCCTTGAAAAAGTATTAAAATCAAATGGAATTTCCTTTATTTTAAATCACATTTTATTGACTGCTTTTAAATGTCCTCTTATTGTTTAAAGATGTCATTCATTGTGTTGTAAGGAATGTCCGCAAAGGTCAGAGAGTAATATTAATCTCTGATATATATAGACAATTTTTTAACTTTATTGGCATAGATATATATTACATACAGAGTTATATATCAAAAGACATTATGGTAAATAATAAAGATAATTATTAAGATAAAAAAGGAAACAGTCCTGACTTTTTTTAATATATTTCATAACATTTTTCTAAATATATATGCTATTATAATGATATCAGATACAAATTAAAAGGGATGTAAGCAATAAAATAATGGCGGGTGTTTTAAGCAATTCATTAAAAATAGGTGCATTAATATTATAAAGATATAATAGATAACTTATAAAAAAAAACAAGAAACCCATAAAACTGTAGTCAATACTTTCCTATACATATTAATAACAATAAAAAAACTATAGGCAAAGAAGGTCGGATGAGAATTTAAAGAAAGATGATCCTGTCATTAATTCAATTGAGGTTTTATTTACGATATACATAGAGTATTTCTTAGCTAAAGAATATTGGTTCTCAATTCAGCTAGAAACTCTGGAATATTTGATATCCTGTATACCTGATTGAATGAAACTATCTTTGAAAAATATTTAGAATTAAATCAGTGAAGAATTCATGCTAAGTTATTCAAAAAGACATCATTAGCAATTGTTTATGTGGACAATGATTGGTGTGCCATTTATATATTTATCGAATATGATAGTGTATAAAAATATAACCTCATATTTTAACAATTAGGTCTATGCTAAGAACTGTCCAAGTTCACAGTTGTGAAGCTTAATAAAACTGCCTCAATTTTAATCTATAAAAAATATATATAAACTTTAAAATTAATTTAAAGAAATATTTTTTAAACTCAAAAATTGGGAGCAACTATATTTTGCAAATTTAAAGATGTTTGGTTTTGTCGACATAATTTGTTTAAATAATTGAGGTGCAGATAAAATCTTAATATAATATTAAAAAGTATTATTTTTATACTGTTGAATAGGTATGGAGTAATCCATAACATATAACCATTTATATATACTTCCAGACCCTTTATGGTAAGCGCAAGGAACGCACCCCTCCAACAACAGTCCGTTCCGTGACCCCGCCCTTCGATGCTCCCCGATCGAGTCTCCCAGACAAAAGAGAGATATGCAGCAATCCCAAGATCGATGCCATCATAACCACTAAGGATAAGGAGACCTACGCTTTCCAGGGATCCAAATATTGGAGGCTCACGGATGACTCCGTCGCAGATGGATACCCCAGGCGGATAAGCAATGACTGGCGGGGTCTGCCATCCAATATCGACTCTGGCTTCACCTGGACCAATGGTCGAACCTACTTCTTTAAAGGTTCCAAATACTGGCGGTTCACTAATCAGAAAATGGACGTCGGTTACCCTAAGTTGATATCAAAGGGCTTCGTGGGAATACCAAACGATGTGGACGCCTCATTTGTTTGGAGTGGGAATGGGAAGATTTACTTTTTTAAGGTGAGGAGAATCATTTACGTGATCATCATGAGGCTTGTGAGCGAACAGAAAAAAATGTGATCCGATATTTACTGAGATATATCTAAATATTTAATATCAGCGTTCCAATCAATTAAATTGCGATCTGAAAAATGGTGAGATACTATTAGGTGTAAGAATTGTTATCAGTGCAATTAAATAGGCCCAAAAAAATAATACGATCCTCAAGCTTGACGATTATTACATAATATCCTTTTAATAAATATAAGTACAAATGTCTTCCAATTCATAACATATACGTAATGGCGTTAGTTCACCATTCTGTACAGTAGCTGACATTAACCTTTTCTACGCTATGGATCGATTAAACCCAAGGTATATTCAATACAATTTATTTAATGCTTTCGTGGAACGTCAAACATCCTATAATTTTTCATGGCATCAGAAATCTATTGTATTGTAAGATTACTATCGATTTTGATGACGTGAGCAGGGAGATTAACATTTATAATGCTACACGCCCGGTGCTTGGCATTATGTTGTCATTAAAAACCAGGAACAAGCGATAATTTCTTTCTTGGCAATATGCAGATACCTTATTAAACCTAATATAATTGTTTGACTGGTTATCAGATTAAGGGTAATGGCAATAGATTAAGCATTTATAAATCGAATTTTGGACTTTCAATCTATTAGTTCATATATATTTATATATATATATGAGCTAAGAGATATTCTATCATTTCATATAATTATAATATAAATTATACTTGCTCAAACAAAGTTTTTGAGTAATTTCTTAATACTTTTCATTTGAGTTGTTTTTTATATTTTGTTCGCAAAACAAAAATAGCAACATACTGCTTGGATTTTGTTATTATTTAAGGTTCCTCTCGTGTTTTAGCTACATTTAATTTCTTGATAAATTTTTTAAGGCGAAAGGTACGATTTTTGTTAATAGTTCAATTTAAAATATCAACATTTATAGTTATACAACTCAACATTAATTGGTACTCTAACAGTGTCTTTGGATTTAAAAAAATATATAAATAAATATTTAGGGGGTCAATGGTATACTGAGATATAAAAATATAAGCGGTTTCTTTATCGCATTCACTAGCTGTTTTTATATTATCGTATGACAATTTCTATTATTTTCTCAATTTGATTCCATTCGTCCTTCATTGATGAAGACGAAATATGAGTTTAATAATAAAAATTTATCCCACAACAACAATATTTACTAATGATCATAGTCATACGACTTGGTATTTAAATCACTTGTAATTTGTATAAACTGTTTGATTTTTATTTACAACCAATCACGTTCGACTATAGTTTATTGTCTTGGGAAGCTTAGCCATTAAGTTCATTATTTTATAGGCTAAACATTGTTATTCTAATGTACAACTAAAGAGATGCCTCATTTCGACCTCTATTAAGATCTCTTTTAATCTTTTCAGGGTAGCTCATATTGGCGATTCGACCCAGAGGCGAGGCCCCCAGTTAAAGAGTCTTATCCCAAGCCCATATCGAATTGGGAAGGCATTCCAAATAATTTAGACGATGCCCTAATGTATTCGAATGGATATACATACTTCTTTAAGGACGGTCGGTATTTCAGATTTAATGACCGCAAATTTAGGGTGAGTACAGTCTAGGGCTAGAGTGTACCGTTTTACAAGGTGTACAGAAGACCAGGAAAATACGGCATAGGAAGAAATTTGCACAAGAAAAAATGGATCAGGAAGAAAATGACCTAAGAGAGAAAAATATGAGTCACGGAAAAAATGCACAAATTGATGGGGTAGGCACAAGACTTTGAGTGGAATTGTATAAACACTATTTCTCATGTGAATAGAGTAAATAATGGCTAAAGAAAATTAATATTTGTAATAAATGATTTCCTTGTTGTTTGCTTATTAAACTTTATTACACAGGCAAATATTTATTTGGGCATTTTCTTTTCTATCTTGTGCCAGTTCTTCCTGGAGCCATATTTTCTTATGCCATATCTTTCTAATATCGTTTATAGACCTGAAATAGATAGAGAAAAGAATATCTGTCGATTGATCGATAGCTGCTTCTCTCTCTCTCTCTCAAGTCTATAAAACAGTAAGCCATGAGTACACTCTAAATGCATAATTTTAACAATGTCAATCAATTGACAGGTCGACGATGCCAACCCTCCATTCCCAAGGCCAACGGGACACTGGTGGTTTGGGTGTCCAGAGACTTCCTCCCATAACAAAGGTAATGATGATACTGATTCATCCACTGTTGGCTTTGGCTTATCCGGTGATGGCTTCTTCACACAAACAACATCTTGGGTGGGCGGTGATGGCTTCATTCCTTCATTTGATCCAACGACTCGTCACACCGACATTGATTTAGCATGGAAGAAATCATGGAAAGACTTTTGGATGAGATTCAAGCACTTGCTTAAGGACTAAGCCTTGGCATTGAGGCTCCTTTGGCCTAAGTTTCCTTAAGTTTGGCGCAGTCCTTTAAAAATATGTAAACTATTCATTTGGAAATTATATCCCTAGGTGTCTGAAACTCCCTTAGTTAGATCGGTGTTATTTATAGCATTATTACGACTTGTACAAGTTATGTTTTCTATTTATTAAAAAACTTATATTCGAGAAGTAATCAAATTTCCTGGGAAAGCCAAAGGATTCATTTGCTCACACTATATATATTTATATTCGTTAAGTGTAAAAAGTTATGTACTAACCACTCAAAATTGAATCTCGAATTGTAAAGTATTTGTTAATTAAGGTTTTATATAGAGGTACTATCCTGAAAAGCCGTCACTTTGACTCATTAATTTATTTGTACATTAGGCATTTATAAATAATTCTTAATATTTATACTTTGTTTTACAGTTTTTTATAAATAAAATTTATTTTATGTATATATTTTACTTTGTTTATTTATAATAAAACAACATTTTTATATCTAAAATGTTTTTTAATATAAACGTTTCACATGTGTATAGTTTTGTATAATATCTGGTATTCATTTTCTTGATATATAATTAAAATAATAATACCCTAAATAAGTCATTGATTCTACTGACGGACACAATGATTCCAATTAGTCAAAAATAAAAAAATGTATTCTCTTTAAACAAGCACTGAGAATTATAAATATGAACCCTTCAGTAATGGTGTTTTATCTTGATCTCTTAAATTCGAGTGATGAAATCAGTGACTCACCTTCAGAGTCTCGCCGTACGTCCTTGCCGTTGAATATTTTTTTGACAAGGAGACTAGAATGGAACTGATTAAGATTGACGAAACAAAAATACTGATATTGTATTATGAAGAGTTACACAAATTATATGAACAGGCCGAAACTTGAATAGGTGATATCAAAGGCCACAATTTCAGAGTCTAAATGGATTATTCTAGCTATTAATTCTGCTTTATGGCTATGGCTGATCAAAGAATATCTATAAATTAACATTTTTTATGTGAGCTCTAAAAGATATAGATTTTTTTTTAAATCTCTGTAGAACAAAATAACACATTTGTATTTTTAGTACACAAATATTGAAATGTGTTGTAATATTTTTTTAGGATATATCATTATATGAAATATAAAATTATAAGTCAAGACCAAAAATGATATCAATACACTAACACAAATACGCATATACATGGAAATAATATAAAATACAAGGAATACAAAACACTTTGAAGGGAAACTTCCATAAAAAAGGTTTTATAGATAATTTCGATCAGAGCCAATTCATACAAAAAAAAACATATTTATATATATATATCATTATATGCCTATATAAGTTGTAAAATGACCACTGAAATCATGGAAAGTACATTGAAAGTTATTTTTGAATTATAATGGCCTCATTGAATTATTAGCAACGTTTAATCATCTTTGTCTACTCCTCTGGCTTTTGATCAGAAGAGTAAAATCAGTAATGCCATGGCATTTAATTAAGAACTTCATATTGCTTAACAATATATACCAATGACGTCATTGGATATAGGGTCATATTTTAATATATCAACAAAAATACTTTTATATTTGCATGGGCATAGATTATGATTGAAATTATTCTAAAATAAGCCTTTATTCAAAGACACTTCCCTTCCAAGTACCTAGTATTCCTTGAGAAAATATCACATAATTAGTTTAAAGGGAAAGGTTGGGTGCATGCGATTTAAGGTCCGAATATTATACGTCCTAAAAAAGTACTCAGCAAGTCCTATACGCTTTATTTGTGTTACAGAGTGAAAACAATCCAGCTTAGACACAGCTTTAGCACAAGAAAAGTCATCGAGCAAGTAAGTAAAATATACAATTCTAACTTATTATCTTAATTGTAAAAAACATCATTTGATTATCTTTTTTTAATGTTTCACATTTTTTTCAGATTTAGGAGCGAATGACCAAAGATTCTTGAACTCCGTCTCGTTCTCCAGTGCCAGAATTCTTCCTTCTCTCATCCATATACTCCCAACTCTTCTCATTCTTACCAAACCATGGGCATTTATCGCTATATAAAATAATACTCTAGAATTTGATTTTTAATGTATAGTTTAATAAATGTATTATTTAAACGGGTTAAATTTACACCAAGAGCAATATTTTTTTAACTATATTATCAGACAATTAAGCGCAAAGACATTTAATGTCAAGGTAGCTCAAGGAATAGAACACAAAGCAGTACGATTTTTGGGGGGAGGAATTCACGACCTTCCAATACTCAATACGATATTTATGAGCGGGATGCATAGCTGAAGTCTATTTCAATTAAGTTGCTGGTATGTTAATAAAAAGGTCTCGCACCTATAAACAAAATTCTTTTACCTGATCTTCGCCAACTCTCAGGGGTAATCATGAGAGAATAAAAGCCCCGTAGAAGAGAAGTGAAGTAGATGAAAGACACTGAGACTTATTATTTTTTTAAAGAGGTAAACAAACAAAAAATAGTTGTACCCAAGTACAACGATATAAATAAAAGTAGGAGTATTAAGACCGGGACTATGATCCTGCTTTATCCTACAAGTAAAATACATTATAATTGCGTTCATTCAACGGAATATCCAATAGAACAGATTCATTTTTTTCTTGAAGGATGAATGCTAATACCCCAAAAACATCTATACTAGAGAAAACTGCGCTTATTTTTGCATATATGATATGTTGAAAGTAATTCATTGTGTAATAATTACATTGGTTAACATTTTTTTCCATTGAAATAAACTGTTTATACCTAAATTGAAGACGCTAAATCCATATATGTCATTAAATTTCTTTTATACGTTAGCTCGATCCGAAAATATTTTAGCTCACCTACTAAAATGCTAACCTTATAATAATTTCATTAAATGTTAAGATTGTACTAAGAATTGAATAGAAATAAATAATCATTATTATATTATAATATATAATATAACGGCGACGATTAAGTAACATCATAAACATAATATATCTCTTTATACTTAAAGGACGATTTGTAAAATATTATTTTTTTATATCCAATGAGTAAACTATTGTTGAATCGATTGCCCAAAAAATTTCCAACAGAAACTTCATAACACATGCTAAGATACATTAAAAAAATATACTGAATTATAAGCTCATTTTCAATTTTTTAAAGTGTGCCATGCTGTTAACAATAAATTATTACTATTTTATTTCAATACATCAACTTTTCTCACAATTTATGATAACAGAGTTGTTAATATTTAATGATAAATATTATTCAGCTTAATTCAGTTTTTTAAAAACAAAAGTAAATTATAATTGATTGTAAAGCAATGAATTGTTCATACATTTATATTTTAATTAATTATCATTACAGTTTTATACTTATAAGTCATTTAATACTAAAGAAATTATTATTCACAATATATATATATATATTTGAACGCCCGGTGTCTAAAAATCACCGGGCCGGGACTTTAATATATTCGTTCCTTCGGCATTCTGAATATGACGACGTTTTTTAGAAAAAAAAATTCCAATCAAAAAGTGTAACACTACTTTTTAAGTTTTAGTAGTGTTTTAAAATTATTTTCTAACAATAAACGTCGTCACTTTCAAAATGACGAACGAAGGAATATATTAAAGTCCCGGCCTGGTGATTTTTAGACATCAGGCCGTTCAAAAAACAGCCGGAACCGAGCTGGGCCGGGTACCCGGTCGTATATATATATATTCATATATTTAAACATATATATATATTTATTTATCAGGAAACGACCGGGTTCCCGGCCCGGGGTTAAAAGATCACTGGGCCAGGACTTTAATACTTTCGTTCAATCTGTAAGGGATGACGGTTTTTTAGAAAATAATTTTAAAAAATTTAAGAAATATTTAGAAAATGCTTTCAAAAAAAACTTCGCCACTTTTTTTTGGAATTTTTTTCTTAAAAAATGTAGTCACTTTTTTGTGGAAATTGTTTGCTAAAAAATTGACGTCACTTTTTTCAGAAGGACGAAGGAACGAAAATATACTGGTTTAGACCCGGCCCGGCTTGAAAAATTTAAGTCCCGGCTCGGCCCGGGTCGTGGCGAAAAAAAGTGTCCCGGTCGTTTCCTGATATATTATTTTATATTTATTATATATTATATATATATATATATATATATATATATATTTATATATATATATTCAATGAGATTTGGAGAATTGGTTGTCCTCGAGAGAACGTAATAAGATCTCAATGTTATTTTTCAATTTTTTACTTTTTTAAGTAAATACAAAACAATAGCAACATATTTGTAATATATTTTGTGGTAAAAATGAAATTAGTGTTCCGATGACCTGCCAGAACGGTCATCATCAGCGATAAACATACGTCCACTTTTAAACCGCCCATGCTACTCACGAACTGTTGATAACATTAAAGCATTGCCATGTAAACAATTGTTCAACATTTCCAACGAATTGAAATGACAACTTTTAATTTATTTTGGATGAGGAAGGCAAGTGACTTCAATACAACATTATTGATCAAATATTGCAGCTACTTTTATTCAAAAAGAAAAAAGTTGAAATTTGTAAACCAGTGTATGGAACCATTGTTCAAAACTTCTATATAACACCAAAACACAAAAAATCCATGTATATATATATATATACAAAAGAAATTCCAAAGTATTTCATCCTCAATGTAATCCAAATTAGTGAGAATTATACTATTTTGAAATATATAGTTATATGCATTCAGAACTAACATCATGTTAGCTCGTGCAAACTCTCAAAAAAGCATCAATTTTAATTATTTGATAGCTCACTTTTTTACATCTTAACATCAGAGTGATTATTCCTTTATCGCTAGATTTGATGACGTGCGATAAATCTTTATTCTTTCATTGAGCGTGAGGAGGTCCTTTATGTACTTAGTATCAGTACGTAATATTTGGATATTCCATTCAAAATATTTAAATGACATAAATAGAGGCCCATCCATGAGAAGAAACAATAGATGTTCTTAAAAATGATATATTTATATCTGAATTGATGTTCACTTCTCAAGAGCTGCGAGTGAAGTGATGCTTTATTTTATTATATCAACTTTTAAATTATGTTTCACTATTACTTTCTTTCAATATATATCGTATTCAAGACAAATATTCCCGTTTCTTATCCTTGTTCAAACGATTCCTTTCATGGTATTACCGACTACCAGTAAAGATACTTATTGATATTTTTATCTACCAACAAAAAACATCGTTTTCGATACCATATCTTCTACCTGATTTGTCTTGGAATCAATACAAGCATTTCTGTCTCAAGGATGTTCCACTTTTTGTGAAACTTTTCTAATATAGCCATTTAATCACACCCTACAAAGAGTAATGACGTAATTACAATATGTCTATCAATTTAAATACGATTTGAAAAAATATTATAGCATTAAAATTAGTCACTCGAACCTAGGATTTTATCAATGAGGTAGATCAAAAATGGCCATCCCCTCTCGGGATTCAAACCTGCGCCCCCAGCATTGAGAGTTGAACACGCCTTAATGCACACGGCTATCGCACTCTCTTTATATCCGATCGGATGCAATTCTATCGAACCAAGTAGGCAAAAAAATTAACTTGATTTATTGCCAATATCATTTCTTTGTTTCTAAGCTATGAATAATACTAATATTGTTTGGAAAACAAGTTAAGATGATAACACTAAGAGTTTCTTTTTACATCACTCAATGTTTCCATGATTTAAAACTTGTATGAAGAAAGTCATAATAATATTAATATAGTTGCATGAAAACTATTAAAGAAATAAAAACTATTTTCGAATTATTCGAAGAAAGAGCTTGTTATGTTGTTTCTATTTGGATTATCATAAAAATAGGAATCCACTGGCTTGAGTGATTTATACATTATATATAAATAAATATATATCTATTTTTTTTTAGATCACGAACTTGACGTATGTACTAATCAATCCAAGCAACTAAATTCATCTAAACAAAAACTGATAGTTTATTTTATTCCACCATATATGAAAAAAGGGATCATCTTTATGAAATATGACGCAGAAATGGAAAGAAAATTCGTTTATCAATTATACAAAAAAACTATGGATCATACATTTTGTACCAAATAATGAATTAAAGTGACTCATGTCAAGAATGAATGTTAATTTTGTTTCATCATATCTGTCGATAAATGGGCGATTACTTTGACTTTTAGAAATAGAAAAATAAAAAAATGGTCTTACCAAGTGAACAAATTATGTTTATTGGTGAGTTTGTGGATTGGCCTTTTTTCGATACCTAATTATACTCTTTGAGATCTTTAGTTATCACCTACTCAACCCTATATATATATATATATATATGTGTATATATATATGTATATATATATATGTATGTAGTATAACTTTAACTAAAATTGGATTACAATGAGGATAAAATATTTTGGAATTTATAAATATATATATCAGGCTTGTGACCGTTCAGCTTTTTTTGCGTTCAGCGTTAAAAAAATAGCGTTCCGTTCAATGTTTTTGCGTTCAGCGTTCCGTTAGTGTTCAGCGTTCAAATATTTTAAAAAGTGACGACCGTTTTTTTTTAAAGAATCTCCAGAAAAGTAATGACGTTTTTTTAGAAAAAAAATTCCAAAATAAAAAGTGACGACGTTTTTTTAGAAAAGAATTTCCGAAAAAAATTATGATGTTTTTTTAAGAAAATAATTCCGAAAAAAGTGATGACGTTTTTTTAGAAAATAATTTTCAATATATTGGTCAAGTCATAAAGAATGAGGCCTGACCCTGTATAACTCAGAATACTTATTAAATCATAAAAACACTTCTAAATCAGTAAACATAATCTCCTCCGACTGCAATGACGTCGTGGCAGTGGTCCCAGAGCCTATGGAGATGGTCGAACAGCTCGTCTGCGCTGATCCTCTTCATCGCCCGCTGCATGGTCAGTCTGGCGTCTTCGTGGCCCCCAAACTCGTCATTCCGAAGCAGGTACTTCAACTTCCAAAACAAGTACCGGTCGCAGAGGTTCAGGTCTTGTCTGGTGAGTAGGGCCTCTGTTTCACCTGGGTCATAAATTCCCTTGTATCCACTCGCTGCCTCTTGTTGGTCTCATAGAGCTGGCGAGAGACAAGTAGACTCAAGACGTTTCATAGTCCAAGATCTTTCGTCAAAAGCTTGGAAACGATTTTCTGTGGTAGAGAAAATATTGGAAGCAACTATGTCGAGTGGTCATCCGGAGGTTATCCTCGTCTCCGGTGTCCTCGTCTCCCAGGGTCTTCCTGATGACGTATTCTTCTCTAGAGCAAAACTGTCATTATCCAAGTCCTTTCTCCATCTCTTGATGGCGGAGAGGCTGGGCAGGAGTCATGAAAGGTAGAAATAAGATCCTCGTGGTTCTCGTTGACTATCTTGGCGAACTTGATCTGGTGCGAAAGTTGGGTGTATCCACATGCAGTGGCAAATGGCGTAACAAATAGAAATGGTGCGAATTTGGACTATTTATACAACCGGAGTGGCACAAAAAAATATGCGATAAGAAAGCTCCCATTGAAATTTATGAGCTATCTTGTTTACATTTGGAGATAATTAACCTAGCTCATTCTTCATGACTCAGCTTAATATTTTAGGGTTACCAACTAACAATTTTCACGCAATGTATCGTACATCTGCCTTGATGACAGCCTTCAACCTGGGTCGGAATGGCTGTTTTTGATGAAGCTCTGGTCTAGACTGGCTCAAGCGTCATCAATGACTGACCTCAGGTGTTCCTTTGATGTGAAATTGATCCCCGAGAGGGAGCTCTTGACGCATGGAGAAACCCATGTATATTAATGGATGTATAAGACCTCGTACCATCTTTTTGGATTTCTACCCACTCACTAGATGACATTTCCCCAGAGAAAGACAGTAATAACCCTCATAAATATCAGTTTTACATAAGTTTTGATTTGATTCGTTTAATTTATTTGTTTTTTATGGTTAAATTAATATATGAATAGGATAAAAATTATATAACACAAAAATTATTTCATACGTTAGAAATAGGATATAAATGTGAACCTTGGATGCGGAAGCAAAATAATAACAAACAAGTACGAGTAAATGGTCAAGATTCCCCCCAGTAAACTTGCTATCTTCACAATAAAGATAGTTGAACATATTAAGTACAAAGAAGCTTCTAAATATTCATGAGAAGTTCAAGGTCTCCCGGGCTCATTACATAATCTTTTTTGAATAACATATCCTGAAGTATTGAAAATTGTCAAAAGTAAATTTATTGAACTAGTTTCAATATCAAATCAACCATTCGGATAAATTGTCATTGGTCAAAATTATGAGAATAATGCAATGAAGAAAAAAAGTATGTTTTGATTTGAACTTTTATTTTCATCGATTAAATGACCAAAAGATTGAATTATTTCATGTAGTTCTTACAAACTTACCAATAACTATCACTTTTTCCTTCTCAAGACACTCATTTCTTTATTTTTCTATATCTTATCGTCAAAGTGAAGATCTATTCATCGTCAAGAATGATCAAACAAAATAAACATTTAAGGGAGAGCGATAGCCGTGAGCGTTAAGGCGTGTCCAACTCTCATGTTGGGGGGCGCAAGTTCGAATCCGAGAGGGGGTGGTCATTTTTGTTCTACCTCATTGATAAGATCCTTGGTTCGAAAGACTAATTTCAATGATATAATGTTTATTATATCCTGTCGGATACAATTCTATCGAACCAAATAGGCAAAAAAAACATTTAATTTTTCCACGAGTTTCAAGGAGTTACTTTATAAAAATTATAACAATTTGCAATATTATTATAATAAATTTCTTTAATTATTATATATGAATTGATATTCATATCTCAACAGCTTCGAGTAAAATGTACCTTATTTCATGTTCCACTCTTTCGGTCAACCATGTTCTTAAGTAAAGTGTTGCTGTTGTATCCTTTGCTTTTAGTATCTCTGTAATTTGTACAGGGATAACAGAATAACTAGGAATAATGCGTAATAGGACATTAAGATAATTGGGGTTTTAAACGCAAATATGCCATAATTGATATATGATGAATCCAAGTACCTATAAAAACTTATTTGTATAAACTCCGATATAACATAATGACGAGACCCTGGGGTTACTCTATGAATCCTTGGAGGTAAATTTAACACCAATAGCTACCGTAACATGTAGAACCAAATGGCCCAGAGACGCTTGTTTTGAAGTAACATAACAATGTGACATAGTTGTGACGGAGGAAACCCAAGTATTATTGGCGGTGATGGGTTAGGACACTCAATTTTTTTAAATATAAGAAACTTTATTGATTAGAGAAATTGCATATATAAATAAACATTCTAGTTTAAAATTAGATCTTTAAACAAAAGTTAAAAAGCAAAAAAACAAACACTGAATGATATAAAACATAACTTAAAAAAAAGCACATATTCTTGACGTATACAACAAACACATCAAATTAAAATACATTAAACACAAAAATTAGTCAAAACATTATAAATGGACAATATAACATGATAAATATAAAATGCATGACATTAATATAATTTGGGAGTTATTTTACTACCCAGACCAAAGATAATTCAGGATAAATCCCAAGACCCATTCTTAAAATAAAAAGAGAACTAGGATAAAATATTTTTAAATTTTTGATGACATTATATTATATGTTTTAAAAAATTTATGCGTTCGACGGTACAAGAAGGATAAAAACGAACTAGATTACCAGTAAAATTCCAAGCGTCATTATTTGAGTTCGGAATTTTAATTGTAAGAACCGAGTAACGTGCAGTGGTTGATATCAAGATGGCTCGCAAATCATCCTTGCAAACGAAGTTATCACTTGCTAGCCTATGTGCTATATGGCTCCTACAGCTCAAAAGTGAAATTTCTAAAGCACGAGTTTTTGAAGAACAACTGGGATTGGAATTCAACCCAAAGAGAAGGATACCAGGAATAATATTCGTAGTAACCCCTTTGATATTTAAAGATATAAACTCCTTCAAGATGCTCAGAGCAGGACAGTTTGCAAAAGCATGAGAAATTTTATTGAACAAAAGTCCACAGTCTTTGCAAGGAGCATTAAAGAAAATAGTGCCAGAGGATACTTGAAACTGTGCAGTGAATCTTTTTCCATCATGTATCTTTGAAACAGAGCGAATTATTCTAGGTTTCCAAGTTGTTGGGAGATGTAATTATTGTAGAAACTGATATTAAAAAATCGGTTTCTTCTTTGGAATTTGATGCATAAGACATCCTTAAATGCCAAAGGATCGGAACTTGATGTCTCAATGCAGCCTTCTTTAAAGGAAAGGAAAATTTTCCACAGTAAAACATTGATTCTGACTTTAAATCATGGAACGATAAAATTTGTTGAGATAGAGCCATCCATTCCAACTCTCTTGGTTCTAAAATTTCTTGGAAGTAAAACTTTTTTTGACATTTTTGACGAATTATATCAGTTGTAGACGTCGAAGAAAACAAAGGTTTGCCTTTCCAAATTAATTTTGGAGGGACGCTAAAAAAGGAGATACGGCCTCCAGTTTTTCATTAATAAAATCTGTTCCAATCATTAGCCACAGAAATGCCGGATTTGATGTAAAAACAGACCGCCATTCAGTCTGTGGATGAATTGTTATCGACCATAACAACTTTCTGGTAAATTTAAGGTATGATTTTTGACAGTAAACTTAGTCCTCCACCTATGTGAGATCGTGGTCTCTTAAGGGCACTTAGATAACTCCTATGAAAAGGTGACCAAGTCAAATGTCTTATTCTACTATTGCGCGCTCAGCAAGCCACGGAATAGACGATGCTTTATATATAACAGCTGGCACGACCAAGTAGTTGTAGAGGTCAATCCTCTGCTGTAGGTTAAAGTTTCTCCAGTGTGGAATTGAGAGACTGATTTGATTTTTTATCTTTAGCCAATTCGATTGAGAGGCTCCTGTGGATTCCCATGAAATACCTAAAATGTCCAGGCTTTGCTTGACGGAACAACCTACAATCTGTAGATCATTCTCAGGGTTCCACTTGCCCATTGAAAGAATTGATGTTTACTTTTTGTTAATTCTTAATCCCGATCTCTTTTCAATTTTTTGAAGTGTTTTATTAATATTTAAATACGCTTAATTAATTGTATTACCGAGTTGGCCTCTATCATTAGCGTAACATCGTCTGCATATAAATCGATAATGTTCTTTGAAAAACCGAAATCAACTCCAAACCTTTTGTACTTTTTAATTACTGAGTCGCTCAGTTCAATAAGTCTAATAATAAATAAAAGCGGAGCCAAAGGACAACCTTGACGACAGCTTTTTTTAGAATTATGGGATCACTCTTTATTCCCTCATGGAGATAGTTGAGGTACCATTATAAAGGAGAGCTCTAATGGATTAAAATATTTTTTTGGAAGTTTCTTTTTAATCGACCTAAAAATATGTCTATGTTGTATGGTGTCGAAAGCTTTGCTAAAATCTATGGCTATGATGGCTCCAAATGTCTCTCTTTTCTGTAAAACTTGAATAACTGTTCCAATATTTTTTTAATATCACCGATTTGCCTACCCTTAGGAAGCCCTTTTGTTCTTTCCCTAATTTAACATTCAACTGAGACTCAATTTGAGCAGCAAGAACACCCGATAGAATTCGGTAGCTCTCGTTGAGCACCGTAATAGGACGCCAATTGTTCACATCTGTTGCTTATTGACTTTGGAAGTTTTCCACGAATTTCTATGACTTCCTAGTTCAACAAGATAGGGAACGATTTTGTTCCAAGCATTTGGTAATATTTTGCCGCCAATGCAATCAAGACCTAAAGCTTTTAGTCCTTGAACTTATTTCTCATGAATGAGTGATAGTATTTTCTCTTAAAAATTGAATGAGTTATTGGAGAGCCCTGATTGCCTTCTTCAGGCACTGTCGAGGAATCTTTTGAATTATCTCCGAAGTAGAGATCCAAGCTCACCTGCCTTTTCTGTATATCTTCTTTATTTGCACATTATGAGTTTCTGTAGAATTAATTACTTCACTTTCTACCAATGCTTCAGAAGACTCAACAATGACTTCAGGAGATTATACCACGCATACAACCTCGTGATGACGTCACTAGTTGTTACCACGGTATCAATAGTTTCTTCACTCTGTACGTTCGCCCCACTCGTACTATTGTCATTGTTCTCTCCTTCAGATGAAATTCTAGCAATTGATCCATTTAGAGCATTAACATACTGTCTAATGGTAAGCCTTTCATTGTTGCAGAACTGTTTGGTATGCTCTAAACCGAAACAGTTTTGGCATTGTAAACTTTGCTCCCTTAAAATTAAGACGTATTAAGCACCCCTGAATGAGGGCTTTTGGGGTATTAAAGAAAGGTCGGCTATTACTTCAACCATATAGTCCCCATCCCTCCATATATCTTATAGTGTATATATTTGTGCTCCGCCTCTTCAGTAGTAGGGTTTCTCCTGGATAGTGCCCTATACTTCACCAAACTTATTGAACCAATTAATCGCTCTTTCTCATCAATCCTTTTAAATGTATTAACCATCGTTATTACAACTCGCTTTTTATTACAACGTTCACCTTATCGATACCCTTCAGTTTTAAATTCATCTCAACAACTTTTCCTTCGACATTTTTTACTTTAAAAGAATGAACTTTTTGTAGTTCTTCAAGTCTACCACGTATATCAATAGGAAATTTTAGATAAATTGATGCCTGATTCATTCCGAATTTCGGATTTGCACCTGCTATTTCTTGTTCTTAAAGCCGTAAAGCATGGTCATATCATAAACTTCACATGTTTTAGACCTTCCACACGAAAGGATTTATCCTGAACATTTCAATCATTACAATAAACACTCCCACTTAATTTCTTGTCCCAGTCAAGAGTTTTAATTTCACGGAGATTTTCATTTATTCTTCCTTTTTGAGAGCAATTGAGTAAGGAAGGGGCTGAGTTCCTTCATCAGGTGGTCTATCGGGCGGGCGACTTGACATTTTATTCAGGTAAAATCAAAGTAGAGGTGTTCTCTCACCTAAAGGATGATGCCGGTCAAGCTCCTAGGTGGTGACTCTTCTTCTTGATGAGAGTGTACACAGAAGTCTGAAGAGAAAACTTATTAAGCGTGTGCTTAAGGATGGCGTTTAAAAGCGATGTTGTCCCCCACAAACGACCGGTCAAGCTCCTGGTGACTAAACGATTTTCTTCTGAAGAATATCCACCTCCTTGTGAGTAGAGTCTTTTGTGGCACTGTCTTTATTTATTATTCAGGGATTCCTCCTACGTCAGAGTGACGTAATTTGTCTCTTCAGGATTCCTCCCTGATAATCGAAGGCGGATTGGAGCCTCCCGGCAGCGATGGGTGACCTTTTTGTATCTCACCGGAATATTCGTCAATATCTACCAGCGGATAACAAAAGTCGATTCTTCTGTCTTGCAACTCCGTTAAATTAATTTTTCTTAGGACGAAAAAAAATCAACACAGCACGTGAGACAATACATAGAACACTCACAATCAAACATTATAATTGGGACCTCGGAATTTGATGTATATATCGCAATATCTCTTAACATTTTTAAGGCTGTAAATACTATAGTTTAATAACTAATTGATAGGGTTTTGATAGTCCACTTATGAACTAAAAGGCTACATTTCATTAGATATCCCTAAAAGATATTTGTACATGGTTTTTTTACCTGTATAAATATTACATTGTATTCTACGCAAACCGGAGGATCAATAAGTAAAAATAAATGAAGAAACTCGCTGTGCAATAACATCGCATGAAAGGAAAGCAATTTACTGATGATTTCAATGTTTCGGTTGAGAGGTTGAAATAGAAACAGGGCGGGAATGGTCCATGGAATATTCCCCAATTAATCTTAAGAGAACCTCAGGTACAAAGTACACTTTTATTATGCCATTTAACAATACCAAACAATGCTTTTCCATTTCCTCAATGGAAACAAAAACATACATAACATATATGTATGTATTCATGATCATGTATTATATTACACATGGTCAAGTATCGATGATAAGATTAATAAAAATGCACTTTGTTTCAGCATATTCGGTGCAAAACAATATTTATTTCAATCAAGAAAATACAAAAACATGTCTACAATTTGACCTCCCGCTTCTTACATAGAATAATGCCTTGTAATTTGATAAGTAACAAGGGTACAAGGGAGTAGTTTAATTTTTATTCGGTTTGATGGGAATACTTTAGCAAACTTAATTTTTTATGGTGTTTATAATATTTATTTTGAGATATTTTTGTTATATTGACATTGGTTTAGGGTGTTATTTTGAGATGTAATGTTTAATTCCTATTTATTATAAGTTATTGATAAATCAGGTTTTCTTAAATTTAGTTATTATTTAAGAAAGGAAAAGCAAAATAAGGTATTTTGAAGGATATTATACGGGACATTTTTATAGAACGTGATTGGTTGAAAGAAAACGAACAGAAAAATAATAATACATTTAGCATTAGGAAATAGGGTATCTCTTCGATTATGGTTGAGCATCAACTCAGAGATATGAAAAATCATTCGTAAGAACAGTAATACCGAATCAAAAAGGGTGGACAGAGAGCAACATGGAAAATCAAAAGTGAAGCCATGGGCAAAGGAAACGACGGCGTCCTGCCTTTACTAGAAGGCTGTAGAACCGATATAAACGCAGCAAATGAGTGCAATCAGCTTCTACATCAATAAAGTCGACTACTGCGTTGCGATCTATGTCTATATTCCCAAAATGCTAGCCCTAATGTCAATTCGGACGGCAGACTGAAGAGAGCACTAAAATCCCTTGCCCTCTAGCACCCGTTGCATTGACAAAATCAATCTTGTCTTATACTAATCAGCCTGGACCGCATTATCCCTTCCCACCGTTCACCTCATCAACCCAATCTTCTCTTCTGGGGTCTGGCAAGACGAGTGAGGAACGACAATCTTCATCCCAGTACTGAAGAAGGGCAAAACCACGCAGAGAACCCTCTGGCTTTAGACCAGTCTTACTCCTGTGCACCATTTCAAAATTGACCGTGCAGGGACTTTACAACCAGCTCGTGACCTACGTCGAAGCTTTTGGAAACTCCCAAGGAACAGCACGGCGTCCGAACTGGACACAGCATCGACTACCCTGCCAACTCTACTGTCCAACGCAGCTAAGACTAATAATCCTAAATTAAATGTATGTATTGCTACCTTCGATTTCTGCAGCCTTTGCCCGTTTGGAAGCAAATGTAGTTCTGGCAGAGCTCCAATGGATGGGGAGTCCCACCAAAAAGCTGAAGCTCAGGTACCTAATTGGAGGGCGACTGCAGGTGAATTGGAACGTTCCTTGAAATAAAGTAGGCGTAGGCTTGCCCCCCCTACTTTTCATCCCTCTCACGACTGGCCTGCCTGTTTATCTGAGAGCAGCTACCAACCGGAAGCTCAGCTCGAAGTCATGCTATACGACGACGATACTTTCATCGTAGTCTTGGCTCCATCTTGGGAACAGATCGACTTCGCTATAACGCGACATCGAGGCTTGGAGGCGTATTCAGATACCAACGGCCTCCATCTAAAAATAGGGAAACCCCAAATCTTACGTTTGGGTGCTGTAGACACTCCTGCGATAGCTACACTCGACCTTTGGGAGCCACAGTCAACAGGAACTTTACATTTGTCCCCGCCAGAAAAATAATCAGGACGTTAGAAAAGAATTGTAGTCATCCGCCGGCTCCGCACCACAGTATCACGAAAGCCACTGCTGACTGAGATTGTCAGAGCAATAGTTATCGGGAAACTTTAGACGTCTGCCTGGGTGACTATAAGGGCAAAATTATCGTCCGCCGCTGAAAATCCTCACGCCCTACAACGGCATAGGCAAGCTCAGATGCGTAACTTACCATTAACAATCTAACTTGCGTTTTTCTTGGGAGTTCAGAGAGCAGATCGCTGTGTGTTGCCGACCTCTTGACAAATAACATCTTCCATCCATAAAATTAGATCATAGTGAAGCAGGCTACTATATCCGCTCGGAAGGCTATGAACGTGGACAGCTGTCCCGTGTAGGGACGCTCGAAAACTTACCCAATAAACCTCAACAAATCCGACTCTACCAACAGCATCGCTGATGTCAACCTTTCAAAGACCTGGCTCTATCACAGCCATTGAGAGAGCATATGCTTTATAAAGTGCTCGGAGGGTGGCAAAGTCAGTTGCGGAGCTGTCTAGATCCTTCTATTTCTAAAGTGTCATCGAATTGTAAAATTATATTTGGTTATTTTTGTTAGTTGTATCCTTTAAATATTTTATTATGTAATATATGTGTTAAATAGATATATATTTTCAGTAGCTATGATGGCCTAGAGTTATATGAGCTCCGAATAACAACAACATCCTTTCCTCATGGGCCTTCGACCATACCATTTGAATAAATTATTTTAATAAGCAATACATAATTATATAATATTATTAAACAAAGAAGTTATTTATCTTCAGAGAAAGAAAGAAATTTTTATTGTTTTATAATCCATGGCGATAATTGAATCTTAACTCTGACGATTAATATGTACAAAAATAAAAAAATCTCTAAAAAATATGGGGATTTTACAAGACGAACATACAAGTAATTATAGATATACTTTTCTATAAAACCTATTTTTATAAAATATTTTAATGATCTTATTCCGTGGAACAGTATTTAATATTGTACTTTTTTTGCCTATATCCCGAATTTAACAAACTAGATATTTCAGGCATATTTGATATGTATTTCTTATATAGTATATTTTGAAGCTCATAAACAGTATGGGAAAAACATCAAAATTAGACATAAACCTTCGACTATATATCATCAGAGGATGCCTGAAATGTATATTTAAATAGATTCATCACCACTTCTTTTGTTAGAGTATTGTTAGGCCGATACAAAGTTGAGCTTTTGATTGAGTTCAAGATTGGTTATGCTGCTGGAGTGAAGATTTTGATTGTCGATACTAGTTTTGATAATCTAATAAATGACATTATTGAGCAAGGCCTACGCTATTTTTATTATGGTTAAAAATATATCATGCATAAATCCAAGACAATAAACTGGAACAAATATTGGCACACACTTCAAAACACTTAAATCTTTTATGAAACACCACAATATATCGAGGACAACGAATTAAGATCTTCTAGAACTTGGAAATAGCAAAATAATTTATAAATTGCTTAAAAACAAAAATGAATTAAACTTTTGTAAACATTTAGGTGCGGCTTTTATTTTGTTTCATATTTCGTGTTCTGTTCATTATTTTTTCGCAGATTAAAATTTAGTTTTCGATTTATTAATAGAGTTCAGAGGAAACGAAGAAATCAATTATTAAATTTTCTAAGCTTTGTTTTTTTGTATGGGTATTTTCAATATGGGATAAATAATCCTTTTTCTTTGTAGTATTTTTAATCGATTTTAAAATTATATTTGAATAAAATCCTTTACATGTTGGAAATTTTTTCCATTGAAAAACGACTATAAACTTTAATAAAACATATAATTTACAGTAGTCTAAAAATAGGGGTGCTTGCAATTTTCAAACTTTGATGGCCTCTATCTGTCAAAAATATAGGTCATGAAGACTTTTTTTTTTAATCACGACTTCTGGTCTTTAACAATAAAAAAAATATTTTAAAAACACAGGACACCATTTTTCAGAAAGAATCGATGTGGGGCCTACAGAACTCTGTAAAGTTCAGCCTCTGTGTGGCTCTTACTGGAAAAAAATGAAACAATCGTGGAAGTCAGTCATAGATGGGATCCTTTCTTTTTGGGTTCAGATGAGCCATTAAACGAAAACCCTAGACTACTTAGTCGTATGGAATTTCTCAAAGACTGCCACCTTACCTCGGTTGGTCAATTCCAAAGAAATGAGGAAAAAACAAAAAACTTCATCTTGGACTTTAGGGTGAAAAAAATAATAAAAGATCGACCAGAGCCTGAAATTCCGTTTGGCCCACCCATCCCTTTTTACATCGGCTTATCCAATCTTAAAAATCAAGATGTTCGCAGAGCATATCATAAAAATGTTAAGCAAAAACCGCCTTCGGAATTGTAAAACGAAGACTCCATAAGCTTGATGAAAGCAGGAATGTGTACTCGTTATGTCCTCAAATCATAATGAAGAATCCCTTCTCAGATTCAAGACAGAAATGGCTCCGATATAGGCTGGCAACTTCATCTCTCTCATTAGTAAATCGAAGATCCATTCAGAAGATCAACTATGGCACTGGTGTGGGAGAGAGAAGGAGACCTCGTTCCACTTTTATATTTCTGCCCGATCATGTCCCTGTTGTTAAGTCAGTAGAGGAAAAATACAAAGGACATACGGTGAACACCTTGAACCCTGACTGGCTAATATCAACGTCCCCCAATTATGAGAACGCTTTTCAATAGAGTTCATAAGTTCAAGGCGTTCTGTACGCCTCGCGGGTCAAAGGAAACCCTCTCCCTATAGGACTGGACAAATTTTATGGAAAGAGAATCTCCCTCCTAGACCGAATCAATTATTAATGTGCATCATCCTCCTTTCCGGAACGATATATTTGTATAGATGTTTAAAGATAATCATATTAATAGATATTATGTCCTTTTGTCAGAGTCACAATTATGTAGATGTTTTGTTCTACGTAAAGTTTATTGAAATGAATGTATATGTAATAATAATAATAATAAAAGACTTAAATTTTTATATAAATGAATTTGTAACCACACAAAGCTGTATGCAAAATAAATAAAAACTGATTAGATCCACCACCTGGCATATTCACTTAGGGAGGAGCCGGTCGCAATTGAATCGCACACAATCACAGTGTAGAAAAAATTTAAGGATCTGAAATCGGCCAAGATCGTGCACGCCGCAAGAACCGAAGTTAAAATAAAAGTGTCCCTATCCAGTGGCTGTCATAATCATTTGGGAAGTTATTTATTTTGGTTTTATTTAAATAAACTTCGATTACACGCTATCAACTCATTTCAAAAAACAATATTATTATATAAAAGCTTCACTTTTAAATCTACCCCTACCAAATGACAGAAATTATGCAAACGGTAATGATATGAGATAGTTTTAACTATCGGTAACTATTTAACCATTGGACTGTTCGATAGAAAAAAAACTTTCATCGGTAATACCAAAGTATCGAATGCCTATTATGAGTTCCAGCTCTGTTTATTATATAACTACGTTTAGTTATATTTCAATCATGGTAAGAAAGCTATGACATTGGTTACCTGTTTGCATTTCCAGGTATGATTAACAAATTAGAATAGTAAAGCAACCATGTGTTTCAGGGAATGAGCTAAGATCTTAATACGATGCTGCCGTGTTTAAAAGATTACATTTCGAATCGTCTTTGGGATAATACACATAAATAACAAAAAACATGTTTTAGGTCGCACCATATATTAGCTGATAAATGGCAGCATTGATTGGATCAATTATGGACTGCAAAAAAAAAAATCTTGATCATTAATTTCAAGCGCCATTGTTGTTGGTATTTTTATTGAACTAATTATGTATATTTGATGCCTTCATCGGAAGCTTAAGATGTAAACACAATGTAATTATACATAACTAATGAGTTTTGATCTTAAGCACTCATTACATAATCATACATCATCATAATGCCCTCTGTTGGTGATGTGAAGCCTTCGTTTTGCTCAAGAATTAGTCAGATGTTTTGGAACTCAACTCACATCTGACGTTATTAATCGAACTAATGGCCTGAGTTACATAATCTAAAAAGGGCCAATAAAAATAAGTTAAGTTGTTATGCAATCTCTTTGGTATTGTTTGATTTAAGACTGCATCATGAAATCTATGGCTTGGCTTTAGTATATGCAATTAAGAATCTTGGTTAGAGGATAGTTTGATGCTAGACAGAGGTGGATTATATCACATGATCAAAAGTAATTACGCAAAAAATCCATAGGTACAACAAAAAAAAATTTTTTTTTTGGTTGGATATTACATTGGATTATATAAATCCATTGCTTGCACACAAAAACTACCTTTAAATGCCTAAATAAATATTTTAGCCAAAAGTATTATAACCTTCTATGTAGAATATAATAAAAACATGTAAAACGAGTGTAAGCGACGTCATTGGGTAACATAGTCCTGAGCTGATAATATGAACAATAATACGCCAATGAATATTTTTAGCGTTTGTTCTTTCCTACTCCCAGAATAGAGACCCATTCATTATTATTAGTAGTAGTATTTGCTCATTTGCATATTAAAAAAGCACTTAGAGATGCCAAAATTTAATCACTTGTTCCTTTGGCATTTCAAACCACTCACAAAGTTTCATTCGAATCGTTCAGTACTTTTTGAGTTATCCTGCTGACAAACAAAGAAACCAAAAAAACGCCAGTGAAAACAATACCTCCTTCGGCGGAGGTAATAATTATTATAACGAGCATAGATATCAGCATTAAAAATAACCTAATAGTATGCCAATATATGTTGTTAGGTGTCCAAACCTCTCTGCAAAACATTTTTTAAATGACGGACTATTTTTGGAGGGAGAAATTCTATAAATTTATTGAACCATGGACTCTAAGTGTACCATTTTGGACAATTGTCTTTGGATAATATGGTTAATGAAATGAAAAAAAAAACTATTTATTATGTGTGGGTATTGAATGATAGGACTACAAGTATTTATCGCAAAAATATACAATTATGCCAAAATTACGTATGAATATATATATATACATATTTATATATCTAAAAGATTGTAAATAGGAAGAAAGGAATGCCGAAACTTAAGAAGAAAAAAATGTTTATTTGTTTTTTATTCATAACTGTCAATAAATGGATCATAATTCAAAGAAAGATAAAGAAAACAGTGTTTCCAATTTTTATCAATAAAATGTATTGGGAGTTTGCAAGAACAGTTCTTTATCCCTTAATTGTGATATCTCTATATCCAACCTGAGTCCCTGTGTATATTTCGCAGTTTCAAGTAGGCCAAAACATTTGCAATTTTGTCTCCTGTGTTTAATATATATCTTCGCGTTGCAAGTGATTCCTTTT
>CP045898.1:20256389-20273926 GCA_013387185.1 Caligus rogercresseyi
GCAGTTTCAAGTAGGCAAAAACATTTGCAATTTTGTCTCTGTGTTTAAATATATATCTTCGAGTGCAAGTGATTCCTTTTTGCATCATGAATTGTGTACTATCAGTTAACTTTGTTGTGAAAAATAATTGCATTTGTTAGGTAAAAATCTTGCAAAATATAATACATACATAGGAATTGAGATAAAGAAGTATTTTCAATTATAATTCATGAAATTACTGTAAAGCTAGGACACAACAATTTACAAAATTAGTTGAGGAAAAAATCCAAAATATTGGATCGTTATTCATAGCTATTATATATATATATATATACGATATATATAGTATATATATAATATATATAATATAATATATATATATATATAATATATATATATATATTATACATATATATATTATATCTTAATAGATGATATTTTGGACTTGTTCCAGCTCAGTGGGTTAGTGTATATCAAGCGTTTGTAAGATTTAAGTTTTAAATTTAATAAAATGAGCTTTAAAATTCAACTTAAAGAAACATCCTCGGAACATTTTATTATCTGTTTTTTTTGGATATTTAACATTATTAAATTAAAACGATAACAGACTAAAAACAGATAATGGACATGGCCTCAAACTAGTTTACACAATATATATATATCAGGAAACGACCGGGACACTTTTTTGCCGGGACCCGGGCTGGGGGACGGGACTTTAATATATTTATGTTCCTTCTTCATTTTCAAAATGACGACGTTTTTAGAAAATATTTTCCTAAAAAAAATTAACGAAAAAGTGACGTTTTTTTAGAAATAACTTTTTTAAATTTTAAAAATTCGTTTATTAAAAAAAAGTCGACACTTTCAGAATGAAGAATGAACAAAATATTAAAGTCCCGGCCCGGTGATTTTAGACACCGGGCGGGCTGGGACACTCAAAAAATACCGTGACCCGGGCCGGGTTCCGGTCATTTCTGATATATATATATATATTTAATAGCGCTCAACTTCCCATGTTGAAGGCACAGGTTCAACTACCGAGAGGTGAAGGTCAATATCGAAGCACTTTTTATGAAGGAAAAAAATTAGTGCGATGAACTAAATACTGTGATTTAATGCTTATTCATATCCACTCGACTACTGCGATCCCATCTTACCCGATGAGTAATAAAAACAACGTTTTATATATATTTTTAATCAACTGTTTTCGTCTTTGTACTTGCATGAATATTTGTATAATATTTCTTAATATATAATGGGAAAAACACCATTTTCTTGAGTCTATAAGTCTTTATATTTTGTATTATAATATTCATGCACTTTGATACGATTGATATGAATTGCATTATTACATAATAGATAGCTGGGATATTAACTACGTTATTTAATCATGAGAAGTGTCATATGAAGCAGCAAACGTCTTATTTATGATTACAAAGTAAGAACTCATTTGTTTCTGATGGCGCATGTTCATTATTCTTCATATTATCATAACACAAAAACAGATTGCAACTTTTGCAACTACATATGATGCGAACTTGACCTTTTTTAGTGAAAAATATTAAAGGCAAAAATATGCAACTTCAAAGCAGCTCTACACTCAATGCCGAGGACGCAGGTTCGACTCCCGAGAGGGGAAGAAGGTCAATTTGGGTCAACTTCATCAAACAGATCATAGATCTAAGATGGACTATCCTTATGCTGTAATGCTGTTCATATATATTAGGGTTGTTCTTATTTTTCAAATGTTTGAAATGTTAGCAACAAAGTGGATTTTCTGTTTCTTGGTGATAAAAGAAGACGACATACAAAGTTTGAACAAAATCGGTCAACATTACGAGGTCGCGCAACGAGGTCAAAGTTTTAAAAATTTAGTAAAAATATAGTTTTCTGCAAATTTCTTCAAAATGGTGGACGTTACAGACTTCAATAATAATTATTAATTTAAAGGAAATCTAATTTACTACCAGACGTATGTTTGATGTTTTTTAATAAAACAAAGTTTTCAGTAAAAACAAAGAAAAAAATGGAGTGTGTATTGTTAGCATATTTCATAGCTTTTTTGTATCAATTAACTTCACTCGCCTGTAGAAGATGACTTGTTCGCTTCAGAGTAAAATAGTACTTTTAAGTTTAGTAAAACTTTAGATGATAAATCCAAAAATGACCTTGGTTGCATTCTATCAATTCAGAATTCAGTACAATCTGAGTTTACATCATATGATTCAGAGCCTGTATTGACCTATAAGAAATCGATTATGAAAAAAATAAAAATAATGTGTTTCTTAGATTTGCGTCAAGGTATCCTCTCAAAATTTTACTTTGTCTCTGACGCATTTATAATCCATTATATGCGTCATTTTGTACGCGAGATAGGCTTTTTTAATGTACATATAACTCTCTACTTATTAAATTGACATGATTTAGTATACCAAAATATTAAAGCTGGTTAACCAAGCTTTCATTTGATATGTTTGGTGTTCTAAAAATCGCTATACTTTAAGAGATATAAGCAAATACATTTTTGCACGTACTCTCCCCCAAAAATTGATCCTTTGATTTGAGAATATACAATTACCATTTGGTAACTGCAGTTACTGTTAGCAGGATAGGAAGAAAAAAGAAGGGAGAGAAGTGAGGCCAAATACTCTCTCCCTTCTCTTTCTCTTTCTATCCAGGTAACACTAACAGCAGTTACCATATGGTAATCGTATATTCTCATATCAAAAGATCAATTTTGGGGGAGAGTACGTGCAAAATGTATTTGCTTATATCTCTTAAAGTATAGCATTTTTAGAACACCAAACATATCAAATGAAAGCTTGGTTAACCAGCTTTAATATTTTGGTATACTAAATCATGTCAATTTAATAAGTAGAGAGTTATATGTACATTAAAAAAAAGCCTATCTCGCGTACAAAATGACGCATATAATGGATTATAAATGCGTCAGAGAAAAAAAGTAAAATTTTGAGAGGAGTTCTTATAGGTCATACAGGCTCTGAATCATATGATGTAAACTCAGATTGTACTGAATTCTGAATTGATAGAATGCAACCAAGGTCATTTTGGATTTATCATCTAAAGGTTTATAAACTTAAAAGTACTATTTTACTCTGAAGCGAACAAGTCATCTTCTACAGGCGAGTGAAGTTAATTGATACAAAAAAGCTATGAAATATGCTAACAATACACACTCCATTTTTTCTTTGTTTTTACTGAAAACTTGTTTTATTAAAAAACATCAAACATACGTCTGGTAGTAAATTAGATTTCCTTTAAATTAATAATTATTATTGAAGTCTGTAACGTCCACCATTTTGAAGAAATTTGCAAAAAACTATATTTTTACTAAATTTTTAAAACTTTGACCTCGTTGCGCGACCTCGTAATGTTGACCGATTTTGTTCAAACTTTGTATGTCGTCTTCTTTATCACCAAGAAACAGAAAATCCACTTTGTTGCTAACATTTCAAACATTTGAAAAATAAGAAACAACCCTAATCCATGGATGCAATTCACGAAACCAAATACTAATGTCGTAACGGGGCTGTTTGTAAGTAGAGTTGGGATTCAGGCGAAGAAATTTCCTCCGGTATCGATTAGTCGTCAGCGAAATTGTGCTGAATAAGTATCGGTTGATCGATATTGGCGTAATTCACCTTCACAAAAATCAAGTTTCTGAAAAAAGAAATCAATGTTTTATGTTCAGCTTCGAGAATTCAAAATTCTACCCCTTCTGATTGACATAAATATTAGCGGTAATGGGTTGTCTTAAAATCAAGGAGAATCGGCTTTGTTAAATAATTATAGCGTTTGTAGTAGTAAAAAATGGTAAATTGAATACCGATCAGTCGTCCCAGCTCTGGTAAAAAGCGTTTTGTTGCACACAAACTAAAGGACTCCAATACCATGTATGAATCACTTTAACATGACGTCAAATGTCACTTAGCTGAGGTTTTTGTTTCCTTAGGTTAATGTTATTTCGCCAGACGGCTTTGTATACGGTGCATACTCAGAGAGTAAAAATAAACCTAAAGCAATAATAACCTTTCGTCACATCTGACGTCACGGTATATAGGTTAGTTCAATGGGATTATATGCCCTAAATCTAATCACCCCTCCATGGTTGACTGAACTGTCCCTTGATGTTAGCAAATCTCAAATAAGTATTAAAGCAATGACATTAATTTAATTTTATCTTTTAATTATTATTTTTTTGACAATGAAACTACCATTAGAATTAAGGATTTATTTTTTTTTAGGGTGTTGATAATAAACCTTGCAGTAATGATTTGGATATGAAACCTAGGTTCTACATATATTAAAAGAATGAATCCATTTAAGCAACTATAAAAAGTAGGAAGTTCATCCTGACAAAACTTATTATTCATTTTTCTAGATGTTTTGAATTCACAGTCAATGTACAATATAAAGAACGCGAGCGTTGCTAAGATTGAAGAAATAAGTGCATTTCTAAGGCAATAACAATAAAGAGAATAAAAGTCTTAGTTTGTTACTGACATTGAGAAAGAAATAATTCCTTGAGAATAATAATATTCATCGCCAGCCTCAACAGTAGACACTGGGTCAGATCATTTCCTCACACTCCTGGGAGTCGAGTAAGATGTATTTCACTTTATATATTATACATCACTATGCGAAAAATGATGTTTTGAATCAGGACTAGGATATAACGTTGTCAGCTTATGTATACAAGGTCATATAATGAAATAACTCTTGACATTTTTCAGTTAATACTTTATGTTGCATTTGGCTTTTGTGTTTAATAAATGCAACATAATATATGTTCATGTTAACAAACCCTAATAAAGTTAACTCTAAGCTGATATTTCATTATGTTTTCATAATGAAAATGCGAATAATTATTAACAAAATGGTTGTGTTGCTTTTCATGTATGTTTCAATAAGATTGTTTCACTTTTTGACTGCACTCAAATCAAGTGTCGAAGTTATTTTTTAACTCTGAACTCAACAGCATTCTCTTGACGACAAAAATTGTAACACACGCATTTTTTGTTGTTGTCATATCATGTTATAAATATAACTATATATATATATATATGTGTGTGTGTGTGTGTATATAAATATTACATATATATAATATATGCATATGTATGTATATACAATATATATATATGGGTGATTCGTATTTCACGTTTTGCGGATTTGAGATTCGAGCTCCCCCTAGGATTTTACTTTAGTGCATAGAGATCATCTTGTGAAAGTGAGAACGAAAGCGAATAATGGAAGTGTCCGCTCAACGGGCCCAAAGTGATTTAGTAACTTATGTTGTAATTTTTTTTTCGCCATTCGATCGCCTCTAATGTCCTTAATTTCAATTATTTCAAAACAATTTGCTGCAAAAGTAGGTATGCTTAAAAGGGTTCCAAATTTGTTTTTTTATGTACATCCAAAATTCAATGAGAAATTTCAGTTTTGAAAATAGTCATTTTTATGGAAAATACCCCAAAAATGAACATTTTGAAAACTTTATTATCTCATTTGATTAGATGTATACAAAAAAAATTGGAATCCTTGCGAGTTTACCTACATTTGGCAGCAATTGTTTGAAAATAGCATTGAAATTAAGGACATTAGACGCGATCGAATGGCGAAAAAAAAATTACAACATAAGTTTAATAATCACTTATGGGCCCGTTGAGCGGACACTTCCCATTATTCGATTTCGTTCACACTTTCACAAGATGATCTCTATGCACTAAAGTAAAATCCTAGGGGGAGCTCGACTCTCAAATCTGCAAAACTTGAAATACGAATCACCCATATATAAATATATATTGTATATACATACATATGTATATATATGTATATATATATATATATACAGGGCTTTGCCGGTAAATTGGGACTGTTTCAATGAAAAACGAAAATGACTGTAATTAGGTTATTAATTAATCTATTTGGATGAAATTTTAACAGAAGTTTAATAAGGTAATATACATTGATATTATTATATATGCATCTCTTTGGCCTCAATAACAGCCTCAATTCTGGCCCTAAACCTCCGAGCAGGAGCCACCACATCACTGGCAGGGATTTTCTTGAATTTTTTGATGATGGAGGCCTTCAGCTGATCAACGCTGTCATGAGAGTGTTCGTTGACCCTTTCTTGAAGGACGCCCCAGAGAAAATAATCAAGAAGGTTCAAATCTGGGTTATTACTAGGCCAGTTTTGAGCCTTCACGAAATTGGGAACTTTCCGTGCCAACAAGGTCTGTGTGGTCTTGGACCCATGGCATGGTGCAGAGTCCTGGATGAGTACCACGTTGTCCAGACCAAACTTCTCATCCATGCAAGGGAAAAGAGCCTCCTCCAAAATGTGCACGTACTCCACAGTTTTGATCTTGAGGACGGCCTCAACGAAATGAGGGGCATGATGCTGCCGTCGCTGGCAACGGCAAAAAAGACCATCACACCGGCCGGATTTTTCGTCTTAACGACAGGAGGGAGAGCAGAGGGCTCAAAGGCAATCACTCTGGAATTCTGCCAGTTGATCTTTGCGTCAACAACGAACTTCTTCTCTTCCACCAAAACAACCACTTTAGAAGCACCTTGATGTTTGAGGTGGTTCAACAACTTGGGGCACCTCTCAGCCCTGATGGCCTTGACCTTGTCTCTGAGGATATTTCTGGTCCTCCGGACATACGACTTCATCCCCTGGTTGTTGTTAATGGCCTTTGAGATAGTGGAGACATGCATACTACGGTTCTTAGCGAGGATGGTCGTCAGAATTGTCGGATTTGACGTAATTGACCTTTTCAGGCCAGCCAAGAATCTGGGAGACTTCTTGGCATCACTTCTCTGCTTGTGGTCCTTCCTCTGCGTCTTGCCCTCCTCCTTGAAGGCCTTTAAGACCCTGAAAACTTTCGACCTGGGGAGCTTGGTGGCCTTGATGATCTCTGAAGCTGTGCGTCCGGCGCGGGCGAGAATGATGATGGCGGACCTTTCCTCTTGCTTCATGGCTCTCACTCACACCACAGTAACTCAAGTAGTGTCAAACGAAAGAAAATTGTCAGCTGATTCTAATGGTGTAGGAATTGGCGCAAAATTCAAATCAGATGTTACTTAAATTTAACCCTGAAAACAGTCCCAATTTATCGGCAAAGCCCTGTATATATATATATATATTATATATATATATATTAATATATATATTAATATATTATATATATATATATTATAGTATATTATATATATATATGTATATACACACGACACACATATATATATATATATATAATATATTATATAATGTAATATATCATTAATATAGATAATATGATATATCAACAAAAAGAATGCGTGTTTACAATTTTGTCCGTCAGAGAATGTTGTTGAGTTCAGAGTTGAAAAATAACTTGGACCCTTGATTTGAGCGCAGTCAAAAAGTGAAACAATCTTATTGAAACATACATGAAAAACAACAAAAACCATTTTTGTTAATATTTATTTTTCACAAGATGATCTCTATGCACAAAGTAAAACCTTGGGGGAGTCGACTCTCAAATCCGAATCATGTGAAATAAGAATCACCCTAATAAATATATATATGTATATATATTATATATATCGCTTTCAAGTCGCTGGCTAATATATAAATCCAGGATAATTCACTAAATTTTTATTTTACTCATTGTATATCAAAGGTTATGTATAATAATTATATTGCTAATTTTGTTACCATGTCAGATCTTTTATTGGTGGTAATTTAGACAAAAGCACCCAAAATTACCAACTTTGATCTGCCGTGTACGAAGAGTTTGCTCTGAAGTGTTGTTCCCTCTTCGCCTTTTTAGATTCCTTCAATTGCGTCATTTGCCCAAGTGCTGAAATTCAATAGAATACTACATATAAATAATATAATCGTCTAACCTTCTCTTCGATTTGGGGGATCACACAGATACTTTTATGTAGGAATATCCCTGTGTTTGATAACACATTCTACGCGGACATAATTAGAGGCAACTACAAAAAAGATATACTTTAAAAAAAATATTACTACTCCCGAACGTCTGGAGGATAAGGCTCTAGAGAGTGGATTTTACCCATACATGACATCACTCAAGAATGCCCTTTCCGTTTGAAGGAGGTTAAGTACCCTTTAGAGAGATCGGCCAACTGTCATCCCTTGCAAAAGCCTTGGCATTTGATGAGATCTTTTCCTACCTGATTGAACTCTATAGAGGGCCAAAAAATTGCAACAACTTCTTGGCCCTCTTATATCTGCCTGAGAATGGAGAAAAATATAATGGGTTATCTCATAAAAACTGTGACGGGAGTAAAGCATTGCTCAATGCAAATTTCGGCAAATTTGCAAAAGTTCTATAAGCCTTGTAGGATTGTGGGGGTATTTATAATTAAATTCTTCATGCGTTTGTGGATTGTCCCGCAGTAGGGATTAATAATAAAAAATCCTTACACAAACGTAAAAGGCTTGAGTGATCTCAGAAGTCCAAACTACACAAGAAGCATACTTTTTAGCCTAGGAGCAAATGGATCTTCAATGCGAATGAGGGCTTTAATAGTGCCCTTCTAAACTCTAAAGTACTTATAGCGGAAAGGCTAACGTTGATACTCCAACACTGCCGGCAACACTGAGGGCAATTCTCATTGTGACACCGCACGTTACACTGCGTTGGATCTGAAAATTCCCTGGCCTTAAAAGAATTAAAGTATTTACCATAATGCTCGAAAATGTATTCAAAATAATCAAAAGAATTTAAAGTTTTATAAAAACAACTAAACTATAATCATATGTTAGCCATGGGCATATTTCTGTGTTTTATTTTTCTCATTAATGAATATGTATACTATTAAATTTGTTATAGTTGTTCAGTTGTTATTGATATTATTTTACATAATATAATTGTATTCTATATTTATGAGATATTTGTTAGATATGTTCTACCCACAGTAAAAACTTAAACTACAATGTTTATTATGTTTTTACTAAACATTTGCTCTAGATTTATGATATATACTGTCTTTTATTGACATAATAATGAATGATGAAAAATATAATTGATGGTATATTTCAATTCGAGGAACTTTTGTGAGATAAAAATGAGTCATTTACATAGAATCATAATGTAGAGAACTGTTTCTAGATATAGTGTTTTTACAAAACTCAGTTTTTTAAAATATTACACAGTTACAAAAGATTTTAAATATTAAATTAGTTTGATATATTTTGGACAATAGCCTTTATATACTATTAAAAGAATAGGAAATTTAATTTCCATTCCAGCTTGTATTTACTAAATGAGGTTTTTTTATTAGAGTGCATAAATAATATATATATATATATCCATTTGACCAATCACGTTTCTCTGAAGTCAACAACTTTGGGAGTCGTAGTTGTGGAGGAATAGGAAAGATACATATGTGTGACCTATTAAGAAAAGATGCCTAATAATTTGTATTATTATGACAACTATTGATTTTTTTTAGACCAAATATAAAAACAAAAATACAAGTAATAAGTAAAGGTTTTGAACGCTTAATTTCAGTCTTAAAATGTCAAAAAGTTTTTATACGTGCATTGAGAATAAACAGCATTTATTTTTGTTTTTTAACGAGTTTCAGTTATCAAATATAGCAACAACAAAAAAAAGTAGTTTGGAATCTTATTACAACTGGATAATTTGATAGCTGAATGTTTTTAGTATTAATAAAAAATATTATGAACTTAATTTAAATTTTTAACTCATCTTACATCTAAATAAAATTAAATTTAGACAATAGACTAGGTCTAGAAGCTATATAATCTTCTTGAATAAAATAATTAATCATTAGACAAGTTTGTATTTATATTAATCAAAAGTAATTGCAAAATGACTTATAAATCCTTCATTTTACTTCTAAGAATAAGATTAGATGAGACTTCCCCTGGTCAGTTACAGTTTAAACATAATCTTGTTATAGTAAAAGTATGACGTCAATTAAGAAAACATCTGATAATATTATGTTAATTTCTTTTTAAACTGAAATATCACTATGACAAATTAAGATATTCAGCCGTCATAAATTGAAACCATAGCATTCGTCGACTATGCATACGAATGCTTCTCTGCAACATTTTTAAATTATCGGATATTTAAAGATATTTATAGCTAGCATATATTATTTTATACTATTATCACTGTTAAGTTAAAACTTTTTTAAGACGATTTGAAGGAATATAGTATAAAGGATGACAAACAAGGATTTTATTCTATAACATGATGGGTCAATAAATTGAGAAGGAATCGTCAAAAGAAACAGTTGCATTAAAAAAGGCATGCCATCACTTCCACTCGTGACTGAGATAGATGGACATAAATTCAGGGATAAAAAGTATATCTATTAAAACGAACAAGAGACAACGAATTATTGTTCACCGTGACATTCCAAGCTCTCATTCAAAATCCCTCATACCCGTGTTTGGGTTTTCAAACGTCAAAACGATTGAAATCCGCGTACATCCCTGACCCGACCACCCAATGATTCCTTTTAATCGTGCACATCACTAAAAACGATTTTGTCGTCAGCGAAGATGCTGTTGAACGGTAAAAAAACCATGTTGGGTAAAGTCTCAATAGAAGAAGAAAAAAGCTTTGACAAATTATTGAGCGCATAGAAAAGCGTATAAATCATAATAAGGGAGAAAAATTTAAAAAATAATCAAACCATATTCGGTGGTTTAATATATATATATTCATATATATATATATTATTAATATTATATATATTATCTTATATAATATATTATATATATATATATATTTGCCCTAAATGATCTGATTAAATTGCATCCATTTTGATATAAATAAACATGATAGCTTTATAATTAGATAGTCGAACTTCTGATCTTGCTTAATAATTCGGTTAAAATGTGTACTTTTCCACTCAATCAATTAAAGTCTTGAGCATTAAAAGATGTATATATAGGTTGCAGTACACGCAACATATTCATCACAAAATGTATCAAGTTGTGAAGCCGTGAGTTGAATGAACTCCTGTCCTTGCACAAGATTACAACAAAAAAAGCAGTTAGTTCTCATATTTTATCCATAAATATGAATAACAAAAAGGTTGTTATCACAAACTCACTAAGTAACATGATTTTTTTCGCTTGGTAACACTGTTTTCTTTTACTACATCCATTATCGTAGTGATGATCTATATCGACCGGTATGACGAAACAAAAAATATATATATTTTGTCTTTAGTATAAAGAGCTCATTTATTCAATTAATATTAATAGGTGGAAGGGAAGAAATCCACTCAAAGGATTTGTCAATGAATTCATGGATCTAGTACGCTCTTGAAGAAGAAACATGAGTAGTTTTTGAATTTCTTCTTTCTCAGTTAATTTAAACTCCTCAGCAATCGCAAACGAAGAGATGCTTTGTTTTTATTCCCTCTCTTTTTCTTCCAACCAATCATGTCTCAAAGGCACCTCCTAGTGATCCTAATTATGATTGAAGAAAATAATTATTAAATTATTGAAGACATATAAAAAGAAATCAAGGAAGGAAAAGCAACAGGCCAAATGGCATTTGTGGTAAAATCTTCACTGAATGCAGCCTGAAATCGTTCCCTATTTGTTTGAGCTTAGGAAATTGATGGAGACTCACGGGAAAACTCCCGAAAACCCTTACTAAAGGACGGATTACCTTAATCCCCAAAAAAGGTTGTGCGACTGATTTAAATAACTGGCACCCTATTTTTTTTTGTTGTTGTTGCACACCAGTACAACAATTTTATTATCATTTATATTTACGACAAGACATTACCAACAAAACTTTCAAAAAATCAAGCTTTATAATTAAATTTTAACTTATACATTAACATTATAAACTGTAGAGGGTAAGTTTGTGGGGGGCTTTTAAGATATTGTGGAAAAATAAATTTGTATTTAAAAAAAACATAAAGTAAAGATACAATATACAAAGGACAGCAATTATGTCAATAGTTTTTTATTGTTCTATCGACTATTTCTTTAAAATTTGGGGGTATGGGGATTCTTTCTGTTCGCAATTTGTATATAAAGAACTGGGTCTTTGCCATGATAAAATTAACTTCTTCCTGATGCAGACGGTATAAAAGAAAACAAAGCTTGTACGTCGCAATTGTAATCCTAAAAACTCGTTAAAAATATATTGGAGATAGTTTAAAATCTCCCCTATCTGTGTACACTCTAAAAGGAAATGTTTTGATGTCTCCAAACAGTTCTTGCAAAAGAAACAATATCTTTCCTCCTCCGTCTTTCCATAGATACTGCCCAGGGTAAGGGTATTTTTAACCACCCTATATTGAACCAGAACAAGGAGTGATAGAACAGTGCCGATTGAAGTCCCTTTATGATATCACGTACCGGCATACTCAAACCATAATTTTCTTTTCTTCTGTTTATTTGATTTAAAAATATTTCCCCATTTTTTGTCCATTAAGGAATACCGCAGACTTTTGGTGTTTGTTTATTTGATAAAGCAAAAAAAAACATTTCTAGGGCCACATTCCCTGCTTTTAAAATCTATTAAACTTAAATTTTCCGTCTTTCTATTAATTCATTTGGTGTAAAGAAATTGTTTTGAGTAAAAACCTCTCCTGTGTAGCTTATTTTCCGTTTTATTGAAGTGTTATTAAAAATTGTAATCTTTTGTTCCCTGCTACGGGCTCTTGCCATTCCATGCAAGGTAATATTGCATTTGTCATTTCACCAAAGATCCCTTCGTTCCTATCTCAAAATGGGCTAATTTTTTTAGCTATCTCTAAAATTTTGTGCGGGCCATTACCCACATCTTCGTCTATGGAATGCCCCATTTGCTCCCTATATAAATAATCCAACGCTTCTGCCCATATAGAGTCTTTTTCTAGTAGTCTCTGAACCCATTTGAAACGAATAGCCTTCCAAAAGTTATTAATACATAAAAAACCCAATCCTCTGTACCATACTGGAGTTATAATGCGATTCCAGGATATATTTCTTGGACGTCCCTCCGGATATAAAAATGAATCACAAATTTTGTCTATTTTTTTACATAATATTTCAGTAAATGGGGTTAATCTTAAAACTTGAGTCACATTCGGTAAATAATTGCATTCCAAATAAAAGTTCTTGCAGTAGGGTTGTCTTTTAAAAAACGCATAGGAAGTTGTGTTTTTTCTTACTTTTTCCTCTATAAGCGTACAGTTCTCAATAAAATCACGCTCATCTAAAGATATATTTGTTCCTAATATTTTCATAACACTTGTTGATTTAATATCCCCCATATCAAAAGGTATAGCAAAATCGTAAATTATTGGGTTTTACTTAGATTAACCTCTAAGCCAGAGCATTTCTTATGTTCTTCCAAAATTCTATGTGTATTTTTTACTGAATCCTCTATATCACCTTTACTTCCAGTAAAGATCATGGTCATATCGTCGGCAAACGCAAGTACTTTTATTATACCTTTTCCTACCTCAATACCCTTTATTTGCTTAGATACTTGAATTTCTTCAATCATAGAATTCACTGACAGAATAAACAAGGTGGGGGAAATCGGATCACCTTGCCGACACCCTCTATTAATTTGAAAAACGTTCTTGGTCTCTTCATAAAAAGTAAAAAGATTCATAGACCTACTCCTACCATTTTAATAAAATTACTCCCCAATCCCTTCAAGCACTTCAACATCCATTGGTGTGACATACTATCAAAGGCCTTCTAAATCAATTCCCATGATGGCAATATTTGTCCTTGTATTTTTAACTTGGGCAATAGCATCTTTAATGCCTCTCCCAACATCCTCCATTACCCTCCCCGGTACAAAACCTTTTTGAGCCGGGTTATTATATCCTATAAAAGATGTTTTAGCCTTCCTGCTAAATACCCCCATGGATCTTTAAAACAGTATTGAGAAGGGTTAAAGGCCTCAGATTTTCGACAAATCTTGGATCCTTACCTACTTTAGGGATCAAGACAAGCTTTCCCAAAGAAATATGTTCTTCGAAGTATCCCTTCCTATGAGCTTCTCTATAAACTAGTTCTAATATAGGTGCCAAAAGATTGATAAACATAGCGTAAATCTCAACGGGAAGCCATCGGGACCAGGAGCTCTATTTTTCTTCGTGTAAGATTTTACGTACTCGATAATTTCCTTACTCCTGATTTCACTTTTCAAACTCTGTCTATGAGATATCTTTAATTGTGTTACTTTATATTGTTGCTAAAATCCTCATGTCGTAAATAGTGTGCGGTGTTAAATGTGCATTTCAAGCAAAAGGAACCCTTTGGTCCGTACAATGTCTACACGTGTACAACTCCTCATAAAAGTTTTTGACTATGTTTTTCACCCCACTGTCATTTTCAATCAAACTCCCATCCTCGCTAAAAAGAGCTCTTACTACTTTTTTATCTCCGTTGAAACGTTCTTTTTGTTTAACTTTGCCAAAAACAACTTGTTCCTTCGGAACATTTTGGTTTCCAGACCTAATTAAATTCCCCTGGTTGCAGAAGTTAGTCAACCTACCTAACTCTTCCACCTCCGCCGCACTCATGCTTCCCATCTCTCTTTTCCTAATCAATTCCCCAAATTTCATTTTTCTTTCCTCACTCAATCTTACCCCAAGTTTGATATATATTCTCCTAGATCCGTCCAAAATACGTTTCCAAGCATAAGAAGGGGACTTAATTTCCCCAGATCCCAATCTTGAGGAGACTCCTTCAATTACCTTTTTGATTAAAGATTGGGTATCTTTGTCCTCAAGCAGTGAGGTATTTAATTTCCAACACTTATGGGATTATTTTCGAATCAGTAAAGTGATCATAATTGGATTATGGTCCGACATGAACTTAGGAATCGTTTGGTATTCTGAAAGTAAGGGATAGGCCTTCAGAAACAAAGAAGTAGTCTAGCCTCGAGTTTATAATCACTGAGTTCTCTATTTTAACATAAAATGTGTGCTCTGGCTTTTCGTTGAATTTGGTGGCTGCATCTCTCAGTGAGTTCTTATTTAAAATATTTTTCAACACCGTTTTAGCTTTGAAGTTATTTTGATGTTTATAATTCCAGGAATCTCGCTCCCCCAACAAAGAGACATTAAAATCTCCCATCAATATAATGGCTTCGTCTTTGAAGATGCTTTTATTCAAAAAATTGGATTCAATAAAACGATAAAAGTCAGGGTCATCCGTATTAGGACCATAAATTGATATAATTTTATACATCTGTCTCCCCATTCCAACTCAAGTACACAGTAGTTACCCCCAGTATCACTGGCAATTAATTTTGGATTTAACTTCTTTTTGATTTGTAAAATAATGCCTCTGGAAGGATGTTTGCCTTTATGTTCACTGCCGGAACAATGAAGGTCTTATATCCTTCTGGGAGACAATAACCGTCATTCAAACTTTTTATGCGTGAATCGCAAATTGATATAATATCGTTTGTATACACATAATAGTTAATATTTTTACTTTTGATTGGTTAAAAAGGAATTTGCATAGCGCTTAAGATTTTTAAGTTCATAGGCATGTTAATTTGGGGGGGGGGGGGGGGGGGATTATGCCAAACTTATAATTAAAAAAAGATAAACATAAGACATTTTTTGTGGTCAGAGTACTGTGACTTGGAAATTTTGTTTTACGTTGTTGAGTGTTCCCGAGATCTTTTTTTGGCCTCTTCTTTTGGGCTTCCGTACATTCGCTTCGAGGTTTTTTTTGGACTTTTGTGGTGATGTAGGTCTTTTCCTGAGGACCTCCTGCCAATCATCTCTCAGTCTACTGTTGCTCGTGGTGAGTAGTTGGTTCATTCGTAGTAGTTTCTGAATTCTCGGGCTTGCTCAACTTTTATGTTTTTTTTTGTGAAGATATGGTATTTTCCTCTGCCTCCTCCATTGGTTTTTCCTCTCCGCCACTGCTTCTCCTCTCATTCCACCAATACTCATTGGCAATCCAAACTCTGAGCGAAAATATTTGTCAAAGTCCCAATAAGTCGTTCTTTTAGTAGCGGTACATTTTGCTTTTACGTGACATTGTAGCACTGGGTACGTTGCATGTCGGATGTTAATTGTACTTTCCTTCCCATGACGGGTATTATTGCTGGCAGTCTCATTTGGGTTTGATTTTAATTTTAGTTTTTCTAGACATTATGGTTTTCAACTTTTCTTTAAAATATTCAGCTTCCTTCTCTGTCTCGGGATTCCTATTATTGTTCTCAACGAGATCTATAGGATTATTTCCGGTGTTTTTGTCTCTAGAATTGAGCCATTAAAAAAAAATAGGAAAGACAAAAGGGATTCCTGAAGGGGCGGAAATATTCGGATATTTCAAAAAACATTGGAACCGCTATTGAACTTTTATCTAAAATAAATACGTTTGGAGCCATTATCACCGTCAATCTTTTAGCAAAGCCTTTGACACAATAGAGCATCGGCATATTTAGAGCAATCAGAAAAAAATCTTCCAAAATATATTTTAACCCTCTAAGAGCCCTACTGTACAATGGTACTTCCACAATCTCTATGGGAGAAGTAGAAAGCGACCTTATAACCTACAGAAAAGTTGTCGTCAAGGCTGCCCTTTAGCCCCACTCTTATTCATTACGGGCTTATAGAACTGAGCGGATCAATCATTAAAAAGTACGGAGGATTTGGTGTGAACTTTGGATCTAATAAGCACATTATTCATAGCGTAGGGGAGATGTTTGGTTTGGGGGGCAGCATTCAATTTGTCCGAATTTTAACAAGAACTGTTAAATCGGTGAAAAAATAATCGAATGAAGAAGGTTATTTAGATTTTGTTTTCTTTATAGTAATTACATACATTAAATTTATTATTTATAATTCAAAATCCGGTGCTTTCATAATGTCATATTTTTTTCTTCAACTTAAATGCCCGAATACCTCAACCAATTTGCCTGAATTTGAGAACTCACCCGAATTTTTGTCTCCTACGCCTATGACATTATTGATTTCTATACTGACGATGTAGCCCTAATGATTGAAGCGAATTCTGAAGAACAATTAGTCATGAGAATGAAGTAATTTTGGGCCACTTCAAAAAATTTGAAAAGCGGTCTGGGCTGAAGGTACCTAAACAAACAAAAACTTATATTCTTCCCTTAGGCAAGTGGAACCCTGTATACTTTATCATCACGGGTTGCTCTGTTAAAAAAGTGTGCAAATTTTAGCAATTACTGGGAAGGAACGGGTGCATCGGAACCAAATTGGCTGAATGTGAAAAATCTTATCAGTTGATCGATCCCACTCTGGAGAAATAATAACCTTCAAAGAGGATCGACCTCTATAATTACATCATTTTTAAAGCGACTTCTATACCTTGGTTAGCGGAGCGAGCCATAATGGAAGAAGAATTTTGGCTGAACAAGTTATTCCATGCAGAGCTATCTGACTAAGATCCACACATAGAGGAGTCTAAGCTTGCTATTCAAAATTTATCCAAGATTTTTTTAAAGGTTTTGATTGATATCTCAACACATCCGCATGATGAATGGCGTTCAGTTTTTTTACAAAAGTCCTGCTTT
>CP045898.1:20274026-20296685 GCA_013387185.1 Caligus rogercresseyi
TTTTCGATGAGACGACCAAAATCCTTCTCCTCCGATAGTAGAATTGACATTTTCAACATTGGTAGTGTATTTGATAGGTTTTTTTGTTCTTCTTGTTTTTCAGAATACTATTTTCAAAAAAACATATTTTGTACACAAATTGTGAAAACTCAACGGATATTTTAGCAGCACTAGAGTTAATTTAAACCAGCAAGACGTAGTATTAAAGTGATTTCATTGCATTGTAATTATAATTATCTTCTCATTATATATTGTGCAAGAATTTGAAGTATGGCAGCTTGAGGATTCTATAATAATAAAAAATTGATCATCTGATATGAGAATATACAATAACCATTTGGTAAATGCAGAGTGTTACCTGGATAAAAAGAAAAAGAAAGGAGAGAAGTGAGGCAAAATACTTGACCCTCTCTTTTATCCAGGTAACACTAACTGCAGTTACCAAATGGTAATTGTATATTCTCATATCAGAAGATCAATTTTGGGGGGGAGAGTAGTATTTGCTTATATCTCTTAAAGTATAGCGATTTTTAGAACACCAAACATATCAAATGAAAGCTTGGGTAACCAGCTTTAATATTTGGTATACTAAATCATGTCAGTTTAATAAGTAGAGAGTTATATGTACATTAAAAAAAGCCTATCTCGCGTACAAAATGACGCATATAATGGATTATAAATGCGTCAGAGACAAAGTAAAATTTTGAGAGGATACCTTGACGCAAATCTAAGAAACACATTATTTTTTTTTTTTTCATAATCGATTTCTTATAGGTCAATACAGGCTCTGAATCATATGATGTAAACTCAGATTGTACTGAATTCTGAATTGATAGAATGCAACCAAGGTCATTTTTGGATTTATCATCTAAAGTTTTACTAAACTTAAAAGTACTATTTTACTCTGAAGCGAACAAGTCATCTTCTACAGGCGAGTGAAGTTAATTGATACAAAAAAGCTATGAAATAAGCTAACAATACACACTCCATTTTTTCTTTGTTTTTACTGAAAACTTTGTTTTATTAAAAAACATCAAACATACGTCTGGTAGTAAATTAGATTTCCTTTAAATTAATAATTATTATTGAAGTCTGTAACGTCCACCATTTGAAGAAATTTGCGAAAAACTATATTTTTACTAAATTTTTAAACTTTGACCTCGTTGCGCGACCTCGTAATGTTGACCGATTTTGTTCAAACTTTGTATGTCGTCTTCTTTTATCACCAAGAAACAGAAAATCCCCAATGTTGCTAACATTTCAAACATTTGAAAAATAAGAACACCTAATGATATATATAATAATATATATATATATATATATATATATATATAATTCTATAAAGATCATATAATATAGTCGAATTAGTGTTTTTTCATGTTATTTATAATGTGTCAACATACAATTAGTATTTGGTACTAAACATATTTCCCTACAAAGAAATGTTGAATTTAGAACAAAAAACTCACTCTTATTAAGAATATGTGCAATATAGAAATATTTTTTGGCTATTAAGAATCTGTCCAAATATAGAACTAGAATATCTTAAGCTATTAAGAATATGTTCAAATGTTGTACGTTTTTCAACTATTAAGAGTATGTCCAGATATACTCCAAAAGAACATGATCTAAAAAGGATTTGCATATTTCAATATAACCAAAGAAGTTCTGCAAAACACCCCTAAATTTGAACTAATTTTCGTTGTCTTACTTACTTTTATTAACACATATTAAAATCTAAGATTTTGTGGGCTGACAAACTAATTTTTCTAAAGAAAGATAAGTCTATTTGGGATTGACTTTGTGATCAGAGGGGTCTAACTGTCTGTTCTAAAAATAATTATGTGACCCGACTGCCGGAATGAGTCGGAAGTCGGCGTTCTATTTATTCAGACACGGCCGATTATGTCAAAACACGTCAAAAAATATCATTTTTCTTTTTTGGTCTCTATGAAAGAAAATATGTTCAAAATTAATATCCTAAAGTTTCATTGTGTTAGTAATTGTGGAAATGTACTAAATGTAATTTTCTGGAATGTTAATTATTATCAGTATGATTGACCGTATTATAATCTAAATATTTAATAAATATTTTTGAAAAATTTGAAGCTAAAGTCTGATTTAATACATTTTCCCAAGTATCTAAATGTCTGTATTACATTTCTGTTGTTGAATAGTGGGTGCATCTCTTTGGATTCTATGTATTGTTACAGATATCAACAAAAACTGACGAAAAACTTTAAATGCGATTTTCTCGGTTTTTCAATTAGAAAATGATGCTGTGATACCATAATTCAAACGAAGTAACTTGACAACCATTTAAGATACAGCTTTGACCAAGATATCATTTTAATCATTGGTTTCTCTTCTTTCCAATGATACCAAAACATCATTTTGAATTTTGGGTCACTGTGACTCATTTGCCAGATCAGGTAATATATGATGATCAAATAGATCATATTGAGCAATGGCCTTCGGCCACTTTGAAGAAGATATTTTTTATACTACAATCTGATTTAATCTATCGTTTATTAATTTCTTTGTTCGGGTACGGTTACTTTGATCTCCTACCTGAGCTAGAAACAAAGAGAACCCACACTTCAACACGGTCATCGTGCTAACATTCCTCACAAACCTCTCTATTATTGTACTTATATAGAAGGATCTGGATCCGCGAGTCCGTTGAACATATCATGAGCCGAGTCAGTGCTAGGAGCGACCACATTGATGAAGGAGCTCCCAAACGTCTCGTGTCCTCCTACGATCATTGAGGAGGAGGATGAGACGAGACGGGGCAAATATAATGACTGGATCATGCCACCCGTCCACTCCCATTCGAAAATTTGATCCCAAGCATTGATGAATCAATGTAAACAATAACAATAATAAGAACAAGGCAGGAGCACTCTGGATGACGAATACTTTTTTTCCTTCTTCTTCTATACAAGTACAATAATAGAGAGGTTTGTGAGGAATGTTAGCACGATGGCCGTGTTGAAGTGTGGGTTCTCTTTGTTTCTAGCTCAGGTAGGAGATCGAAGTAACCGTACCCTTTGTTCTTATACGTCAACGAGTATTTGCACAATTACAAAGTTAAACTATAATTTAATATAAAACACGAAAGAAAATAATTATATAAGTATACTCCTTCAATCGGCTATTAGAATTTTAATTAGAGTACTATTTTAATCTTTATCATGAATGAGGACACTTTCCTTTTGACCATGTTATGTAAGTGGCCATTCCACGGTTTTTTGCTTGTCTTCAAAGTACATTGAACAAATAAGTGACATGCGTACAATCTTGTTAGAACACGTGTTTTAAAACCTCAGAGTGTCGTCCCGCAAATAGAAAGTCCGACCCGCCATTTTGTTTTTCTTATTTGACATTAGTAGAGAGTCAGGTTTCTTCTTCCTTTCGTTTCCTCTCCCTACATGAGTCGTCATGTTTTGTTGTTTTGAAATACATGCCTCTGCATACATAAACGAATTATCCATAGTTATTTCACTTAACATATGAGATCATTTCGCCAAATCAAGTTATATGTATTCAGCAAATTCTTTATTAGATTATGTTCCAAAATCATTCCTTCCCTGCATGACGATTCTATGTATGTTTTTAAGGATATCAATGCCATTATTAAGATGCCAGCTCAATTGGTTCGCACTAGAGTCGCAAAAGTATTCATGTTTTACCTTTAAGGAGCCAGAAGAATAAAAACCTGCCCTCCTTAAAGGAGGAAATCTACGTGATTTTGTTCTTTGAAAAAAAACACACTATTATTAGAAAGCAAGGTCATAAGCACCGCGAGTAGTTTCCTTCTTAGGACAGGGATCAATAATATGGAGTCATGAGACAAGCAAATGGTTCTACGTACAAAGTTATATGTATGATACTAATAGTAAGTCTATCTGATCTTCTATTCGAACTTAAGTTAAGGTACATTGAAGTACAAGAGATGTCCATATTGCCAAAAGAACTAACCTTTCATTTGCCGGTGTGACGTCATTAAAAACCACGGCAAGGAGGAAAAATAGCATTAACATATATTTTTTGAAGTAAAAAATATATATATATATATAATATCAGAACGACAAGGAAAATTCCTTATCGTTCGTTTTTGTTGCCAAAAAAGACAAAGATTTTTCACTTTCATGTGAAAAATTTCCTTTCTAAAAAACAATGTCATCACTTTTTTCGAGAATGTCAAAAAAATCCTTTTTAAAACGACGTCGATTTATTTCAGAATGACGAACGACAAACGAACGATGCACGATTCAATTTAAAAACAACGATGAACGACGAACGATAACTTTTTGGTGAACGACGAACGACATTTTTCTTAAATTATCTTTGTCGTAAATTATATATTATTGTTTTTTTTTGCCTGTATGGCTCAATAGAATTGCATTTAATGGATATAAATAAGCGTTATAGCATTAAAAAGTTTGCTTTTCACCTTAAAATAATATTAAATATATTGTCAGAGGTCACCCTATTTTTCTATATATTGTGGATTTATGTACAAAAGCATGCCCTGACTTAATTTTGTTGTCACAGTAAACATTGTATGAGGATTATTGATGTTTATACATTTAATATCTCGTGATGACGTTAGATGCACAATAATAGTCTTTGTTGCGTGATTAAGCGAATCATGGGATGACGTTTCATTTATGGGAGAGACCATTTCGAAATCTTTTGTATAAAGGATGTGAAAAGAAGTAAACTAGAACAACTACATCGAAGAATATATTGCATACATGCATACATGCTTCAAAAATTTCTTATGTATTTTCTTTCAATGATTATTATCTTTGAAAATTTATTTTTAGAGTATTTTAAGGCTTTAAAACAAATCACTGTTGTTCGAGAAGGTTGAAACAAAATTTCACATTCTAGATTATAATAAAGGGTTGACTAATGGAGTGAGACATGTCAGTTATTGCAGTATAAAATTATAGTTTGATCTGTGCAGTTGCTTTAGTCCAATAATTCATTGAGCTTATGTGTAATAAATAGAAGTTTCAAATCCCTTGCTTAAAACAAGGTTATCATGTAACAAAAATCATAATTTAAATGCATGATGTCATTGGTCTAAATCTCCAAAGTAATTTTGTCAAAAGTGTTCTTTACAGATCCCCTTTCTCTATCATACATTGTGAGTACATTATCATATTTATTTCATACTGTTAATATGCATAAACATAAGGATTTGAATAGTATTTACTAAAGCGTTAAAGTAAAGTAGCGCATGCAAGGAAAAAGTAAACAAAAAAAAATTGGCCAAAATCTTGTAATTTCCTTTAACGTTAGATGTCGTTGTCCATGAAATTACGTCACAATCCTATTTAAAACCGGTTTAAAGGGATTAAATTAGATGATTTGAAATATATCAAATAACTTCAAAATAAAAAACGTCTCCAAATATAAATAATAAAAGGACTTTGTTATTATTTCAAAGAGCTCTAGCATAAAAGCGCCCCTTACGGACTTAAGAAAAACTAATATTAAGTCCAATTTTTTGGGGGAAAAAGGAAGAATTTTATGTTATGTATGCGCTACTTTACTTTAACGCTTTAGTATTTACATGAACTCATGTGGAAGTAGAAAGCCCATGACGTCATATGTTTGGTTATTTTTTTAAACTACTCTCTATACATTACTAAATAAATAATCTTTGTTCAATTTACGCATTTAACTATAGTTTAGAGCCATTTTTTAGCCTTTATACCTGGATTTTGCTCAAATTCCTCGTCAATGAGGTGACATTTTATGCTCCCTATAAGAATCAAATTTTCCCTATAGTCTGTTCCGTGAACTCATGCATCGCGTAAAGCCACAGTGACAGTCCATTTCTACCCAGCTATCTTCAAAATATTAACTCTGTAAATCCCTTGGTATGGAAACAGTGCGTTATTAATATCTTTCTTGTGCTCTATTTTAGTTGTTATCTTTTTTCTTCACGAAGGTAAAGAATAGTATCTGTTCAATACGAAGTATAGAAAGACCTTGCATAGAAATAATGAATAATAATAGGAGGACTAATCTAACTCCATAGAAGTATAGTTTTAGTATGCTAGTTAGTGAGGAATGATTAGGTAGGTAGTTGTACGTCATACGATATCTCACACTCTGTGTCGAGAGAAAAAGAGACTTCTTCCATTCAGTCAGTTCTGAGGAAGGCCTGTGAGCTTAAAGAAGAGCGAGGGAAGGAGAGAAAACAGTTGCTGTCTACTCCTACTACAACAGTCCTAGGTGTAGCAGTCAATAATAATCATCGTCCTATGAATTCGTCTCATTGAAAGTCGACTACGTGGACTTTTTCGTCTTCCAAGAGAGAAAGAGAGAGAGTAGGACTAAGGCTTCTCTCATCATTTTGATTGGCGAGCTGACAAAAAAGGCCGAGGATTGGTGTTCCCGTCTAAGACGTTCCTGATTGGTGTGTTTTGATGGCTTTGCGCATTCGTTCCTCTTGAAGATAGACAGGGAGAAGAAAAGAGGGAGTGAGAGTGAGAGTGAGAAAGAGGATTCCTTCCCCTGATTACGTGTAGGAGGTGGACTGAGGAGGCTCGCTCTTCTCTCTCATCTCTCTGTCTTCCGAGGATTTCCATCAACGGCATGGGATGAATCCCTCCCGCCGGAGTACTTCCGCCGTTCCCCTCTCCGCGAGGGGCTGTACCATGTCCTGGGGATCCTGAGCTTGGGGTCTCTGTACCTCATCTTGGGTCGCTGGCGTCTCAACTGGAAGGTTCGTGTCTTCAGCCTTCCCTGCGCCCCTGCCGTGGCGGACTATGTCCTCCTGGAGGGATCCTTGGTGGAGCGGATCGCTTGGGAGAACGTGTCCTGCCGTCCAGGCTTCCCCGAGGAGTGGAGCATCCGTTGGCCCCCCGAGCCAGAGCCAGAGTCGGAATCCCTTTTGCCGACGCGGGGCCGTGCACAGTTCCACCACTACAGTCACCTACGGGTACGCTATGCCTACCACAGCCCCTCACGGGACTTCCTACCCGCCACCTACCGGGAGGTCCTCTCCAAGAAGCCCCGGTGTCCCGTGAGGATGCCATGCTCATCTATGGGCCCAACTCAGCGGAAGTGGAGGTCCCCGCCGTTCAACAATTGCTCCTCAAGGAAATCCTCCACCCCTTTTACGTCTTTCAATCGGATCCATCATCCTCTGGAGTCTGGACGAGTACATGTTTTATGCGGGATGCATCTTTGCCATCTCGGCGGTCTCCATCTTACTCTCCTTACTTGAAACACGGCGACAAAGCAAGGCGCTTCGGGAGATGACCAAGTTCCAAAAGGTAAGAGGAGGACTCAAGAGGCTTCTCAGGAAAGTCAGCCTGGAGTCAGACACACTTGAATCACGTAATCATCATTAACACTCAGCTCAAGTAGTAGGTGATGTGCACGAATAGGATGCATTTTCAGTGGATAGAGCAAGTGGATGGACACGATCGAAGTTTCGTTTCTTTTATTTCAAGTTTAGTTTCATATTAAGAAAGGAAATGAGTTTAAGTATAAATATACCTAATGTGTTGCACAATTTTTCTGAAACATTATTATTGTGTGTTGTTTTATCTGTATTTTGAACAACAATGATGAGACAGATTTCGAACGAAAGCTTTTATGACTGAAAAAAGAAATGATGAGTGGAAAAATGGTGTAGTATCCAGGACATCTACATAATATTTCAATGAATGACATGTATTCATTAGCATGTAATAATTATTTTATTTTTTAAACCATAAACTTTATATGTATTTTGGGCTACTACGACATTCAATCTTGCAGCATTCTTCAAATAGTATGAGTTGTCACAAAAGAAAGAAGAAAAAATGCATTCAGTAAAGATACAGCGTACCAGGATGCAGTCACTATCATTATAAGGAATGAGGAATAAAAATGATGCTTTCTATGTACAAAATCGATTTTACCCTTGTTTTTTAGTTGGAGATTAGACAGACAAAATAATGTTGTAGAGACTTCCTGAACCTTTATTATTATTTATTAAGAATACAGTATATTTAAGACCTCGGATTATAATAATCTTATATTTTAAATGAACCCTTGTATTGACAATGTCTTTTTAGAACAGTAAACTTAAATAATGAAGGTCATAACTGTATATTTATTAACAGGTATGATGACACAGTTATTCCAACGTAGTAAACGATTTAAAAAAAATTAAATTACTTTTTTCATTGACCCCTTCTGCAAGGCACAAAACACTTCATGTCGTTTTCGGTGTATATTTTGACCTTCGGTTGCTTCCACATTATTTCTTATTATATGGTCCATATTATTTCTTGGTCTATTGCAAACGGCAGTGAACAAACTAAATTATCAAGCCATTGACCGAAAAATAGGATATATTTTTGATGACTATATTTCCTGTCGCTGTGATAGTATTAAAAGCCATCAATTTTGATGACCTAATTTAAAATAATTATCTACATAATCAACCGATTGTTTGAAATCTACTCTCTGGATGATTTCCATTCATTCTATTGATTCTTTCCTTCCTTTTTTAGACATGTGAGGATGAAATGGATCCAACCCTCCTGGTCCCAGGGGACGTCCTGGTCATCAAGGACCATATGATCCTCCCCTGCGACGCCGTCATCATCTCCGGCTCTGTTATCGTGAACGAATCCATGCTCACGGGAGAGTCCGTCCCCGTCTCAAAAACCGAGCTAGTCAATCAATGTGTCTACGATCCTGAGAAACACCGGGGACATACTCTCTACTGTGGCACCAAAGTACTCCAGACCCGGAACCACGCCGGGCCACAGAATCCCGTAGAAGCCATCGTGGTCAGAACAGGCTTTTCTACGGCCAAAGGTGAGCTTGTCCGCTCAATCCTCTACCCCAAGCCCGTGGACTTTAAGTTCTATCGAGACTCCATCAAGTTCATTGGAGTTCTCTTTGGGATTGCTTCTCTTGGGATACTTTACTGCCTATACGTCATGTGGGACAGGCCACTATACGTGCTTATCCTACGCTGTCTGGATATCATTACAATAGTAGTCCCTCCGGCACTGCCCGCAGCCATGACTGTGGGATCCTTTTACGCTCAATATCGCCTCAAAAGAAGTCCAGAATCTACTGCATTGCGCCTCAACGGATCAACATCGGGGGTAAACTAAAACTCGTATGCTTTGATAAAACAGGAACTCTGACTGAGGATGGATTGGACTTTGATGGAGTGGCTCTTCCTCATGATCCAAAGGAGGAACAACAATTATGGAGCTCACTTGAGGACATTCCGGATCCTCGGGTGCTTTGGTGCTGTGCGACGTGTCACTCTCTTACTCTGATCAATGGAGAACTTGCGGGGGATCCACTGGACATTAAGATGTTTGAGGCCACGGGCTGGTGCATTGAGGAGCCCTTGGAGGATGATCATAATAAATTTGACGTTCTCACACCCACTGTTATTAAACCAAAGAAGTCGGGTAAGGCCATTAAACAACGGATAGAGCTTAAAAGGGGGGAAAAGCTGCAAGAAGAAATTGTCTTTGTGGAAAATCCTAGGAAGTAATGGTCGAGATAGAAAAAGAAAATTATGATAAACAAAAGGACCGGTGAAAATACAACCAGAATTGGCAATCAAATATTTTTTTACATTACTCTGTTCACTTGGGTGAAAAAATGGCTACAAAAAATATTTAGGTGCATTATTCCACTCAAATACTTCCATAGTTTTGACTGTTCTTTCGGTATTTCAATAATTTTCTCTAATACAAAAGGTGTAGGAAGAAAGTCTTAAGAATTAATGGTCAATACAGAAGTGAAAATATGATATACGAAAAGAAAAACAACTGGTCAAATATCACATTTGTCCTATTTTATAAAGGTAAACAAACAGATCATGTTTTCTTAAAAACATTATTTACTCAATTTAGGTGAAACATAATGTCAAGAAATATTTAGATGTATTCCACTTAAACAAATGCATTTTCATTGTTTTCCCTATTATTTTCCTCTTCTTGATTCCTAGGGCATATTTGCTAATCACATGTGTTCCTCATATCACACAGAAAAAGAGAGTATTGAATAGTTTCACAGGTCGAACGATTGTTCATCTTCTTTATTTTCTATTTTTCTAATATAAATTAACATCACAAATTTTAACAATATCATATAACATAAAATATGAATTTACAGCTGCTCTAATTATTATTAATAATGACTGTGACATTTTTCAGCTGACAAAGAAACATTTTTGACCTATTTTTACTCTTCACATTTGAAGTTCAGCTTCGTGATATTGTCCAGAAGCAGATAGTTTACTATTACAAAATGTAATTTCATAACCTTTGTTCATAATTATTTTTCAATAACTACTGGAAATAATGACAATTACTCATACTTTCTTTTATAAGTCTGCTTTGTCCCTCATATACACACTTCATACCTGACGCACTGTCTTCCCTCATAATTTAAATAGAGCTATCTTAAAAACAATGGCACACATTGAAGTAAGGAAACATTTCCCCACGTTTCTTTATTATACGAAATAAATGAAGTGAAGTTTTAACACATTTTTAATAAAAAATGTGGAAAACAGTAAAATATAAGATATAAAATATAAATATAATATTATAAACTACTGTTTACATAAATATGGATGCAAACCATGTTTTTGATGATGTAAAACTCGGATGGTGATAACGTCTTTTTTGCCTTTTTAACTATTTTATTTGAGTTAAGTCGTTGATCCGTAACACTAAAACTGTCGACATTTTAAGCATTGTATTTTAAACTTTCTTCTAGTGCCCAAATCCCTGGTTTTTAATAAGAAATAACAAAACATAAATTAAGCATATGTATAAATGTATTTCATGAGCATCAATCATATACGTAAAAAAATAAGTGAACATTAATGTCATTCATTAGTAATAGACGGTGCGATATGTTTATTCTCAATCTATAAAGATGGAGCGTACAGAAAACTAAGTATAATAATTTGTTGCTACATAAATGGCATCGTGAACTTAATCACCTTTTAGTTGTTAAACCACTTTCTTTTCAAATACATGACATGGATCGAGGCTCATGAGAAGCGAAAGTGCCAAGTCCTCTTCGTATTATTACTCTTCTTTTCTTACAACCAATCAATTATTATTCAAAGGTCCCCGTTTGTATTCCTTAGTTATAATACAAACTATTCTTTCTGTTTTATAGTCTACTTGGAGGCCACGCTGGACGGAAGTAGTGCACAGGTAGTTAACTCCCTAGAGTTCGGCATGATGCGAGTATTCCCCTTCAGCTCCGAGGTCGCCCGCATGTCTGTCATCGTAAGAAAGCTTGGAGACGACTTCTTCCGTATCTTCGTCAAGGGCGCCCCCGAAAAGATCATAAGCCTTTGCTCCGAGGTTCCTCCCGGCTTCTCCGATCGCCTTAAAGCCCTTACCCTCAAGGGCTATCGTGTCATCGCCCTCGCCACCAAGGAGCTCTCCGACATTAAGTGGCACAAGATACAGAAACTGAAGAGGGAGTCCGTGGAGTCAGAGCTCAAATTCCTGGGATTCCTAGTCATGAGGAACAATCTCAAGGAGGAGTCAAAACCTGTAATTGAGGTTCTGAGTGAGGCGGATATTCGCTGCGTCATGGTTACAGGGGATAACATCCTAACAGCCATCAGCGTTGCGCGGGAGTGCGGCCTCATTGCGCCCAGTCATGATGTTCTACGAGTAGAAGCCACGCCAGAGCACCTTAGCATTTCTCCTACCCTCCTACATGATTCATCTACTCATCATGATCATCCAGATGCTCGAGTCGTAATAGAGGCCTCACGGAGCAACGACTATCACTTCGCCATAGATGGAAAGACGTGGAAGAATCTCCGCCTCTACTACCGTGACCTCTTGCCCCGCTTCATCGTCAAGGGGACCGTCTTTGCCCGCATGGACCCAGAGCAAAAGGCTCAGCTCATTGAGGAAGCCATCAAGATCGACTACGTTGTTGGCATGTGCGGGGACGGAGCCAACGACTGCAGTGCCCTCAAGGCGGCTCACGTTGGCATATCACTCTCCGAAGCCGAGGCCTCCGTGGCCGCTCCCTTCACTTCCGCTGTCCAAAACATCACTTGTGTCCCCACAGTCATCCAAGAGGGCCGCTGCTCCCTCGTCACCTCATTCGGCCTCTTCAAGTACATGGCTCTCTACAGCATTGTGCAGTTCATATCCGTGCTATTCTCTACAGCGTCAACTCCAATCTAGGGGACACCCAGTTTCTATACATCGACCTCATCATCACCACAACCGTTGCCGTTCTCATGAGCTGGACAAAGCCCTATGCTCGCATAGAGCGGAAGAGGCCCACGGGATCCCTCATTTCAGGGAGCAACCTCTTCTCCATCGGGAGCCAGATACTTGTCTGCCTCGGAGTACAAGTCGGGGCATACTTTTATCTACTCCGAAACCCCTGGTACTTACCCGTCATACCAGATCCCGAAGAGGAAGTTGTGGTCTGCTGGGAAACCACGACGATCTTCTTTGTTTCATCATACCAATACCTTATCCTTGCAGCGGCGTTCTCCAAGGGTCCCCCCTATCGAAACCCCTTCTACACCAACGCTTACTTCCTTCTAGCACTCATCACCCTCAATATCTTTACAACCATCCTAGGACTTTACCCCGGAGAGGTCCTTTCCTCATTCTTCGAACTGGAATTCGATCCGAGTGACACCAAGTTCCCATATCGATTCTCCCTCCTGGCCTTTGTCCTTCTCAACTATTCCCTCAGCTTCTTCATCGAAAAGGTCCTCGCTGGAAGCATTTGGGTCAAGCGGGTCTCTCATGCCGTCACGGGGAAAAAGGTCCCTAAGAATGCATTTAAAAGGATTCATCGGGGCATACAGGTGGAGGACTGGCCCTGCTTTGAGGGACTTGTTGTAAAGGCCTCTGCGCAAGAGGAAGGGCTTAGATCCCCAGGAGTCAGTTGACATCATCCATCGATCTACAAGAAACAACAGCAACAGCAACACTTCAATTATCTTCAAATCCCCATCACGACGTCGTCATCACAATGTTTTTTTGTTAAAAAATGTTACTTTTTCTTTAGTCACGATTTATTATCATTTTACCTCTTGTTTACATCCAATATTATATTAAGCCTAATGATAAATATAGAGAACACATTATTAATTTAGATAGTCATTGCTGCAATAGTTGTACTTATAACAATAATAGATTTTATATAAAGTATTCCTTTTTTTCCTTTTTTTCAGGACATGATTACCGACATTCAACTCGGAGTGTTTGCCAACATACTGGGCGTTACGCTGTTCCTCCTCGTGGTCCTATACCACTACATCGCTACCAACTCTGGGCCCTCGCGGAACAATTGATATGTGGATCTCTCTTTATCTCTTATCATCATCATCATGAAATAAACGTTTTATATTTTTTGAAAATCATATCATTCTCCTTTTATTTTAACCAATGATATTATATTAAGGTTATATTATATTATAATATTATATTAAGATTTCTACCTGATTAAAAAATACTCTTAGACGTCATGGGGATTTTTGTAAATGTAGAAAACATATTCAATGCACAATTTATTTTTTATAAATAGGACAATCTATGCGCAAAGCCGCTTTATTAAAAATAAATTACTTTAAATATTTAAGTAGTTATCATTTCATGAGTCAACGTGGGCTTATAATTATCTTATTCACACCTTGTATACCTACGGCGATGAAATTTAATACTAAAATAAAGTATCAATTTTATATATTGCATTTATACACGTACATATTGAACGCAACAACACCAATAAACGATTAAGCAGCTTCTGATCGCCTCATTAACGTTGTCATTACAAAACAAAGGTAATGATCGTTAATAAAATGACTTACAAATTCTTTCAAAACTAACCCTTTTTAGAATATGTGTCATGTTACAAACAATCCTAGGCTTGGGGCGGTCAAATGCTCAAAATGCCTTAGCAGTTTTGGACATCATTTGAGTCTTAATTATTCTTTGAAATCATTTGTTGTGTCTTTAATTTCTTCCATATTTCTGTTTTTAATTTAACACAGAAAGTCAGTAGAATTCCAACAACAACAAACATCTCCAGTGGGCAGTTTTCTTCTTTTTTTACCACAGTTAACAATTTTGAAAACCTTTTATATGTTGCAAGATTCTAGGGATTTTTACAAATTCATAACTAACCACCCACCAAAAGTTGTCTCATTAGTCTGCCCGCCGTTTGAAGTATCTGCCGCCTAACACCTCGTAAATAGGGATTACACGCATACAGGCTCACATGGACATAAATCCATATTTAAATCTAGTATTACAGGACACTTCATAATATCAACTTCAACAAATTAAGACAATATTAAAGTGTTATAATACAATTATTAAAAAGCAATTTTAAGAACCAGTCAAATGATAGGATAGTCCATTTTTATAATGTATTTATTTAGGATTTCATGGATGCTTTCAACCTTTGGCTTGTGAGTTCTGCAAGCTTAACTTCATTATTACAATCATTGGAAATAACTGAGATGGAGAAGCGTTAAGAATAGTTTAATGACGTTATGTTAAATAATAATTATAATTCATGTAAGAATATTGTCATCAAAAATGATGAATTACTGTCTTCCCCTTTGTCTGCTTTTATTACTTCAAAAACATGGAAACAATTGCACAACATATAATATAAATATTATTTAAATCTACAAAATGTGCAACTAAATAAAAAATAAACATGCAGATATCAAACTCAACAAAATTATATTTTTAATTTTATAAATAAACGATTTAGCCTTAAAATAATAGCAGCCTTAAAGGATGTATTTTTATCAGTAGAGTTTAATTTGTCTGATATAATAGTCTTTGAGCATTATACACCTTGTCTAAACAAGTATTTATGTAATGAAAATAGGTATATTTTCTAGACATCTTTTTATTATTAAGAAAATATATTATAGTTATGAATATTTATTTAAAGGCAGTTCAAGCATTTACTTACTTATATAAATTAAAACAATGATAGTTAAAACTAACATATATATTTAATTTTTTAATCATCCATATCAAACGAACAATCACTTAAATATTGTTAAATATCAAAAATATATCATAAAAGTGATAATGTGACGTTTATGAGGATTAAATCCAAAAGATGCGAAATAGCATGAATTTCCTGTTGCAATGCCCATAAGTGGAATTTCAAGGTGTAAATCCGGATACTGATCCACAGCAGAGCACAGGATTGACCCCTGTTCCAACGGATCACTTGATCTATCTGTGGTCAGTCTCATGGTAAAGAACATATTTTATAAATTATAAAGACACATTTATATCAAGATAGACATATATTAGTCTACAACTTTGAGTAATTTGACATATAGAGCTTGCCCAGGCCAGTGTCTTAAAGTAGGGAGTCAGGACAGTAATAAATCAGCTTTCATATAAAGTTATTGACGGAAACTCAAATAACGGAGATTTCATTCCACAAATTAGGGATATTACATCAACAATAGGAGATTTCTTGATTGAATGAAGAACTTTTCTTACTTTTCACAAAGTCACCATAAAAAAACATCAGTTGGTATTAAAATTTTCCTTTTTTCTTCTACATCTTAAAGTTAGAGTGATGATCCGTTTATCGTATAAATATGATGAAACATTCATTTTAAGAGTTTCTTCATTTATTTAATGATAATAATAGATGCTATTGGGATATTCAATGCTAAGGATTTTTAAAGACAGTGATTGAGTCACATGAAAAGAGATGATTTGAATTTTAAAGGATGAAATTAATATTTCTGACTTAATGCTCATAACTGAATTGCCAAAAGTGATGTGATGACTTGTCGCCAATTAGAAGCAAAGCATGGGTTTTTAATTATTCACACTCATATTATTTCCACCCATCACGATCCCTGTGTGTCATCTTACTCATGGTTTAAAATCCCCTTTGTTTGGGTTTTCGTCAATCCCTTATTATGAGCAGCTGTTTCTTTATGTCCAAACACTCTTATTCTAATGCACTGCTGTGCAAGTCCGTCTTTTTGGATTCCATTAGCCATCCACGACTCAATTTATCTTATTCATACGTGCACTTAAGAAACGATAAGAAGAGAGCCAGAATTCTTCCTCCGATGTTTTTCAAATAAAGTGTTTTTCCACTTCATATCGAATTCATCCTCAAGCTTGTATACAATGTTCCGTATCAGTACAGACTTGAAGTAGTACTCGCTGGGAACTCTTGGATTCTTCTTGTAACTGGACCCGTCCTCCAGGAGGGTGTTTAACTTCTGAATAGAGGAAAACAAGACCTGGGATCGCTTGGATTCATAGTCTTTCATGTTTCGTATTTATAAGGGCTGAAAAAGATGAGAATCAAAGTATTAGGGCTCGTAGTACTGAGCAACACATTTTAGAGGAAAGAAAAAGGTTCATAATTCTAATTGTGACATTTATTTTTTGATGGGGAGGGGAAGACTTCAATAAAATTATTTTTAAATAACAAAAAGTTTTTTTTAGCAATGGCAGCGATTGAAAAAAGGAAATTCATAAATGAGACAAACGATTGATATTCGATAAATCGATAGTAACAGCGGTAGATTTCTTCTATATATACCTCTATTTGTTCTACTTTGATAAAATACCACATACCTCTAACGATGACATTATTCTGCCTATTGGAAAGGAATTCATTTCAGTTTCAGCCACCCTCAACCCAAGTTTATATTCACATTTATTCTTTAAAAATTCACACTCCAAGACAGCGTTCCATCTATGCATCCGACATGAACCTTTGACTTATCCTAAGAAATCATATGAATAAAACATCCTTTCTTTTAAGAAGAATACTTTTTCGATGAATGGCGCCAGGAATTCTATCTTTAAGAGCCATTGTCAGCTATCAAATTCTAAGTCAATCCATAAGGATATTTTTACATGAGTTCTCGTCAACTCGACAACAAACATCTTTTTTCCCCAGATAACAACTAAATTTTATCTTTTTTATATAGGTACGTCTTATCGTCAGAATAAGGATACATTTATCGTATTGGACGATGTAACAAAAATAATTTTCGTTTGAGGAATTGCTTCATTTTATTATGTGATATTGCACGATTCTATTGAAAAGGTTTGTAAATGAGACATACCCAGATCAATGACAACAGACATTTAGTGTTCTTAAGAATAATGATATTCATATCTCCGTGTTGATGTGCACTTCAACAAAAGCAAGTTAATTGTTACTTATTTTCCTATAAAGTAACTGCTTTTTATAATTATTCACGTTCCTTTTCATTCAAGCTATCACTTTCTTATCACAGCCTTAGCAATCAGATATCAAAGGAAAAAGTAAGTATTTTATGCCATTTTACAATATTTTTAAAAGGTAAATAAAATTAGGCCAAAATATGCATCCAATTATGCATTCAAAATAGTCACTATTCTAAAGAATAAATCACATTTGACAGCTTCAAAACTTTATGTGTAGCTGAAACATAAGATAATGTCTTAGATCAAGACATGAGTTTACTAAATCAGTATCTGGTCTGGTATATAAATACAATTGAACGATATTTCTCTGCTGTTGAAGGGAATATGCAATTTATTTAACGACAAAGATAATAGCAAAAATGCTTCTGAGTTTTAAATATGTACCTTAATGACGTCATCGACAATTGGTACTGTAAGGAATCTATTTTTCTGTCATAAGAGCTCTTATCTGGTTATATATGGCTATATTTCTCTCCCTTTCTCATGATTTTGAGATGACACGTTATTATTATCTAGAGATCTTTCGTATAATTATCTGTAGAGGGTTTAAAAACTAACTTACGATAGTCCACAGAGTAATGTGTGCGTGTGTGTGTGTACTCCTCAATTCTTCATAAGTAACTAACATTGCCACATTATTATTATCATCATCATAAATATATATGACAAGGAAACTCTCCCCACAAGACAGTTATACTCAACAAATATAAATAGACATATATATGAGATTTATCAAAAAACAATAAATAGAAGTTAGTGTTAGCGTTGCCTTTGAACTCTGCCCAGAAAAAAAGAGAAATTTCCTCGATGACAAATAATACACAAAGAAAATCAATTGCCATTACATAATATTCTTACTTAACTATATATATTTACTCATTTAATAATATATAAAAAATATCTATAACTTTATTTATTCAGAGAAATTACACATAATATAATATATAAATAAGCATTGTAGCTTAAAATTAGTTCCCTAAATATAAAAGTTATTCATCAAGATTAAAACAAAACATTATACATCAGACAATAACAATAATTATCAAAATTATTCTTTAAAAGTTAGTCAAATAAAAAGTAACAAAACATTGTATAATGAATATGATACAATAAATTTGAAAATTCCCAGGATAAATCACTTCCGCAGAAGGAGTATATTATAATATTATTCATTTAACTTCTTAATTTTTTGTAAGCCTTAATTAAGTATTTTATGAAATTGACAGAGCTGGAATTCGGTCGAAAAATCTACCGCTGGTTCGGTATTCGGTAAATACCTTCTACCGAGCGATATCGGTATTCGCTAGATTTTATTATATATCTACAGTATCGATCGATATTCGGTACGGTAGATAAGAAAGAGAGATAAATTTATTTATGTATCTGCTCCGTGACTTCTTCATATGCATTTAATATCGGACAATTATAACAAAGGCAATTAAGTACATAATTTGTTATAATTTATTAGAGATTATTTGAAATTTCATACATACTAATTTTATATAAATTATATATGTACATGGATTTTGTAGGAAATGGAAGGCTATAGATTTTTTTTTACATTGCTGTCTCTTATTGTCCGATATTAAATACACTTTCAGGTACTCTAGTATTCAATGCATATCATTTGCTTATATTGAATGTAATTTATGTATCTGATCTATAATACTATAAGTTGTAGTTGTTTATTTATTTTGCAAAGTTCAAGTTCTTCATGCAAGGGAGCGTTTCCCAAATTACTTTGTTTATGTTGGACAAAGCGACAGTTGAACGATGTTTCTCTGCTATTGAAGGGAATAAGCTATCTTTATCTTTATGTCTCTATGTGAATGTCACAAAAGTCATACTTTCAATATACCGTACCGATTGTCAATCAGTACGGTATTTGGTAGTTTCTACCGAATAAGCGGTTCGGTATTTGAAATCTACCATCGGTAGTATCGAATACCGATTAACATTCGGTAGTTGCAGCTCTGGAAATTGAGATATTGCTTTGAGCAGGACAGATAAAATCTGACTAAGTTGCCTGTATACATCCAAGAGGAACAATTGACATCAGGGATCTTAATGGATAAGGCTGAGTACCTAGCTGCTGTAGAGATCAAAATAGTTTTAATATCCTACTTGGATATAAAAGGCACTAGCTAGCTGTTGCAAAATATAACTTCAGCAACTTAGAAGAGACATGTCCAAGGCAAGCGATTTTGGAGGACTTTTATGGTTGAATAAGACCAAATAAAAGAATAGGAGGTACATTTTTCACATATCCCCCAGACATTTAGATAAATAACTCTCTCAAGATGTCAAGAGCCAGTAATTTGCAAATGCATGCAATATTCTGTGGTAAAGCATTCCACAATCTTTGCATGGAGGGTTAAAGAAAATATAACCCGACGATATTTGGAACTGAGCTGTGATCTCCTATTCTCATAAATTCCCGAAATTGAACTCAATATCTTGGTCCCCACGATAGGAAGGTCCAATTATTTAAGATATTTATCGCAAATTTGGTCAGCTTTTCTTTAGAATTCGACAAAAATGACATCTTCAAATGCCAAGGGTCTGGAACTTGATGAGAGATTGCCGCTCGCTTAAGTGGAAAGAAAAACTTTCCAGAATTAAATACTGACTCTCGATGCAGATCGTGGATTTAATAAATCTCTCGAGATAGAGCAATCTACTCCAGCTCTTTTGGTGCAAGATGGTTTCGGAGAAAAACATCTTTCTTACAGTTTTGCCGTATAATATCAATTGTGGAATTTTAATTAAAACGAGGAGTACCCTTCCAAATTAATCGTTGAATAGTTCCAAAAAACTGGATAAATTTTCTAGCTTGTCATTGTAAAAACTGTTCCTAACATTAACCAAATAAAAGCAGGACTTTTGTAAAAACTGAACGCCATTCATCATGCGGATGTGTTGAGATATCAATTAAAACTTTAAAAAAATCTTGGATACAATTTTGAATAGCAAGCTTAGACCTCCTCCTATGTGTGATCTTAGTCAGATAGCTCTGATGGAATAACTTGTTCAGCCAAAATTATTCTTCCATTATGGCTCGCTCCGCTAACCAAGGTATAGAAGTCGCTTTAAAAATGATGTAATTATAGAGGTCGATCCTCTTTGAAGTTATTATGTCTCAGAGTGGGATCGATCAACTGATAGATTTTTCACATTCAGCCAATTTGGTTCCGATGCACCCGTTCCTTCCCAAGTAATTCCTAAAAATTTGCACACTTTTTTAAAGAGCAACCCGTGATGATAAAGTATACAGGGTTCCACTTGCCTAAGGGAAGAATATAAGTTTTTGTTTGTTTAGGTACCTTCAGCCCAGACCGCTTTTCAAATTTTTGAAGTGGCCCAAAATTACTTCAATTCTCATGACTAATTGTTCTTCAGAATTCGCTTCAATCATTAGGGCTACATCGTCAGTATAGAAATCAATAATGTCATAGGCGTAGGAGACAAAATTCGGGTGAGTTCTCAAATTCAGGCAAATTGGTTGAGGTATTCGGGCATTTAAGTTGAAGAAAAAAATATGACATTATGAAAGCAACCGGATTTTGAATAATAAATAATAAATTTAATGTAATGAATAGTATGTAATTACTATAAAGAAAACATTATCTAAATAACCTTCTTCATTCGATTATTTTTTCACCGATTTAACAGTTCTTGTTAAAATGCGGACAAATTGAATGCTGCCCCCCCCAAACCAAACATCTCCCCTACGCTTATAAATAATGTGCTTATTAGATCCAAAGTTCACACCAAATCCTCCGTACTTTTTAATGATTGATCCGCTCAGTTCTATAAGCCCGGTAATGAATAAGAGTGGGGCTAAAGGGCAGCCTTGACGACAACTTTTCTGTAGGATATAAGGTCGCTTTCTTCTTCTCCCATAGAGATTGTGGAAGTAACATTGTACAGTAGGGCTCTTAGAGGGTTAAAATATATTTTTGGAAGATTTTTTCTGATTGCTCTAAATATGCCGATGCTCTATTGTGTCAAAGGCTTTGCTAAAAGATTGACGGTGATAATGGCTCCAAACGTATTTTTTAGATAAAAGTTCATAGCGGTTCCAATGTTTTTTGAAATATCCGATATTTCCGCCCCTTCAGGAATCCCTTTTGTTCTTTCCTATTTTTTTTTAATTGGCTCAATTAGAGACAAAAACCCGGAAATAATCCTATAGATCTCGTTGAGAACAATAATAGGAATCCCGAGACAGAGAAGGAAGCTGAATATTTAAAGAAAAGTTGAAAACCCTAATGTCTAGAAAAACTAAAATTAAAATCAAACCCAAAATGAGACTGCCAGCAATAATACCCGTCATGGGAAGGAAAGTACAATTAACATCCGACATGCAACGTACCCAGTGCTACAAATGTCACGTAAAAGCAAAATGTACCGCTACTAAAAGAACGACTTATTGGGACTTTGACAAATATTTTCGCTCAGAGTTTGGATTGCCAATGAGTATTGGTGGAATGGAGGAGAGAGCAGTGGCGGAAGAGGAAAACCAATGGGAGGAGGCAGAGGAAAATACCATATCTCACAAAAAAAACATACAAAGTTGAGCAAGCCCGAGAATTCAGAAACTACTACGAATGAACCAACTACTCACACGAGCAACAGTAGACTGAGAGATGATTGGCAGGAGGTCCTCAGGAAAATACCTACATCACCACAAAAGTCCAAAAAACCTCGAAGCGAATGTACGGAAGCCCCAAAGAAGAGGCCAAAAAAAGATCTCGGGAACACTCAACAACGTAAAACAAAATTTCCAAGTCCCAGTACTCTGACCACAAAAATGTCTATGTTTATCTTTTTTAAATTATAAGTTTGGCCATAATCCCCCCCCCCCCCCTCCCCAAATTAATTAACATGCCTATGAACTTAAAAATCTTAAGCGCTAATGCAAATTCCATTTTTAACCATCAAAAAGTAAAAATAATTACTATTTATTTGTATACAAACCGGATTTATATCAATTTGCGATTCACGCATAAAAGTTTGAATGACGGTTATTGTCTCCCAGAAGGATATAAGACCTTCATTGTTCCGGCAGTGAACATAAAGGCAAAATATCCTTCCAGAGGCATTATTTTACAAATCAAAAAGAAGTTAAATCCAAAATTAATGCCAGTGATACTGGGGGTAACTACTGTGTACTTGAGTTGGAATGGGGAGACAGATGTATAAAAATTATATCAATTATGGCCTAATACGGATGACCCTGACTTTTATCGTTTTATTGAATCCAATTTTTTGAATAAAAGCATCTTCAAAACGAAGCCATTATATTGATGGGAGATTTTAATGTCTCTTTGTTGGGGGAGCGAGATTCCCGGGAATATAAAACATCAAAATACTTCAAAGCTAAAACGGT
>CP045898.1:20296785-20321739 GCA_013387185.1 Caligus rogercresseyi
ATTCCCAACTATGATCAGTGGAGGCTCTATCAACTATGTATATCTACTACAATAGGGGTCTAAAAATATCCCAATATTTTATAAGTAAGAAACGGTAACCAGTAATTCATCGACCGTAAATTCGTCACGGACCTTTATAGTCGTTTTTTTGTCGTGGGTATTTATGTCACTTACTCTTTTAAAGTGAGTCATTTTTTCGTTCTACTTTTTGTCGTAGGTATTTTTGTCACGAAGCTTTTTTGTAGTAAGTATTTAGATCGTTCTTCTTTTCACGTAGGTTATTTTTGTCGCGAAGCTTTTGTAGGGAAGCATTTCCGTGCTAGGAATTATGTATACCCTAATTGAAGGATTGTTTCAGCCTCACCGGTATACCCATGGTTCGAAATCTACCCCAGAAACTTTAGGCCGTAAAACACAGCTCAAGAGTTTTTCAGTCAGTTAATTTCGCGGGTCCGCCTGCCTATTTGAGGGTCTAAGAGGTTGGAATCGGTCGCCGACTCCTCTTAGGTGTAAAGAAACTCCGGCTTAGTGTTGTCATTTTTTTTGCTTTTTTGGTTCAATAGAGTTGTATCCGATAGAATATAAATACGCATTATAGCATTAAATTAGTCTATCGAACCTAGTATCTTATCACTGAGGTAGACCAAAATGACCATCCCCTCTTGGGATTGTACCTGAAAATTGAAAGTTGAACACGCCTTAACACACACGGCTATCGCAATCCCCTACAGGTTAAGTGGTTTTCAGACCTACATCTGTGTCTGTTGTAAATTTCGAACACATGGGGCACCCGGCTGAGGCCGGCGCAATCCTTTGAATTAGGATATACAAAAATATAAGGCCGGGTTTTCCACCTAATAAGAGTCGGCGGTCGATTTCAATCCCATATTACTTCCAGCTGAACAACCAAGGCTAATGTGTACAAACCTCTTAGGCCGCATGTCTTTTCTCCCTAAAAAGTGTCAGCTGTACATTAAACCCCATGAGACCCCCGACTAAGCCCGCGAAATTAGGTCTAGAAAGTAAAAAAAAAAAGCGCGGAAAATGCTTCACTACAAAAAAGCTTCGTGAAAAATACCCACGAGAAAAAGAAGAACGATGTAAAAGCTCCACACAAAAAGCTTCGTGACAAAATACCACGAAAAAAAGAAGAAACGAGGAAATTGACTGACTTTAAAAGAGCAAGTGACGTAAATACCACGACAAAAAACGGCTATCAAAGGTCCACGACATATTTACGTGCGATGAAATTACAGTAACCGTAAGAAACGGATGGTCTATTAAGATACCTATTAACTTCGTGTTCTACGGATTTAGTCTCATACGAAAAAAGTGATTAATTTTTCCAATAAAACAATAGTATCTCAAAGATATAGATGACGTTCAAAATAAATTCAAACAAAGAATTTAAATTCCATAAGTAATATATATATATATAATAATATCAGAGCTGGGATTCGGTAGATAAATCTACCGCCGGTTCGATATTCGGTATATACGAATATCGATCGATATCGGTATTCGGTAGATTTATTATATATCGACAGTACGATCGATATTTGGTACGGTAGATAAGAGAGAGATGAAATTTATTATGTATCTGCTTTTACTTTTCATATGCGTTTCATATCGGACAGTTTAAAACAAAGACAATTAATACATCATTTTGTTATAATTTATTAGGATTATTTAAATTCAATACATACTAATCTTATATAAATTATATATATACAAGGATTTTGTAGGAAATGGAAGGCTATAGATTATTTTTTTACTGTCTCTTATTGTCTGATATTAAATCCACTTTCAGGTACTCTAGATTCAATGCATAGCCCGCGAATTAATTACTTATTGAGTTCCTTGTGTCTGGGTTGCTAAAATCAGTACAGAAAAACTTGACATCATCTTTTTAAATAATAGTTTTCGATGTCACAATGAATGAGAGGATCAATTTTTAAAAATGTCTTCATATTAAGGTGATTTAAAAAATTCATCATATAAGATTTTTTTTTTTTTGTGATTCACCATTTTTATTTTCTCCAATAACAAATCAATGTTACAGGTGTAAACTTTTGATTAAAACCTCTTTTGAAGATTTTCTTCCCAACTGGAATGTATTAATAAATTTATCAATCTATTAAATGTATAGTTTTGATTTATTTCGAATCTGAAACATAGCCAATTCAATGCTTTGTTATACCTATTAATGTTGTAATCCTGGAGAGAAATAAACTACTAAAAGTGAGACAAGCTAATGACGATGTTTATAATTGATATTGATGATCGATTTATCAAATATTGTTTCTAAAAAATCCAATTGTATATTTGTGACTTTATTTCGTTTAAAATCATTTATTCTGCCATCGTAAATATAATAAAATACAGTGAAAAAATAAAAAAATCTAGAAAATTATATTGTTTTAGGATTGTCAATATTATATAATATTTGATCACAAAATATTGGACATGAACAAATGACTCATTTATTTGTGATGCGTACATAATTTTTTACGCTTCAATGTTCCTAGGATGTTGACATTTATAATTGCATCACCCCCTTAAATCAATCGTATTTACCATAAAAACGTTCAATATTTTCCTAAAAAACTTAACTCCAATGACCAGTTGTCTATCTTAATCATTGCGGCAACTGTTATGATACCTATGCAATAGTCTATTTGAGGATTTCTGAACAAACTAAATTGATACTGAGAACCACAATTGTGATAACTAATGTGTTAATCTTCCAACATTGATTAAATGGTTTCAGTCAGTGAGATGAATTCAGCTTTCAAGGTTTGCTTAAAAAGCGGTTATTTTATAGCATATATTGTGTATCAAGAAGCAATGCATATAATCAAATTTATCAATCAAATTTCCTCTAATGTCAAAAAGTATTAAGCCATTTAGATATACTGAATGCACTACAATATTTAAAGCATGTTAATTATATAAAATAGAATACAAACGTTAAATAATAATGTTTTATCTTCAAATTCTTATCATTCCTTCGATAATGGAATATTTAAGTTTTTCTTTGATGAATCGTTTCTTCACAACGTCGCCTTGACCCTTCTTGCTGAAAATTCTAGTATTTTCCTTAAAGTTCTTATCACATTTTAAATTTTTGTGCAAGATTTGTGAAAAATGTACATATGTATTTTACTGAAAATCGTATTAAAAAAATAGTGTTATTTATGGAGTATGTTTTTGTGATATTGTTTTATAGTTTCTGTTAATTGTCGTAGTGATATTTCAAGTTAATATATTTAGACTAGTTATATAACGATGATTTAAGCAATTATATACTTCGATTTTTTATAACAGGAATAACTGAAAACACTTTCAAGTATTCGTTAATTATAAATATTATTTATTTGTAATGATTATAAAAATCGATTTCATCAAAAATTAAAATATATATTTTTATACTTATTTTTTATATGTTGAAAGATCCATTTTTCAATCATCATAGAAAGTAAAAGGTTGGTGATTAATGGTGTTAAGTTACCGATAGTGAGAGTTTATCCTGGGATTAGTTAATATCAACCCCCGCCATTTCATAATGTATAAACTTAGGTTCCGAAATATTTTTCGTTGTGACGTCACGTCTGGCAGAAAACATAAACAATAACTTTTACTATATATAACATCTCTACTCAAATTATCATTAGTGCATCGTACTCTTACAAAAAATGGCTTCAATTAATAAAAAAAGAAAAAGACAGTGTGCAGTTGCTGTTTGTCCTTCATTGGATCCCAATGCTCACAATGTATTTTACCACTCGTTTCCAACCAACATCAAACAGAGAAAAGCTTGGACCATTGCATGCAAAAGAGGAGATTCGACATTTCAGCCTGCATCATCCTTTATGTGTAGTCTGCACTTCACTGAAGAAGACTATGAGAGAGATCTAATGCATGAGCTTCTAACCTTCCTATTAGAAGAAACTCAAGAAGGAGTAGTTCCGACAATTAATTTAAATGAAAAATTGAAACAAACTAGTCGGAATATACGTCCATGGAACCATCTTCCAAAAGGAATGATAGAATATTATATAAGATATTAGAATAGGATTGATAGGAACGACAACCTTGTAAAAAGAGTTTCTAAATCAATGTATAAGGTGCCATCAGTCAATTGGAAAGCTTTAATAAATTTGCTCAAATTCGTATTTTCTCCAAATAAAATTTGAAAAAAACCGCCTTCAAGAGCAAAAAGCTAGACATAGAAAAACGTTTAGATTAAGTGGATTAATAAATGCTCCAATAAATTATTTACTTTTTCCTAATATGTATTTCTAATAATATTTATATAATATATGACAATAACAGTATTTTGTTTTGTAATAATTATAAATTATATATTTTTCTTAATATGTATTTGTAATAATATTATATAAAATATGATTATAACCATATTTTGTTTTGTATTAATTCATAATTATATACTTTTTTCTAAATATGTCTTTGTATAATATATGATTATAAATAGTATTTTGTTATAATTTATTCGTTGTTTTTATGTGCTTTAGCATATAATGATTGAAGAGTTTGCTTTTCATGAGAATTTTGGATAATTTCAGCAACTTTAAATCATCAAAATTTATGATTACTCACAAAATTTAATATTTTCCATTTTCTAATAGAATGTGATAATTAACTCTTCTATGATCTAATTAAAGGCTAAATTCAATATATTTAACATATTTACTTATACAATATACCCTCTTTTGCCATATGTGACGTCATGCTCATGAGGTAGGTTGCGTGGCGGTGTATTTTTTTACTTTCATTGGTTAAAATGGCTCTACCTTACTTTTAACTACCTTGGTTAATATAAGTAAGGTTTTTAATTGTGCCAGGCAAAGACAATAAAAAAGTCATATTTTTAATGTATTTTTTTAAATACCCGGCTTATCATTTTAATCATTAATTTAAAAAAAATCAGAATTAAGTATTAAATGACGCAACTCAAGAGCCGGAGCCAATATTTGATTTTTCACAAAAAGGAATTGCACCCTAATGGTGAAAACATTTGAAAAAAATCTACAGATAAACAATTTGCGACCAACTACCAAAACAAAGCTTCACATAGAATACATGGATCTACAAATATTTTATTGCGGATCCGTTTGCTTTCTATTGCACTTCATAGAACTTGACTCAAATTAAAATGGATATCAAAAGTAAAAAAAATTGAATCTACAACACAAATGTTTTTTGACAATTTTAGGACTTTGAGCAATTTGAAAATTTGTTCTTTATAGTTTGATTTTTAGACATTATTAGAATTTAAAAGAAGGAGGTATTCATATTTTTTTATATAAGTTCAGTTCTAAAAAAACTCCAAAGTAATTACGTTAAAAACAAAACATAAAAATATACATTTTAGTCTAAAAAAATTACTTAGGAGAAGAACAACACCAATTTAACACTGATAAAACATAATCGTATAATAATAAAACTATAAAAACGCACAGAATATACTTTATAAAACGATAATCAATTATTATAAAAAATAATTTTAAAGTTTTAAGAATGTGAAACGTAAAATCTTTAAATGAGATAGTGAACTTGATGGGAATACTTGATCTCCTCTGAAGCAATGGTCCACAAATCTTTGCAAACAGACGAGTTTTGAGAGAAAATGCAGATATCTGGCTACAACTGATATCAAAATTGCTCTTAGGTCCGTTGGCTTCACGCACTCCCGTTTTTTTTAGAACTGGTAATCCTTGCTTTGGCGTTCAACAAGGCGTAATCTATAGCCTTGGAGTTATTGGAACGACGTTCTTTTCTTTTTTGAAGTCCAAAAAGCACAACTACATTTATGTATCCCTGCCCGCAACTATCCAGACCTCTGATATTTAAAAAACGATTTCTCAACATAGAGACAGCCTGGCAATCCACGAAGGCACGTAAGGTGTCCTATATAATCTACCGCAATCCTTGCAATGATCCGGAAAGATAATGCAATATGTAGAAATTTGAAATGGCTGGTGAATGTCCTCCGTCATGGATTCCAACTAAGAACTGGTGTATTCTTTGCCTCCATGTTTCAGGAAGCTTTAATAACCAGACAAATAAATAAGTTCGCCTCTCAATGTCATCGTTAAAATAGGGAAATACCATTTTAAGGTGCCATGGCCGTGGCATTAAGAGATTTACAGCGGCCCTTCTTAGAGGGATAAATGATAAATAATAAGATAGTATTTTTGATATAATATCCAAATTAACATAAGCCCTTATAATGAAATTAATAATCTATAAAAACAATGATAAATCGGTTGAAAAATATATTTGACTTAATGTATTTTTTATACAGTCTGTTAAACACAGTAAAAAACATACATAGAGAAATTAACAAAATAAAAATACTTTTCCGAAAAATAAGTGAACACTTTAGTTCAAACTGTAATTATTCTCGGGTTTTAAAATAAATTCATTCCGTTGCATGCCACTCGAATGTGACGATCGTAAATTTTGTACTTCTTGCCGCATCACTCACATATGAGAAACATTTCATATCGTTAGAACATAATAATATTCACGAACTTTCTCTAAATATTGAATGTCGAATACACATTAAAAAATGTGTTTTGAGTATTTAGATTTTTTGACAAAAAACTATCTACATTTGGGGTATTTTTTTTCCAAAAGTTAAACATAATGTGTTGATCAATTTGTACCTTTTTTCGTATGAAATGTCGACCAGATGTTTTTTATAAAAAAATTAATACTCGATGTTTATTTAAATGATGATAAAAATCGACTTGCGATGGTGCAAACGATAAATTGAATGGTGCTGGTTTTTTTTGTTTATTGTCCTTCATTTGGGGGAATGGTGATAAGTGATGAACGATGAAGTTATTGATAACAATAGTTATCATTTAAAAAATTGACTTCAGTGATAACTTTTGTTTATTGCTGATTTTATCGCTCACGGAAACCACTGCCGTAATTTGAAAGCAAAAAGTCTTTTGAAGAACATTTGGTAGATAAATTAAAATAATTTTCTGCAAGAAAAAGCTTGTGATTCCTCAGATTCAAGCTTATAATTGACTTATATTAAAATAAAACATGACTTTAAAACGATGAGTGACCTAAAATAATTTAAGCAGCCAGTAAGTACCACGACTGAAATTGAATTTTATACAAATAAAGTATCGACATATCATCGGTATCTCCTATCCATAATTTTAGCTACTTCTTATAAAAAAGTCAACATACTAACTCATAATTATATAAAGATAAGGCTTGCTTAAGCACGAGGACAAATTTATGTGACCCTTTGTCGTTATGGGTTTAACATCTAAGGCGAATGACGTAAATATTATTAACATGCTAATTATTATAACATACGCAAATGAAAGTCCTGGCAAAATATCTATTTAATTTTAGCAGCTGGTCAGTTCTTATAGTTTAAGACGCATATACATATTTTTAAAAGATATATATTAAAGGCCGAATAACTCTGGGTCAAATACTTAGGTACCTTAATCAAATTGATAGGGAACTCATGGTGTGTTCAATTTCCTGCGACATGTCCTTCAATCTAGTTTTCATACGATCATGCACTTGATCACTATTGATTTGAAGTGTGATTCTTATGAACTCTTTGCATTATATATAAGATCCACCTCTTATATAATAATAAGCAATTTATTAATGCATAAGACCGTTCTTAAAAAATGAAGGACTCATGACTGAACCAAGAGATCCACACCGAGTACATACGCTTCATGTCCATCATTTTGTTAGAGCGCAAAGTTATGAAGAGCAAACAGTAGACGATTGCTTTTTATGTAAGGTGTAGGGGTTGCGAGAGTATCATGGGGAAGGATTGTACTTTGATACTTGCCATGATGTGTTTGTGTTTTTTTATTAGTATTTTGAGTTCGTCAACGCTCAAAATAACAACATGGTCAAAGGAGTAGATAAGTATTTATAAATTCATTGTATGACGTCAGTGGCTTATGACTCTGCAATCATTATTGAAGTAGAAATAAGCGATTATCCTTGTTTATATGAGAAGAAATAATATCTTGATTAATAGTTCATTGATTGTATAGTGTAAGTACGTTTGGAGCTGTATAAAATGTTTTTATTGCTTTGTGAATTCATATAAAGGCAATACGTCTATACCATGATATTTAATAGAGTGTTGCCAATAAAAGGAATATTGAATTCAAGTAGAGTTGAAACATTACTAACTTATTCAAGTGTCAATATATTTAGAAAACATAGGTACTGTAAGACACATTTTTAGGTAAAAGTCCAAAAATATATAATTTATATATATTTACATTTCAACCCATGACGTCGTTCTTTAAAGTTTTTGTTTCTCTGCTCCTTAAGTGCTGTCATATCAACATTGATTAACGCTCACTCACTTCTTATAAGTTGCTGGATGAGTTTTTCAAAAGGTTCAGTTACGAATCAAGAGTGAATCAACACCAACATTGCGGTGCCGTGAAATCCAAGTGAGTGTCATGGGTAGTTTATCTATTGGAGGCAAGAGGCTTTTGGGGTCTCTCATCCGTTCTGGAGGACTCCTTTCTCCTCGTCGTGGACTTTCCAATACTTGGTGGGAAGATGCGCTGAACCTTGAGGTCTCTCTGACGGAAGACGAAGTCGGGATTCGTGATGCCGTCCGCTCCTACTGCCAGGAGCAGCTCTTTCCCCGCGTCTCATGGCCAACCGGAACGAAGTCTTTCATCGAGAGATCATGAATGAGATGGGGGAAATGGGAATATTGGGGCCCACGATTCAGGGTAGGGAGAAAGCTGGACTCGGAGGAGTCCAGACTCGACTATCAACATATAGGAAACACACAAAGATTCTTTCGGATTCATATTTTTATGAAATTACGACCATATCATTGAATTCCAATACCAGTTGGCTTTGATCATTGAACCCACAGAAAATAAATCAATTAAAAAATATGTAAACAATGAAATTCAACCTTCAGAAATTATTTGATTTCCATCTAAATGTCTCCCGAAGAACAAGATTCTCTCAAATTTTATTATGTACGGTCATAACATTACATCGCAATTAACTTTGATACTTAGATCTTTTTTTAAATACATTTCGAATAAATATGAAAATAAAAAAGGCTGGCCACAAGAACAATAAAATATTTGATATTCGTTTAAATTGTCCTGCCAAACAAATATTTATTCGTATTTTATTTATATACTTTATATATATATATATCAAATACTATTGCCATTAGTTCATAGTGTGTACATACAATATATGATATTAGCTGGTGAACAAATCGTACATGATCAATAAATAATTATATTGCATTATTTTAGCTCGCCAAAAAACAAAAAAAAAGTCGGAATATGCCGACCGAAACCAAAACAATTATGACATGAAAAATATTAAAAACATTAATACTAGAAAAATAATTTAAATTGTTTCCCTCACGCCTATATTTGGTCCGATTTCTATATGATTATCATGATATTTATGGGATCACATAAAACAGATGACTGATCCTTAAATCCACATCTCTCAGTACATTTTAAGACTATCGACTCCATAATTTTTATAACAAATCAAAAATTGTCTGTGATCCATGAATCATACTTAAAGTGGTGTTTTGACTTTTTTAAATGAAAAACGTGCGATCGTTAAGCCATGAATATATTATTTTTTAACTACAATCATTTTAATTTGGCGATTCAAGGTAATCCTTGGCAAGGACTCCTTGCACTTATATTTAGCTCCTTAGTAGTCTTCACTTTATTTAATCTGCAATTAGCCGAGTCTTTATCTTTATTATAAATAAATAAATGAAATGTAACTAGTATAATGTAAATCTTCAGAAGATATTCCTCATTGTCGTGTTTCTTATTAGCGATGGCTCTTTCAGTTCATAAATTTTATCTGTTGTGCGCTCACAGTTGATGATGTGATGATTTGGAGTTTCCTCTCTCGTACCATTTAGTCTACAAAGAGGATCTGTGGCCTTGCCAAACTTGTAGAAATGTCGTTTCAAGCCGATATAATCACTAGCCATTAAGCAAAATCCATAAGATTCTAAGTAACTGGCCTTTGCCGATCATAACCAAAGCAAAATAATGCTTCCTTAACACAAATATTTGTTCGGACATCAAGATTTCATAATATGATTGCCAATAGATTGATCGGATCGCTTATAATTATGGCTTTGATCCTTTAAATTGACATTTATAAATAAATATGTTATTGCCGATTATAACTATAGTTATAAAACAAAGTGTACAGGTTGTAATCAACATAAAGTTATATTGCAATACATAACCATATTATTCATTCTTCTGACCAAAAAACTAAATTAAAAATATGTTGAAAATCGTACTAATTTTACTATATAAAAGTTATTCTAGTTTTGATATTTCTAAAGGTTAAAAAAAGAGTCAGAGCTTTAACAAGACAACTCTGAATCCACTTTTGTAGATATTAAAATGTAAACTTTTACTTACATTAGTAGAATGTTTGCATATACAAGCATGATACTCATGTGACATTAATTGTATTCAACTGAGTATTTCCACTTTGTATCTTATCATGGTAACATCGTAAATACATGTATTTGGATTCTATGAAATTGCTCTTATTAATCAAATATTAGATCAGGTTTTATTTTTTTTCTTCGGATTCGTTCTTCATTAAGAAATCCTGTGCGTCAAGGTGTGTCCAACTCTTAATGTTGGGGGCGCAGGTTCGAATCCCGAGAGGGGATGGTCATTTTTGGTTTACCTCATTTATAGGTCCTAGGTACGATAGACTAATTTTAATGCTATAATGCTTATTTATATCCTATCGGATGCAATTGTATCGAACCAATTAGGCAAAAAAAAGTCGAGACGGGCATTTGAGCGATGTCATATTTTACAATTAAAAGGCATACATTCGCCTTTCAAATATTTTTTAATACTTCTCACACAGCTTGTTTTATTCCATTTCAATATCTATCCGCCCTTTTTATTTTTGAATTTATCTTCTGACAATCTTTAATAGGACTTAATATTATTATTTTTTAAATCGTCCCAACGTCTTTTCTCAGGCTATGGTTGTGCGGGTGCATCCTCTGTGGCCTATGGTCTGATTGCCCGGGAAGTGGAGCGAGTGGATTCATCATACCGCTCCGCCATGAGCGTTCAGTCCTCCCTCGTGATGTATCCCATCTACGACTTTGGAACTGAGGAGCAAAAGAACAAATACATTCCCCGACTGGCAAAGGGGAAATAGTGGGATGCTTTGGGCTCACGGAGCCAAATCATGGCTCAGATCCTTCTTCTATGGAGACAAAGGCCGTTAAGAACCCAGATGGATCCTGGACACTCAATGGGAGCAAGAACTGGATCACGAATTCGCCTATTGCGGATGTTTTTATGGTCTGGGCCGCGACTGAGGAGGGAGTTCAAGGATTTATTCTTGAAAAAGGTAATTATGTTAAATAAATGTTGAGGATTGAAAAGATTTGTGAGTCATTATAAGTTAGTTAGCACTAGTTATTGGGATTCATTTAGGAAAAATCAATATTCTGATAACATTATATCGCTACCGATCCATATCAATCGATAGACCCAGCTCTGGCTGTAATGCTTATTCATATCCATTATGAAGTTGCAATTCCATCGATTCAAGTAGGCTAAATAATGATAATTTTTATTATCCTCTTATTACTATATATAATTACAATTTTTCATAATAATTTCCATTTCTTTTTTAAGAAATGCCTGGAGTGAGCGCTCCCAAATTGAGGGCAAGTTCTCTCTCCGCGCCTCAACTACTGGAATGATCTTCATGGAGGACGTCGTGGTGGGGGATGAGCAGCGTCTCCCGGGTGTGAAGGGCCTGAGGGGTCCCTTTAGCTGCCTCAACAATGCCCGCTTCGGAATTGCATGGGGCGTTCTGGGTGCGGCTGAGTTCTGCCTTGCTCAGGCCCGGCAGTATACCATAGACAGACATCAGTTCAAGAAGCCTCTCGCACAAAATCAACTCATTCAAAAGAAAATGGCGGATGCACTCACGGAAATTACTCTGGGGCTACATTCTTGTCTGCATTTGGGTGGGTGGAGAGTTTTATGGGTTCTCTAAAGAGGACAATAATATATTGTACATAAGGTTCCTTCAATTTTCACTCTTAGAGAACATTTAAATAGTTTGTTTTTTCAAGGCTTACAAATCGAAGTGAAATTCGAGTAGGTTTAATGTGTATATGCTGGGTCTATTAATAAAATATGACATTAATGCTTAGTTCATGTCAACAATTTTATGTTTGTTACTTTTATTATCCACATTAATATTATATATATATATATAGAGATCAACTCTTAATACAAGCCCATGAGAGTCATATTTTTAACTAAGATGAAAACAATTTGAAAAAATCCAACTTTCTTAAATGATTTAATTAGAATCAAAGCAATATAATAGCAATTTTTAATTCCCCTTTCTTCCAGGTCGCCTCAAGGATAGCGGGAAGCTCGTGCCTGAAATGATATCCATTCTGAAGAGGAACAATTGCGGCAAGTCCCTGGAGATTGCTCGATCCTGCCGGGACATGCTGGGAGGGAACGGATCAGTGATGAGTATCACATCATTCGCCACGTCATGAATCTGGAGGCCGTGAATACCTACGAAGGGACCCATGATATCCATGCACTCATCATTGGAAGAGGAATCACGGGACTCGAGGCCTTCACGGGAAAGAGTGCATCCTCATAAATCAAGAAACAAAAGAAGAAAAAAATACTTAACGCTCAGAGACTTAGTTCAATTTTATATATTATTCATGCTGAATCTGTGATTGAATAACCGAGATGCTTTGATGGCTGTTAAATGATAGTCATAAGATAATATAGAGTACCGTTTTCTCGAACGTGAACGTAAACGAAAAGAAGAGTGACTAATCAAAAATATTTGGCTTCATTCGTTGCTGTTGCTGTTTGAATCATATATAATATGAAGTGCCGAAGCAACGATTGATAGCGCTAAATATGGGGATAGTTGTTGGCTATCCATTGTTGGGGGGGGGGGGGGGATACAGTAACAGAAAGAGCACAAGAAAAAGTGATATATCATTTTTTTAAATCAGAATCCTCTTGTTGGACCGTTTTCTATCTCAAAAACTATCATTATTACATCGACCCTTCAAAATCAACTATCACTTCGACTTCAAATGTAAATCACCTTTTTTTCTTCATAATTCAATATTTTTGGACGGCAGCAAATCAACTATTCATTAAAACTATTTTTTAAAACTTGTTAAAGCTATTAAAAGCAATTATGGAATATAAGGGCATTATATGAGTGTTTTATGCGTCACCCATGGCAGAAGCGCAAATACGTTTTTCATGAATCGCTATTACTATTATTACATCCGATCGAGGATGTTCCCTCGTATTTGACTGTTTCTACGTTTTATATCAATCCTTTTATATAATTTTGAGACACTCATAAAACTAGTTTTTATAATGAATATCCAAATATGCAATTGACTTCTTAGTTGTTGATTTTTCTTACAATTATTTGTAAAAGAAACCAAAAAGCATAACTATTTAAAAACCTCACTCTTCTTGATGTAGTTCGTGAAACTGACAATATCATCTTTTAAAGCCCTTCAAATCAGACTCAATTTAGCAATCATTTGTGCTGGAACCAATAATGTGCTATTATCCTTTATCTTTGTTTAAAAGTTTTATACTCACAAGTTATTTTTTAAAATATATAAATAAATATAATTCTTTCAAAAAACATTTCTTTTTATTCATAATTATTGTGACAATTATTATTATTCTTTTTTTACAGCATGGACGATTCGGATCTCGGATTGGAGGCGGGAGCCATTGAGCTGGATCTCCCTGCTCTCAAGAGTGAGCTTATGGTAACCCACGAGGAATGCTCCAAGAGAGGTCTCTCTCAGTCGGCAAAATGGCTAGCGGAAATCATGTTTGCACTCAAGTATGTTTATTTTTTTATTTCTAGAAAATACGATTAAAAATTCGTCTCTATATTTTCTTACAAAAAACTAGTTTTTAATACTAGGGTAATATGTATCCATGTCTACACTTTGACCCTCTGACACCTATTTTTGAGGTCTACATTTGCAACGCTATCCCTAAGGGAAACGTGGCATCTTCCATCTTGAATGTTCTTTTACAGACTTCCTTGCTCCTTTGCTACGCATCCTTACAAATGTACAAAAGCTATTAATAGAAAGAAAGATATAATGATCAATCTACAAACTTGTAAACTGATTTCTTTATTTATCTGGATAGATGGAAGAGCCCTTGAATTTGAGGAAATTTCCATCCATAGGAATTCAATTTATGAAATGAAAATGTTTATGAGGAATATAAATATTTTTCTTTGTTCGGGAATGTTTTTCACTTATGTCATTATGTTGTAAAGAATGTTGTCTATAGAACAAGTGTATTAAGCCATGACGTATGCCCATTGTATTTATGACATCTTATAAATACCGTTGTTGTATTCTTTTTGTTACTAATACATAGTTAAGATACAGGAAGTTAATATATGCGATAGCTTGACAAATATTTTATAACATCTTTTGACGATTTATTATTCGTTTTTTAATAAATATATATTCGATAAAAGTCAGGACTTATAAAGTGATTGAAAAAATTGGAGTTTGAAAAGGCTATTGTAGAAATATAAGGACTAAGTATGCCTAACTTATTAAACTAACTGTGTTTTATGGATGAATTCGAATACATTTTTTCACATTTCAATACAATCAAAGAAACGTTGAACATCCTTGTTTCATTAAATCAAAAATATTTTAACGTTTATTTTATTATTTTCATTGCTTAGGATAATTAAGCCTAACATGAGTCAACGTTAGTGTGAAACACATTTGTTAACGTTTCATTTGCTTCCTAATATCATTGTCATTAGAAAGTTATATTAATACATGAATGTGCCCCTTTCTTAGATATGAATGTAACGATAACGTGCCATAAATATCCTTACTTACCGCTATAGTCTTTGTTAACTATTACTGTAGTAATTTTCTTGAACGTGATGGATGGAAAGAAAAGAAGAATGAACTATCAAAAGTAGTTGGCATTTGAAAATAATCTCAAAATTCCATCTTTCCTCATGGTCTTCAGTAAATATCATAGACTTTAGTCAGTGTTACATATTCAATAGTCAGTTTAAGCAACTTCTCACTCACAGGGTTGAAGTTTATTTCATTTTTTACATCAATGATTAATCAATAAAATGATCAATCTGACTAAGTTATTTAATAAGGATAAAGAAATGAGATTCTAACAGAAAAAATAAATAAATACTCTACCTATTTTAATTAGAGTTACCATTAAGATAACTTAACTACTCTCCCTGGAAAGTATTTATAGCAAAAATACACCAATTGATCAGCCATAGTTTGTACATCAATTTAAAAAAATAATAAGCCAGTATATATGATATGTAAATGAGCTTATATTTCAAGAATATATGTAATGAATGTGTAAAAACAGAATATGTAAATACCTCTAGGAAGAACCAATCTGGAATCTTCTTTACTAAAACATGGAACATTTTACATGATAGAACTACAATCTAAGCATTAAAAATTGTATTTAAAACCCACTTTTGAGGAATCATCCATGATGACGACGATGCTCATTCTTCAAACATAGAAAATGGCATTGATCTGTGTAGAAGAAGAAGAAGATCCAATGTTCCCAATAGAGTGGTGGTTTATTGAGCAGAAGGCTCCTCGGAGTCGCCTTCCACATCTTCAGCGGCCTTCAGTCCACATTTGAAAGGGAACTTCTTGCACTTGAAGAGCTTGGCGTGTCTTCTGATGCGGCTTTCGTCCTCGCTGTCATCGTCGTGTTGATGCCCATCGCCCTCTGTGTGAATATGGTGCTTCAGAGAAGGCTCGAATATCTCTTCAAGTCCTTCTTGGATGTCATCCACGGATCGAGGAGCGGCAAGAAGCGAAATCTCATCACCTTCTTCCTCCTTCATCTTCTCTTCAGTGCCAGATGCGAAGGCAAAGAATGCAGCTACGGAGATGAGTAGAATGAAAGTCTTCATGGTGATGCCTGGGGTCAAAATGATTATGTGTGGACATACGTCTAGTCTCTAGCTTATATACTCGGATCAGATTGATATATTCTTAAAGAAGGAGTGTGTACCTATGGACAACAACATTGATCTACTTTAAACCAACCTAATACTTAGTTTCCTTTAATTATCTTGTTATGGATTAATCTAGAGATTAATTCACTTATGCTTGCATCCTTGTATTTTGTTTTTATTGGTCAATCCGTTCGTCTTCTTTAGGGAGTACCTATTTACAACATTGCTATTTATCAACTAACGATTAGTTATTATTATCTTGCTTTGGATTAATCATGGAAGTACTCCATTTATTCTTGTATTTGGTTTTTACATGATGGATCCTTTTTGTCTTCTTAAGAGAGTTCATATTTACTTTTTTTACATTTAAACAATTAATCTAACTCTTGGTTCCTTATTATTATTATCTTGTTATGGATTAATCCATTTCTTCATTCCTTATTTTACCCTTACATCCTAGAGATTGATCTTCTTTTGTCTTTTTAAGAGAGTACCAGGGGGGGGGGCAGAACTCATGTAAACAAAGAAGGATATTTCCAATAAAAAAATGTGACGTCATCACATCTACGATTTGCCTATGTATCTAATACCTCTAAGACAACTAAGCTAAGAACGTAAAGGCTCTTAAAGGAATAACGTCCGGAGGCTCCCTCCCGCCACGAGCCACCCGGGGACGCACAGCTTCAGCATCAGGAGGAAGTGGAAGTCCTGAACACCGCACGGGACTCTGAGGCCTTTGGCTGGTAGCCCGCACGCATCTAGGAGCTCCGGAGCAACGTGGCCGTCCTCTGCAGCTCCGCCTCCACCGGAGAGCTCCTGGGTTTCAAATTTTTATTTCCTTTTGAAATTAATCACTGTTTTTAAATGTACCTTTGATTTTATTTAATAACAAATAGATACTGTGACGTCATCTGTGACGTTTCAGTTTTTCTTTTCTAATCAGAGGAATCTAAACATTGCGTTCTGCGCATCTTGTATTATCTATTATCTTTGGAGAGTACGTATATATCATAGCATCTCTTCTTTTTGTGCTGAGGATTGTCATTTAGTTGTTTTTAAATAACCGTCTTACTCTGGATTATTGATGTAATGGATCTATATACTCGGGATATTTTTGTATTTTTCTTGTAAATCTCTTTTCGTCTATTAATACATCTTAGTTCCTCAAAGGGACTCTTAGGACTTAGGTTTAATATAATTAAATAAGTATTGAATACCATTTTTGACAATATGTTATTTTTTTTATGGACTCTCAGAAGTTTTATACAGAAGAAAAATCTGAAGGAATTCCATCTGATGCAAAAAAATAATTTTTTGCCATTAAAAGGCTGCTGCAATGCCATAATTTAATAATAATTCAGGCTTCGCTCATTTTTTCCGTAAACAAGTCCATGTAAAATGCTTATGATTTACTCAATCGTAATAATCTATAGACAATTTATGTTAATAGTGTTTGTATTCCCTAAGAATATTTTCATTAATTTTCTCTGGGTTCAAAATGATAGATGAGTTCTTTTAAAGGATACTTCTTGAGTCTTATAGATTCAAAACTCAAAAGTTATTGGCGTCACTGGGTACTTGGATGTATTTTTATGCTCCCATGACCTAAAATTTAATTTATTTATAAAATACATCTTTTTCGTTCTCAATGCAATTATTTTCATTAATAATTTTCAGTCTAAGACTGAGCATAAGCTGGATTTGTGGGTCCTTTTTTATTCTTTAATGTTTAGAAATCATAAACACTGATGTTATTAATTGAGTTTTTTTAAATTATAAAGCTGAATTTCACATATTTATTTTATCGTTTCTCAATAGTTTAAAAAAAAATCATATATTCTTTGTATCATTTCTTTTAGGAATGTCAAATGCGATCGAACAGCCCTTTCTCCCGCTTTGTGTCAAGAAGAAGACGAGGAGAATTTTGAAACCTATGTTTTTGGCTAAGTCCTACTTTGATCTCAAGAGTATGACCGTGTGAGCCATTTCACGAAGGACTCAAGTATCCCAAGACCCGTTTCCTTCATTACTATTCCCGGTATCTCTCTGGGGAAAAGAAGAGGTTGGACAATTCACTGGAATGCGTTACCCGGGTGGATGCTCAACATTGAATCATCTCAAGGACATACGATCTGAACTACAAAAGCTCTACAATGCTCGGGTAAAGTCTTCCTTGCATTAAAATGGATGTAACATCGAGTCGAAATTAAATCCCTTTTTACAACTTGACTGAATTGATTTGGGCCTCTTAAATCAGCTGCATCAGTTGGTTAAATTATTACCTTGGCAAGCCATTTTAGTTTTTTTGAGTCGAAAGTATTCATTTCAAATTGTATGAACTTATATTGATGTTAGAATTAGTCCATTAAGCCGAAGACACTTTTTTCAATGAAAATGGGGAGGCAACATTAACTATTGGTTAAGGATAACAATTGGGTACTTTTATCCGTTTGTGCATCCATCAAATTAAAACAAGGACCTCAATGGCAGAGTCAAATATATGTTTTTTATATAATGTTACTGAAGGCGAGTTTTAATTTTAATTTTATTTGGTATTTTAATATGTAAAAGCTAAATAAATACTTCAAAACTTAAAAATTATATCTTTTATCATTCAATTTTTCTTTCGTTGTTTTCAGGAGTTGACGGATGGCTACACTCTCTACATATACGGTATCGTCCTCAAGCGTCTCGGTCTGAATGAGCTCGCCCGAGGTGTCCTTATCGAGTCCATCAAGGCCGAGCCAGGTCACTGGGGCTCCTGGCTGGAGCTTTCCTGCCTTATTAGCGATCGCAACACCCCGGAGGACCTCCCAGACCACTGGATCAAGCATTTCTTCTTGGCTCACACGTATTTGGAGCTTCAGCTGAATGAGCAGGCCCTCAATGTTACTTCCGGCTTCAGCGCGGGGGCTCCAGGAGTCAACGTATATCCTTGCACAAGTCGCCATCGCCTTTCACAACATGCGGGAAGTGGATCAAGCCATTGAGTACTTTAAGAAGCTCAGCGAAAATGACCCTTGTCGACTGATAATCTGGACACATACTCCAATCTTCTCTATGTCAAGGAACAAAGAGTAGAACTGGGACATCTGGCACATAGAACCGTAAGATAATTATTTTTTAAATATACCTACATTAGAACTGCTCAATTTTTCTCAATTCTTAGAAAATATTTCAATCATTGAGTTTCTCAAGGGTTAAAGGAATTGAGATTTTTTGGTCCCCAAAATATGGTTTTTTAAATTATTTTCTCCTTAATCTTACTCTTATTATCAATTACTATATATCTTGTCCCAATAGCCCATTCATAAAATGTGACATTAATACAGATAACTTTGTTAATGCCCACTATTTATTACAGATAATTCCTTAAGCAACTTTTTTTTAAATTACCTGTTATTCCATCGTTACCCCCTAGGTACAAATAGACAAATACCGTACAGAGACCTGTTGCGTCGTGGGCAATTACTACTCGCTCCGTTTCCAGCACGAAAAGGCCGTGGTGTCCTTTCAAAGAGCCCTTAAGCTGAACCCTTACTACTTATCCGCCTGGACTCTCATGGGCCACGAGTTCATGGAGCTTAAAAACATCAACGCCGCCATTCAAAGCTACCGACACGCCCTGGAAGTAAACCGACGGGACTACCGGGCCTGGTACGGCCTAGGACAAACCTACGAGATACTCAAATGCCTTTTTACTGCCTCTACTACTACAAGCAGGCACAAGAGCTTCGTCCAAGTGACTCTCGGATGTTGGTGGCCCTTGGGGAATCCTATGAGAAGATGGGGAAGTTCCAAGACGCCATGAAGTGCTTTTGGAAGGCGCATTGCGTAGGGGACATTGAAGGGGGGATCGCTCTCTACCAGTTGGCCAAGCTCTATGAGCTGGTCAAGGACGTGGATCAGGCGGCAGCAGCTTATTCTCAGTATATTGAGAATACATCAGACCAGGGCGTGGCCTCCAATGATCGAGATCATCAGAGTAAGGCTCATCGCTACCTTGCACAGTATTATTTGAACAATGCGGATTTGGATGAGGCCTATCATTATGCGCAAAAATGTGCAGAGTTTGCGGATACGTGCGAGGATGGAAAGGCACTGCTTAGAGAAATAGCCGCTCGACGTGGGGTTCCATCTCTGGGGGCACCCAGGCCACCAGGAACTGCCGGTAAGACATCCATAAACATTCTATAGAGAAATGAATATTTTTCAATTACCGTTCCTTCTATCTTTATATTATTTTTATTTCTAAATTTGTAATTGTTACTCTGAGTAAAGAGCCAGGAACAGACTCATAAAGGAAGGAAATAAAATATTCAAGGAAAAATGATGGGTGCCAGTTTATTTTTATTTATGACGACAAAAACAATGATTTATATTATTGAAGTCGATGAACTGAGTAAAGAGCCAGGAACACTGATTTATATTATAACTGGACGCACAACAGACTCAAGAAAAGTAGGAAAAAAATATTCAAGGATAAAATATGATGGACGCCATCTTACTTTTATTTATGATGACAAAAGCAATGATTTATATCATTGAAGTCGATGTAGGAATGAAGAGAAAAAAGGAATTGTTGTTATGACTTTAGCAGTTGAAGTATAATAATACCAAGTCTTAAGAGAAAAAAAAAGAAAACCCGACAATAAACACCAAGTGGTGCTGTCTTAAGGGACAGCTTTTTATGGAACATAAGGGTACGGTTACTTCGATCTCCTACCTGAGCTAGAAACAAAGAGAAACCACACTTCAACACGGCCATCGTGCACATTCCTCACAAAACCTCTCTATTAATTTACTTATTATAGAAGAAGAAGGAAAAAGGTATTCGTCATCCAGAGTGCTCCTGCCTTGTTCTTATTATTGTTATTGTTTACATTGATTCATCATTGCTTGGGATCAAATTTCTCGAATGGGAGTGGACGGGTGGCATGATTCCAGTCATTATATTTGCCCCGTCTCGTCTCATCCTCCTCCTCAATGATCGGAGGAGGCGAGACGTTTGGGAGCTCCTTCATCAATGTGGTCGCTCCTAGCACTGACTCGGCTCTGAATATGTTCAACACTCTGGATAACGAGTACTTTTTTCCTTCTTCTTCTATAATAAGTAAATTATAGAGAGGTTTTGTGAGAATGTTAGCACGATGGCCGTGTTGAAGTGTGGTTTCTCTTTGTTTCTAGCTCAGGTAGGAGATCGAAGTAACCGTACCCGAACATAATATAGGGCTTAACAATATCCCTGGAATTTATATAGGATTTCTTTTTTTCTATTTCTACTAAATTATTTTTAGGTTGACAACCCTGATCAAAGAATTCTTCAAGTCAAATTAGTTTTTCTTCTCTGTTATCCCCAGTTATTATATAAATCGGTGTCTTAACCATGCGATAAAGTTTGCCTCAAATTAATGCCACTATCTTTTATAGCCAACGAAGAGACAAAGATCAAACCCACCTCATCAGCTCATGAGGACTCATTACTCTGACACGGAGTCGATTCACTGGAGACATCCTCGAGCCTCTGAGGAATCCCATCGACCAGAGCCACCTCCTGCTGCTGCATCCTCCAATGAGAACAACGATCAAAACATCTCCCTGGATACATCCTCCAATACTCGCCGTGATCTCGAACCCATGAATCTTACTTTCACTCCTTGAGTGTGAGCTTCATTATCATCTATGACTTATTAGAGAAATAAAAAACAAACATTTATTTTTGTACTCATGAATTCTTCTTATGTAATCCAAGATTCTTTAATAATAAAATAATAACCCCTTTCAAACTCATCTACCTATATAAAGATAAGGCTTTGAAGTATAATTATTTATCATTATTATTTCTATTGTAGATGAAAAAAAGTGTATTGCCCCCCTTAATAATTCGCTTGAAGTGCGATTAATAAATATTAAATGTGATTGATAAAAGGGATCCTTCATTTGTGACGTCATCGTTGAACCAATTTTTAAGAATCTTAAAACTAAAACATTTTTGCATCTGGACAGGAGTTGCCAACCTAATTGGAAATAAAGGTTTGGTAGCAAGCTAATTCACAGAGCTAGGCGGTTCCGAATTTAAAGCGATCCTTTGGACGGGTCCGAGGCCTCAAAAGTATTGGCTTGGAAGTTCGTTAAAAAAGTGGTTTGAATGGAGTTTCAGAACCGAAAGGTATTCAGTTCGAGCCGCGATCTGTATTTTTAAAAACATGGATTACATCTCCCCGCTGCTGACAATCTGTCCGAAATAAATGGTTCGTCACAAAGTGTTATATGCCTTGTTGGTTCGGTTGAGTGACGTTCGAAGAGGGTGTAATTAAATCAATTTTCATTTTCAACACTATACATTGATTTGAGTGATTCAGATATACATCACGTCTTGCCATTTGTTTTTTTAGAAATGTGGCTCAGACTTCTTGTATCTCTTTAACATGGACTGTAGAGATCGTTATATGTTTTTGTTTGGCAGTTCTGATGTACTAAAACGCTTTATGGGGCTGATTTTAGTGCCCAAAGTCTTCTTGGTGGAATTGGATCATTTTATGAGTGGTATATTTGCTGTTATATATATATATATATATATCAAGTATTAAGGAATATAACAAGGGATAAATGACAAAATGTATCCCAGAGACGTCATCTTAAGGGACTACTTTTTGTGTAACATAACTTATGGTTATTGGATATGTATTGTAGAATTCTTTTTTTTCTATCCCCAAGACGGCAATTTGTTCACCAAGTTGGGTGGTTATCTTAATCATTGAAGTGCTCCTTAAGGGAACTGAATTTTTCTCAGCTGTTGAGAAATCAATTATTATATAGGTTGGTGAACTCATCACATTTAAAGAAAGATGTCTATTTTGTTTTATCATATCTGACTCTAAATGAATCTTCACTCTAACTATGAGACTGAGAAAAAGATAGAAAAATGAGTTGCCAACTGAAAACATAATGTTTATGACTGAGATTGCTAGAACTACCATAATGACATCCTGTAGTATAGATACGTTTTAACAAACGACGTCCTAAACACTTGCCTGATTTAACAGGCAATTTAATGTCTTAAAACATCCTTTGAAAATGGCCCATCAAATCTTGAGCCCCTAAGGTAAAATAGATCACAAAAATACTAATTGTCATCATAAAAATAGGCTACATTTCTTCCTATGTAAATGCTCACTTTTAAAGGCATAGCCCTAATTTGCTTTTCGCTGGAGATACTTCCGTACACAGTGCCCTTCAAGCTTTGATGAGTAATTTCTATCATATACCTCACAAAATGGTCTAAAAACCTCAATTCATAGAGTCCACTTACTAATGCGAATTACGTCAAGTAGACATTATTTAGATAATAACCTGGCCAACAGCTAAATTTAGGTCGGACAAATTTTCACTAATTCTTATAGAGTTTTTATCCACTGATTCCGAATATGGTATTCATTTTTCAAAGTTAGTGATAAATCAATAGCTAAATGGATTTCAAATTTTTCAGCACTTTTTCGATTCAGACCATTATTAACATACAAGGACTGAATATAGACACAAATAAATAGCAATGATTTGATAGAGCTTAGATCAAGTACTCATTTCAATTTTTACTTCGTCTCTGGCACATTTAAACTTTAAAAATATGTCATTTTGTACGAAAAATGAAGTGTTTTTTCTTAGAGACTCACTGCTCTCCTCACTCAAAGGTCTTACATATTAAAAATTGATATGAATATGAAGAAAAAAAATCAACTTAATAAAAGGTGAATTTTGCAAACGAAAACGTAAGTAATTCATTTTTCTGCTGCAAAAAACGATGGATTCACTTGAAAAGGAGACTCCCCGATAGAATAGGCTAGTAGGTAGACAGGACAAAGGCAATGACTCTCTCTCTCTCTCTCACGGGAGTCCATTCCTCCCTCCCTCCGGGGTGCCCGACACGTCATCTTCTTTGAGCAGACGGAATGAGCCAGCCAACCAGCCTTAAGGAAGAGAGGGGGGGGGGGGGGTAATGTCCTTGAGGGTCTGTCTGTCTCCGACTCATCATCCTCTTTGATGCAAAGAGAATAGGCTAAGCACCCTCTGGGGAGTCATGTCCTCCTAAGCTTCCACTCCTTGCTCCATGCTTGATCCGAGGCTGTGTCACGATGAATTCTTCTCACAAATGTTGTGTACGACGGCACAGCCGGCAGGCCACTCATTAGGAATCCTGGATCCTCGGAAGATTTCCGGGAAAAACACTCAAATTCCAATGAAAGAAGGAAAATTACTCTTTATTGTTTACATACGTTGTGACGTCAGTTTCTCTCTGTTTCTATCTCACTGGGTGACTTATGAATTTCTCTAAAAAAGGGCAAAATGGAGAGGATTTAAAAATATTCATTTGCTAATTTTGATTAAAATAAGGCATTTTATGGAACATTAAGCATATCAATTAAAGCTTGATATTTTTTCTTTATTCATATGAATTTTTAATCATGTAAGACCTTTGAGTGAGGAACAGTGAGGATCAGTGAGTCTCTAAGAAAAACCCTTCATTTTTCGTACAAAATGACATATATTTTAAAGTTTAAATGTGCCAGAGACGAAGTAAAAATTGAAATGAGTACTTTGATCTAAGCTCTATCAAATCATTGCTATTTATTTTTCTATACTTCAGTCCTTGTATGCCAAAAATGGCTCTGAATCTAAAAAGTGCTGAAAAATTGAAATCCATTTAGCTCTGAATTTATCACTAACTTTGAAAAATGAATACCATATTGGAATCAGTGGATAAACTCTATAAGACTTAGTGAAATTTGTCCAGCCTAAAAAAATTGTTTATTTTTGTTGGCCTGTGTAATCAGT
>CP045898.1:20321839-20335047 GCA_013387185.1 Caligus rogercresseyi
ATAATTGTCAGTTTAATCGTATCTATATGCAAATAATCAAGAAAAAATTGCATATCATCAACAAATTTCATTGATCTTTAATATTTTAACACACTAATTTTGACATTCATTAGGTGCAGTTCTATAAAATGTGGTAAATTAATATATGCTAAATCAATTTCCATCCTAAATTACCGTAATCTGATAATGCATAAAACCTATGCGCACATTTTTTCGAATAGAACAATTGATTTCAGATGGATGACAAAAAAATCATTAAAAACTTGAAAAAGGATATGTTCGAAAATGTTAAAAACTGAATTCCAAGAATACAAATACATTCCCAAAGGGTTATGACAACTTTTATAGAATGTGTCCGAATCGATGACATGGCAGGTATCAGTTCGATTGATTGGAGGACCAACACAAATTAAGACGAATTATAGACATGAATCAGTGTGTATTTTCTGGACAATACATTACGACAAAACATATAAATATTCTGGAATGTAAGAAATTTAAGATAATTAACATCTGTATTAATTACGCAATTACAAAAACATGGATCAACATAGAATCATAAAAAAATATTAGACAAAGGAAAATGATGAGTGAGCTTTAGTGCATCATCATATACCAAATCTGCAATAAGATCGTTGATGTACGATGGGTAAATTGATATAGAAGTCCGTCCCATATTGGTATGGCAGGACGTCATGGTATTATCGGGTTTGAGAGTCAGGGAGGAGTGTTGATATCAGAATTAGACATGATTAACATCTAGAAAACATATTGGGTAAAAAATACAAAACATATATTTTGAACCTCATACAAGGAATACTAGACACCTGGGGAAACACACATCGGGGTTGAAGTTAATTTCGATCATAGTCAATTTTACATCACATATACCTATTACATGAGGAAATGTAAAATAAGTTGGAAAATATATAGGGGGGTTTTTCTTCTTCATGAATTATAAGTTGTTTATTAAATGTGAAGACAACGCTTATGATTAGCTACGTTTAATCCTCGTTGTGAAAGGTTGATGTCATTATTGAATGTGGTTAGGAGAAAAAAAAATTCTTCAGTTCATAGGAATATTATTACATATAGATTTTAGTCATATATCACACATATTGGGCTAAAGTACCTTTTGAGTACCTGAGGATGTTGCAAGGAACTTGGAACTGCAGTTGCATTTGTTTCATATTGCTAGACGACTCTTTTGATTTAAAACTTTTTAAGTACGAAATTCTTTTTAAAAATTACCCTTAATTCAAGTTACAATATAAGAGCAGCTTGAATGACTTACTAAATGTAGATCGTTATTTCAGCTGCCACTCCACGATCGGTCATTGATCGCAACAAGACTGGATGCAAGTATTAAAAAACAACTACTCATGGATTGTTTATGGCTTTGTAGAGTTGAATATCGATATTTGTCGAGAGAGAGTTCCGCACGAGATTTCACAAAAGAAACCAGCTGCAAGGAAGCCCATCATCTCACTGGATTAAGAAGTGGATGGAAATGGATCTCAACAACACGACACACGAAAGAAATACAAGGATTACAAGTGAATTCTGCACATGCTTTACGAAGCTCAGGGATTCATCCTTTAACACATTCAAACGAGCCTCAGAAGTAGTTGACAAACTTGTGCAGACTTCCTGCATGTTTGGCTTAAGATCTAATAAGTGAAATTACCAAAGATGACACGCATCTTAAGGAGACTCACTGCCTACCATCATAGCACATAGCACCTATACCAAGCTTCGAGAAACTTATCTATGAAGACTTCTGCGCTAAAATGGAGAAAAGATGTGTCACATGAATGTGGGTACCCTTTTGAAGAAGTAGTACTGGCAGGTAACATGTACTCGTACATACGAAAGGATTCATTGACTACACAAAAACGGTTGGTACGGATCGTGCTGATTGCTAGTTGTATGGCAACACATTAGAAAAGGATTATGCTAGAAAAATGTTTAGTATGCCAACGGAAAATGAAGTTGCACCTAGCAAACTTAATATTGGTGCATACACATGTATCCTAAAACAAATATTTAAAAAAGCCATTAGAAGGTATCATAGGGGGCAAAGCCTAAGAATTGGAACTTAATAGCCCGGCAAGAGTTGCGTCTTGGCAAGGAAAATGATCATAGTTAAATGGTTATGAAGCGATTTTAATAGAAAATTAAGAGAAATATTGACATACTGAGGTTATGTAATTATAATAAATAACTTTTTTATTTATATTAAAAACATCGCTTTTTGTTATTTGTTGCAAAAATAATTGTAAAGTTCATCGTGCAAATATTTTTTCAGAAACAGGCTCTTCCAGGACACTAAGACAAGAGCACGGCCAAAAATATGCGATATATATATATTATAGAGATAATATACTATATCTATATAACCAGGAGGGCGTGTGAAGACTCAGTGCGTTGAACTCTCAATGTTAAGGATAAAGATTCGAATCCCGAAGGGGAAGTTATTTTGGCTAACCTCATTGATAAGATCCTAGGTTTGGTTACCTAATTTTAATGCTATAATGCCATTCGGATGCATTCTCTCTGAACCATATATCAAATATATATACGAGGTTGTTTCGGATAATGATGCGAATCAGTTTATATCTTGCAAAATATTGCATCAATCTTCTAAATCACAGACTTGAATTAAAGCTCAGACAAATTGGATTGATTTCTTTTTATGTGTCAAAACCGGTTTAGAACTTTGTTTTTTAAGAAAATCAAGCTTTTGTTTTTGTTATTCGTAACATTGGGTCAAATTTTCTCAAAAAAGAGAAATGTCGCGCATCCACAAGTTCGTCGAGGACCTCGCCAAGGCAGGAAGAATCCCAAGGAGATCAAGACCATGGTCGACACGGCCTTTGAGGTCAACAGCATCTCCCAAAGCCAAATCTACCGCATTTCAGCATTAATTAAGGCCGGGAAGGACTCTTCAGACAAGAGGAGCACGAACGGGGAGGAGGAAGGTCCGTACCGACGACTTTATTGAGGCTGTGAGGGTGTACGTGGAGGCCGACCGTCGGGTGACAATGGAGGAACTGGCTATCAAGTTCGAGACGTCGATCAACACCTTTTCCACGTCCTCCATGACGATCTTGGGCTCTCAATCAAGTCAGCAAGATGGATCCCCAAGATGCTCACAGAGGATCACAAAATGAAGAGAGTGAGGTGCGCACAAGCCTTCTTGAAACTCAATTTTGAGCTCGGATTGGGTTTTTGGACAAGATTGTGACGATGGATGAAACCTCTGTGCCTTTCTTCGCTCAAAAAAGAGGGTCATCTCAATGGCTCCCGAAAGGCTCCAACCCGCCCCTGAAGTCAAGCGTCAAGAATCAAGGAAGAAACAGATGGTTCTCAGCTTCTTCGACAACTGCGGCGTGATCTTCCAGCACTATCTCCCGATGAGGACCTCCGTCACCGCGGCCGTGTTCAAGGATGTCATGAACATGTTTTTAAAGAAATTCAAGGAGAAGCGACCTGAAATGGCCAAAAGAGACTGGTACTTCCACTTCGACAATGCTCCGTGCCACACGGCAAATAGCACGAAGGAGTTCTTAGCCAAGAAGGGGATCAAGGTCATCGATCATACACCCTACTCTCCTGACCTTGCCCCCGCAGACTTCTTCTACTTCCCCGTCATGAAGAAAATGCTCGAGGGCGTGGAGATCGTCGACAAGAGCGTCCAGAAGGATTGGACCGGGTCGGGAGGGCCATCCCCGAAGACAGGTTCCGTGAGGCCTTCAGGAAGTGGGTTGAGAGGGGGAGAAATGTATTCGAATCGGCGGAAGTCATGTGGAAAAGATTGTTAAAGTTGTTTTCGTTATAATTGAAATTATATTTTATGATTTTTTTTTCCGCAAATTTATCCGAAACAGCCTCGTATATATATATAATATATATATATTATGAGTATGAATAAACCCTTTATATTAATGGAAAAATAATGACAGTTGTGGCCATGTGCAAATCAAATGATCGATATCTATCGCCAAAGTTGTACATTTGTAGTTTGTTGCAAAGTTTCGTAAAGAGTCCTTAGTTCCCCAAGAACGATAAATTCAGACGAATCTTCAAAATAAAAAAATGAACTCGGTGGCAATAGCTTATCCGTGTGCTGTTGCATGTATGTTTAAAGAGAAGAATATTTTCGGAATGATTCCCATCTACTAATACAAATCAACTGTGATTTCTATGATGGCGACCTTTTATTTGAAAAGGAACTGAATATATTTTTCCCATCAACTTATTTCTATCAGGCGAACAATATTCCCGTTACCTATGAGCTAGATAATTGTCATTCTAGTCGCAGCCCCCAAGAAGAAATAAAAAGCGCCCACGTGAAAACGAAGGACATTTTCATGAGGACTGCATCAGTACAGAATGATTTCAAGTCCGCTCAACTACATGAAAAGGAAGACACGCCAAATTAATTATAAAAGTAAGACCTCCTTTTTTATTTTTCACTTTTAAAATCACTTGTATCCCATAATTTTAAAAGGTGCTAGTTTTATTATTTTTTTATTGGAACCATGGAAAGAAACACTTATAAATTAATTTTATATCAGCAAACGTAATTCAATTCATGACAAACGAAAAGATGTTATTAATCACTTTTTTCTTTTGATCCTGATGTTCTATCGATGTGTGATACACGTATGAGACAAATCGATTTACAAAATTGTAGATTCCGAGGTACGATGTTTTTATGTTTCTGCTGTAATCAATTGGCTTAACATCCCTCAAGGGGGTTTTATTGCTAATAAGAGCTTTCTAAATGTTAAATACTAGAAGGTAACCACAGGGCAACTACTGCGTATTGAATTTTGAATGGAAGGGGAGAAATATAAAATTATTTCTATATATGGCCTATTAGAGACTATCTTCTTTTATAATTGATTAGCTCCAGATTAACTCATAATGAAGTCTTAGTAAGAGCATTTCATATTAATGGGCGACTTAAATATTGCCCTAGATCAAAATAGAGACACGTTAAACTATATAAATACGAACAATGTACAGGCGGGGAGGGAGGTTAAAAATATCATAAATAAACACCAATTGTTTGACACAGCACTAAAATTTGCCTCATTACTTGCCTTTTCAATAAAAGAGATTGCAACATTACTAAAAACTCCCGTCTTGATTATTTTTTAATATTGATGGACTTCTCTCAAACCTGTGCGAACATCATGCATTACCGCCCCATCAGTCAGACCATAGCCCCATATTTATGTCACTCATCCACCAAAAGCACAATTATAAACAACTTGGCACCTCAATACAACAGTATTGGAGGATACCACTGTTGATGATAAAATACAGAATATAATAAGAGACAAAATATCTAAGTTAATGAAATCCCCCAAAAATTCTCCTTCATTCACTCTAAAGCTAATATTGAATGCAACGAGAAAATAATATAAAAAGCTGGGTGCTAAATTAAGCAAAGAAAGAAAATTAAGTTGGAAATTATCTAAAGGAGAGACAACGGAAGTAATGGAGTACAAGAAAATGAAGAACTAGATAGAATAATTGATACAATTTCGAATGGTCATCTAATCAGAACTGGATTTAGATCCATCCCTAAAGAACAAATACTTTTTGGGAGGATCAAAAATATGGAAAAAAGTGGTAGGTAAAAAAAGGCGTGAAGGTCCTAGTAAACGAAGAAGGAAATAATAACAGACTCCTCTAAATACAACGTGTTGTCACGAACTATTTTATGATATGTTTTCTTGTGATTATGTAAGAAAAATACAAAACAATGCACTAAATGCTCTTTAATTCAGCTGATTTATAACAAAAAATAGAAGATACGAATAACATCAAAGTAAAAAAGATCAATCAATCATATCATAATTTTTTGAGGAAGATATTTCCTTTCATAAATAAATAGCTTTATCAAAAACTAAACCAAAAACAACAAATCTCCAGCTCTAAGGGAGCTCGATAGCCGTGCGTGCTAAGGCCTGTTCAACTCTCAATGTTGGGGGCGCAGGTTCGAATCCCGAGAGGGGGATGGTCATTTTTGGTCTACCTCATTGATAAGATCCTAGGTTCGATAGACTAATTTTAATGCTATAATGCTTATTTATATCCTGTCGGATGCAATTCTATCGACCCAAATAGGCAAAAAAAAAAAAAATCTCCAGGGCCAGACGGTTTTCCTATGGAATTTTATAAAAAATATATTTTTTACTATCTCCTTTACTAGATAAAATCTATGAGGAAGCAGACCAAAAGGGACACTTCGAAAAGTACATTTCTAACAGAAAACTTGCTATCTTTGCCAAAGTTGATAAGGACACTAGGTTTATTGAGAATTATCGTCCATTAACAATGCTAAATACTGTATACAAAATCTACAATGGATTTTAGCAGATAGATTTAAAAAAGTGACCCCCGAACTGCTTCATATATCACAAAAGGATTTGTTAGTGACAGAGCAATGGAAGATGCATAATTGGTAGAGGCATAACAGACTCGATTGCAGAAGCAAAAGAGCCAACAAATGTTGGCAGTGATGGGAATTGATTTTCAAAGGCATTTGATATCAAATGTCTCAGTGCATGGTTTTGGAGATAAATTAATAAGGAAAATAGCATTTGGCCTTTGTGATATCTATACATTCTATTAGAAGGAAAGCAATGAATTTAATATCGTAAAGGGTGCCGTCAAGCGATCCCATTTCCCCCAGTTTATTTACTATTGCGTTAAATCCCTTCTAGAGGAAGTCTCATAAGAACAAAAAAATAAGGGGTATAGATTTAGGACAAACAGAGTTGAAGGCTGAAGCCTTTGCTGACGACATCACTGTGCTTTTCTCTGGGAGTGAGAGAGGAATAAAATTTCATTTAAAGAACCCTTACATTTTGCAGCCACTGGAAAAACGTCCGGTCTTTACATCAATATATGAAATCCATATTATAGCTAATTTTATATTTGTTTTAACCTTCAAAATATACAAATTAGTAATTTTATTAAAGTTCTTGGCACCTTCATTTCTTTAGATGAAACGTATGTCGCAGAGAATTTTTTTTTTTCAGTGTATTTCAGTTCTTAAAATTCCAAAGTAATTGCGTTAAAAACATAAATAGACATTGTAATCTAAAATTAATACTTTGGAGAAGAACGACAACAATTAAAACATAGAATAAAAATTAATCAAACATAAAATGGCACAATACATAATTTAAAAACGCTTCTCCAATATTTTAAATAATAAATCACTTTGAATATTTCAAAATCCGACGTAAAATCTTTAAATGAAGTAGGGAGCTTGATGGGAAGTATCGTACCTCCTCTGAAGCAACGTCCACGAGTCGTTTCGAAGAGACGGAATTTTCAGGGAAAAAGCAGTGTATCTGGCTGCAGCTGATAGCAAAATTGCTCGTAGGTCTGTTGGTTTCACATACTCTCGCTTCGTTAAAGAGCTGGCAATCCGTGCTTTGGCGTTTAACAAAGCAAAGTCCACGGCCTTAGAGTTGTCGGAACGACGTCCTTTTCTTTTTTGAAGCCCAAACAGCACAACTGCCTTTATAATTCCCTCCCCACAACTATCCAGACCTCTGACGTTTAAGGAAACGAATTTCTTCAATATAGAGACAGCCTGACAATCCACGAAGGCATGTAAGGTGTCACTATAAAGTCTCCCACAATCCTTGCAATGCTCCGAAAAGATTATGCAATTAGAAGAAATTTGTAGTTGGCTTGTGAATGTCCTCCCGTCGTGGATTCCAACTAAGGACTGATTTATTCTCTGCCTCCATGTTTCAGGAAGCTTTAATAAACTGAGAAAGAAATCAGTCAACCCCTTAGTTTCGTAGCTCAAATTGGGAAATGCCATTTTGAGGTGCCACGGCCGTGGCATTAAATGAACGCAGCGGCCTTTCTTAGAGGGAATTTAAACCTTCCATCATCAAATGGATATAATAAGAGACTGGAGTGTATGGATAAAACATTGTTGTTTAGAGCTTTTTCTTCCAAACTGCGGAATCTCCCAAATTTTTGAAGAAATAGGGTCTCGAGTGATTTTTCCGAATGATGTCCACTGTTGAATCACTGAGAAATTTGGGCTCACACTTCCAAATTATTCTCTGAGCTGCCGCCCAACTTGAGGAAATACGTTGCGTGGAGTCGTTTGTGAGATCAGTTCCGAACATTAATCTCATACATAGACTATTGTACGTGACAGTCCTCCTCCATTCCTGGTCGGGTTTCCTCAGAATATCTATAAAAATCTTTATATATTTTGGGAACTATACGAGATAGAAGAGCCAATCCTCCCCCAATTAACTTCTTAGGTCTCCTAATAGCGGGAAGGTAGTTTTTGTGAAAAAGTTTCGACAACCAGACTTCTTCTTCATTCATGGCTCTTTCAGCAATCTCGGGAGATGCAGTGGCCTTATATAGAACTAGAGGAATTATGTGGAGATTATATAAGTCTATTTTTTTTTGGAGGCCATAATTCCTCCACAAAGAAACTCGACTACCAATCGTCGAAGACATAATGTCCCAGTTGCTCCTATGTAGCCCCTCAGGCCCCCAGTGAAGACCAAGTATAGAAACTTTATTTTGACGGAGCAATGGCCTACGCAAAGTCCTTCTTTGTAACCCCCACCCCTATCGGTAAAATAAAAGTCTTGGATCGATTTAATTCCAACCCGACCTCTCCTTGAATTTTTCGAAAGAAGACAAAAGGATTTCGATTCTCTTTTTTAGCTGCGCTTCTGAATTTGCTTCTAATGTCAATGTAATGTCGTCTGCGTAGAGATCGATCAGATGTCGGTAACCAGAAATTGAACACCGAATCCACTGTATTTACGTGACAGTTGAGTCACAAGCTCTTCCACAGCAGCGATGAATAAAAGAGGGGCTGAAGGGCAACCCTGTCTACAGCTTCTTTCAAGCATTATAGACTTACTTTCAGACCGCCCAATGTGATTATCGAGGATCCATTAAAAAGAAGAGCACGAACTGGGTTAAAAAAAACGGCGAGGGAGGAGTTTTTTAACAGCCCTTAAAATTTGACAATGTAAAATAGAGTCGAATGCTTTTTTTAAATCTAACCCAATCACCGCCCCAAACTTTTTTTTTTCTTTCTTTCACAGATTCAATGGCTGTATGCAATTACTATTAAGATTCCACACGAATCTTCTTCCCTTCTCTTCGGCAAGGGCGAGCCTTTCACTCTTCGGATGGAATAATGGACTGTATTATAATCATTAAACAATTTATTAGAAGGGACACGCTGCTTTTCAGGCTCCTTCCTGCAATCACACTGATAAATATACACAGAAACTATATAGTATGACGTAAACATAACAAAATAATAAACAAAGCAAACAATAGGGATGCGCCGCATCAAAACACATCAAATAAAATATATAGAATTACCATACTCCCCACCGATGAACCATACACTTGGTTTATCCAAATGGCTAGGAAGCATGCGAATATTAAGCATTACAAAAGAAACAAAAGAAAACACAAACAGTAGCAAAACCACAAACGGGAGTAATCCTTTACTCCCCACCATTGGCCGCTCCACGAGAACGACTATTTTCACTTGACAACACCTTAAACATTACAAAAGAAACACAAAAAAAACACAAACAGTAGCAAAACCACAAACGGGAGTATTCCTTTACTCCCCACCATTGGCCGCTCCACGAGAACGACTATTTTCACCTTGATTTCGAATGAACTCCCTATCCTTCCCAATTGGATATACCAGGAGTTGTCCTCCTTTACTAGTTGAACCTCTGGCGACTCTTTGTTGTCTTCCTTTTTCGCCATAGGCCATCTAAAGTCGTCATCCATGAACCACTCCTGGCCAAAGACCTTTAAATCCTCCACAAAGGAGACAATGGACTCCCTCACCCTGCTGACGGTGTCTCGCATGGTCTCCATCTTCTCCTTTAGGCCGGATTTCTGGGTATAGTCCTTGAGATCCCTCCATTCTTCCGAGAACTTTTCACCCACCACATTGAGCTTAGGCTTCCACTCAGAGTCAAATCGCTTCTTGGCGTTTCTCACTATACGTTGAGTCTCACCAATTGACTCCTTTATAAAGTCTTTGATGTAATTGAAGCAGCTGAACTCCTTGGATGAAGTCCTATCGCTCTGATCCAGTATGTAGTGAAGTTCGTCTATGCTCTTTGGGAGGCAAGGCTCTCGGTGAGTATGTCCTGATTCATGCGTAGCTCCTCGATCTCCTTCTCTAAATTCGAGTTTTCGAGCATTAAATCCTTTATTTGATTGCGAAGAACCTTGGCTTCATTTATAGACATCCGAAGTTCCTCATTTTCGGACTTAAGTTGCTCAATCAAAATGGTTTCGTCCAGTGAAGACTCCGTTCGATTGGCCTCAAGACGCTCGGACCATCCTAAAAAGTGTCCATAGCCGAAACCAAAGGCTAGCGCAAGTCCAAGCACAACGCTAGCCGTAAGAAACACGTTCAAGTCTCGATTAGGCTTATGAGCGTAGTTATAACCCTTTTTAATTTTAGGGTATTGAGGAGGAAGGTCTTTTATTGAAGAATGACTACTCTTTGGCATTGTTTCATCCTCGGGTTGAGAGATTGAGGAGTCGTAGATGAGGATAAGGCCCGTAGAATATCTCCACCAATGTCCCTTTCCAGGGATTCTTCATGAGCCTCAGACATCTTAGAAGAGTCTTCTTCAACTACAATCCATGAATCTCCTCTATCAGATTCATCTTCAGACTCTGGGCCATCATCGCTGCTCTCCTCCTCCATTATTGGTTCCTCGTCTTTGGGAACCTCCTCAACGAACCCCAAATCAAAACTGTCTTTCATGGTCTTGCGATATACACATCCAAATTCCGGCTTATGACGAAATGGCGATTCAAGACTATTAAAGCATTTTGAAGCTAAAACTTTAGAACTTGCCATATCAAAAAAATCAGCCTTCAGAGGGAGAGGAGCCTCAACGTGATGCGCGCTGTTCAATCGAACTCCTGAATTGAAAATCTCCACTGCTCTCTTCTCATCACCAGAAACAACCTATCGGACCTCCCAAATTCCTCCAGTTCCCAAAATCTTGAAATATCCAGGACATTCTTCTTGAGTGATATATGTGATATGCTGACCCTCGAAACATCTGAGTACATACACACGTTCCCCCACACGACCCATCCGAGTTTTGTGTGCTTGGCAGTTGGCTGATCAGGTTCACCAATTCTATCAGGGATAGGTGTGATAAATTTTACCATCATGTCGGCTCCTATTAATATATCAATTTTCCCCGGCAGATCCAATTCATCCGCTAGATCAAGAAAACGTAGGTGCGGATAAGAGATCACAGTTCTAGGGACGGGTAGTGAATATTCCGACAAGTTCTTCACTCCGAGGGCCTCGATACCAATGCACCCTCCATTTCGAGTCTGCAACGTAACGTTGTGCCGATAGTATGTCCTGCTAGGACAACCCATTGGCCCTACCCCATTTAGAGCCATTTGAACACAAGTTCCTTGAAGATTAAGGGCCTTTACGACTCTTGTCGATATGAAACTAACTTGGGAACCCGGATCAAACATGACACGAACTCCTTCATACCGGTTGCCCGCTACAACCCGTGTCCGTGCAGTCATTAAAAGAGCAGATTTGAATGACGATACATGACCCACGTTGAAATTGCTATCAGTAGACATAGACCCACTTGCACTTGCATCAAACGTCCAAGGCCCGTGAAGGAGAGTATGATGCCTACCACCACAATCCCGACAATTAGGAGCCGTTGGACACTCCCGCATACCATGTCCTGTCCCCAAGCACCTGAAGCAAACGCCAACCTTTCGTGCCTGTGCTTGACGCTCATGCACTAACATATTCTTGAAAATGGAGCACTCATCCAATGAATGTCGTGCCATGGAACAGTTAGGGCATCGAAAGGAATCCACTACACCTTTATGCACTGTTCGTTTGGGCATTGAATACACATCCTCCACTTTGATCGGCTTTCGTGATTCTGCCACCTTAGCCGCTATTTGAACGTGAGAGAGGAAGCATTTTACTGTTATTTCGCATTCGTCCTTAACAGTGTTCACAAATTTCTCCCAACCATCCTGAGGAGACCTGACACTCTGCTCTCGAGGAGGGGAATCACAAGCTTCCTGGCGTTAGGCTCTTCGACATCCACTCCATTAGCCTTGAGCGCTCTTTGAATTGCTAGCAAATCATCATGGAAACTATACAACTCCTTTGGACTACCCTTCACTGGTTCTGTGGACAATAACCTATGTGCAAGCCTATGAATGACCACTCGACTGCATCCGAACTGCTCCTTGAGTATTTTTAAGGCCTCCGGATAGTTATCGCCAGTGACAGGAAGAGAGTCAACCTTTTCGAGAGCAACCCCTCGAAGAGACGATCTTAAATAGGTAAACTTCGTTATAGGATGGATATCAAAATTATCGACATTAGCCTCAAAGGTTTCCATCCATGACGAGAACTTAGTAAGCTCCCCATCAAATTTTGGCAATTCAAGTTGAGGCAGCCGCATTAATGGAAGAGAAGATGACTCGGCGCTAACTTTGTAATGCGCACTTGGATATGCAGGTGCAGCCCCCTGCCTCTCTCGAAGACGCAGATCCTCCACGTGTTCGAGCCGCCTGGCCATAACTCTGGACGCCTTGACCACCCTTCTATGAGTCCTTTGTAGCTCTTCCACGTCGTCGAGATGCCGACAATACATATCCTCATTGCCGTCAGTATCGAACTCGCCATATAATTGAACTAAACAAGTCATTTCCCTTCCCAACCGCTCGTCCAAATCCTGTAGCGTTTTCAGATCAGGAAGTGGATCGTTTAATTCGTCATTGAGCTCTTCTACAATTTTCTGAAAAACCTCCTTGTGTTTTTCAATGAGCACAATCGATGCTTTAATGTGCGACATCTCAAGGACAATTATAAATAACGGGGCTTACTGTAGAAATGGGACCAGCAATGAATCCTCCCGTGTCCAATCACTCCTCGACGATTCTCTCGACACCAAGACGAATCCGCAGTATTCCCGACAATCCTCCGTCGTCCACACGATAATCCGGCTCGAAGGACCAATGATAAGATTCCACACGAATCTTCTTCCCTTCTCTTCGGCAAGGGCGAGCCTTTCACTCTTCGGATGGAATAATGGACTGTATTATAATAAAACAATTTATTAGAAGGGACA